>VDFB02047230.1:527479135-527742706 GCA_007258455.2 Sequoia sempervirens | reverse complement strand
CTCCCCACTTCTTCCCATATTTCCCTCTCCCCCCTCCTAATGAACTCTCTCTTTTTCTCTCTCCATTTCTTTCCCTCTTTCCCTCTCCCTCCTCCTAATGAATTCTCTCTCTCTCTCTCATTCTTCCCCTTTCCCTTCCCCCTTCTAATTCTCTCTCCCTTACTCTCCCCTTCTTCCCCTCTACCATCCACTCTCTCTCTCTCTCTCTCTTTCCCAACCTCCACCTCCTAATTACTGTTAGGTCTATATCCGATTTGAATTAGATATCTAATTTGAATCGGATATCCTATTTGGATCAGATATTTGATTTATAAAACTAAAATCCTGCCATTAGAGAGCATTATAAAATTGTTTTATTTTAAAAAAATTTCATATCAGATATCGGATTTAGTCGGATGTCCGATTTGTGGGCCATACCAAAACCCCATATGGCCCATTTTTTGCATTCCAATAGACCCTACATTCTTTTTGTAGGCTTTGCAGGTGACAAACGTGTGGTTTCAGACAGGAAGAGACAAAGTTCAACTTTTTGGAGCATCTTGTACTCAAATCTGTCATAAACAATGATTTTTCAACATCTTTTATGAGGTATAATGGGGAGTAGTAGTCGTCAGAAGTATAAACGTAAGAGAAAGCTTACAAAAGAGCAAATTGAAGAATATAGACAAAAAGATAAAGAAGATCATAGGAAGAGAAGACAAGGTATGTTAAATATTGGTGAATCTGAGCCCTATGGTCTTTCAAGTGAAGAGGAAATTGAATATGTACAAGGTGAAAATGTTGAACATGATATTGAAATTGGGAATGAAAATATTCAAATTGATACTCAAAATGTTCAAGTTAAAAATGTTGGAATTGAAGATGTTGAACATGATATTCAAATTGGGAATGAAAATATTGAAATTAATAATGAAAATGTTGAAGGTGAAAATGTTGGATTTGAAGATGTTGAATATGATACATAAATTGGGAATGAAATTATTCAAATTGAAGGTGAAAATGTTGGAATTGAAGATGTTGAACATAATATTAAACTAAGTGTAAATTATGTTCACTAGATTACATGAGAAATGAAGAACCTTGTGTGGAAGAAAGAAATATTCCAAATTAAAGACCTTCAAGAACCCCTAAATGGTCACTTGAATTTGATGAGAACATTATAAACAATTTTGAAGGCAAGAGGTCAACATGAACTATTCGGTTGTGGGCTAGAATACTTTTCAATCAATATTTTAGTGATAAGACATTGACCGAGCAATGCCAACTTTTTGTACAATTGCTAAATATGCAAAACATGAGACCTTTGCTAGCCAAATTGAAGATTGGTGTGAACAAGAAGACCGAAAAAATTTCTATTATTGTCAAAAATATTTTTAATGCTCTCAAGTCTATTGGAAAAAAATAACAAGGAAAAGGATAAGAGAGCTGCTCGAAGAGTCATTACAACCACCCTAGTAAGCCATCAATTGAAAAAGGCTCGCTTTATGAGACAAACTTGTATTGATTTTGACATAAATCGTAAAACTTTGGATAAAGCACTTGCAGGAAGAGAAAGAATAGATGAACCTCTTCAAAATGATACATGGGATTTTTCTTGGAGGCTTCCACATGTTGATAAGAAGATATCTAATAATGTAAAGCAGGTAATTCAACAATTTTGGCATGATAACTCTAGAGTATCACCCGATGCAAAGGATGTTTTAAAGTTAAGAATTGGAAATCGAGACCGTACACCACATCCTAAACATTTCTTGGAATCAAGCCAAACAATGTTGATCAAATATTTTATTGAAACACATCCAAATATGGAAATATCGCAAAGGACTTTTGAAGGTTTAAAGCCATTTTATTGTGTGCCTCTTAAAATTCGTAATACTTACTATTGCAATTACCATGTGGAGTTTTCAATGTACCACGAACTATTATGCTATATCTGTTCTACTTTGCATGCTAATGAAATGTTGCAGGAGTGTGGTGTAATGCATCTTCCAAAATCATCAAGGGACTTGCTAGATATTTTTTTATGTTCTAGAGATGATGGTTTCTTTTTCTATAAAAATGATTGTTTAAATGCAAAGTGCACACAATGTGGTGGCTTGTCAAAGTTTGTTCAATGTTTTCATGAGAGTTCCAAACATGAATTTGGAAAGAAGCTTGTTGAGAAAAAGAGATATGAGATAGCCAAATATACTTTCCAGAGTGGAGGTGAAGGTTCTAGATGTGAGTTGGTTTCAAAAGAATGCAGTGTTGCTGATTTTATTTTAGATTTTAAGGACAATCTTTTATACAAGTATGTAAGGAATTGTCATAGGTATCAGTGGTTGGATCAACAATTTAGGATGTGTAAGGAATATTTTCTGATTGGCACTATTATATCAGTGGTTTATTTTGCAGAAAACTACACATTGCAACCACAAAATGAGGTACAATCTCAGTATTACAATTCCATTCAGATTGCTATTTCTGTGCACATAACATTTAGACATGCACCTAATAGTACAAAGGAGGATCAAAAGATAATCAGAGAGTATCATTTTTAAATGAGTGATGATAGATCTCCCTCATTTGAGTATGTCCAACATTGTTTCAAGCATTTTTTTTGAGTTCTTACAGGAGCATGATATAGCACTGGGCCGACATCTAATTTGGTTAGATAATTGCATAGGTCAATTCAAGAATGATCGTATGTTTTATTGGTTGAGTAGAATGCATGTAGAGAGGGTTCTACCTCATATTTGGAGTTTTGTTGAAGTTGGACATGGGAAAGGGGAGTGTGATGGAGCAGGTGCATGTGTAAAGAGAGCTCTAGTTAAGGAGCAATTGAAGATTTTAGGAGAAAAATTCAGCGATGCACGTTCTATAGTTGATTAGTGTAGTTCAACATTGTCACAGGGAGGGACACTTGATTCAACAGTGCACAAATTATTTTGGTTCATTGAGGAGGGTACAATGGGAGGCAGATTGGATTGTCATACAATCAAAGATTCTTCAAAGATGCATTCATTTTTGAAGCTCAGATGTAGGCACATGGACCATTTGGACACAAGAGTTGGCTTGTTTTTGTCAAAGTTGTATTTAGTGCGAGTGGGATCAATGCAAGTCAAGTGAGTGGGTGGATACATGGGTATCACAGTATCTAACTCCTTTATCTCAAACAATATCCATGACAAATGACACAATGGAAAGTTCAATGGATTACGACCTGCTTTCAGATCTACTATAGCTAGGAAATATTTTTGTTGTTGTTTGCACCACAGGGGAATGAAGAGAGATCAGACTATTGGTTGGCTCAATGTGTGCAGGTAAAGCATAAGCTAACACAACCAATGGAAGATGATGATGGTCTTGTGTATCCTACAGGTTCAGTTGTGGTTGTAGTAACTTGGTTGCGAACATACATGATTAGAAAGAATTGCATACCTGCATTTGAAGACTACGAGAAACACAAAACCATTCTCATGTATTTGCACCTTGTTATAGCAACAAATGTTAAGTTGTTGAAGCATCATGCCAAACCAAAGTTAAAACAACTATGGACACTTAGTAATGTTGATCATGAAGCAATATTGGATACTCTTAAGCAAAGAGATGACCCTTTTGGCACACTTGAATAGCATTTTCAAGAATGGAAGGTACAATGCTTATGTTCATTATGATTAATTTCATTAGTGTTCTTTATTTAATACTGATATTTTATATACTATTGCAATGTAGGTGTCTTTAATAGTGATATTTTGTATGCACTTTTGCGATATTTTTGGCAAGATTGATAATGGACTTGCTACAACAATAGCCAGCTCTAATCCTTTCGAAGAGGTATGCATCTTTTATAGTTTGCATCACCAACTCATCATCATTCAAGTTGTTTAGATTAATATAGATATGTTAGTCTAAGCATCTTTTGTATTGTAACAATATAGATTTCTCATTTTCCCACTTTTGTGATATTCCTGGCACAATTGATCATGGACCTGCTACAATAATAGCTAGCTCTGATCCTTTCGAAGAGGTATGTGTATTTTATAGTTTACATCACCAACTCATCATCATTTAGGTTGTTTAGATTAATATAGATATGTTAGTCTAAGCATCTTTTCTATTGTGACAATATAGATTTCTCATTTTCCTACTTTTGCGATATTCTTGGCACGATTGATCATGGATCTGCTGCAATAATAGCCAACTCTGATCCTTTCAGAGAGGTATGCGATAGATTACAACAATATAGATTGGTTATTCTAAGCATCTTTTATAGTTTGCATCACCAATTCATCATCATTCAAGTTGTTTAGATTAATATAGATTTTTTAGTCTAAGCATCTTTTCTATTGTGACAATATAGATTTCTCATTTTCCCACTTTTGCGATATTCTTGGCATGATTGGTCATGGACCTGCTGCAACAATAGCCAGCTTTGATCCTTTAGGAGAGGTATGCAATGGATTACAACAATATAGATTGGTTATTCTAAGCATCTTTTATAGTTTGCATCACCAATTCATCATCATTCAAGTTGTTTAGATTAATATAGATTTGTTAGTCTAAGCATCTTTTCTATTGTGACAATATAGATTTCTCATTTTCCACTTTTGCAATATTCCTAGCACGATTGATCATGGACTGCTGCAACAATATCCAAGTTTGATCCTTTGGAGAGGTATGCAATAGATTACAACAATATAGATTGGTTATTCTAAGTGTCTTTTATAGTTTGCATTACATCTCATCATATTTTGTGTCATTTAGAATAATATAGATTGGTTATTCTAAGCTACCTTGATGGTTTGTATAGGTGCTTGTCAGTCTAGAACGTGAACATACTACTATTGTTGAAGACTGTGTCCTAAATGCCTCTAATAGGAAAATTTTGTAAAATTTTAATTCTCAAATTGGAAACAATGTAAAATGGTCATAATTGTGTATGGACATAATCTATACCTAGTGATGTTTTTTGAAATATGGGTCAAATGTCTGGCATTGTATAAAGTTTATGTTTAAAATGTAAAGGGGTTTGTATTTTGGAAACTCATAGGTTTTGTAAAGAGGTCTATTTTTTTACTTAATGGAGCTACAACCAAAGGTTTTCATCCTAGTTCTTTCCTGTTGATATGCTCGTTTGAACCAAGTTTTGTAATATCTCCCATTTATATATAATAAATTATAGTGGCTTGCAACTTTTGCTCCTCAAATCCAACTTGGGTGCAACTTCATTTTTAGCAACTTTCATGAGGTTTTTAAGGAAATCAATGTTTCCAACCTTGCCACACCCTATAAATTCATCAAACACATCTATTAGGACTTGCACAAGCTTGAGCCAACTTTAAATCTTACTACCCCCACATTTCATTGACATTAGCAAGTTGTAACCACCATTTTTGGTGGAGGAGCACCTACACCACAATATCATTGTGGACCATTTCAATGATTAAAGTGTTAATATTTTGAGTTTTTGTATTTAATGAGATCTAATAGTCCTAATGGTCATGTATTAGGAGGAGTTTTTAGGTTTTAGGGTAAAAAAAATGGAGATCCCAACTTGTCCTAGTTGTTGCTTTGTAGCATTTGAAGGAAAAATTAGTAAATTTGTTTAGGGACAAGCAAGAAAAGTGTTTTGAACATGTAATGATGCTATTTCAAGCCATTAAGTGAGGTCTTAGTAAAGTTAGAAGTGGAAAAGTGCAACATTTCATTATGAGTCATATTAATGTGAAAAATGTTTGTATTTTGGCCTTCAATGGTCATTAAGGTTTCAAAAGTCAGTTAATATTGGTGGTTAAAGGAATTGGGAGTTGGATTCCAAGAAAGGAAATGTACTTACAAGGTCTCAAGATAGGTTTGGTTGAAGGAGTTTTTTTCTTTGAATCAATAAAGTTTCAATTGCTCAGTTCATATTTTACTATTTTTCTTGTGTTTTCTGCCTGTACACAAGCCATTCAAGAATTTTTGTATCAAAAATTTATGTAGAAACGTTATTACATGTATTGAATTTATTCTGACTTCTTAATAGAGGGTTTCTTTATTCATTTTGTGCCTCAAAACTTAGACTTTCTTTAGATGGGTTCCTGAACAGGGGAATAAGAGTTTTGCAATTTTAATGGCTTGAATCTCATCCCACCTGCTATGTACCAATGTGAATCAGTTGGATGAGTTGGTAGGGATTAGGAAATGATATTTAAAGAGTGGAAGGAATGGAGAACTGAGTTTTGAAATAAAATGAAGAGTTAAAGGTCTAAAAATGGTGGTATTTTTTCACTTGAAAATAGAGTTTTTACCCTAGGGTTTGCAAAAATATTTGAGATACTAGAAGTTTATTTGTTTTCTAATCATATTGGGGCCTAAATAAAGGTGTCTAAGGTGGTGGCAGAGTCTGAAAGGTTGTGGAAGTGCTACATCCAATAAACCCTCAAGAATTACACTAAAAACAAGGGTTTTCTGATTTGACGGTTACAAGTCCATACAAATGGAATCCAATTGCAAAATATTTGTTTTCTTGGCAATTTATTTGCTGCCTCAAGGTTTCAGGGGTCTGTGTGGTGTTTGAAGGTATGTTGCTTTGCATTTTTGGGCTAATTGAGTAGCCTATTCAAGGGTGAATGTATAGGAAATCAACACTAGTCCAAAGGATTCTATGTTGTTTGTCATATATGTTGTGTAACTTGGATATGGGTGTTTGAATCAGTCATGTGTTGGTCTGGTGTTTTGGAAAATTGTGGAGTAATTGGAAAAAAACTAGTTTCTCACTATTACAAGGGTTTAAGGGGGTTAAAGAGGGAAATGTGTATTTAGTTTCTTGTCAAGTTTTAAGGGAGTTATGGAATATCCAAAGTGGTTAGAATAATCTTGTTAGATGCCTCAAATAGGTAGGTTGCAAAGAGTTTGTGATTGTGCCCTTATGTCTGCATCAAATTTTCACCTAATTTCACTTGGACCAATGTAGCTTGGAGTGATTTAGCGTATTTGGGTGCAAGAGAGGACCATCCCTAGTGTAAACGTACCCATTTGGACATGTTGGAATAGTCTGTTTGGTCATACAAGTTGCGGAATGAAAGTTACACCACTTTGCAAATTTACACTGCTTACATCTGGTAACTTTTCCCTCCATTAAAAAGCCATCACCATAGGAAAATGCCTCTGAGATAGCAAAAACTGAGAGAGGTTGTTGTAGATGGTCCCAACACGATCCCATATCCTTAGACAAAGAGTTTGTAAGCATCACGGTCTCTGAGAAATAGCCCTTCAAATATTGTTACCTTTTAGCACTTTGGACTCTTAAGGGAAATAGTCGGTCCAATGTAGTTCAGAGTGATTTGGCATATTTGGGTGCAAGAGAGGACCATCCCTAGCATAAATGTACCCATCCAGACATGTTGGAATAGTCCGTTTTGTCGTACGAGTTGAGGAATGAAAGTTGCACCACTTTGCAACTTTACACTGCTTGCATCTAGCAACTTTTCCCTCCACTGAAAAGTCATCATCACAGAAAAATGCCTCTGAGATAGCAAAAAATGAGAGAGGTTTTTGTAGATGGTCCCAACATGATCCCATAGCCTCAGATGGAGAGTTTGTAATAATCATGGTCTCTGAGAAATAGCCCTTCAAAGATTTCTTCCTTTTAGCACTTTGGACTCTTAAGGGAAATCACCGGTCCAATGTAGCTTGAAGTGATTCAGCGTATTTGGGTGCAAGAGAGGACCATCCCTAATGTAAAAGTACCCATCCAAATGTGTTGGAATAGTCTGTTTGGTTGTATGAGTTGTGGAATGAAAGTTGCACCACTTTGCAACTTTACAATGCTTACATCTAACAACTTTTCCCTCCACTGAAAAGTCATCACCATAGGAAAATGCCTCCGAGATAGCAAAAACTGAGAGATTTTTTTGTAGATGGTCCCAACACAATCCCATAGCCTCAGAAAAAGAGTTTTTAAGAATCACCGTCTCTGAGAAATTTCAAAGATTGCTACCTTTTAGCACTTTGGACTCTTAAGGGAAATCATCGGTCCAATGTAGCTCGGAGTGATTCAGCATATTTGGGTGCAAGAGAGGACCATCTCTAGCATAAATGTACCCATCCAGACGTGTTGGAACAGTCCATTTGGTTGTATGAGTTGCAGAATGAAAGTTGCACCACTTTGCAAATTTACACTGTTTGCATCTGGTAACTTTCCCTCCACTGAAAAGTCATCACCACATGAAAACGCCTCTGAGATAGCAAAAATTGAGAGAGGTTTTGTAGATGGTCCCAACACGATCCCATAGTCTTGGACGTAGAGTCTATAAGCATCATGGTCTCTGAGAAATATCCCTTCAAAGATTACTGCCTTTTAGCACTTTGGACTCTTAAGGGAAACTAGTGGGCAACATAGTTAACTTCTTCACAAACTTGGTTTGAAGTAATTTCATTCCTTTTTGTGCATTTAAAATGGAGTTTTAAGCCTTCCACCCTAAAAGTGACCTCTAAATAACTTCAAACACCTTAACTACCTCATTCTTATTCATTTGTTTTACAAACAAGCATTTTCATTCCAAGAGGTCGAGCTTTCATTTTTGCTTGTTGGATTGAATGCGGACTGTGACACAACTTTATTTTTTCAAAAATTGTTCAACATCATTGAACTAAGAATTTATCACACATCTGTAGAGAAATAAAGGAGTACTACAAACTAAAAAACAAAACATTACACTTTGGTTCTCACTGGCTTGATGTACTCTTCAACATCTCTCTTCTCTAAAAGCGACCTCTAAATCACTTCAAACACCTTAACTAACCTAAAGCGACCTCTAAATCACTTCAAACACCTAAACTAACTCATTCTTATTTATTTTTTTTGCAAACAAGCATTTTCATTCCAAGATGCTGAGCTTTCATTTTTGCTTTCAAAGAAAAATCTTCCTATGCCACTGTTACACTACACAGGTAAACCAGGTTTTGTAATGTGGACCTATATTAAGCTACCACTCTCAAGACCGATGTAACAATGATACAAAATAATTTTTGGGACTACAAGAAGATATCTAATAACTCTTGATTGTACTCAAAAAATTCTTATGATTTTTGAAGAATGCTGATAACTCTACTTAGTTGTCTTATTTTTTCAATATCATACAAATTGAACCCTAGCATTAATAGACTATGTATATCAAGCTACCACAATTCAAGTTTCAATGATGAATATTTATCATGCATGTTTTAGATGACATCCAAGTTTATGGTAGTTTTTTTTTTATATGATGTTATGTGATATTCTAATTGTAATTCATGCTTCTAGGCTGCACATCTATATATATATATATATATATATATTATTTTTACATGTTTTTTCCATTGTTCGGCCCCTACACCGCAAGTAAATTTCTGCATAGCGCGTGGAATGAGGGGGCAGCAGGCTTGAGATCACTTTAAAGTTTGTTTTAGTGCATTTAAAATGAACTTTTAAGCCTTGCACCCTAAAAGTGACCTCTAAATAACTTCAAACACCTTAACTACCTCATTCTTATTCATTTGTTTTGCAAACAAGAATTTTCATTCCAAGAGGCTGAGCTTTCATTTTTGCTTGTTGGATTGAATGCGGACCGTGACACAACTTTCTTTTTTCTAAAATTGTTCAGCATCATTGAACTAAGAATTTATCACACTTATGTAGAGAAACAAAGGAGTACTACAAACTAAAACAAATTATACTTTGGTTCTCACTGACTTGATGTACTCTCCAACATCTCTCTTCTCTCATGTGGAGAGTTAGAACTACTTGGCCATTCCTTTGCATCATTAGGGAAGTTTTTTTCTTTTTGACAATGTCAAAAGCATGGCTGCATACAGATTAGGAAAAAGACCTTTGCTTTTAGATTAGCAATGCATGGAAGATTAAAAAAGTATCCTTGATATTACAAAAAGGTATGTGTTTATACACTTCAAACGTGCAATCACTCTCAAGACCAATGTAACAATGATACAAAATAATGTTTGAAACTGCAAGAAGATGTCAAAATGGCTAGTGTACTAAAATAATTCTTATGATTTTTGAAGAATGCTGATAACTCTACTCAGTTGGTTTATTTTTTCAATATCATACAAATTGAACCCTGGCATCAATCGACTTTGTCTATCAAGCTACCACAATTCAAGTTTCAATGATTAAAATTTATCATGCATGTTTTAAATGACATTCAAGTTTATAGTGGTTTTTTTGTTTATATGATGTTATGTGATATTCTAATCGTAATTCATGCTTCTAGGCTATATATATATATATATATATATATAATTTTACATGTTTTCTCCATTGTTCGGCCCCTACATTGCAAGTAAATGGCTACATAGCATGTGGAATGAGGGGGAAATAGGCCTGAGACCCTTTAAAGTTTGTTTGAGTGCTTTCTTTTCATTTTTTGTGAGTTTTGTGCCAAGTTTCCTCAAAGAAATGTGGTCTCATAGAATTCCATGACAAGCTAATGCAATTGATAGCTACTCCTAGTTATTAGTTATGTAATGTGAAGTAAATGCATGCTTAGGTTGACTTTGTAAAAACTATATTGTTATTGAAATTTTTTCATCTATAGCATCTAGTTGTTACTTATGCAATGTGAAGTAATGCTTTGAGTTTGAAAGATATGCAATGCAATGTAATCAACAATATGAATATAAACTACATAATATTTAACCATTCTTTTTATGCTATTGTACATTGATATTTAACCATTGCTCACTTGATTAAATTTTCAAAGAGTTTAATCATGCACATGAGGAGAAATTAAATTTTGATTGTCAACTTCTATATATCAAATTATCCAATAATCAACTATATGTCCATATACAAAAATGGCATCAAGCCAACTCAAACAAAGTTTTACAAAATGTGGCATATTCCATCTTGATATCTATTCAAAATTTACATGCCAAAATGTCTATCTCATCCTAAACTACTGGTGGATCATCAAAATGGAGCCTCTTTGAAGCACTCGTTGGCTCTGAAGGTAGCTGCACAAGAAAAAGTCAAACCAAAATTGAGATTAGTTATACTATATAATTTAAAATCAAATAATTAACAAAAATCAATATACATTGAATTATAATTGAAATCTTGATTACCTGAAATATACGTCTCTTGAAGGGTTAGGAGTCCTAGAATATACCCCTCTCAAAGAACTAACCAAACCAACTTTTGTAACGTCAATCTATATATGTGAACAAAAACATGAAATTGATCCAAGTTAGCATAGAATTCATAAGAACATATTTACCAAGCACAAAATAAAATAAACACATACCTCTTTAGGCTGATCTTTTTTTGTATCTCCTTTAGGTGTTTCAACACCTCCTCCTTGAGGTGTTTCAACACCTCCTCCTTCAGGTGTTCAAATACCTACTCCTTCAGGTGTTGTGACACTTATCAACAATGATGTATAGCTCACAATGGCTTGTACATAAAAATGACAAGTACATATATGAAACTACAAATCTATGTTAATGTATTCATAATCAATAAAAGATCTTATAAATCTTAATTCAATCAAATTTGAGTTCAATTACCTTTCCCTTATCTAACATTGTGCCTCCATAGTCTAGAGAGCATCACACCTCGCTCATACTAGGTGTTTCCTACAAGCAGAGAATAAGATAAACATATAAGTTAATATATAATTTCATTAATGACAATTCAAATGACAAACAAGTATATAGTAAAAAAATGTAAATGAGAGTGCAAAAATACATATTGTGTGCGTGTCGAGGCCAAATGAAATGGCCCTAAGGGTGCTATCAGTCACCCGTGTGAGCTCCTCCTTAGACATTAACTATTAAATAGACCATGTAAATAAATATTAGTACTTGATACTATCTCTTATTAATATTCATTTAAAAAAAATACAAGTTATGAATTTACACCTTAAATGTTACCTATGTAACTATTCCAATGTCCACCTCTCTAGAAGGAGAGGACTCTATAGGGTGCGCTCCACTCCCCTACGTGTGATCTGCTATAATATCCACATCTTGGATGTCATAATCAGAAGTGTCTAATGGATGCTCAGCAGACTGTACAATAGGACCCAAGCATATATGCTAGCACGTATTGCAAAAATGTGGCACACAAATATGTGGACTCGAGGAGGATGATGTAGCAACACTGGATCCATCGCCAACATCACTAGAATGTGGCTGAGCTACTAAAAAAGCATGGGAAACCAAAAGACCACTCAAAGAGTGAATGGCCTGGATAGTTTGTGTGGCTGCATTCTCTCTAATATCTGGATGTTGTACTAGAGGTGGCAAAGGAAGGGGAGGACGGGGAACATGTGGGAGCCTGACTACTCTAATTGCCCCTGGCCTATCCTGGGGCATACCTCCACCAATGCCCTGGAAGGGTTTAATGTCAAAGTAATTGACATGATGCCCTAACAAAAACTCAACATATAATTTTTTAATAAAGTAAAAAGGTACATCAAGATTATTGTTGGGTGGTTTATCAAAAACCATACACCAACGATCCCAAAAGTTATCTACTATGCCCCTATGCATGCACCATTTTATAAAAAGTTTTGGTTTGTTAACATTAATTGGAAAACCAGTGCTAGGGCTAATAAATAAAGAGGCTATTTAGGCTTTTGTTATTTGGAGATTTTTCACATCATCACAAGACAATCCACATGCATAATATTCCCTCATGGTTTCTCACCAGGAATGAAAGGCATTATGTTGGGTGGGGAGGGTTTCTACATTTGTAATTATTCTTGTCAATGTGGTTGACATACGAGATAATCGATGGATTTTCTTATAAACATCACAAATTACCCTCAATTGCTCCAATTTTTCATGAATTAAGTCTTCAATTGATGGTTGCAGAGGTGGTGGAGCATTTGGCATTTCTGCATTTTGATTCTCAGCTGGTGGATTTCCATTTTTTCATGAATTAAGTCTTCAATTGATGGTTGTAGACGTGATGGAGCATTTGGCATTTCTGCATTTTGATTCTCAGCTGGTGGATTTCCATTCTCAACTGGTGGAATTTGTGCATTCTCATTCTCAGCAGCCATAATGCCTGATTAAAGTTAAAAAATAATTAATTTAATTAAAATTAGACAATATAAATAAAAATATTATAAAAATACCCTAGTTTTTTTCAAAAATAAAAAAAAAACCCTACTTTTAAACAAAAATCTATAAATTTCTCTAATTTTTAATACAAATGCATAAGCAACACTATTTTTAAATCAAAATCCATAAAAAACATTCATTTTTTTATTATCAAAATCCATTCTAAACTCAATTGTTTCATAAAAATTCAATCAAAAACCCTATTTTGAAAAAAAATCCACAAAAAACATTTATTTATTTTTATCAAAATTCCATTCTAAATTCAATTTTTTCATAAAAATTCAATCAAAACCCTATTTTAAAAAAAATCCATAAAAAACATTCATTTTTTTTTTCAAAATCCATTCTAAACTCAAAATTTTCATAAAAATTCAATCAAAAACCCTATTTTTAAAAAAAATCCACAAAAAACTAATTGAAATTATCCAAATCTAATTCAAAATTGAATCAAAGCAAATAAAAGTCTAAAATATCATATTAGCAAAATCGGATATCCATTACTCGAAGAACCTCCTCACTGTATGCCCACGGGTTGTTGACTGTCAAATGATTTTAAAACAACGACATATTTTGTATATATATGCTTTTTACAAATCGGATATCCGATTTGGAAAACTAGGATTGGTGTTTGCTTTGGTGGTGTGTATTGACACCCAAGCCTAAAAAAAGTCAACACGGTATTTTTGCATTTTTGGGTTGATGAAAGACGTGTTTTTTTCCTCATTGCCACTTTTTGGCCCACCATGATCCTGCACTTACCCTACTACTGCATTGAAATTTCAAATTTTCACCAAATAGATTTAAAATAAAATAAAATGAACCTAGTATTTTAGAAGCTACATTCAATTTTCTACAGATTCTATTCTTACATATTTTTAAAATAATATAGATAACTTATTCAAATTTTTACGTCAAGTTGCCTAACTTTGATTTTTCTGAATTTTTTGCCACTTAAGGGCCTATTTTTTTCATGTGCTCTTGCACATACCTTGGAGCCTTGTTTCACTACTATCATTCTTTAATAGTGGGATCATACCTATAGTCTACCCCACTGACCCCACAGTTTCTGTTTGTCGTTGCTCAGATGTGTTAAAGTGAAAACGACTAAGTTTGTGATAATGTGTGAAAATCCCCATGAGGAAATCTACCTACTAGTAGCCCCCATCTCCTTTTCGTTTTGTTACGATGAATCCTTGGCATATTTTTTCCAAACGAGTGCCATGGTCATGATGGCCTAAGCAAAAATGATGAAAGAGTTGACAATATTTTGAGTTGGGATAAGTATGCAGGTTCCGTCACACAGATTTACACATGTAGGACACTATCACCAAAGTGCCATTCTTAAAATGGAGAAATTCTTGCACCCTTCTGCTATGCGGGTTTCATAGGAAAGACTTCCCCTTGAACAAAACCTCAAAGTGGGTTAACAAAAACATAGAATAATTACCCCTTGCAGGTCTGCCTATGTGGACTGCTGCTTGTGGGTGGCCATACTATCAATATTGTTCTTTAACAGAAAATCCCACATGTCCTCTCACCATGTGGACTCTAAACATGCCAATTTCGTCCCTATATAATACACAAGTGACAAGAAAACTCTAGGTTAAAATATTTTTCGCGAGTCCACCAATGTGGGCCGTTACGATTGGAAGTCTGTGGCATTAAAGCCATCAATCACTTAACGGTGAAAATATAACAACCTTCTACTAACTAGCTCCCATTCATCAAAATATCCACAATGAAGTAGACTAAGGAAAATTCATTGCCCACTTATGCAAATTTTAGCTTAATGAAGATCAATGAACTCATGAAAGGGAAATTTAACACATGGGTTCTGCTATGTGAGACTTTGCATATGGGATGTTGTTTGTCTGACACCTCCATTTAATGGCTAAACTTTCAGGGCTTTCCACCCTACAGTGCCCGTATCCTTCAAACCCGCAAGAGCACCAAAGCCTAATTTTGTAGCCTTAAGTGCCTTATATCCAATTTTCGTACGTGCCTAATAATTCGATGGGATTTTCCTATCAAGCATACCATGCAAGAATTCTCCTACAGGAAATTGTCGACAGGATTCCATGGCTCTAACATTGTTCCTTAATGACTTTCTTCACAACAGCTTCTGCCGAGGGGAAACCCACACCCCTAGGCCCACACTTGCACAAATGACTCAAATAAGCTTCAAAAGGTTAACTATGATGGATATTATGATCTTTTGAGGATTTGTAAATTCATCTATCACTGGTTTGGTAGGATCTAACTAACGTTTTCCCTATTAATTTGTTAAAACACTTATTGCACTCTATGTGTGTAGGATTTATGGAACCCACTGAGGGACCATTAGAGAAGCTAGTGGGAAAAGTGGAAAAGGGAAAGAAGCCTGCAAGAATGCCAAGGGAAAAAAAGAAATGGAGCAAATGAAATACTAGTTTCACAGGGTGGAGTACAACTCTAAGCTCACATCAAACTCGGACATAGTCTCTGACACAAACCTCAAGCACTTGAACTTTGATGAGCTCAAGTAGAGGGTGATGGTCAACCCCACCACAGAGGATGCCTGAAAGATAAAGGAAAGTGGCCTTACAAAAATAGTTGGCTTCCCACCTATGTTGGTTTCTCCAGAGTTGGTAATCACTTGTCAGAAATGCTATCACATAAGTACCAAGAAGATAATTGCCAAGGATGGGACAGTACTAGTAGAATTTTCCACCAAGTCAATCAACAAAATATTTGGCATCTCAACCTTCGACTATGTGGAAGAAATAGAAAAGGACTTTACTCAAAAGGTATGGAAACTAGATCCCCTTCGGTGCAAAAGAACAATCAATCAATTATGGTTGAAGGACAAAAGAGGCAATGAAATTAAGGTACCCAAAAAGTTATATGGGAGTGATTTCTTTGAAGAATATCATGATTTGGTCACACTCCTAAGAAGGATGATGAGTTTTCCTACTATTACATTCTTTGAAGAATGGATGCTCTACTTTGTGGAAGAGATCCTCTGAGGAAAAACTAAATTCCATTGGGTGAAGATGATAAGTAACACTTTACATGACTAATTCATGGCAGTTAAGAAAACATCACAATTCTACATGACCTCATATTTGGTCTATCTCCAAGCGGTCAAATTCCCATACAAAGGACTATTCTATGCTAGAACATTGGGGAGCAAGAGAGGATAACTCAAAGTATATGATTGCTATCCTCAATTGGAGTATAGAAATTTCAAGAGGGAATACATAAGAGTAAATGATGCCTTCATCAGACATATAATCAAACTCTTGGGAGGATACCTTGAAAGGAGAGTGACCCATAGTGCCAAGGATTTTATAAAGGAGTTTGGATATTTATTCATCCAATTCCCAAAGTTCACCTACATTAGGGTAGAAGGGTTCACAAGAAGCCCTACCAATTACCATGCTACCAAAATGACTAGATCATCTTGTTAGAAGTTACTCGGTAGTTGCAGATTTCCCATATATTACTAAGTGACAAAGATTGAGCTGGGGTTCCATATCCCCTTACGTTTAGGCTAGGAATGTACCCTTTCCCTGCTGTCTAGTGTGTTGAATACTTAGAAAAGGAATTGGTGGAATACCACTTGGACCTACATATAGAAAGAGGGAGAGTCAATCTGTTGAAACTATCAAAATCTGATGATTATTTTTCATATCCTCATATCCCCTGAGTCTCTATGTGATATTTACCTAAGCCACATTTCCACTATTTTCATGGTGCTTTATCCACATTCTGCCCCTTCTGCCCCATAGATTTCATCCACGTTTGCATTTTTTACACTTTGGAATGTATCGACATAGGTCCCCATTTGTCTCCCCGACCCACTATGTTTTTTCCAATAAATTCTTCTGTTTCAGGTGGTCGGCGGGACATTCTTATGTTCATGATGACTAGCAACTATGAATGGGGTATAACGGTAGAGGTCTGGGGTATCGGCATCATGTCCTGGCGATTTCATTTTGTTTTACCAATTGACAATGGAAGGAGCGGCTCGGTGAGAGATATGGCTATCATTGTAAGGTCTTGGCGAGCGACCTTCGGTCTCGCCAACCTTACACATAGTTTCTCTTTGAATATACTTTAGGTAGAACTTTATATCTATCTCGGCGACATAGGACATCGGCAAAGGCATGTGTTTGCGGTAGGAGGTCATGGTGAAAGGCTTGCATCTTGGCGAGCACATTGGGTGTCCTTTTAGTGAGAGAATCTTGTGGTCTTGGAAAAGTTGAATGGAGTCAGGAGTGGCTCTTTGTGACTTATGTGTTTTGGTATTTGGTCTCTCCGAAGTCGTGTGGTCACGACGACAGTGGACAAAACATGTATGCTTTTTGGTATGACTCTCCCTGTGTCTTGGCGACTATGAAAATAGTATAGGCTCTCAGTGAAACTTAATACATTATGTGTGAGGTCTCCGCGATACCTATGAGTTATAGTGAAGCTGAGTGCAAACAAAGGAACATTATTTGATTTTGATATGACTAACGGGTAGCTACGGCGAATGTGATTAAAACAGAGATGCAAGTGGAGTGATAAGCGAATGAATTGCCTTCAGCAGGACGATATATTGTGTCTGGCCGACTGTTCTACTGGTAAAAATAGAATTTCAAAATCTTATGGCCGACATGTTGAATGCTTGGAGACCGTTGCCTGCCAGCTCGATTGGAGCCTGAATCTTGTGGAGGGCCGACATAATATTTTATTTTGATATCTTTCTCATCCTAGTGTATAAATAAGCATGTTGTAGTTGCTAATAAAAAAAAGGACATCAGATTCCTGATTGACTGCAAGTAGATACAATAGAATAAAATTATCAAACTAGAGGCTATTATTGCATGATTTCACAATGGAGGTATTTAAGAGATTCAGTTGATGTTGCTGCATTTCTCTAGTGTCAATTATCTATTGAATTGAAATGAAAAATACTGCTAATTTGTCTCCATGAATGATTTTTCTGGTTGTTTAAATTAACATAGCAAGTTTATGTTTGATTTATCGATACACATTTGTTGTATTTGTGTGACCAATCAACTAGTTCTTTCAAGCAAAGATTAAATCCTCTTATTGATGACAACAATCAGAGAAACTCATTTTGGATTATTGAAGTATAACTTAGTAGTTACATGGTTGCATGTTTATACAAGTTGTAAACAAAGCATAGGCCAGATAATTTGTGTCTTCTCCAAAAAGTGTTGCTTATCTTGACACGGCACTAGTCTCTGCACCTCATCATTATAAACTCATTGTCACTATTTTCAAATTGAATTTCATCTGTTCACTCCCATGTGCCATTGTGAACAAGTGTTGTAAGTGGATTGATTGCAAGTTAACTCTACATTATTCAGAGAGGTACACCCACCTTGGTCTTGCAACACCTAAAGAGTAGAAGGTTTGATTGTTTCAAACCTTGTTCTGTTACCCTAAAGCATTATGAAATCTTGGCAACCTTTTGTGGTTAAAACTTGCATTTTTGAGAGCTAAAAAATTGGTGACTCTACTGGGGAACAATTAGAATCAAGGCCTTAATAATAGAGTCAGAAATCTAATGAAGACTCCACTGGGAACTAGAAATATTAGATATTTTTCTCACTTTTTGATAAAAGTGAGTGGCGACTCTGACAAAAAAATTTGCAGGTATTCATCATGAATGGAAGAAGATCTCAGTACAGGGGAGGTCATACTGGAGCTCCTGCTAGTGGCAGTAAGTGGCCACATAAAGATGACAGAGCTGATAAGGGAAAAGAGAAAGGTGAGGACATGTGCATAACAAAGGTAAAGCACCAAGAGCACATTGTGAAACATATAATGGCTATGATACATGGAGAGATGATTTAAGTGCAGAACTTTGTACCCCTGAAGATCAAAGAAATCCTTTCTCTTCTCTTGATTCTCAGCAGATGGCTGAGTTTGAAGCTCAGAAACAAGCTAAGTTTAGAGCTGAACAAGGGGCTGAACAGATTAGAATTTAGCATGATTACAATCAGAGGATGGAAGGTAATCATGAAACTCCTAAAGGAAAGCATGAGCTCTCAATTTTTGATGAAGCAAAAGCACTGTTGGAACTAAAAGAGAAGAAAATAAAGGAACTAGAGGCTAAATTGCAGAAAGCCTAGATTTTTGATCAGACAAATGGTGGCTCGAAGTATATTCCACCTCACAAGTAGGGTGATCATGGTGTGGGGCTTCCAATCAACAAAATGCTCCTCACAATCAGATAGGAAACCACCACAAGCAGCCAAACCGTCCACCTCACATTCCTACACAACATACAGGTATGTATCCACCTCCTGGTCAGAATTATATTCCACATTATAATGTACAGTACAATAATCATATGCCTCAGTATCAACATCCACTTATCCCTCCCCCTCACCAGCAAGCAACCATGATTAGACAGTTTGATTTAGCTGGTTTTCAGTTGTATCCTTACCCTATGAATGGCAGTTGGAGGAATATGGTGCCCAAATTGTAGGAAGTAATGCAATCACAGCTGAAGAACATTTAAGGAGTTTTAATATTTTCATTTAGGACATAGATATGCCTTATGAAGATTTACACATGAAGCTGTTCATGATGTCACTTCTTGAAGATGCTAGGAATTGGTTCAACAGCCTGCCAGCATTCTCAATTAATTCTCTCCAAGCATTTCAGGACAAACTATTAGAGCAATATGGGAATCAAAATGCTTCAGATGTAGCTCTTCATGAATTACTGAGAATTCAAAAAACTCAGAATGATTCAATTTATCATTTCAACAAAAAATTGAACAAGTTGCATACTAAAGTTCCTCCTAGATCAAGGTTGCCAAATTTTGTTGCATTAAGTATCTATTTAAATGCATTTGATCCTAAGATAGGGTATGAACTGAGATGTAGATGTCCAAGAGATTTGGCTGAAGCACAGAAAATTACATTGACAATTGAAAATAATAGGAAGGCTACTGGTATAACTAATAAAAGAGACAACCCGAGGCCTCCTCAGCAAAATAATTATCGATACAGACAAGAGAATACATACATAAATGAAAGGCCGAGGCTGCATGATATGCCCTACAATACAGATTGGAAAGATGGGAAACCTATGGCAGCTAGGCCCAGAAATAAAGAAACTCTAGATCCATTGAGCAAGAAAGGGAATTACATGGTGAGTAATAATTACTTTTGTGAAGTTTGTAATCAGCCACATTCTCTAGACTATTGTGTTGTAGCTCAAAGGATGCATGAAGAGGGAATGTTGATGCAGAATGATGGAGAAGATCACAAGGTGTATCTAACTTCAAATATTTTTCACCATGTTGAGGAAAGAAATTCATCTTCAGAGGATGAGGGTTATGAATATGATGTCTCCAATCAGAAGTATAATGTTCATATGGCTGAGCAACAAATTTTTTATGATTCTGATGAAGATTACACAGAGCCACATCTTGTTGCAGAGCCTGCTCAATGCAATGCCAGGAGACTTACTGAGGATGAAATAGAAAGGATCACTTTTGCTACAGTTGAGAAAGCCAAAAGTCAATACTGGTTGAGAAACAAAAAAATAAACAAGCAAGATGGGGTTCCTGGGGGAATCTTTATAAAAGATCAAAAGGAAACACATGAAACTGTAAAGAAGCCAGAGAACAAGTAGCATGATAAAACTGAACAGAAACTAGGCCAAAAGGAGGAAGTAAAGGAATTAAATAAAGAAATACAGATGCCTGACCAGTCCAGTAAAAAAGAAAAAGAAGAAAACAAGAGAGAAGTGCTAGAATTAAAGAAGACTCCCAAGGTGGAGAGTTCCTCTTTTGATTTCACTTAGGCATTGTCTCAGGTAAAAATGTCTGTTCCACTTCTTAAGATGATGAAAATTAAAGAGTATAGGGATACTGCTGTTCAATTGATAATGAATGGAGAACATGTGAATGTTGAAAATAAAATAACTGTAAAAGCAATCAATAGGCAAGAGAAGATGAATAATTCTGAAATCTGCTTGAGTGATATATTATCAACTCCTCCTCAAGTTGATCCCTTTTTTACTACGTTGCTTGTTAATAACAAATTGTTAAAGAACTGCATGATAGATTCTGGTGCCGCTATAAACATAATGCCTGTTGGAGTTATGAAACAACTTGGTATGTGGGTTGATATCATTGGAGGCAAGTGTTATGCAATGGATAACATACCTGTTCCTGTAGTTGGTATTATGAAAGATGTTGAAGTCAAGCTGGCTACTTATCCACATGTGGCTTATAATATAGATATCACAGTGATTGACACTCCTCCGCAGTTTGGTATGCTTTTGTCAAGACAATGGATAGCAGCACTTGGAGGAAATGTCTAGTTTGATTTGTCTTATGCTACTATTCCAGTGAATGGTCAAGATGTGAAGTTATACAGAGAGCCAAGAATGAATCAACTTGTTCAATGTGTACCACATGATCAGATTAATTATTTTTGTGATATTGATCTTGGGAGTTTTAAGATTGAACCAACCCAGCCAAAATTAACAAATAGTGATCCAATTGAAAAACATACTGCACAAAATTGTAATGGCATATGGAAGATGTACTTTGATGGAGCCTATAGTCAAGAAGGTAATGGCGTTGGGATTGTTTTTGTTTCCCCTGAAGGTACTACTTTTAAATATTCATTCTTGTTGGCATTTGAATGTACAAACAATGTGGCAGAGAATGAAGCTTTATTGACAGGTTTGAACATAGCTGTGAAACACAAGATTAAATTGCTAACTGTTTTTGGTGATTCTGAGTTGGTTGTTTCACAAATTAAATCCAAGTATGCAACAAAGCACAAAAGATTAAAGCAATACAGGAATGCTGCATGGGACACAATTGAGTGGATTGATAGGTCAAATAATATAATGGCTGATTTTTTAGCAAATGTGGTGCTGAAAAGAGATGATATCACGTTGGCTGGGGTGTCACAAATTGAGTTCAAGATGAGGCCTGCTATTCCTGATAACGTTTATAGCTAGAAAGTTTTCAATGATAATACAAACCTTTTGAAATTCCTCAATTGTATAGATCAGTATGAAGCCCAGGAGATTGATTTCAATGCCTTTGTTGAGGAAGTAGATGGGAAACAAACTGTGTTTGGTAAGGAGATCTTACAGCTCAAAACAAACAAGCTTCCTAAAGGATTAGTGGCACTAGAAAGGGTGTATGATGGAAATGATAGATCTCTAATGAAGAAAACACCAGTCAGAAAGGAAGATTTTGAAGAGATTAATTTGGGGACTGGAATAGCACCGAGAAAGGTATACATTGGGAAGAAAATAAGCCCAGCAAAGAGAAGAATGTTGATTGAACTGTTGAGAAAGTACAAGCATGTGTTTTCCTAGTCATATGAAGATTTGAAAGCATACAGGGAGGATTTATTTTAGGATGAAATACCATTGAAGCCAGACGCCAAGCCTTTTAGACAGAAGCAAAGACCTATAAATCCAACATTGGAGCCTAAAATGCAAGAAGAACTAACAAAGCTCAGAGATGGAGGAATTATCAAATGAATCAGACATTCTACATGGGTTTCAAATCTGGTTCCTAAGAGAAAGAAGAATGGTGACATCAGATGTGGATTTCAAAAATTTAAATATGGCATCTCTCAAAGATAATTATCCTTTACCAAATATGGAAGCTATACTGCATAAGGTGATAGGTTGTGAGCTGTTGTCCATGATGGATGGGTTTTTTGGATACAATCAGGTTAAAGTCAAGGAATTTGAGCAATACAAAATAGCATTCACAACTCCTTGGGGAACATATGTATACATAAGAATTCCATTTGGTCTCACTAATGCTGGAGTGACTTTCCAAAGAGCTATGGATGTAGCATTTGCAGATTTGATTAATGTTATCATGGTGGTGTATCAGGATGACTTGAATGCTTATTCGAAGAGGGCTAAAGATCATGTGCAACATCTTGAAAAGGTATTTATTAAAGCTCTTGAATATGGTATTAGTTTAAATCCAAAGAAATGTCATTTTGTAGTCATAGAGGGTAAGCTCTTAGGGCATATTGTTTCAAAAGAGGGAATTAGAATAGATCCTGAGAGGGTTGAAGCTATTGATAAAATTCCTATTCCTAAAACTGTCAAAGCAATACAATCTTTCTTTGGGAAAATTAATTTTGTTAGAAGATTTGTCTCTAATTTTGCTGAGATCATTAAGCCCATATCTAAAATGTTGAAGAAAGGACAAAAAATGGATTGGACTGCTAAAGCTTTAGATGCTTTCATGTCTATCAAAAAGGCTATCAAAGAGGCTCCTGTTCTTAAATCTCCAGATTTTACAAAGCCCTTTCAGATTTTTTCATTTGCCTCAATGCATACTATTGCTGCTGTTATGCTACAGAAAAATGAAGGTGGTTATGAACAGCCTATATCTTTCTTTAGTAAATCATTATAAGGGTCCGAATTGAAGTATGACATAATGGAAAAATAGGCCTTTGCTCTTGTTAAGGTTGCTAAAGCCTTCAGACCATATCTTGTTGGAACGAAAGTGATTGCTTATGTCCCTCATGCTGCTCTCAAAGACATTTTAACACAATCTGAAGTCACAGGGAAAAGATGCAGATGGATCAACAAGATTCAAGAATTTGACATGGAAATACAAATTACTAAGCTGGTACGAGGCCAAGGCTTGGCTAAGCTGATGGCAGAAACTAATATTGAGGCAAATCAGATCTGCAATGTTGAAGAAGGGACTGCAGTTGCAAGCATTGAGCACACTCCTTGGTATTCTGATGTTATGCATTATGTTAAATACATGAAGTGTCTAGATGGATTGAGTGATAGCCAAAGGAGAACTTTTAAGTTGCAGGCATCCAAATATATTTTTATGGATGATGATCTGTTTTGGAAAAACAGAGATGGTATATTGTTGTTATGTTTGGATGAGTCGCAGGCTAAGCATGTTTTGAAGGAAATGCATGAAGGAGTTTGTGGAGGTCATTATTCAGCAAAGACAACTACACACAAAATTCTCAGGGTTAGGTATATTTGGGCAAAGGTTTTTAATGATTCCTTTACACATGTGAGAAAATGTGAGGCTTGCCAAAAAATTTCTGGAAGGTTGAAGTATCAGGGTGCTTTGCCACTTCGACCTTTGCAAGCTGATGCCCCTTTTCATCAATGGGGAATTGATTTCATTGGAGAGATATAGGAGAAGTCAAGTGGAGGACATAGGTGGATATTAGTTGCCACTGATTATTTTACAAAATGGGTGGAGGTGATCCCAACCAAGTAGGCTACAAGTAAAGTTGTAACAAATTTCTTGATGGACAACATTATCACCAGTTTTGGTACACCATTAAGGATAATCACAAATAATGGGATGTGTTTCAAGTTAGATAAATTCAAAAGGTTTTATGATAGGTATGGCATTACCATTTCTTATGTAGCTCCTTATCATCCACAAGCCAATGGTCAAGCAGAGTCCAACAATAAGAGTCTCTTGAAGATTATAAAGAGGATGTTGGGATAGAATAAGAAGGCTTGGGATTCCAAGTTAAAACTAGCTGTGTGGGCTGACAAAATCATTGTGAAAAAGGCAATTGGAAAATTTCCATTTGAATTAGTGTGTGGAGCACAGGCTAGGATGCCTCTACAGAATTTGTTACCAGTCTATAGGTTCATCTTATAGAAAGATTTGGAAGTTCTTGAACCCATGGAAGATAGAATGGAGCAACTTGCTAAACTTGATGGAGTAAGGAGGGAGGCCTAGAATCGAAACATGAAGTTACAGGCACAGGTAAAGTATCTATTTGACAAGAAGGAAAAGAATAGAAAATTTGAAGAAAATGATTTGGTGTTGATGTGGAATGCAAGGTTCCAGGAGAAGAGCAAGCATGGTAAATTCAAAGCTTTGTGGCTGGGACCTTTTGTTGTTATTTGAAAAAGGGGTGAAGACTCATATTATCTACAGAAAATGGCTGGTGAAGATCAGGAATTGCCTGTTCATGGGAAATTCTTGACGCTTTTATTCTCTTGAGCAACATAGAGGATTAAGGGTTGCCAGTCAATGGAAAATTCTTGTGTATTCTCTTGAAAATTATTTTCCATGCACAATAGTTTTAGGTTTGCATCCACCTCTGTTCCACTCTCATTTTCCATTCACTTCCATCTTGCATTCACTTTGCATTCACTCCCACTTCGCATTCATTTCCATTACTATTCATTCCATTTCTGCTCATTGGTTCTTTCTCTGTTTGGCTTGCTCTCCCAAGGATTCTAGATCCTTGCAATGATCTGACTATCATTCATCCCCAGATGGAGCCACTATTGAAACTATCAAAATCTGATGATTATTTTTCATATCCTCATATCCCCTGAGTTTCTATGTGATATTTACCTAAGCCACATTTCCACTATTTTCATGGTGCTTTATCCACATTCTGCCCCTTCTGCCCCATATATTTCATCCACGTTTGCATTTTTTACACTTTGGAATGTATCGGCATAGGTCCCCATTTGTCTCCCTGACCCACTATGTTTTTTTCGCTAAATTCTTCTGTTTCAGGTGGTTGGCGGGACATTCTTATTGTCACGATGACTGGGAACTGTGGATGGGGTATATCAACAGAGGTTTGGGGTATTAGCATCATGTCATGGCGATTTCATTTTGTTTTATCGACCGGTAACGGATGGAGTGGCTCGGTGGGAGATATGGCTATCGTTGTAAGGTCTTGGCTAGTGACCTTCGGTCTCGCCAACCTTACACATAGTTTCTCTTTGAATATACTTTCGGTAGAACTTTATATCTGTCTCAGCAACATAGGACATCGACAAAGGCATGTGTTTACGGCAGGAGGTCATGGCAAAAGGCTTGGGTCTTAGCGAGCACGTTGGGTGTCCTTTCGGTGAGAGAATCTTGCGGTCTTGGCGAAGTTGAATGGAGTTAGGAGTGGCTCGTTGTGACTTATGTGTTTCGCTATTTGGTCTCTCTTAAGGCGCATGGTCACGACGATAGTGGACAAAACATGTATGCTTTTTGGTATGACTCTCCCTGTGTCTTGGCGACTATGAAAATAGTATGGGCTCTTGGTGAAACTTAATACATTCTATGTGAGGTATCTGTGATACCTACGAGTTATAGCGAAGCAGAGTGCAAACAAAGGAACATTATTTGATCTCGATATGACTAATGGGTAGCTACGGCGAATGCGATTAAAACAGGGATGCAAGCAAAGTGATAAGCGAATGAATTGCCTTTGACAAGATGATATGTTGTGTTTGGCTGTTTGTTCTACTGGTAAAAACAAAATTTCAAAATCTTGTGGCCGACATGTTGAATGCTTGGAGACCGTTGCCTGCCAGCTCGATTGGAGCCCGAATCTCTTGGAGGGCCGACATAATATTTTATTTTGATATCTTTCTCATGCTGGTGTATAAATAAGCATGTTGTAGTTGCTAATAAAAAAAAAGGACATCAGATTCCTAATTGACTACAAGTAGATACAGTAAAATAAAATTATCAGACCAGAGGCTATTATTGCATGATTTCACAATGGAGGTATTTATGAGATTCAGTTGATGTTGTTGCATTTCTCTGGTGTCAATTATTTGTTGAATTGAAATGAAAAATACTGCTAAGTTGTCTCCATGAATGATTTTTCTGGTTGTTTAAATTAACATAGCAAGTTTATGTTTGATTTATCGATACACATTTGTTGTATTTGTGTGACCAATCAATTGGTTCTTTCAAGCAAAGATTAAATCCTCTTATTGATCATAGCAATCAGAGAAATTCATTTTGGATTATTGAAGTAGAACTTAGTAGTTACATGGTTGCATGTTTATACAAGTTGTAAACAAAGCATAGGCTAGATAATTTGTGTCTTCTCTAGAAAGTGTTGCTTATCTTGATCTCATTTGACTTCGCATACCCAACAAGGCACTAGTCTCTGCACCTCATCATTATAAATTCATTATGTCACTTTTAATTGAGTATTTAGGACTTAGAGTAGAATATTGTAACTATTTTTAAATTGAATTTCATGTGTTCACTCCCATGTGCCATTGTGAACAAGTGTTGTAAGTGGATTGATTGCAAGTTAAGTCTACATTATTCAAAGAGGTACACCTGCCTTGGTCTTGTAGCACCTAAAGAGTAGAAGGTTTGATTGTTTCAAACCTTGTTTTGTTACCCTGAAACATCATGAAAGCTTGGCAACTTTTTGTGGTTAAAACCTGCATTTTTGAGAGCTAACAGGATCCTCATGGAAAATTGAAGAAACAGGTTGGACGACAATATGCCCACCGACGTCACATTAAAGACTTCTAAGTGAATTGTGGAGATGACAAGGAGGTCCAGATGCGGCATTACATGAGGATGACCACTCAATTTGTGAAGTCTATCATTTTGTTTCTAGTTCCTGATCAAATCATCAAAGACTATAATATTTTAGATGAAAGATATATTGCGTTGTTTGATAAGCCCCTACCAGTCATTGATTAGACCATGCAAGAGATCATCGACCTAGATATTCTTACCTGCCCCATTGAGCATAGAAAAAGGAAATGGGTGGATGGAAAAAGAACTCAATTGAAAGAACAGGGTGCAAAGCTCATATATGGGGAGCTCAAGGATGAAATTGAGAGTGAAATAGATAGCAATTCCATTGCAGTTTCATTGGGCGAAGCTCCCAAATTCTCACCCATCACTAGGTCCAAGAAGAGGAAGGATGCACCTAAATGCAAGCCAAAACAAAAGGTGTACTCTAGGAAGGCGACAGTGGATGAATAATCCAAAAGGGAAAAGAGGACGGGGATGTTTATGCTCAAAATACTGACTATTCAGGAAGAGGACCACCAACAAGAAGAAAAGGAAGAAATCGAGCATCCTCGCTCACCACCCCCAACTTCGGCTCCTGCAATCGCTACTTCCATCACTCCACCATCCCATTTTACTTCCAAATCCTTATCCATCTCATCGCCATCCATTGTGGACATCTCAGTCCACCTTGCCTCTGCCTCGCCCATTGTTTTGGTAATGGTATTAGATTCTTCCTCTTTGACTACTTCCCCACTATCATCTTCCTTGCTCCCACACCCACTACCTAATTTCTCCACTCTTCCACCATCCATTCCATCAACATATATGACACCACCTACTTTTCTGAAAGCTTTTGTAGCATATATGTAGAATGTTCATATTGAGCTCTCTGGGGTAATCCTTGACCCTAACGTCAAAGTGCTAATGGCCCAACTTGTTGATATTTTTCCTCTTGCCCTGTCACAAACCAAGCCACTAAAAATGGAGACCACAATGTAGATCTTAGAAGAAATGGAGAGACTCAACATAGAGAAACACAAAGAAGTTGATGACATATCTAATGATCCTGAGGATTCTGACTGAGATGATTATTTTGAACATTTGGAGGGAGGATTAAATATAAATTTAGACAAGGTGGATTTTGATGAAGAGATGCCACAAACTTCTAAGGAAGAAGATTTTGAGGGTCTTGATGAGCACTATGAAGTTGAGACATTAGACCAAGAGCCAGATGAAGAACTTCCCCAAAAGCATAAAGATGAAGAGCCACACTTAGAGGAGCATCACTCCAAAGAAAAGAAAATGGAAATAAATTTGGATGAAGAAATAATTGAAGAGCCTCCATGGATTGGCCAAGATAAGGGCTTAATGCAAGAGGAAATACCTCTAGAAAGGGAAGAAGAAAAAGATAAAGAAGATAAGATAAAGGAGAAAATCATTGAGCTTGAACAAAATATTGAGATAGAGCAAGAGGAAGATAAAGAGATAGTGTCAGGGGAAGACAAGCCTACATGAGATGAAGTAATTGTTGAGGCTAACAAAGGGAAATCCATGTAAGAGGAAAGCTTCACTAAAGAAGAAAAAGATGATGAGGGGGCTACTAGTGATAAAGAGGATCTGCATTAGAAGGAGAAGGAAGAGGACTATGATCATGAATCACCAAAACATCAAACCAAGGTCCCCACCTAGCTAGAACAACAATTGAAGAAGGGTCCAATGGTTAATGATCCTAAGGTCTGACTGGAGGCAATACTGACCAGAGCTCAGATAAGTACCCATAAGGAGAAGAATCCTAAAATTAGATCACACATCACAATTGATGCTTCTGGATCTTGAACATTACAAATTGCCACTCCATCAACAAACAAGGATGCGAGCACCATCTAGGTTCAGGGATACCATATATATACTATTGATTTGGGCCCGACGACTTGTGAGTAGAAGATGGATGATCTTTAGGGGTCATTGACCACCATTATATAACAAATGAATAAAGATCAGTCCATGAAGGAAGATTTGAAGGCACAAGTGGTAGATCTCATTGCCTATATCCAACAATGGATGTCCACAGAAGAAGAGGCTCCTACAAAATCCTCGGTGCTTGACCTCCTATCAAAGGGATAAATAAATAAGATGGAAAAGATGATGAACTAGACCAAGTCTACTACATATTGGTTCAATAGGGTGTTATACACTGGTGGCATGGGAATTCATCATGCTTCTAGGGTGTTTAATAAATTCTAGAGTTTGCAGAAGGAGATGGAATAAATGATAAACACCTGCAAAGAGTTCCTCGAGCTATATAGGATCACCTATCCTATACTTGAGAGCATCCTCAAACTCTCCTAGAAAAACTGGGAAAAGGAGATGGGGCCTCCAAAAGAAGATCGCTGGTTGGTCAATGCATTGCAGATGAATCTTGATTATAGAAAGGAAATTTTGGAAAAGGCCTTGTACGAATTGGAGCTTGATCATGAATGGGTCGCAGAGCATTAGACAAATAGTGGAGATTATTTGAAGATGATGAAAAACTATGAAATGCCCACTTTGGAGTTAGACCCAGAGAAAATCAAGCCATTATTTCATAAGAAGATGGAACAAGGGGATGGAGATACATTGTCATCAAATTTCATGGATTTTGTTGCAAGGGCTTTCACTTAATCAGAGTAGGTTATAAAGGCTACACCAAAGTGTACCAAGCACTGGGAGTAAATCACTAATAGATTCAAGAAGATAGCCTTTTAGATCCTCAAATTTGAGCTCATTGAAGAAAATAAACTCATAGCCATGATTGGCATGTTTTTGGAGTATGCAACAATGTAGAAAGAGGCTAGAAATCCTATCATAGATGATGAATACTTGTTGAAATAGTTGCAAAAGTTAGAAATAGCTACAAGATAAAATAGACTAGAAGATGAAATAGGGAAAAAGACAAAAGTCTATTTTCATATTGTAGTATATTGGGGGGTAGGTGAAACTCTAAGTGAAAATGAATCTTGACCACTCATTATAAATGAATCTTGTCCATTCATTTCCCTTTTAAAAAACTATAAATAGGAGCATCCTCTCATTTTCAAAGAGAGAGGATTTGTTGCGTAAAGACATGTGATAGAAAATATATGATCGAAAAGCATTATTTTGATGGTTTCATATGTTTTCTCCTCCATGTGTGTATGATTCTATCTCCAGGTAGTAGATACTAGATTTGGTGTTCCAAGTTTTAAGTTACTTCTAGTTATTAGATCATGTTGTGCTTTAATGGTGAAGTATGCTATGGTGTTTGATGTCTTCCTAGCTCATAATTTTTGTTTTTTATTGATGATAAAATATTGTGTAAAGTTAGTATGAGCTCATTTCTATTGGTGCACTTAAGTTCAATTGTTATTCATGCTTTAATGGTGAATGAACAATCTAAAAATATGCAATGACCCTTTGAAGATTGCACTAGTTTCATGAGACTATGGGTTGTCCTTGGTTAAGTAGAACTCAGTTTTGGGAAGTCTGTCGACTGTAGCATCCTCCATTGTTACTGTTCATCATTAGTTACAGGTCTAGTAAAATTCTAACCCTTTTTTCCTTTTGAAATTTCCTTAAAATATGAGGTTAAAAAAAAGTTCTAGCATCATTTTAAAGCTAAATCTAATGAGCAAGAAGGAGCTTTAGCTTGCTATTTTGAACTTGCGTCAACTATTCATTCATTTCTAGAATTTATAAAACTTGATTTGCGGACCCAATTCCCCATGCTTAGTGAAATATAAAGGCCTCCTTGTGATTAACAACAAATCACATCAACAAATTAAACTATTCCAAGCATTATCATCACTTGACACCCGAGAGACCTTGGGGTGATTTCTAAAACTTAGTTGTAGAAATTAGCTTTCAAGAGAGACATTGTACTTGTGCTTTTTCTGTGTTGAGAAGTGCAAAAACATCCATCAACAATATTGTATGTTCCTACCTTTCCCTAGAGTATTTGGTGTTTATTTTCTCAACAAGCTTGGATTCATAAGTTGTGTACTATGGAAGTGTTGCTGGTTGCATAAGATGCTGGTCTTCTTAGTTTCATGTGGTTGTGGTAGTCTTACAAAATATTCTAATGATGCTAGAATATTCTTGGAGGTTGTGTGGATGTTGTGAAGTGTTTCTTTTTGGTCCACATGGTTTTTTTAGACATAGAGAGGCATGTATATGGTCACTTGTTAGTGTTAGTGCATGTTTGGTTGACTTAGGTGCTAGCACTAATTACGAATATTGTTTGTTATTTTTGGAAGTATGGTGAAGCGTGTCAGTGCAAATTTCAGCTGAATTAACCCTTTGTGTGGTTTTCCTTCACTTCTTTCCATCACAAAAGTGTTTGGTGCTGACCTATGTAGTGGTTGCACATTTGAGGTGCATACATTTTATTATGGCTAACATGGAGAATATTTTTAAGGTTGTGGAGGATATATAAGCAAGGATAATTGTTGGAGATGTTATGTGGTGTGTGAAATATGTGAATGTGATCAAATGTGGTGATCTAAGTGCAAGATTAAAAGCCTAAGGCTACCAGATATAGTGAGTAGAAGGTGTCTACATTTTTAGTGTGCCTAAAGTTGCTGGAGGTAGTGAGCTGAAGGTTGTGAATGGTGCACAGTTATAGTGGTGGATTTTCCTATTTCTTTGAGATATAGTGAATCTCTCTATATCAGTCTTCTTCTATTCTTCTTTCTTCCAGAGAGTGAGTCTTTTGGGAAGTGAGCCCTTGGTAGTAAGCAATTTTTCTCTTTTAGGTAGTGAGCCCTTCTAGTAGTGATCTGATTGTATTCGGTGTTGATATTAATATATATGTGAGCTAATCCTCACCATGGTTTTTCCTTGATTAGATTTTTTCATGTAAATTTGGTGTTCTTTTATGTATGGTGTTGAATGTGTTTATGTTTCTGTAGTGTAGAAAAATGTACTCCTTTACATTTTGACACTATTTTTGGGTCCCTTAATTAAATTGGACTTAATTGTGCATTAGTAAGCCCTATGTTACATATACAAGTCTAATAAATTACATTATCTGAAGGGGAAATAGGATGATAATTAATGCTAACACATAACACTTTACCTTGAGCAATGCGTGTTCCAAGAATAGGGACCTAAGACCCATTCGCCAATGGGCGAATGGATCCACCCTAGGCCTTTGAATGTGAATTTAAATTATTTTTTTGGTGGTATTTTAATATCTCCAAATTCAAATTTTGATGTTGGCTTGTAATGTTTAATTTTTAGGAAATTAAGGATACAAACCAATAAACACAAGGTTATTAAGAGAAATTTCACAAGATAAAAGTTTGTGATCAAGGGCATTCAAGAGTAGATTTATCAAGAATTTATTGTAGCATTTAAGATCTCAAGAATCATGTCAAAGTCTTAAGAATCATGCATGTTTTCAGAGCTAACATTGTGATGTAGGTTTCAAAGATCAAACAAGCATTCAAAGTCATATTTCAAGCATCAAGATCCACATATATTGAATCCATTTCATGTAAGATCAAGATAAACATTTCAGATTTACAAAGGTTTATTGAAGGGTTTGGTGAGTTGCAACATAGCTTGTTCATTCATCATTCCTTTCATATTTTCATTATTTCAATTCAAGGTTTAATTACCCAAACATGGTTTGACCAAGGAAAACCCCCATTCACCAAAAAATTACAATTTTTCCCTCTTATGTTTTTATTGTAGATTTTAGGTTGAAGAAGGATTGAAGATATTTTGGAGAGAAAGATTGGAAACATTTTCAAGGTTGCAAAAGTTGTCAAAGTTGTCGTCAAGCCATGAAAACTCATCTACAAATCTGATTTATGACTTTTTGACACTGCAACTCAAACAAATGAAAGCTATAGAGTGACATCAAAGGCTCTTGAAATGTTTTTGTAATCCTTGACAAAAGACCCATTTTCCCATGGGCGAAAGAGTATTAGAAAGCCTCTTGAAACTTCCTTTTGGTGATTGGTACACATCATTTAGACCTTCTCAGATCTACATAAAGTTTTCTATTTATGTCAATATTGAGCATTGTATGTTTCAAGTTTGAATGGCATAATTGAGTTGATTTACTATTTTTAGTTTTTCTCCCAAAAGTGCTATCTAGGTTGAAACCCTCATCATCAAGCATAAGTCAATCAATATATTTCTTCATTGATTGACACACCTAAGGGTTGTAAATAAATTCTTTGTGTGGATCTCATTTCCTAATGAAATAGAGATAAATAGGTCTATATTTCAAATTAATTAATTCACACATATCAATACACCTTCCTATATTTTTCTTTGTTTCAGTTTCATATGTTTACATTCTGCGGATGCTTAATAAGGATCTAAAAGTTAATAAGGGTTTAATTATTAATGAGGGTTTGATGATTTTAATGTACAACTGATTCACTCCCCCTCTCAGTTGTCTTATGTGTCTAACAAGTTCCTATGGTATCTATCAATTCAGGATGTTTGAACTTTAGAGTTATGTTAGGAGAACCTTTCATGATAACATTGACATTGAGTGAAGGTATTTTTGATGCTTTTTTTTCTTTTCGAATGACAATAACCAAGGACTCTCATTGTGTCCTTCACATTAGGCTCTATAGGAACTCAAATACCTTGTTCTTTCACCCCACATCCTTTTCCATTATATCTAGATTGTTTCAAAAATTGATTTCCTTTCCCATGAATGGCTTCCATGGATGTTTAACTTGTATCCTCATCTTTTCTTGAAGTTGTGAGTTCAGATGGTTTCCTTGTACATTGTGTTGAGATCACTGCCACTTCATTTCCTTTTTCTATTGTTGTTTGCTCATTTTTATATTCTCCCATGAAGGCAGGTGTGAAATCTAAGGAACCTCAATCATCTTCCAACAACCATGTATCATCTTTATCTTGATGTTGCAAGGGTTTCACTTTTGAGGTTGGTATTAATGTGAACTCAAAGGAATTTTTTATTACCTTTTATGTTTGTAAACAACTTTTCAATTTTGGATAAGCTTTCGTTATATAGACCTTTTTGTTGTAATTTTACTTCATTATATGGTGAAGCGTTGAGGGAACTCCCTTCATTTCGTGAATCCATGGCCTACCCATGAGAAGATTCTATGAAAGTTTTTGAGGCATAACATGGATAGGAATTTGTAATGTAACTTTACCTACTTTTATAGGTAATGTTATTACACCAAGTGGCTGTTTTCCCACATTATCAAAAAAATAGATAGAAAAAGAATCTAGTTGAATCTTAGTCTTTTCTACTCTAATTCTATCCAAAAGGTTCACACTGCAAACATTTAATCTTGAACCATTTTCCATGAGAGTGTGCCTAATCCCAACTTTGTTGATAATAGCCAATATCATCAAAGCATCATTTTTCTTTTGTGTCTCCAATGGAGGTAATTTATTTTGATGAAAAACAATATCAACATTGATGGAGTTCAATCCTTGAATTAGGGTCACTACATTGTTTGGTTGTGCAGTAGGAGGAACCAAAAATTTTTGTAAGGAATTTTGAAGCATACCATGGTAGATGGATGATGTTTAGATCAAGTCCCACAAGGAGATCTTAGTTGGGGTATTGTGAAGTTGTTCCACAAGATCATATTCTCTCCCACTACTAAGTGGTAAATGTGGTGCATTAGGTAAAATGGGTTGTGGAAGGGGTATTGATGTAGGAATGGCTTGTGTTTGTCTTGGTTTCCTATTGTTTCTTGTGCTTTATGTATGAGCAACTATATGGTAACTTAATTGTTGCAATACTTTATTGCTAGTGAGTTGATTTCCAAAATTAAAGATGTGACATTTAGATTTTGATTGCTTTTGAGGTGGTCCTATGATGAGTACTTCTTTGGTTTGGACTTGGGATGGTTGTGAAGGTGGGTAAATGATAAGTTGAGGTGTAATTATATTGATTGTTTTTTGTTGGGTTGGGATGTTACAAGCCAAGTAGTGGATGATTTTGGTGAGATGAAGTCCTTAAGGGCTTCATCTAACATATCAAAGTCATCATGACTAAAGGGCCTGAGGGGTATATAGTGAACTTGTAGAAAGTTATCTAACATTATCAGGTGACTATACTTTCTCCGAGATTAGGCATTAATTTCCAATGCACACTTAAGCTAACCTAGGTTAAAAAAAAGTTTACAGACCTACCACTGATGTGGAAATCAGACTGGAGAGTTTTGAATTGCCAACAAATGAAAATCTATTTATGAGTTGTGAGATTAATTTTGCAAGACTGGGCTGCCCAATGGTGATTGGGTCCTACTTTGATATTTTCAAAGGTTTTAGTTTCAAAAGTTTGTTTAATAGAGACCAACTATTTTTTAGTTTGCACGCTCAAGTTTATGATTGATTTTTCTACTATTTTTCGATTTTCCAATTTGTGTGATGTGTTGTAACAAACTAGGGTTTTGAATTCTTGCAAAGTGAAAGCTATTCTATTCAAATTATGTAATAATTTAGAAAATGAAATAAATTATCCTATAAAACTAGAAAAAATTTCAAGTACTAAAAATTAAAATTCTTTCAATTTTTTTCTAGAATTTTAGCAAAATGATATTACTTTAACATGTAACAACACTATTTCAAGATTTCAAAACTAATATTTTCTAGAAAAAAAAAAATGTAAATGCAATGACAAAAATGTGTGAAAAATATTGTTTAAATGCCTATACAAGGACTAGGTCACCCCTGGGTGATTGGGTGTTTGAGTAGGGTTCCGAAAATTCAAAATCTAGATGTTTAATTGATTGCCTAAGGTTTTTGTTCCTAAGTGCAAACAAGTTTTATAGTGACATTTTTTCTAGAATTTTCCAATGAAATGCAATTGCAAATGTATGACAATGTCAGAGGAAAATGACAATTTTTTGAATGTAATTTTGGAATGAAAATCTTATCTAGATGATTGAAACACACCCTAATGCAACATATGATGCAATATTAATGTAATATTTTTGGATTTTTATGATTTTTATAATGAAAAAATGAAACCCTAAATGAGGAATGCAAAAAATACATTGATGCAAACCCTAGATCTAGGGTGTCAAAGAATACCAAATCAAAAATCTATGATGTCAAATGTCAGGTTCACGAAAATGAAACATAAAAGTGTGGGTACACCCTAAATTGAATATACCAAATCTAAGGTGTATTTTATTATTTGTATATGTTTCATTAGGATATAGATTAACAAGGTGTATAGATTGAATATCAACCTCAATGATGAGCCAATTAGACCTAGAATTTTATTCTTTTGAGGATAGGAATGATTTGAAAATAATTGTGATTGATTACCCTAATTAAGCTATATGACCTACCATAATAAATGCAATTATTTGATAATTTATAAATAGAAACAATCAAGTTCTAACAATTTTGGAAGGTGCAGAGGATTGTGTACTTGCCTATAAAATTAGTTTTTGTTGTGCATACAAGGACTCAGTCATCCTTGGGAAAATGGGTCTTTGTAGGATTTTTAAAAAATTCAAAGTTTGATCCTGTAGGCCTCTATCTACTCTTCGTTCTTGTACTTGTAAATATTTGTCTTCATATATGAACCTATGATAAATCTACAAAATAAATTGTTTGGATGTCTATATAGGGGTTTGCCTTAGTCAAACCCCTATTTTGATAATTAAACCTTAAAAAATTTACAAAGATATGATAAAAGATAGTGTGTGTGACCCTAACCTTATATGCATCTAAGGTTGTTATGAGCTAAATGCAAAGAAACCCTACTCAAGTGTGTTAGAGTATGGTTCCTATATGACAATTCTAAGATTCAATTAGGGAGAAGTCAAAACACCCTAAGTAAATCTAAAAATGAAATGATACCTTGCTTTAGACTACAAATAGAATGAAACTTGAAGATGAGAACACTAGGAAATGAGTCATTAGGTAGATGGAAGTGGCCAAATGCATCTCCCAATACTAGAATCCATCATGTTCTTCTATAGGCATCAACCTTCAATCATGTGATAAAACTTGATCAAATTGAAAATGGGCTTGAAGACCTACAATGTCAAGTAATGTTGCTCTAAGACTGAATTTTGCTTGGTTGAATGTTCTCTCTTGTGACTTTTTTGAATTGATGAAAAGAATTAAGTGTTTATAAGAATTTTTATAATTTCTCAATAATTAAATCTTGATAGCCAACACATACCATTTGAAATTTGAATGTTAAAATACCACCAACAATCCTTTAAAATTTGGTTCCCGAATAACAAGGGGGACCCATTTGCCCATAGGTGAATGGGTCCTAGCCCAAGTTTCTAATACACACTTGATCAGGGGTAGATTAATGATAGGTTACATTTGTTTAATGCTTGTTTTAGTGTTGGAAAATGATAAAATAGGCCTTAGAATGCATAATAGAGGGAATTAGGGCCCATTTAGGAACTGTTGAAAATTCATAAATGTAAGGGTCACTAAAATAGGTCCAAACTAAGTGTCAAATTGTAAATGTATACAATTTTTTTCAGTACAATGACATATTCTTGTGCAAAGTCAAGTCCCTTTTCTTATGCTATTTTTTGGAGTAGCCAAGATCTTAATGAAATATTAAAGATAAACTTCCACAAGTTTAGAATAAGTACAAACAAGAATGCCTATCATAAAAATGAGAGTTTATAAAATATAAAGGGATAAGAGGTACAAAGGTAGGAATGAACATTTGACCACCCTTTAAAATGTGTGACACACAATAGATCACGTCAAAAAAGTGTGAGGACATGTGTGAAGTCCACATAATGATACAAATGAGAGAAGAAAATCTATATAATCAACCTCATTCTTCATCTATAGTCACATTAACATTGCATTGATTCTCATTCAACACTAACTCCCCTTTATTGAACGAATGAGGAATGAAATTATCATTTCACTTGCACTACATGATTTTAGAATAGGCTTGAATATGCTCGAGAATGCTTATGCACTATTCATCAAGCATTTCAAGTTATTGCAAACATTGTTCCCTATAAGTATTACTATCAATAATGCCACTAAGAGAAACTCACAAAGAAGGAATTTATAACTCTTATGGAATTATTGAATCATCTCCATAAAAAAGTTATGTGGTGTGTTTCTTGTAGATGAGAGAACACTTGTGTGACAATTGAGTATGCCAATCCTTTTTATGTTTACTAACCATTTTATGCAATATTTGTTCGATCATTTTGTTCATTTTTTCTACTTGACCATTGGATTGTGGATAATATGGTGTAGAAAAATGATGTCGAATGTGAATTTTTTTTGAAAATTTCTTAACTTCCCTATTATTAAATGGTGCTCCATTATTTATAACTAGAGCTAAAGGAAGAGAAAATCATGCCATAATATTTTGTAAGATACAATGATAGATTACATTAGCAGTCATGGAACAGAGAGGCATTGCCTCTACCCACTTTATGAAATATTCTATAGTAGTGATTATGAATGTATGTCCTGAGGATGAGGGAGGGGATATCTTTCCAATTAGATCCAAACCCCAAATTGAAAGTGGCCAGATAACAACTTGAGCACAAAGTTAGGAAGTAGGATAATAAATCAAATTATTATGTTCTTGATATTTGTGACACTTCTTAACATGATCAAAATATTGTTCCATGTTTTTCCAATAATAACCAACATAGATTAACCTTTGAACTAGATATCATCCTCCAAAATGCTCCCACAAGCACCCATGTGAGCTTCCTCAAGGGCCACAAGGATTCCAGACCTTTTAAGGCATCTAAGGAGAAGACCATTGAAGGATCACCTATACAACACATTCGCTAGGATTACATAATGAGCTATGAGTTTATCGTATATGAGCCATAGTGTTTTTAGTAGTTGGTTCACGAAAGATGATGTCCTTTAAATAATTAAATATTAGTGCATAACACTGATTGGAAATTTCAACATTCATGACTAATATCTCTTTTGTGTTTTCATTTATGGATGGTCCTATGAGAGTGTGGATAACAAATGTGAAGTCTAAGGAAGTATTATCAAGAGATACAAGGGAAGCATCACTTTCCATTGCATCTACATGTCGATTATCCTTTCACAAAATATTGTCAATAGTGTATGATGTGAAACACTCCAACATTGTTATTGTGAGATATCTATACTTAGATAACTTTTCATGTCTTTCTTGATAGGTCCCATTAATTTTTTATGATCAATTGAGAGTCTTTAAATATACATGAATGTAATAAACACCTAATGACAAGGCCTCACGTATTCTTGTGATAATAGCCTCACACTCTGAGATGTTGTTTGTACAAAAAAAAAATAGATAGTACAAGATAAGGGAATTGGTTTTCTTGAGGGTGGTATTAATATAACTCCAACACTAGAGCCACTTCAACAATTAGAGCAATCGAAGTACAAATCCCATGTTTCATCATCATTAATTTTTGACACACTTTCATTAGGAAATGAATCTTTCTTTGGTAATGCTAATGGTGAAGGAGCCTAAATAAAGCAACTTAAGGTCAAAATCAGTCAACATAGCCCATTTAGGTAGGTATCTTGATAAGTCGGTTTTAGCAAAAAGGTGTTTTAGAGGATCAAATTTTGTGATGAATTACACTTTGATTTTTAATAAATAATGTCTCAACTTGTTGGTAGAAAACATGAGAGACAAAAATGTTTTTCTATAGTTGTGTAACAAGTAAATCATAATCAATTAATGCTCAACTAATTTAATACACATGATTCTCTTTACCATTCAAATATTGTTGTGCTAATAGCATCACAAGGGCATGGGTTGAAGCTGATATGTAGAGGATAAAAGTTTTTCCTAGTACCTCTAGTTGTAAAATAGGAGGATTTGATAGATATTGTTTCAAATGTTCAAATTCTTTGTGACAATCTTGATTCCATTTAAATTTCAAATATTTCTTAACCTCAGTTGAGTGAAGGGAAGAGTCTTATCTGCCAAAGATATAAAAAAATGACAAATAGCTTGAATATTTCCTTGTAGTCTACACAGTTGTGAAATATTCTTAGGAAGTAGCAAAAAATTTCCACTATCCACACCAAAGATACATTTTTTTAGATTCAATCTCATGTTATACTTATGGATTCTTTCAAATATTTGACATGATCTTGACATGTTGCAAACTTAATCAAAATGTCATCAGCATAGTCTTCCAAAATGTTATTTATGAAATCATGAAATATTAATTTACAACTCTTTGATATGTTAAGATGTAATCTTGACCCTTCTTTTTGGGAATTGAAACTAAATCTCAACCCTTCATTGAATTATGAAAATCTATATAATCAATCTCATTCTTCACATTTCTCACCTATAATTTTTCATCACATTCATTAAGATTTTTCTAAGCAATCATGGAGGCTTAAGTGTTGAGAAATCTAACATCATACAACACAATGTTCTCCAACAATGGGATGGTAAGATTGTTCTTGTTTTTAATTCATTTGGTTTTATTTGTGCTAACCCTTGTGTTTGAATTCATGGCTTGATTTAACAATTCTATCTCATTTGTAAGTGGGTTTTATCTCTTGTTTTGGGTTCTTTGATTGAATTCTTGATTGTTTACTCATTTCCACTTTTACCCCTTACATTTATTAGCACATTTGATGGGACAAACATCCCTAAATTTAACAATTCTTGTGAGTTTGAGTGTTTTGTAAGTTTTTGGAATGCGAATGTCAGAAATAGGGGTTGTGGTTGTGCACATAATCAATTTTGTTTGGGAATCTGGATGCAGTTGCCTCTGATTAGGGCTGCTATTGCTAATCAGGCTACAACTTCTTTCTTAGTTTTTTGGATTTTTAATAGGGTCTTGAGTTTTGTAGGTTTTCAGAATAGGGTCACTATTACTCAAATGAACCATGGATGCTTCAATAGAGGATCACCCTTTCATGTAAAAAAGGTTGGTATTACATCAAGTGATCACCCTTGTTATTCTATTTTTAATGTTTTAACAAGAGTTTTCCTTTGTTAGATAGGTTACAGGTCCACAATTGAGAAGTAGAGCCACTCTTGCATGAAATCAAGCTGCAACTATCTCATCTAAAGGTTGCTTTTGCAAATATGTAACCATGTCTATATCAAAGGAAGGTAACTATTGCAGGAAATGGAGCCTCTTTTTCCTTTTTCCCTATTTTTTTTTCATTCAATCTTTTTTGATTTTGGATCCTTTGCTAACCCTAACCCTAACTTGGTTACTATCTGTTGGTTGAGTTTTATCTAATATAATTGTGTATCATAACATAGGGTGAAGGAAAAATTTATATCTATTACTAATATAATTTGTGTTGTAGGTTGAATGATCAAAGAATTGATAACAAACTGCTAACACTTTCTTTGCAGCCTTAAAGAATCATCAACCAAATATTTATGTTTTCATTTTGTTAGATTAGCAAATATTTACTTTGGTAAACAAACTTGTGCTTGGTAGGTCGAAGGGTATGTATTCTCTCCCCTTGCATCATTAAACGATCTTGAGTGACAAGAAACACATTTGATCTACATTTATTGTTTGAGTCACTGAAGGTGTCTCATATATGTATCCTCTTCCCTTGCATCATTAGACGATCTTGGGTGATGAGAAATATCGAGACACTTAAGCCTTCCCAATTTTTATTTTAGTAGAGGGGGCCTATCTTGGGATTTCATCACCCTTGGGACAACCTCCAACATGTGTTCATGTGGGCTATATAAAATGTGCAAAGGAAAAAGTTAGTAGCATTATCCAGTGATGTATACCACATGTGTCAATTCAGATGTGGGTGTATAGATCACATAAGGGTTGAATAGACGATTTTGTGTCTCACATTTGACATTATACCACTAGTGTTCACTGAGTCACTATGAGCCATTATATTTTAGAATCCTTAAGACCAATTGGACATCACATCTGAAAGTCATAGTAGTGCATCGCGATAGCATTGTCACCAGAAGTTACTTACTACATCCAGTCTATGGTTGATGTGTAAGGTGCCAAGTTGCTAGAGTTCACACTCTTTCAAGGCCAGGGGTATCAAGGTGGTAGATGAATGTGGTATAACCTATTCACCCACTCCTTAGATTTATATTTAACATCACTTGAAAGGGTGAGGTAAGCCTACTATGAGAAGACATTACTTTAATAATAGCTAGGTTGTACTTATCTGGCGTGTCTTCAAGTTGTGATAAACTAGTGACACTATTAGTGAGCCTTGTGGAAGAAGGCTTGCATAAAGTATCTTATCACCTTGGAGTCAATTTTTGGCCTACTTTGTCTTCTGCATGTATCACTTATTGTATTAAGCATACCTACACCAAACATCATAACATGAAAATCAAACTTACAAAATTTCAAAATTGTCATCAAATCTAAATTAAAAATAGAGTTGCCCTTGTTTGGAAAAGAAGTCACTTTTTTCCATCTTACCATGGCTATTTGATGTAGGAGCACCTAGTGGTGCAAGGAAAATCTTGCATCACCCAAAAATATTGTATTTTTAATTTGTTTGTAGTTTCCTTAGTTGTTTTGGGGCCCCTGGTGACTCATGCAATCTTTGGGATAGTTAGAAGTTTGAAACAACCAAAAATAGTCACTTGCTATTTTTAGTAAGCTGGCCTATTTGGGTTCCTATGGATGAAAAAATTGACCCCAAGGAGTGAAATTAGAAAATAAGATTTTTGGTGAAAGAATCATCTCGAAATCTTGTATCGTTTGAAAGATATTAAATTTTCATCATGAGGAATTTCTTCAATGATGTTTAAAACTAAAAATTGAGGCCCTTTAAAGCCTCAAAATAGGGTGAAAAATCTCTAATCTTATAGATTTGGCAAAAAAAATGTAGATCTCTTCACAAGCTCTTCAATGATATATTACAATTGAAAATCTGATGATTGAATCAAAAATTACAACCCTGAGAAGTTGTAAATATATAAATATGAAATATAAAATTAAAATATTCTAGAGTAGGAAATAGATGGTGGAATTTCTGGTTCCAAAGTGGGGTTACACCTTCTAGAATATTCTAAGGCAGTTACACTTCTTGGATAAAGAGGGAGAACACATGTTACAAAAGGGAGCTCGAGTAGTGTAGATCATGGTTTTTGGCTTGAAAATTTCTATAATGAGAAGGCTGAAGTGGTTGTTGTATGTTATTTTTGACTATTGTAATTTCACTTCACCAAGATAATAGAAAGCAAGTGTTTCTTTCTATATTTTTTTTTATCAAAGATTTTGCATCTTGTTTGGAGGCTTCGAAGGGCCTCAATTTTTAGTTTTAAACTTCATTGGATAAATTCTTTGGGATGAAAATTTAATATCTTCCAAAAGGTATAGGATTTTGAGATGATTCTTTCACCCAAAATCTTATTTTCCAATTTCACTCCTTGGGGTCAATTTTCATATCTATAGGAACCTAAATAGGTCGACTTATTAAAAATAGTAGGTGACTATTTTTGGCTATTTCAAACTTCTAACTATCCCAAAGATTGTATGAGTGGCCATGGGCCCCAAAACAACTAAGGAAACTACAAAAAAAATGAAAATATTACAATATTTTTGGGTGATGCAATATTGCCCTTACACCACTGGATGCTCCTACATCAGTTTCTAATGCAAGAGCATCCAAATGTGTAAGTGCAATCTTGTATCAACCAAAAAAAAATTCTATTTTCATTTATTTTTCATTTGGAAAATATCAATGAAGCTTATTTCCTTTAGAAATCCCTAAAATCTACATAAATTAGTGATGTCTTTACATTCAATAAATTTCCATTTGAGCATATAAGGACCTAAAATTTTTACCTAAAGCTCTAGAATTAAAGTACACATTATGGGTAAGTTTCAAGCCAAGATTAGGCCTAGGTGGGAAAATATTAAAGATTTAAGATTTGGAAGTCTTGTAAAATTCATTAATATTCATTTTATAGGCTTCAAATTATATTTTGAGGGCCCAAAAATAGGTGTAAAAATGATATTTATAGCATATAGAGCACTTCAAGAGTACTTAAATTTAAAAAATGGTGGACTCAAATGGGCACCCATATGAAAATTTAAACTCCTCAAAGTTGTACTATTTTTAGGAGGGAAGTTAAAAAAATTAAAACATACCTTGAGGTGCCAAAACCCATTTAGGGCTTTTTTTTTCATTTCCAAGGAAGTGGAAAGGGGGGAAAGTGGTAGGTCGTGAGAAAAGAGGGAAGGTAGAAAACATATTCAATTCTGGAAGCTACAAAGTGGTAGAAGGCTCCAAAAGAATGGGGAATGAATTCATGATGTGTTGTAGCCCATTTCATGTTTCATTTCTTATTTTTGTTATGTAATGATTAATATTTTTAATAAAGGAATCCATATTTGTATTTGTGAAATATGTGTTATGTGTAGTTTTAGCTAACCATTACCATGTGGTATTAGAGAAAGTTGTTCATGAGTGTGCAAACATATCTCTAAAGGTTGAGGTATTTTTCATCAAGACCTTGAGGTTATTTGCTTGAGGTAAAATAAGAATCGCCAGTCTAAGGTAACTTTGCACTAAGAAGTTTCATAGAGAATGTAAGAGGAGAAATATAAGATCTATCCATGAATAAAGCATGATGGAAAAATGATAATCAAAAGAAGGATTTAGGGGTTTGCAAAGGAATATTAATGCAATCCAAGAAAAGTGAAGAAGAGGACATGAACCAAGAAGGAGGGATGAAAGTGAAGATGGTAATGGTGTAACCCATGATAATGCACAACTTGAAGATGATGATGATGAAAAACTAGATCAAGTCAGCATATTGAAGACCATAAAAAAAATTGGATGGTACTATTACACACCTTACTTACAATGTTATAATATGTTCTTACACATCATGATAACAATATATTCTCTTACACTTTATTATAAATATTCCAAGATAGTTGACATGTGGCCAAAAATGCCACCTCAAATTGGGATGCCCCATTTTCCTAATTAGGACAAGATAATTAATAAATTAAGATAAAAAATAAATTCATGTGTTAGGATTTGGAAGGTGTAAGAAACACCTAATCCTACCATTGATGTATTAGAGCTAAGTGTAGAAATTCATATCAAAGCCTTGGAAGGATCTATGTTTTCTCACTACTTAGTGTAGTGTATTTTTCTTGTATTCCTTTATTACTCACATAAAAAATAGTCATATAATTTTAGATTACATTTCATTATCATATAAGGGAAAATCAATCAAGAATGAAGGACAATAATGATTGAAGGACATATAATATTTAGTAAACCTAGTTAAGAGACAATAAATTGTTTGTCACAAAGGCTTGCAATTATATGGAAAAATAAATTAGTAGTTAGATGTATTAATAATTCAAAACTAGACATTTAATGGGTTGTCAAAATCAAATTTATATAAAACATAAGATATTTTGAGTGAGAGTATACTAACTAGTAAGTTTTTGTGTTGTAGACCAACAATATAGAAGAGGGACTATACCACATTCCCTTAACATTAGAAATAGACTCCTCAATGGTTCCCACTTTCATGTAGTATGTGAAAATATGAACACAAATTAGTTACTAATGTTAACTTTATTGTCATGTATTATATTTACTTTTCTTCTATGAAATTAAAGTTGGTTTCATGTTGACTTCAAATTTCTCATCTAAGCTTCCAAAATTAAAATTGCTTTCATATTACCTTCAACTTGCTCATCCAAACTCAACAAATTGATATAAGTTAACTAAGTTGTAAATGAAAAATCTCTTTTGAAAATAACTAATTGACACCCACCTTAGAAAGATATGTACATTACAATTGGAACAATAAAGATACTTCATTTTTCAACCTTTTGTCTACCTACCTACGAGAAATATAAAGTTGAATTCATTTCTTGGTATCTTTAGGTTGGTCATCTAAACTAAAAAGAAGATGTAAATTATGGAACTTTTAAAACATACGAAATTAACAAAGAAAAAAACCAATTGATAAAAATATTTAGAAGACCAAAGTTTTACATTATGAATAACTAACATATTTTATTTTGAATATGCTTTCTATTCTATTCAAAGAAAAATATTGAAACCATTCAATCTCAAAGTGTTTGATACGTATTCTATTACAACCCCTACTAATCTTCCTCTTTCATCAATAGAACAAAATATACTTGTTAATTGAATGTTTAAAAATCATAAATGTGAACCTTTATAATTATACATCATAAATTATAGTATCATAAATAATTTCTTAAAATAAAGAAAAAAAATTATACCAAAGTTTTTTCATAGAAATGAATAAGATTGTCGTCATACAAAAAAAATATCTAGAAGGAAAGCATCATAAAAACTTTTCAAAATTTTACAAGACATAATGAACAATATACTAATTTAATATTTTTTATCTGAAGATGAAACCTTATGATTTCCTTTTCTCAATGATCCAACTCGGTCTGACATCTGAATCAATGCAGTGAATTGTTCCTCTGACGTACTCTCAGCTATAGATGGAAAAGTGTAACTCCTGAATTTCTGTGACCTTTCTAATGCTTCTCTAGAAATTATTCTTTGCTCAAATATTTCCTCCTCACACTTTACACTGTCATAAAAACTTTTCTTTCTTGTGCCACCTCTTAACCAAATGAGTTCCTCCACCACCTCTTTCATTGACGGTCTCTTCCTCCTTTCTAAATGAAGGCATTCTCTTGCAATCCTTGCCATATCTTCCATCTCTTGCAGGTTTTCCTCCTCCAAAACTTTTATATCTAAGATTTCTGTGAGACGATTCTGATTGAGTCTAGATAGGAAAAGACTAGATAAACTCCACTCATTGCTAGCCCTTTCTACAGAGATGGGTTTCAAAGTTGTTAAAAACTCAACTAGGACTACACCAAAACTATGTACATCACTTTTCTCAGTGAGTTGATATGTTTGGAAGTACTTAGGATCTAAGTAACCCCTTGTGCCCATTACATTAGTGGTGAGATGTGTGTTGTTTGAAGTAGAGATGAGACGAGAAATCCCAAAGTCTGCAACTTTGGGAGAGAATCTCTCATTCAAAAGAATATTAGAGGATTTTACATCTCGATGGAAAATGGGTTGAGATGCTTCAGAATGTAGGTATGCCAAAGCCTCCCCTGTCTCAATTGCAATCTGTAGGCGTGACGCCCAAGGTAGAAACCCCTCTTTGCAGTGTAAATGTTCAAATAGTGTTCCATTTGGAACAAATTCAGAAACCAACAATGGGAATTTAGTTTGGATGCAACACCCTAACAATTTCACTATGTTTCTGTGATTTATTTGGGAGAGAATTGTAACTTCATTGATAAATTCATGGTCATCCTCTACATTTAGAGCTTGCTTGGACTTTTTAATGGCCACAAGGGACCCATCTAATAAAATTCCTTTGAAGACAGTTCCAAAGCCACCACTGCCCAATACCATTTCATTTGAATAATTATTAGAAGCTCTTGCTAATTCTTTGGTAGAAAACATTCTTATGCTTTCTCTCCCCGCTGTAGAAGCTATGTGTTGTTGCAATTGTTGGTAGTACTTGGCCTCCACAAGTTTCAAGTGTCGTTTCTTTAGCCACCAAACTAAAAGACTTGCTACTAAAGAGATAAACACAAATGAAGAGATTGATCCTGTTTATTTTATCAGATCAAAAGAAATTGATATTAGTCTCATTGTCATATTTATAAGAGCTTACATTCATGTTCATATGAATATAACATTGGTAAATGACCATCAATAAAAAAAATTAAAACAAAAAATTATAGTTTTCTAATATCTTTAAGGTAAACAATTAACAATATGTTAAAATTATTTTCTAACCATCTCAAGATTGATCTTAATTGATTAAATTATTGAGTTTCCATTGTGGAGAATTAACTTCAAATCTCAAAAAGACATTTAATAAGAAATTCTAAGCTGTGACTCTTTGTATTTCATAGTTGGCTTCTAGTTTAAAAGGGATTTTTAAATAAGTGAAATTATAAGTTGTGATTCTTGATCTTCCATAAATGATTTCTATTGTGATTGATAGGGGTGGATGGATACAGATCAACACTAATAAAACAAGGGTAACAATAGATCTAATTAAGAAAAGTATGGAAATAATACCTGTGCAATCTGTGCCATTAGTGTAACCGTTTCCTTCATACCCAGGATGACATTTGCAAACATGCCCCATCCATGAAGGAGAGTCAATGCAATCTGCGTTGATGGAGCAAGAATAATTGACCGTATGTTTAGCCATGGAACAATTCTGAAGCCCGATACCCCAGTTAAGGCGGATACCATAAGAGACATTCCAGCCTTGTCCCCAGAGGGATATTGTTTCATTGTCTCCGATGGTGAAGGTGGAGGGGACATTCCAGCCTTGTCAACGAATGAAAAGGTGTGTGGAAGTAAATAGCAGCCTGCATGGTTGACTGGGCAAGAACAGAAGTAGCTGCGAAATACAATCTGAAGTTTATAATAGTTTAGTATAGTGGGCAAGATAAATTTAGTTCAGAAATACAAACTTTGTGATTTTAAAGTAGTTTTATATTAAGGCCAATTAGCATATACTCAAGGTGACGAAATTGCAGTGATTTTATATTAAAGTCAACTTTAGCATATACTCAAGGTGACGGAATTGCAGTGATTTTATATTAAAGTCAACTTTTTGCAAATACTCAAGGTGACGGAATTGCGGTGATTTTATATTAAAGTCAACTTTTGCAAATACTCAAGATGACAGAATTGCAATGAACGGTGGTGAACTTCCCGTGTTCTTGAAAGATAGTATTAGAATGCGGACGAAAAGGGAATCTAATCTTGGCTTTTAACACATACTAAAATGAATTTCTACAAAGATAGGGCTCTACAGTAGAATGCGAAGTTTACAAGTAGTTTCTTATAGTGGACCAAAGAAATTTAGTCTCCAAATATAAAATTTATGATATATTATTATTTTTTTGATGGAGGTTATTTACAAATTCTTTTTGGGTTGAAGCCTTTTTGAGTTGAACCTTTGACTGATGGATATCCATTTTGTCAAATTTGCCTGGGGCACGATCCCGACCCTATCCCTTTTTTGGTGTTGGAACCTTTGCACTCAGCAAGACTTGATCCTTGGTGGGCTGATTTAGAACCTTTCAACTTCATTAGTAGACCAAGGACCCATTGACAAAATATTATGATATTAAAGTAGTTTCGTAGTGATTTTATATGAAAGTTAGCTTTTGCAAAGAGTGTAAGCAGTAAGATGACCAAGAATTACAATGAATGGAGTTGAACTTTCCATTTTCTTTGAAACTAAAATTCAGTAATTTATCTTTCATGGAAAGAAATCTTCAAATAGATCTAGAATGTGTGAAAAAAGGAAATTTGATCCTTACTTTAAATTATATTAAACATGTATTAAAATAATTGATTTTTTCAGTTTTTTTAACAAATGATGCAGTGTGTCTGCTGTTTAGATTGACATAGAAACATTCAAGTCTTCTTATAAAACAAGATACATAGAGAAAGGGAAAATATCAGTTACATTATATTTATAAATAAAAAAAAGGATAATGCAAGAGTCTCTACTCCAATCTCCTCAATCACCAGATCACTGATACTAATCCTGATCACTGTCTTGTTGGAATGCAATGGTAGGAGAAAAATAGAGAAACAAAAACTGATATGAAATTATTTATTGATCACATAAAAACATTACACAACCTTTCTAAGCTGCTACTCATTCATAGACAAACACTACAAAGGTTGAGCTGCTACTCAAACATCATTACAAAGTTTCTTGAGATATCTCTAGAGTTGTGGCTCCTTGATAAACATCATTACAACTTACATTCTAATAGTTGCTTGAGCTTCTACTCATTGAAAAACATACTACCCTTGCATAATCCTTACACTTAAACACCAATACATCTTGAGACTACTGCTTCTTACAGTTCTATAGAGTTGGACTCCCTTTGGGATTGCATAACAAAACTGGCTTCAACCAATTTATATAGGAAGCTAAGCATATACGAGAGACAACGAACAAAGATAAAATAATATATAGTAGCTAGTCTCTCGACAAAACACACTGCACATAGGCATGTAACATACAAAATAACATAAAAATATACATAAAAACATACATAGAAACATACATAACATGATGGGATGGTGTAGTGTAGGGCCTACGGGATAAAGGTGACGAAGCCAACAAATGGGGGGAAACTTTAGGGCGATGAAAGGGATCCCATAACGATGCCATCAACTTTCTTTTCCCACCCTTTGTCCCAACTTGTGTGTGGTGTCTTGTGGGAGAAGCTATCCATAGTCTCAAGGATGGCGTCACTAAGTTAGGCATTTTAAATGTTAATAACTATTCATTTTTGAATACACTCTGTGTTGAGAGTCCCATTATGTTGTCTATTTTTTCATTTTATAGGTTGAAAGTGAAAGGTTGGAGAGCAGGGGGTGGAGTTACAGGTGGGGGAGACACAAAACTGACCAAATTGAGGTGAGGGGTTTCTAATTCATTGGGTTGTTACTTGTTTCATTTTGTGGGTTGTAGGTTTCATAAAACCTAGTATTGTTTTCCAACTTGAAATTTTACAAAACTGTATGAATGTCTTGAAAAGATTTTGTTATTTAGACTGTAGGAATGTAACGAAAGACACCATTTTATAAACACCAATGTTTTCCAACAACTAATAACACTCTGTGTTGTTAGTTTTTTCATTTTGCAGGTTGAAAGTGAAAGGTTGGAGAGCAGGGGGAGGAGTTACAGGTGGGGGAGATGGAAAACCGATCAAATTGAGGTGAGGGGTTTCTAATTCTTTGGGTTGTTGCTTGTTTCATTTTGTGGGTTGGAGGTTTTATAAAACTTAGTGTTGTTTTGTAACCTGAAATTTTAGAAAATAGTATGCATGTCTTGAAAATACTTTGTTATTTAGACCATAGGAATGTAATGAAAAGCATCGTCTTATAAACACCCAGTGTTTTCCCACAACCAATAACATTTTGTGTTGTCAATTTTTTCATTCTGTAGGCTAAAAGTGAAAGGTTGGAGAGTAGGGGGCGGAGTTGCACTTGGGGGAGACACAAAACTAACCAAATTGAGGTGAGGGGTTTCTAATTCTTTGGGTTGTTACTTGTTTCATTCTGTGGGTTGTAGGTTTTGTAAAACCCAGTGCTTTTTTGCATCATAGAATTTTACAAAATTGTATGAATGTCTTGAAAATATTTTGTTATTTAGATCGTAGGAATGTAATGAACGACACTATTTTATAAACACCTGGTATTTTCCAACAACTAATAACACTTTGTGTTGTCAATTTTTTCATTTTGCAAATTGAAAGAGAAAGGTTGGAGAGTATGGGTGGAATTGCAGGTGGGGGAGATGTAAAACTGATTGAATTGAGGTGATGGGTTTCTAATTCTCATGGTTGTTATTTGTTTCATGGGTTTTAAAACATTATGTGGGTTGTAGTTTTATAAACACCCAATATTTTCCAACAACTAGTTATACACAAACAATATGATTGTAATGAAAACCTTTATCTATTTAGATAGTACAAATGTAATGAAAGGCACCTTCAACATGTTTATAACAACTCTTAGGTAGACTAAAAATGACATTTCAATTTCCACACCATAGAGATATAGAGAGCAAATAAAATAAAGAATTTAACTAATGAATTGTAGAAAATATGTTTTAGTAGTTTATATTCATATTGTTGATTACATTGCATCACACATAGATTTCAAACTCAAAGCATTACTTCACATTGCATAACTAATAACTAGATGTTGATAGATGATTTAAACTAAAATATAGTGTTTACAAAGTCAACCTTTAAAGTAGTTATGCAATTACTTCACATTGCATAACTAATAACTAGGAGTAGCTGCCAATTGCATTTTCTTTTCATGGCATTCCATGAGACCACATTTCTTTGAGGAATTTTTTCAAACACTTCACTACCTTGTCTATGCTACCACATTTTTCATATATACATTTACCAAAGCATTTTATCAAATAGTTCACTGCCTTGTTGCTATGGCTTAAAGCCTAAAATAGGTTCTTTTAAGCAAGCTATGGATGGTTGGAAAAAATATATCAAAGCATAATAGTAAGAAACAACATAGAAATGGTAATAAACTGTTTGAAAAAATTCCTCAAAGAAATGTGGTCTCATGGTGATGGAATGGCATGACAAGCAGATTGCTATGGATTGTCATGGAATTCCATCAGCATGAGACCACATTTCTTTGAGGCATTTTTTTAAATAGTTCACTGCCTTCTCTATGCTACCACATTTTTCATACATGTGTAAAAAACCATTTTATCAAACTAGGGAAAATTTAGTGGTGAATCTTCGCCAATTGGAAAATAATTGAAATTGGGGACCTCTAAAATGCAACAAGTATGCTTCAAAAAGGATGTTGAATCACTGTGTTTACAAAAAAATTCCCCATCCCGATTAATTCACCTATTTAAAACAATGTGCCATTGAACTAATTCTCACAAGAGTTTATATTGTAATTACAAATATTAATTATATCTACCAAGAATATTATATTCCTACCATTACTTTGAAATATCGCCACCAATAATAAATTAACATTTAATTTTGGGATTTTATTTATTGGTTATTGGATTGCTTTTTAATCGAAGGAGCTGTGGTAGTTATTTTTGTGACCTAATACACATGTGCCTTTTAAAGGCTTGTTGAGGTCAAATTTAGTCCAAAACAAATTTTAGGCCTCAACAAGCCTTTTAAAAGGCACTTGCGTATTAGGTCAAAAAATTAACCTATAGCCATTCGATTAAAAAGCTAATCGATGGTAACATTTTCACTTTTCATTTAGTCTTAATTTTAAAGTGAGATATAAAAAAAAGCACTTAATCTGTGTGTGCTCCAATGCATTTTCAATAGTAAATTTATGCTTGGTGGTGAGGGGCTCTGCCCCTCGACCCCACCTGTATCGCGACAGGAGTGCATGAAGGCCATTGTCCCTAGACCCCGTGAGGGGGCGTAGCCCCCTCAACCCCCACAAGGTGGCTCTGCCCCTTGACCCCGCCGGTGGCTTCCATGCTCGGGCCCCTACTTCAATATTACAAAAACCAAAAAAAATATGGGGGAACTGCGCTTACCAACTATGCAAAATTTTAAAGGAGAGATTCGCCATTGTAATTAATATTTTTAGTGATTATTCACTAGGATTCATCACTATGATTATTATTTTTACCAATTATTCATTAAGATTTGCTAGGATTTAATAATTTTTTTCAAATAAAAGGAAAGATTCACCAAGATTTTACACCTTTGTCGAGGGAGGAGTTTCTTAAAGTTAACCCTGTATTAAACAATTCACTTGCTTGGTCATATGGCTAAAAGCCTAAAATAGGTGCTTGCAAACAAGCTATGGATGCTTGGAAAAAATCTATCAAATCATAATATAGTAAGGAATAACATAGACAAGGGAGTGAAATTTTTGAAAAAATGCCTCAAATAAATGTGGTCTTATGGTGATAGAATGTCATGACAAGCCATAGACAAGGCAATAAATTATTTGAAAAAATGCCTCAAAGAAATGCGGTCTCATGGTGATGGAATGCCATGACAAGAAAATAATTTTTCTTGTCATGGCATTCGATAACCATGAGACTGCATTTCTTTGAGGCATTTTTTCAAATAGTTGACTACCTTGTCTCTACCGTGAACAAGCTATGGATTCTTGGAAGAAATCTATCAAAGCATAATAGTAAGAAATAACATATATAGGGAAATGAATTGTTGGAAAAGATGCCTCAAATAAATGTGGTCTCATGGTGATGAAATTCCACGACAAGCCATAGGAAAGGTAGTGAACTATTTGAAAAAATTCCTCAAAGAAATGTGGTCTCATAGTTATGGAATGCCATGACAAGAAAATTCCCATGGATTGTCATGGCATTCCATCACCATGAGACCACATTTCTTTGAAGATTTTTTTCAAATAGTTCATTTCTTTATCTATGCCACCACATTTTTTGTGCATGTATACTAAAGCATTTTAACGTCCTTGTTGTTATGGCTAAAAGCCTAAAATAGGTGCTTTCAAACAAGCTATAGATGCTTGGAAAAATATATCAATTTATAATAGTAAGCAACAACATAGACAAGGAAACAAACTATTTGAAAAAATGCCTCAAAGAAATGTGGTCTCATGGTGATGGAATGCCATGAAAAGAAAATTACTATGGATTGTCATGGAATTCCATCAACATGAGAGCACATTTCTTTAGGGAATTTTTTGAAATGGTTCACTGCCTTGTGTATGCTAACACATTTTTGATAAATGTGTACCGAACCATTTTATCAAACAATTCATCAATTTCCTTGTTGTCATGGCTAAAAGCCTAAAATAGGTGATTGTGAACAAGTTGTGGATGCTTGGAAAAAATATAAGCATAATAATAAGCAACAACATAGACAAGGCAATGAACTGTTTGAAAAAATTCCTCAAAGAAATGTGGTCTCATGGTGATGGAATTCTATGACAACCAAATTGCCATGGATTGTCACAGTGGCATTCCATCACCATGAGACCACATTATTTTGAGGTATTTTTTTAAATAGTTCACTGCATTATCTAGGTTAACATATTTTTCATAAATGTGTACCAAACCATTGTATCAAATAATTCATTGCCTTGTTTCTATGGCTAAAATCCTAAAATAGGTGCTTCCTCGGAAAGTGCTTTCATGGATGCTTGGAAAAATCTATCAAAGCATAATAGTAAGCAATAATAGCATAGAAAAGACAATGAACTATTTGAAAAATGTCTTAATTAAATGTGGTCCCATGGTGATGGAATGCCATGACAAGCCATAGACAAGCCAATGAACTATTTAAAAAATGCCTCAAAGAAATTTGGTCTCATGGTGATGGAATGCCTTGAAAATCCATAGCAATTTTCTTGTCATGGACTTTCATCACCATGAGACCACATTTCTTTGAGGAATTTTTTCAAATAGTTCACTGCCTTGTCTATTCTACCACATTTTTCGTACATGTCTACCAAAGAATTTTATCAAACAACTCATTGCCTTGCTGCTATCGCTAGAAGCCTAAAATAGGTGCTTTCAAACAAGCTATGGATGCTTGGAAAATATAAGTATCAAAGAATAATAGTAAGCAACATCATAGACAAGGAAGTGAATTTTTTGAAAAAAGGCCTCAAAGAAATGTGGTCTTATGGTGATGGAATACCATGCAAAGCAAATTTCTATAGATTTTCATGCCATTCCATCACCATGAGACCACATTTCTTTGAGGAATTTTTTTAAATAGTTCACTTCCTTGTCTATGCTAACACATTTTTCATACATCTGTACAAAACCACTTTATTAAACAATTCATTGCCTTACTATTATGGCCAAAATCCTAAAATAGGATCTTGCGAAAAAGCTATGGATGCTGCAAAAAATATATCAAAGAATAATAGTAAGCAATAGCAAAGAAAAGGAAGTGAATTGTTTGAAAAAATGTTTCAAACAAATGTGGTCTCATGGCATGGAATTAGATGAAGCCATAGACAAGGCAGTTGAACTGCTTTGAAAATACCTTTAAAGAAAACATGGTCTCATGGTAATGGACTATCATGAAAAATCCATAGAAATTTCTTGTCATAGCATCTCCAAATCACCATGAGACCACTATTTGAGGAATTTTTTTCAAATAGTTCATTGCCTTGTTCATGCTGCCATTTTTATAGAGCATGGCCGCTGCAGTGAACCGCTTGAAAAATGCCTCAAAGAAATGTGGTTTTCGATAGTGATGGATTGCCATGACACAATCCATACAAATGCAATGAATAATTGTAGGTTAAAAACACAAGCAGGGTTTTAGTTATTTCATTCTTCATGTTGAAAATCAAAGGGTGGAGATAATGGGGAGGATTGTGGTTCAACTACATAAGTTTCAAAGATTACACCTTGTAATAGTTATATAAGGAGGGTTATCTACACATTCACAATAAGGTGTCTAGTTGTAAGTCAAAATCAAAGGAAAAATCATTCAATATTGAACTTGTGATCCTTATTCCATGTGCATAGGGTGATGTACTATGCTATTTTTTAATGAAAAGTCACAACATCATTCCTATCTATAAAAATATCAACATTTTCCATCTAAGGAAATTTAAAATAAGTTAGGATTAATATTTAAGAGGATTAACATTTTTTCAAAGAAAAAAACAAAAATAATATACATGAATTTGTTTTTCTATAAATATTATCAATGTCAATTATGCTATTTAAAATGACTTAGGGGTGACTCATTTAAATTCACAACCTAAAAAGATAATGGGATACCTTTGAGAGTCTCTTGAAAGGATAAAAATGTGTTCAATCATTAAATAATTATAGAAGGATGACTTATGAACATAACATGTATGCAAATTAGTTAATATTATCTAAGGACCCACTAAAGATCATAAACATGTGTCCAAATAATTTAATTCTAGAAGGATCCCATTAAGAACATAAGCATGCATCCAAAGTGGTGTAAAGAAATATAATATCATATGATTGGGTTGTTGTGTGTAGAAGGTTTTACAAGAGTATGTGGGTTGCAAGTTTTATAGCACACAATGTTTTTCAACACCTAATTATACATAGAGAGTATGGTTGTAATGAAAATATTTTGTTATTTAGACATTACAAATGTAATGAAAGGCACCTTCAAAATTTATAAGAACTCTTAGATAGACTAAAATCTGCATTTCAATTTCCTCACATGATGGTAAAAAAAATAAATTGAATAATTGCAGGTTGGAAAAAATAGTGCAGGATCTGCATAGATGATTTTATGCAACATGTATAGATTCCAAACATCTCCTCATTTATTCAGTGCAATGGAATTTGACATACTTCTCCCTTCTCTCAATACAATGGCCATGTTAGAAAATCCTAGCTACCAATCGATCTTATCCTAAAACTGAATTTTCCCCTCTGTTTGTACATAACTCCTTATTTTGAAAGAATAACTGATTATTGAAAATCAATTACTAAATATAAATGTCCAATTCTATGTAGAATATGAAATGTTTTACCTTTCATATTTTAATTCTAACATTTTGCAAATGGGTATGCGTAGGATCATGATGGGCCAAAAAGTGGTGATATGATGGGTATGTGGCTGGTGATTTTTTTTTACCCAAAATTGATGAAATGAAAAGGGTTTTTAAAGGAGATTCTCAGCCTTCCACCAATATAAATTATGCTTTACTTTTAATTTAATAAATAATTATTATTCATTTTCTATTTGAATTACGACCAAATTCCTAATTGATAAGCCAATTGAAAAATCTATAGCTTCAAACTGTGATCACATTTTTGAATCAAACATGTGTCACATCTCTATGCTTTGCATACTATAGGATTAAAAAAAATTGAATTTTGCTTAAATTTTGACCATGTTAAGGTGGTCAAACATAATGCATTTTTATATTTTTAAAAAATTTGTAATAAAAAAATTCATAATTAATTATTTTCATTTTGGGAAAATGACAAAACAATATGCATCACATCGAGACATGAGTCCTACTTATATCTCAAATCATATAAAAAAATATTATCATTTTATTGTGGTCAGGGTGGTCAGATAGACACCTACTTATTTTTTCCTTTAAATTTAAGTACTACTGCATTGAAATTTCAATTTTCACCAAATAGATTTTTTTTAATAAAAAGCTAGTAGTTTAGAAACCACGCTCAATTTGCTACATATTATTCTATTCTTACATATTTTAAAAATAATATAGATAACTTATTTAAATTTTACCAAGTTGCCTAACTCGATTTTTCTAAATTTTTCGCTACTTAAGGGCCTCAAGTTTCCATGATGATTCTACACATACCCAAATATTAATATTTAAAATGAAACTATAATCTCCATTGCCTTTTGAAGGAAACAAGTTGAGGAACATACAAGTATTGGTGATATTATTCTTTTGTTAACTAGAGCTTGACATTTGTGTAGCCTTTTAAATCTCAACAATCTATGGTGCCTATGTTTTTATCTCTATTTCAAAAGAAAAAGATCTTAAGACTTCATCTCTAGGTGAGATTTTAAAATGTGAAAGTCTCTTTTGATGGAATTTTTTGTAATTTTTCTTTAATTTTGATAGCATGTTTTGATGAATAACACATCGATACTTTTCTTAGACAATGAATGAAGCCGCCTTAACAATTCACCTCCTTGCCTATTACTTCTATGAGTAAGAAGACCACTTGGTTGAAAAATGTCCCCTTGAAGAGTTATAGTTGGAGATCACATATCTATATGAGAAGGAATATCCTTTACACCATTTGAATTGCTACAAACAAATGCACTATAGAATACAAATTGCATAGTTGCTTCAATTTCATCTTCATATGCAACAAGAGATAGTGTGAGCCTTGCATTTTCATTGTCCACCAATTTGGTTGTTGATTGTTGAGTTGTTGATGAAATGGTATGAACTTTGATTTTGTTTAATGGGATAATCATTACTATTATTTGTAGATTTCCTATTTGAAGTAGTAACTTTATTGTTTGTTCTGTATCCACTCAACATGTATCATGTGCAGGATCATGATGGGCCAAAAAGTGGCGATATGATGGCTATGTGTAGGGTATGTGGTTGATGACTTTTTTTTACCCAAAATTGATGAAACGAAAAGGGTTTTTAAAGGAGATTCTCGCTTTCCACCAATATAAATTATGCTTTACTTTGAATTTAATAATAATTATTATTCATTTTCTATTTGAAATACGACTAAAGTCCTCATTGATAGGTTGATTGAAAAACATCTATAGCTTTCAATGGTATCACATTTTTGAATCCAAAATATGTATCACATTTTATGCTTTACATACTATAGGATTAACAAAATGAATTTCATGAGGTTTTGACCAATTTAAGGTAGTCAGACATACGAGTTTTTATATTTTTTAAAATTTGTAATAAAAAATTCATAATTAATTATTTACTTGGAAAAAAATTACAAAAAAATATGCATCACATTAGGACATGAGTCATCTACTTATATCTAAAATATTATAAAAAAATTATCATTTTATAGTGGTTAGGGTGGTTAGACAAACACCTTTTTTTCCTTTGAAATTTAATTACTATTGTATTGAAATTTCAAATTTTCACCAAATCAATTTTTTTTTAAATAAACCTAGTAGTTTAGAAACTACATTCAATTTTATACAAATTCTATTCTTACATATTTTTGAAATAATATAGATAATTTATTCAAATTTTTATGTCAAGTTGCGTAACTCTGACTTTTCTAAATTTTTTGCCACTTAAGGGCCTATTTTTTCCATGATGATCCTGCACATACCTCATTGAGTAGACCACATTACACAACTTCCCTCCTGTGGAAACCTCCAATGCAACTATTTTTGTTGCATCTTTAACTTTTATAAGTTGTGCAATAGCACATTTGGATTTTGAGCTATAAAAATGCTTTGTAAGACCATTATAGGTAAACTGAACATTTCCTAATTGAGCCTCGATGAGCTTGATATCATCCTTCAACTTGTGAACTACATCAGATTCTTGGAAAAACTCATTTTCTAATGTCTCCATGCACCCTTCTTCATATGTAACACTTTCCATTGTTGTCTTTTTTCCTCAACTTCCCATCTTTTAGATTGCAAATCTCTCTGAACAACATTAAAATCCTTTTATTTTGACCATGACAACTTCTTTTCTTTTAATTCCTTTTCTAATTGGTTAATTTTAGTCTTCGGTTGTTTTGTTTCACTTTCATCACTTCCAAATATTGCTTTTTCATCTACAAATTGATCATTGATATGTTTTTCCTCATCCCCACTACTCTTACCTCTTAACACCCCCTACTATTCCTTTTCATGATCTTCTAACTTATTTTTCATATCTTCTACTTCAAGATTTAGATAAGCTTCTCCCTCATAAGCCCTTATTACAACAACATCCCTTTCTTGGATAGAGTTTGGAATTTCTTGAATACTTTTATGTACCTTTGTAGCCACTTTTTCCCAACTTTGAGAGTGTATTTACGATTATATAATTTAGATGTTTCTTTTAACAAGTTATTTGGAAAACTTGTCTACATTTTCATATAAGAATTTCATGTCTCTAGCCAACTAATTCTTTTTTTCTGCACTTAGATTAGGTTTTTCCTTTTCCTTATCATCCATTGCCAATTGTATTTGTTCCATGCAATTGTTAACTTCAATAATGTTTGGCTTCATTTGTTCAACTCCACTTATAGCATCACCTCTCTCTTTCTTGGCTTCATTTTTTCAACTTCCATTGTATTGAATAAATGAGGAGATGTTTGGAATCTATGCAGGTTGCATAAAATCATCTACTGAGATCCCACATTGTGTTTTCCAACCTACAATTATTCAATATATTTTTTTACCATCATGTGAGGAAATTGAAATGAAAATTTTAGCCTACCGAAGAGTTGTTATAAATTTTGAAGGCATCTTTCATTACATTCATAATGTCTAAATAACAAAATATTTTTAGTACAAATTCTCTCTATGTATAATTGGATGTTGGAAAACACTGCGTGCTATAAAACCTACATCCCTCATACTAAAACTAAGGATTTTTATAAAATATGAAGGTGAACTTCAATACATTGTTACTGTCTATAGAACAAAAAGTGCTCATTGCAATTAGCCATTTTAGTGTCATACAAATTATTTGTGTTTTTGCATTTATCAAAAATCCAAAGATACCATTGAAGACCATAATTGATTAGAATGTATGTATGATGAGAGTGATAGTTTCCCATATATTTACATACACAACATTTATTGCTATACATATTTCATTTATGCAATAAATAAATATTGCATGTGTTTACATTTATAAGTTGACATAAATAATAAGACATGAGATGGCATTTCCTACCATTATTTCATGACATTTGACATTGTTTATAATGAAATTTTAAATGGTAACAAAAAGTGTTATATGAAATCTACAAAAATATAGTCTTTTCTTTTTATTAATTAAGAGGGGTAAACGGTTTTGGCTCAGAGTTATGAATTGGTGAGGTCACAAATGGGGGACCTCATCCCCAATATAAATTGTCAAAAATTACACCTCAATGGGGTTCAAACCTTGATGGAAAGAATGATAAAACTTAACAATCATACCATGTGACTATTGGAAGAAAACCATAGCCTTCAAACATACCAAAATAATATAATTATGTACCATAATTATTCAATAATTACATTTTCTAAGATTGAATGTAAAATGACTATTACCAACCTCTCTCATCCTTTCCAACATTGCCTTTTCCATGCAATTGAGGATATGCTCAGAGAAAATCTTATAGGATTCTTTGGATCCTTGGAACTAATAGTTGGGTGATTTGACTTGCATGGATCCTCATTGTTGTACATGTAACAAGAGGGTTATGGGAAGCCTGTGCTTTGATAATGGAACTTTCAACACCTTTAGCCTATAACAAATCCATCAATATAAATGAATACATTCAACAATTAATGTATGGATGGAAAAAATAAGAGGTACTAGGATATATATAGAATTAAATCATTTATATGTACTTGTGTAAGACAAATACAATTGGAAATAAGTGATAGTGAAAAGGAAAAGTAATATCTAAGTGTAGAAAAAGAGAATCAGTTAGGTGGAGAGATGAAAGTCTTATTTGAAAACGTAAAAAAATTTTGTAACAAAATTTTCCTAAGAAACATTTACAATGTCTAATAATAAAGAAACTCTAAAAACTAAGAAAAAAGTGATTGCAACAACACATAAAAGTATTGAAGATATTGAAAACACTATCCAAGAAAGAGACATTGTTGTCCTAAGGGCTGATGAGGGAGCAAATTTTCTAAAGCTTCAAGTAAAAGATATGAAAAAGAAGTTAGAAGATCATGAAAAGGAATAGTAGGGGGTGTTAGCAGGTAAGAGTAGTGTGGATGACAAAAAACCATCTTGATGAACAATTTGTAGATGTAGAAGCAATAATTGCAAGTGCTAAAAGTTAAGCAAAATAGCTAAAGACTAAAATTAACCAATTAGAAAAGGAATTAAAAGACAAGGAGAAATAGAAAAAATAGGAAAGTTACTATAATATATAAAAATAGAAATCATTTATATGTACTTATGGAAGATAAGGGCTCAATTCAAAGATGCTCCATATCATGAAGGAATTCACAGATTTAGTGAGAACATCTACAAAAGCACTAGGATAAGAAAGTCTACAATTAGGAGCAATGGCCTCAATAATGTGGGCTTTCACACAACCTTTTAGCATTATAGAGAGGTGGAAAATAACACCTCTTCCCACATATATAGAATGCCTTTTCCAACCACTTTAATCCCTAAGTAAAGGTCAACATGATCGTCAACCTTTAAAGCCATGACCTCATGATCTATCCTCACTTCATCAACATGATTTGGTTGCATTAGAAATTTCAATAACATCAATAGTAATTCATGTCATTGTTAAGGAATCATTAATAAATTGGAACAAAAGCATGGAAATGTGTTGTGTCACTACTAATATAGATGGCAATCCACTACTCTCCCTATCCCCATGTCCATATTTATGACCCTCTCCCAACTACATTGTGACTATGTTGTCAATAAGGTCAAAGCTCGATTTTTCTCAAGACCATAGATGTTCAAGAACATTTTGATCCTACAAAACATTGAAGAGGTGGGATAAGACAAATATCATAACCAAAATTTACAATTGTAGACAACAATATACAAACACAAACATATCAATTTCAAACTACCATTTCTAATAATATATCTATAGAAGGAAAGGAGATAGCACACCTTAGATTAGTTAACTCATATGCATACAATGATCACCTCAATATTTTTTTGGTCAATAGTTTTCTGTTTCTTTTCTAGAAATTGAGAAATATGAATATCATTGTCCTAGTACATCAATGTGAAACACATTTAAAAAAGGTCATATTGTAAAAAGTCTACCCTTTTTTAATAAATATAAAATTCAAACTTACTAAATCATTTGTCACATATATGATCTCCTTTGTAGACACCCTTTCTGCCTTATTTCCCTATCGAGGCATATTTTCCTATCCAAAATGGACACTACCCTACTCATGCCCACCACTTCCTTGTTCATCCTTTCCTTGTAATGGCAGGAATGTAAACGTCATATCAAATTCAAATTTATGCAATCAATTCATTCAAAATATCAAAATAAACATTAAAAACAAAATTTCAAAATTACTCTTTCATCCACTTTCTTCCTCTAAAGGAGCCTTGAAACTTTTGGCCATCTATTCTCCATCTTCTTCTCAATGTTAGATGTAGTAGTGGGAGGAAGAACATGATATTGTGCTTTTGTGGGTAGTTCTTCATCTTCCAAATTAGATATACCTTGCTCAGGCCCAACATTCACTCCCTGAACATGATGTTGTAATGACATGTAAGTTAATAGTACATGAACCTTGAATGCATCAAACAAAAAAATAAACAAACAAAAATTCATATTTAAGATTTCATTTCCACATTACCTTTTTCTTTCTCTCCTACAATATCAATATTCTTTTCCTTCTTTCCTTCTTCCACTTTTTACTAACATTGTATGAGTTCATTGTATATTTCACCTCCTTCTTTGCTTCACAAGGAAGTTCAAGGAAGTTTTTTTTACAATATACTAGGAAGACCCTTTTAATAACATTCCTTCTCTACATATTATATCCTAACCTCATCTGGTAGTCTAGATCATTCTCCATATTTTGATGATACTCTTTCACTTTCTCAACAAGAGGAAGCCGGTGTATATGTTGTCCCCCTGTCACACTTTCTCCATGCTTTCATGGCGTTAGAAGAGGAATTCGGTGTTCCAACACCCTATGCACATTGAAAATTTTGAAATATGAAAATATTTTCCCTTCCCTAATGCTACATGAACCATATGTATAGTAATATACATATTTTCTATCCAACCATTCTATTTTGTGATGAGCAGCATCTTGGATAATAAATTTAGGAAATAAAATAGGATACCATGTTTGATATTAAAATAAATAGAACTCACAACATAAATAGACAACAAAATGATGTAATAATTTAATTTTTATATCTACCTTCTCGTCCTTTGCATCACCCCATGCATCATTCACACCCTCCTCATCATTGTAGTCACCCTCTACATCCTCATACTCACTAGGCTCATCATGAGAGTCATCCTTGTCGACATCAAGAAAACCGTGTTTGTCAAGGACCTCCTCCTCATCTTCAACCTCATCCTCATCTTTGACCTCGTCCTCATCTTCAACCTCGTCCTCATTCAACCCCCCTCCTCATATTTAGCATCCTCCTCAACTTCAACTCCTCTCATCTTCATCCTCCTCCTCCTCATCTTCAACCTCTTCCTCATCTTCAAAATCTTCCTCATCTTTAGCCTCCTCCTCTTCAACCTGGTTACCCCAATTATTGACTTCAATCAAATGAATGATATATTGTCAAAATCATTTTGTAACATAAATTAAATTTTGTAAATTAAATTATAAAGAATATTGATTCATGCATTGGAAGGAAAGAATTATGGGAAGTTCATAATCAATTATCAAACAATATTCCTCACACATCCTGTCAAATCTATTGGCCACCTCAACAATATTCATCATAGTACAAACCACATTTTATTTAAAGGAGGCATCCCTGGTTCTTTGTAAAATGCAAAAAAGTTGCAAGTGTTACAAACAATTAAAGTTCTAAAATTTATTGCATTGTATGTTGTAAGGAAGCATATATTTTTTGAATCATGTTGAAATGCAATCTCTATTGTAATTGAGAATGTTAAATCACATGGCAGTGTTTCTCTTCAACTCACAAATATACTATGTGTTTTATTTTTTGATGATATGAAGAAATTGAAACACATTTTTACTGTAACTAACAATTATGGTATTTTTTGAAGGTGCATTTCATTACATTCATACTCTGTAAATAATAAAGGGTTTTGAAGACATTCATATTGTGAATAAAATTGCAATGTGGAAATCATTGGGTGTTATAAAAATTTCATCATATAAGGAAATTGAAACACAATATTTAGTCTACCTAATTAAGTTATGAATTTTGAAGGTGAAATTCATTAGATTCTTACTATCTACAAAAGAAAAAAATTTCATTACATTCATACTATTTTCATATATTACAATTTCCAAAAAAGGGGAGAAGCTAATCTCCCTAAAAAATACACCTATTTCTTATAGATTATAAGATATAACACCCATCCCCCATATGGCATCCTTTTGAGACAGACTAATGAATAGATGTTGATAGATGTTAAGGCATGTGTCATCGGAAAATGTGGCACACTAGTAGGATTTTAAATCAAATTTTTGGCATGTTTCAAACCATATATTTTGAAAGAAAATAGCTGCCATATTTCACATTTTCTATGTTGTTGGGGAGCTAGGAAGAAAGCATATGTGGAAGCAGAGAAACCATTCTCCCTTCCAAGACACATGTGAGGCACATGTAACTAGCTAGGTAGTGTGTATATCTTCTAGAAATATGTGAAGTGGGTTGTTGTATAGCAGGGGAAGGTAGGTACACCAGTAGTGGATTATTTAAAAAAAATGAAAATCTAACCAAATTGGCACATCGGGTTCAAATGGATCTCATTGTTGAAGCCATGTGGTTTAAATTCAGCCTCACCTCAAGAGTAATGCACATCCTATGTCTAAGATGGTTTAACAAAGGAAAATGATAAAAATAGTAAACTTAAAACCTCACCTCAAGAGTAATGCACTTAATTATAACCATACAAACTTGGTCCCATGGCTTCAACAGTGAGATCCATTTGAACATGATGTGCAATTTGGTTGGATTTTCATTTTTAAAATCCTTACCAGTGTGCCCCCAACATACCCAACCACCAAATTTCCCTTGGGTCTTTTTATAATGCCTCATATGCTATCCAACGGGTTTCCAAATGTATAAGGAAATATTCTCAATACATAGTCTAAGACCAATGCTAAAAAATTCCTTCGGGATTTTTCCCACACTTCTAAAGATCTGATTATTTCTTTCTTTCCACAAACACCAGAAAAGGATAGGAGGAACCTCTCACCAAATTTATTTAGGTAGAGGATGGTGATAAGGACTGATCCAGTTATCAAAAAAACTTTTAAGGTCACCATTCATGGTCCAATGAACACCCAATCTTCCAAAGGTCGACTCCCAGACTTCAATCACAAACGAGCAGTGGAGTAACAGATGAAGAAAAAACTCCTCATCATTCTTACATAGCATGCATCTATTCGGGATTTTAAATCCCATTTTCCTTAGGTTTTCCTAAGTAGTAGAATCCTATTATGACAAGCCATCCACCAAAAGAAATTAATTTTTGGTGTAACTTGTTTAATTATTCCATCCCCATTTCTGTAAACTATTCTAGATTCCTTGCATTGACAAAAACATTAGGAAGTCTTAATAGAGAGGCTTCCCTTTCTTTTCCTTAGTCCAATAGAATTCATCCTCCAGGTTAGAGATGGGTATTCTAGTTAGTGAGAGAATGTGTTTCAAAGTACTAGCCTAGTGCCTTAACTCTAGAGAACAACACTCATCTAGTATTTTCCATTTCATCACACCTTGTAGCCCACACAAGTAATCTTTCACATTCTTGTTGAAAAATACTCTAGCAGGAACTATTAAATTCTTGAAGTCATATTGAGAGAGGAATTTCAAGCATCCATGGATCCTACCAAAACCTAATTTTGCTACCATTTCCTAGATTCCATCTCAACCTAGATTGTAGCAACTTTTTCATCCTAGAGATATTGTTCCAAATCAAGGAACCAATTGGGTGGTCATCTGAGAGGCACCTATCAGATGATATTTTTTTAGATACTTCACATTTAGAAACCTACACCATTCCTTCCCATTCCTTAGCTGGTGCCATTTGACCTTATCAAGAAGAGCTTTATTGGTAGGTTATATTTTTCTTATGCCTAGTCTGCCACCAAATTTGGGGAGACAGACCTTATCCCAACTTATCACAGCCAATTTATTTTTTTCCTCTATACTAGAACAAAGGAAAGTACTTTGAATTCTTTCAAATTTCTTAGCTATATATCTAGGGATTTTAAATATCGATAGAAAGTATACCAGAATCCCTTGAAGAGCACTAGCTAGGAGTTGTAGCTTACTAGCATGACTGAGGATGGTACATTTCCATCCTTCCAATTTTCTTTAAATTATTTCTAGGACAATGTTCTGGAAGGTAGGTGTGACTTATTTAACCATGAGAGGGAGACCAATGTACATAGAAGGAAGGGAATCACTCTTACAATGCAAAATAGTTATCACTTTGTCCTACAAAGCTTGTGTGTTGTTAAAAATGTATATCATGCTTTTGTTGTAATTTATGCATTGGCCTAAACTAGAAGCATAATTATTTAAAAAATTCTTCCATTTCATTACTTCCACCAAAGAAGTTGTCCCAAAAAGGATGTTATCATCCAAAAAGTATTGTATAGCAATCAAATCAAGGGTGGTGGTAGGTTTAACTCCCATAATAGAACCATTAGCAAGCATCCTTGAAACATTCCTACTTAGGACATCAACAACCATTATAAACAGATATGGTGATAGGGGATAACCCTATCTTATTCCTCTACTATCCTTGAAGAAACCATGAGGAATCCCATTAACCAAAATAGAGTACTTCATAGTTGAAGTGCATTCTAAAATGAGGTTCATCACATTCTGATTGAACCCAAACTTAGCTAAAAATTTGAGAAGAAAAATCCATAGGACTTTGTCATAATCTTTAGAAATGTCAAGCTTGAAATCCATGCCCACACAATTGATTTTTTCCATAGAGTGCATGATTTCATGAGTGGAAATTGTAGCATCCATAATGTTGCACCCTGAGATAAATCCTTTTTGGCATGAGCTAATCATTTTATCTAGAAAGGGTTTTAGATAGTTGACCAAAATTTTGGATAAGATCTTGTAGATGGTATTACATAGGTTGATAGGTCTAAAGTCAACCATGGTATGGGGGTCTTCATTTTCAGTAATGAGAGCTAAAAAGGTATGGTTCAATTGTTTTAGGAGTTTTCTTGACCTAAAAAAAAGTCCTTGGCAACAAGAAATAAGTCCTCTCCCACAATATCCCAATACTCCTAGAAGAAAGTTAGAGGAAATCCATTTGATCCCGGGGCCTTGAAGGCACCCATACTAAACAAAACCAATCTAACTTCCTTAGGAGTGATAACATGGAGAATATCGTCATTATCTGAGTTAGTTAGAGAAGCAGGGATGGAGTCTAGTAACAAGTCATAAAAAATTGAATTAGGAGCCCCCATAGGCTTAGATAAGGAATGTTGGAAATATCCAGAGGCGAATAGACCAATCTAAGCTAGAGTAGTAGCTTCTACTCCCAAATTATCTTTCATATTTTTAATCTGGTTTCTTTTTTGTGCTTTAGGTTCAAGATATTAAAGAAGGAAGTGTTGCGGTCTCCTTCTTTCAACTATTGAATTCCAAATTTTTCTTCCAAAATATTACCTCTTTTTTCAAAACTTTATCCTATTCCTTGTGGTAATCTTTCTCCTATTGATAGGTTTACTTACTGACATCCCACCTCCTCCATCCTTTTTGGGTCACCTTAAGTTTATTAGAGAGCTCTTTTTTTTTATGGAAAACATCCCCAAACACCCACTTATTCCAAAATTTAACCATGATTTTTATATACTTGAGTTTATGGAAGACCCTAAACATGGGGGAGCCATAGAAAAGGACATTCCACCAATCAACTATTTTATTTCTAAATTATGGGTGAGAGTTTTGTTGGTTATTTTTTACAAACCAATCAGATCTCATCAAGTACATATGAGCTTGCCAGAATCAATTCTCAAATACTTGCAAGATAGTTGGCCATGAAATGAGATGTAGCACTAATGTTGCTTCTCCTGCACTTTAGGATCTGTAAAGCCCAAGAGGGTAATCCCACAATGTATATCTCATGACTCTTCTAAATAATTATAGATACATTGCATAACAAAGCAGATGTATTCCCATCAGAGGCTGAATAGATGAAAGCCATCAATAAATTGGCATTTCCTTGAGAGAATTACACATCTAAAGTTGATAATATGACAAAAAACTAACCACAACGAATGATGGATTGATTTAAAGATTATTTATGGGTGATCCCATAATACTAGTTTACAATTCTGAGAGATCCTAATTTTACTAAAAATCACATATTTTTAAAATATAATGATTTAAGCCTTGAAAAGTTCCATTTAAAGGATTCCAATTGAAGAGAGTTTTATCAAACCACCTTAGATCAAAACCCCTTGGATAGAACCTCACTAGTTTTAAACCATACCTATAAATGGAGTCTCCTTTACACCTATCAAAATGCTGATAAAAATCCACTTTTGATTTACCTTTTGGGGGATCAAATGAATTCATTTAAAATTTATTTTTGCAAAGTATGTAGTCCTTATTATAAGCTTCCCAAAATTATAATTTTAAATAAATTTAATTTAATTGTTATATTTATTTTTATTTTGTGAATGTGGTTTTCACCAAAATCAAGCTCTTTGTTTTGCACATGTGGAAAAATAGTAGATTATTGAAATAAAAATTTGAAAAATATCAGTGCACTAGATATTGAATCCCTTGATCCAAAAAAAAAAATTGAATTTTGATACATACAAAAAAAAGTTATGTTGTATACAATTTTCCTATGTCTGAATTGTAATTGGTTTTTCTTTAAAACTTGATTAAGGAAAAAATATTCTATAAAACACTATGAAGCCAAATGAAAGTGCTAGATATCATAGTTACAAATATAAATTTGAAAAAAAATAGAATTTTATCCTTCATGGAAAAAAAGTTATGTTGTATACGGTGAGCATCAGTCCTTAAGAATGGTGTTTACTAAAAAAAAATAGTTTTCAAAAGAGATGGAAAAAGAAGTGCAATATGATTCCAATTTTTTTGAAAGTAATATATTTATAATCTAGAGACAAAATTTCACAAATCACTAGTTTGTATCATATTCAAATTCCTCACGGTTTAGCTGCTATAGGTGCGAAAGTGAAGATTTAGTTAGAAAAAAATAGTTCAATGTCTAGTTTGGCCAAAAATTGTAAACCAATATTGTGGGATCACCCTTATAAGTGATGTTCTCAAATTGGATGAACGAAACCATAAGAAATGCTTATAATAATTGAGATCAGTGCCATATCTTTAGACTAGGAGTCAAAGAAAATTGAACTGAAAGGTAAATTTAATCCTAAGCATCCATGATCTACATAAGGTTGTTGTACAATTCATGAATTAATAATTGTATTATAAGACTACTTATCATATCCAATTAACCTACACATGAATTTACAATTTGATCAAAGCATTTTAACTTACTCTTTGAACCAGCGTTAAAATCAAAGCATACATCAAAGTGTAATAACCATGAAGATTAATGAAATGATCTTTGATTAAATTTTTCATTAATAATTTAGATACAAAGTAATATTGGAGAGACTACAAGCTCTGAAAACCTGCATTATCATTTAGATATGCTCAGGAACCACACATTTGACAAAAATTACTAACTAGACTCAAAGCTTAAGATAAAGACTTCAAACATATTTGCTCTATGTTTTCAAATTGCACAATTCTGATCTAGAATTCAACTAGAGACCTACACTAATGGCCTTGAATTCCCTTTTATGGAAACAAGGGAGAAAAAAAAGCTTCAGGCCAAGAGTACACATTGCACATCGTAATAGGACCACTACAAGGCATATTCCCTTTGCAATTATATTTACATTTTCCATAGGAGGGAATACATATGTGACAAAGATTGTTTCCATTTTCTGTGAGGAGAAAGCCGGCCTTCCAAAAGGCACATGTTGAAAAGAATATCCTTTAAATAGTTGTAGCACATCCATTCCATCAAAAGAAATGACAAAATTCACAAAGATAGAAAAAGAAAACCAATTTCCCAGTCAACATCCACATCATTAGTGATTAGAATTTACCTATGGTACCTTCAGTCAAGAGACACTTATCTTGATAAATTATAATCTCAAAGGCTAGACTTGTAGAATACTTGACCAAGTATATGTGTTCCATTTTTGTACTCACAAATCTAATTCATCTAATAAATATCATTTTCCATTGTTCATACTCTGCCTTAGATGGCCAATTGAAATCAATGATTTTATGCATTTTGTTTCTATAAGGGGAGTAACCTTCTTGTCAAAGTCTTCAAGAAAACTGATGATGAAAGTTAATTTCTCCAAAGAATCTTTCAGTATGTCAACTTTAACATTCTCACAAATAATTTTTTCTTGAGAATAAATTGTAGTGTCCACCTAATACTTCCACATCTGCAGGGGCTTCACCTTATCATGGTAATTTTGAATGTTTAGTAACAGTTTCAAATATGCTTTATCATACATAGCCTTCAATTCTTTTATTTTTTTTCTATAGAGGTAGCATACCCTTGAAACTATTGCTTTTTAACCTTGCTGACAAATTTGTAGGTTGGGATCATCTTTGGATATTTATCCTCTTTCTTCTTAACCCCAACTATCATTAATCTCAAATCACTAACCCTAAGAATCCATTTATTTAGGAGTGTAGTTACCAATTTCCTATCTCTCTAATACAACCTTATTTCTCTTAGCATCAAAGAATAATTATCATGGAAACTATTCAATTTACCTTGAATTTTCTAATTTAGGTGCTTCAAAATAGTATGAACAATCTTGGAATTGTTCTTAGACATTATGTCTTGTGTTCACTCAAGCAATTTCTTGTATACCTCAACTTTCTGAAATAGTTTTTCTCTTGTAGGTTCATTAGATGGAGCTACACCTAATGTGTTTGGATCCTCTATTGCAATGTGCTCCTGACCCATGTTGTAAGGAACAATTGATAATGATTGTTTAGGTGGAGACTGAGGATGAGTCATAGGAGGAATGGGAACAATAAAGCCCTTGAGACCTCAACATTTCCACTTGTTGTTTCCACAATTCTAGATCTATTTAAGGTTAGCAACTCCCTGCTGGCTCTTATTGTATTCACCTAAAAGATCATTTTACTTAGTTCTATACATATCCCTATCTTTAGTGAGATTTTTAGTTGTTGCTTTTGTGAACCTAACAACATTTATGGTCATGTCAGTTGCTTCTAATGTCGAAGTATCTACAACTCTTCTTATAATTAATCTCCCACAGAAGTCTATTGGTTCTGCAACTTTGGGCTTCCTAGAACTAAGAGACAATGATCATAATTCCAAAGTGTCCCATTCTTGACTAAATGAAAATCCTTGAAGCATCAACTTGGCTTTGTCTTTAGTTTGGAATAAAGGATTTTCAACCCTTCTTATTGTATCAAGTACAACTACATCAACAATATCCCATTTAGGAAATAATAAAACTCCACTCTTTTGTACGAGTTCCCTTCCTTCCTTAGGTGTGATATTTTAAAACCATTTCCTCATTTCTTCCATCACATTCACTTGGATAATCCCTTCAGTAAATTTAGAATGTAAGCTTCTCTCAATGACAACCCTCTCTGCATATTCTGCAGCTTTTGTTCCCCATACAAAATCCCTGAATGCTAGTGTTTCAATAAATGAATCATATCCCATGAATTCTATGCAAGCCTCTTCTCTCATGTCATCAATATTACTCACACCACTTAATTCAGCCTTTCCCAACCTTAGGATGCTTGTCCTAGAGCTTGGTGTGACTTCTCTTGGGGGAGAAGGTATCCCTTGCTGTATATCTTTAGGAGTTATGACAATTTCATCTTCATCACTATAATGGTAATCTACTACCATGATTTTCTCAACCCTTTATCTCTTAATTGGTGGCTGCTTTGAGGGAGGAGAGCTTATTGGAGGGGAATCAATATTAATTATAATAGGTGGGTGTTTCCTAGAAGGAAATGAGACTGATCCAATTGGAGAGGCTTCCCTTGAATCCTCTGATGCAATAGGGGTTGGAACTATCCGCTCCTTCTTAATTGTTTCCTTTTCCTAGAATATACCTAAATCTTTTGTGATGGTTGATAGGAAGGCCTTTCCTCCTTCTGTAAAGACGGTCCTTCTTCAGTTACCAAAGCCTTCCCCTTATCTTTGATTATTTCTTCTCTTCTCAACACACCAACAACACTTTCAAAATTACCCAATACATACATTAGCTTGTTCCATTGCCCCTGTAGGTTGGGAAGAGGCTCATAGGCCAAATCTAACTTCCTGATATTTGCTACCATCTTGTTGATAGCAAGATACATAGCTTTCCTTTCCTCTTGCAAGTGTAGATCAAGAATGTTTCTGATAACATCCTCAGGGTAGTAGAAATTATGAACAAACACACCCAATGACCTTTATGTTTTTACTTCATGAATGACTCCCTTAGGGTCATGGCTTCTAGGGTGAGTTGTCATCAATTTTTAAGGTTTAAGGATCTTCTCAAAAGCCATCCAGCCTCCCTTTACCATTATAAAATCTACAAATGTTGTGTACTCAGGGAAGAATGAACCCTTCTTCTTATTCTCTGGAAAGTGACACATTTGAGATCCTCCCAATTGTCTCATAACTTCTATGAATCCAATCCTGAGAGACACATCTCTTGGTAGCACATAAGGATAAAAACTTGTCCCATACACCCTGAATATGGTTTTTTCCAAGTATACAATGTTAAAAGATATAGGAAAACTAAGAGGGGGGTGAATTAGTTGTCACAAAATTCAAACTTAAGACTTCAACACTTATCTATTCCACAACCACACTATTATGTTACGAAGCAAGAGTATGAAACACAAATAACATAAAGAAAATCAATACAATGAACACCATATTTTTATGTGGAAAACCCAAGGAGGGAAAAACCATGGTGAAGATTAACTCACAATATAAAATAGTTTCAAACTAAAAATAAAAGGCTCACTACCAAGGGATCACTGCCCTAAAAGGACTCACTGTCTAGATGCAATAGCTCACTGCTAACAAGAGAGGCTCACTGCCTACAAAAAGATTGAAAAAAAAAATTTGGGATTTACAACCAAAATGAACTGATAATAATGCACCTAACAAGTGTTGATGCAGTTCTAGTGATGCTCAATAGACTGATTTAACACACTTCATCTTTTCACTCACTTCCAACTTTTTATTCATAATTGCCTCATTGATTGTGCATACACATGCACACACTTCTATTTATCTCTATCTCTATATCTTCTAAAAATGTCCAACATATTGATTTATATACCTAATCTTTTTTGCAAGCATCAATTAGGTTGGCCTAATTAGATGCATTTCATATTTACCAAAAATACTAACTGTCAGCTCCAATCATTCACAAAATATTTCCAAAAACGTAATTCAAACATCCAACACACTAGATTATGTTGGCATAGACCTAATATAGGTTACACATATATCCACATAGAAAAATTAATTCACCATACCACAATTACCCCAAGAAGTCGGCCAAGAATAAACTTCAATGCAAAAAGTAACAAACATTCTATTGGTTGCCACTACACTGTATGAGCATTAGAGCATGTAATATTCTGAACATGCATGCCTTCAACAACCATAAAAAAATTATCAAAACCACAAGCATTGAATACCAACTATGGAGGAATGTAGACTAGAATACCAGAGAGTGGAGCTCAAATACCATTTTAGATACTAGACCAAAATACCAGATCAAGCACTTTCTTAAACTTACAGTCACAACGTGGTGACATCAATGACAATGGAAAATTGTAGAGATAGTCAACCTTGTTCTTTTTTCCAAAAATCACCCCCTTTGTCATTGATGGCAACATGTAAAAAATTTCTTCTTCAATATCTCCCATAATTTCAAATCTCTCCCCATAACTTTATATTCTAACTCTCTCCCTCTTTGACATCAATGGAAAAAGGTGGAAAAAAAAAGGATATAAATAAAGGTTTAAACATGGTGAAATCAAAATTAAAAAAATTCCAATTCTTCAAAAACTTCTAGCCATCCAAAAATTTCAAACAAAAATTCAATTAACTTCATTTTCTTCCTTTTCTTCTTCACCAAAGAAAAAAAGAGAAATTGAACACTTAGGATTCAAGTAAAAATGGCACTCTTCACCTTGAGAACTAGACATAATTTATTCCAGTTAAATGTAGCTAAATATATTCTTGTACAAATAATTCCAATAAGCCCAACAAAGTAAAATAAGATGACCACTATGAACATTATCTTTTAACATCTTCTACATCAATAAGTATTCTAGAAAGATGGTCTAACTGGACCTCAACAATCTCCTTAAGGAGCCTGAAGGTTTTCACTACATCATCTCTTTGTCTTTGTACAACAATCAGTTCAACTTGTAATTCACCAACTCTCAATATTTTCTTCCCTTCTTTGTCTTCAAAGATATCAAAATTCTTTCCAATGATGTTCACTTCAGAATCAATTGCTTCAATTCTACTTCTAAAATTATCTATCGCAGTAGGCCACTAGAGGCAATATTTGTAAATATCTGATATTTCTTTAATGCATTTCTTCGTTTCCATGATAAGTTCAGATAATATCCTCTTAGCTTTAATATACCTCTTTTCAACTAAGGTTTCCAACTTGCATCCTTCCAGACCTTCAAGCAACATTGTTTTTTCAACAATCTGAACTAGATTTTCTAGCAAGGAATCATAAACAATTGATACTTCAATACCTTTTCGAAGTAGATATTCTACCAAAGCATCATCAATCTTCATTATGTCAATAGAAGAGGCTGCATTCCATAATTCACCAATTTTCTTCATCTTTCCCTTAACAATCATAGATTGGATGTCATCGGGATTAGAGGATTCAGATCTATTTAGGGATTCTTTCTCCTTTTATTCTAAAATTTCAATAATATCTTTAGTTATAACTTTTCTCATCTTTCATTCTAGAGGGGAATCATGAATGAAAACCTCCAATTCTCTTTTACTGGAGGAAGAGCCCACTTCAAACTGACTTGATGCAAATATACCAGAGCAAAGATTTGTTTTTCAGGGATGAGAAATATGATCTGCACATAGGTTTTTTGCTAACGACTCTAGATATTTGTAGACTTGCTTTCCAATAGGAATATCAAATTCCCACACAATATTATCCTTTCCTAGTAGGGAACTCAAAAAGTAAAATACCAAGCACACAAGAAAAGATCCAAACCGAAAGTGATAACCCTCAATCCTTGACATTCGAACATTTTTAGAAAGACTCTCAAGCAATAGTCTACACAAATCAAATTTCATGTTCTCCTTCACCATCATATGTGCAATATAAATAACAATAGCTGATGTGGAACCTTCACGATTTCTAAAATAGATCTTGTAAGAAACACCGTACACAACATACCTTACAACCAAATACTCAAGAGTGTTTATCAATAGGACTTGAGGGTCTTTACTAATGCCAGTCAATTCCTCCACATCTTTGTACTTTTTAGTTTTCTTTCCAGGAATATCCCCAATACTGCATAAGCTAGTAATCACTTTGATCGCTTCCTTCGTAAGTAAGTAGGTTTTGTCCAATACAATACTATCATTCTTGAAATGATTCAACAAAAACAAAATGAACTCTTTATTGGAAACCCATGGAAATTCACTCCACAAATCCATGCCTACGGTTTTTATGCTCTGTAATTCATTTTCCTTCAACCCTAGTTCCATTTCTTTCATCTTTTTATGATCAAATTATTCCAATTTAACTCCTTTCAGCTTCAGAGGGATGATGCCACTTGATTCTCTATCCATTTTCGTGCTTTCTTGAATTCGTTAATCAAAACCTCTTCATTTTTCTTCCTCCCCTTTTGAAAATAGAGAGAGGATTCCAAATTACTTGAGTCAATTTTCAAATTCCCTTCAAAATTGCTTCAATCTTGCTTCAAGATCACTCTAGAGCACTTTCCAAGTTCTCCAAATGCTCAATTAATTAAGAAGACTCACAAACCTTAACTTAAACACCATCGAATTTACCCTAAAACACATTAAATGCGACAAACATAAAAAAGTTGCTAAAAACATTCTTCTCAACACAAAAAAACCCTAATTCAATCCGCAAATCATCATGACAACATGTTTTCTTTTGGTTCTTTTTCCAAAATATTTGATTATTCATCATTCATATTTCATCCTCATGCCAACCTTTGACATACCATTTATCTAGGGGTTTCTATAATTTTTTGATAATACTCCCCTTAAGACCATGTCGGGTCTAATTCCTAGAGGAATCATCCGTACTGGATGAGGGAACAGACTCATCAGTAGCTTCAGGTTTTTCTTCTTCTTTCTTCTTCCACATCTTATTCATCTCTTGATTCATTTCTTCTTTGTTAACCTTATTTACTAGATCATTCTTCTCTACCAAAGCAGACTTCTCCCCTTTCTTACTTCTGCAAACCTTTGAAATATACCCAAATTTATTGCAATTATAACATACAACACTTTTTGGATTAGCCTATCCTCCATTATTCCTCGATCTACATTGATTTGCTCTATGTCCAAATTTATTATAGGTATAGCAGTAGCCATTAAAGATTTGATTCATTTTTCCTTCATTAAACATATTCCTTATTACCTGACTGGTCATTCTCACTGGAGATTTGTATTCTATAGCCTTACATCCAATCTTCCTACATTTAAAACATTGTCTGGTGAAGGGACCAGAAAACTAATTCTTTCTTCTCTTGCATTCTGTTGTTCTGTAACCATATTTGTTACAAGAAAAACAAACACCATCAAAAGAGGGATACCTTTGTGCATTAGGCTATCTCACAGGCAATCTCCTTGCAAAATTACTTGAATTTCTTCTCTTCTTTCTTTTGTCTTGACTCTTCTAATTTGTCATTGTATTCTTCACATCTTTAAAACTTTCACTGATATTAATTCCCAAGCCACCTTTGTCTTTACTTGGTTTTTCTCCTACAAGTAATTCTTCAAGTTTCCCAAAGCTAGATCTGAAATTATTCTCATAGAGTTTTTCTTTCTTTAGATCCACTCTTAAGTTTACTATCCCCTGTTCAAGTCTAGAGCATTCATCAGACTTGTTATGCACCATTGTATTAAGACATTCTTCAATCCCCTTCTCCTCTTCTACTAACACTTTTAGTCCAATTATCTCTTGTTTCAACTGTTCACTCACTTCTTTGTGTCTTTCCTTGTATTTCTTTAGTTGTTCTTTTAGCTTCCAGACACATTCATTTGCTTCATCCAAATTCTCTTTCAGATCTATGTTTCAATTTTCAACTTTTTCAAGATCCTTAAGTGTAGTTCGGAGTTCTTCATTATCATCCATCTAATCAACCATTAGGATCCTCCTCAAGCAGTTAAGCTCTTCACCAAGGAACCAAATCTATGACACCAATTGTTAAAAGATGCGGGACAATTGAGAGGTGGGGTGAATCAGTTGTCACAAAATTCAAACTTAAGACTTCAAAACTTATCAATTCAACAACCACACTATTATGTTATTAAGCAAGAGCATGAAACAAAAATAACAAAAAGTAAATAAAAACAATGAAACTAGATTTTTACGTGGAAAACACAAGGAGATAAAAACCATAGTGAGGATTAACTCACAATATAAAGTAGTTTCAAACTGAAAATAAAAGGCTCATTGCCAAGGGCTCACTGCCTTGAAAGGACTCACTATCCAGATATAGAAGCTCACTTCTTACAAGAGAGGCTCATTGCCTACAAAAAGATTGACAAAACAAAATTGGTCTTTACAGCCAAAATGAACTGAGAATAATGCACCTAACAAGTGTTGATGCAGTTTCGGTGATGCTCAATAGACTAATTTAACACACTTCATCTTTTTTGCTCACTTCCAAATTTTCATTCACAATTTCCTCATTGATTGTGCATACACAAACACACTTCTATTTCCCTCCATCTCTATATCTTCTAAAAATTTCCAACATATTCATTTATATACCTGATCCTTTTGCAAGCATCAATTAGGTTGGCCTAATTAGATGCACTTCATATTTACCAAAAATACTAACTTTTAGCTTCAATCATTCACAAAATATTTCCAAAAAAGTAATTCAAACATCCAACACGCTACATTATTTTGGCATGGACCTAAGATAGGTCACATTATATCCACAGAGCAAAATTAATTCACTGTATCACAATTACCCCAAGACGTTGGCCAAGAATAGAATTCAATGCAAAAAGCAACAAACATTCTATCAATTGCCACTACACTATACAAGCACTGGAGCACATAATATTATGAACATACATGCCTTTAATAACCATAAACAATTTCTCAAAACTGCAAGCATTAACTACCAACTACGGAGGAATGCAGACAAGAATACCAGAGAGTGCAACTCAAATACCAATTCAGATACCAGACCAAAATACTGGATCAAGCACTGGCTTAAACTTGCAGTCACAACATGGTGACATCAATGACAGCAAAAATTTGTAAATATAGTCAACCTTCTTCATTTTTCCAACATGCAATGATATCTCCCCAATTATGGGTTATATTCATCTCAGGGTACCTTTCTATTAGAAAACCAAGATCACTTGCATGCAAGATGGATACCTGTCACATGCAAAAGATATGAAGAACTAAAAAAGATGTTCTCTGAACCTCAAAGTGTAAAATGCATTAAGAGAATCAATGATAATAAAAGAGATCAATCCTTATGAAGGAGATCAAGAAACCCTAAAAGGGAAACCCTAAATGAAACCCTAGTGTGCACACTTAATAATTAATAATTAATTATTAATGTGCCTAAGTTTAGCTTAAGTAATAAAGAGGAATAAGTGACTTAATTAATTAATCAATATGATGTAATTAATTAAGCATAATAACTTATACTCTAACACCCCCCCTTAAGATGAACTTAGGAAGAAGCTAAAAATAGAATAATATGCATGAAAGCAAAGATGGGTCCCAACTAGGCCTGATCAGGTACCCATTTACAAATGAAAGAGGTAGAGAAGGAAAAACCCAGTGGGACAAAACCCCCCTACAATGTGATGACATGCTGCAAAGAAGCACTGGAAGAACTCTATAGAGTAACACTGGAACCGCAATCTGACAAGCAAGGAAAGATATCTCTGTCTACAACTGAAACCAAAATCAAAATCAAAATAATGTGATAGTAGACCCGATGCCACGGAACACTTGAAAACTCCAAACGGGAACAACCCTAGAATCTATGAAGCAGCAAGCAATTATTGAATGATGTATTACTGAAAATGAAGTGCAAAGATGCAAGATGCACTCTCCCAACTGTCAAAACATCCAAGTAATCACCAAACAACCCATCGGGACAAATCTAGACTAACTGATAAACTTGGGACAGATACAGAAAACGTGCATGGGCAGCAACATAGAGATCCTTAATACCTTTCCAACGCCGCAAACGAGGAGAAAATCAGACATCGTGGAAAAAAGTTATGAGCTCGGAAGTCCAAAAACAACATCTAACTTCAAACAGAAATAAATTCAGGAAAACAATAAAATAATGAAAAAAAATAGCACTACTGGAAAGTTCTCGGAACCAACTTTTCGGCGATATCTCATTTGCCTGATTTTGATACCGTATGCCCAAGTTATGGCTAAAAGAAAAAAAAACTACTCTTTTAGAAAAAACTAGGGTTAGGAAGGGCAAAGAGGGGCCGACAGTATGGATGATGTCATCATGACGTCATCATGACGTTAGTAAAAGCTGAGCATAAATTTGATGGCCATCTGGCCATCGCTGCAAAAAAAAAGCCCTGCAAAAAAAATCCGGCCGCCGATATATACCTTTGCTAGTTAGAATATTCGCTCCAGCGTGCCAGAATATTCTCCCAGATCTTGAAGATTCCCTCCAATTCCCGGGGCTGGGCGGGGGTCATTGGTCCTCCATAGGACCGCTGCTGGGGGCTAAGAGTGGCCGGGGGCTGGGCGCATAGTGCCCGGTCCCCCATGTGACCGCCGCCTGCGCTGTTGGGGGCCCACGGTGGTGAAAACTGCGGGTGGTGGAGGAGGTGGCTGCCGCTCCTGGTGGCCGCCGGGTGGCACGGCGGTGGCCGCCTGCCTTCTATACGGGCGGCACACAAAAATCTTAAAAAATTTCAATTATTATTATTTTTTTAAAAACGTGCCTCGATCTGCGTGTTGGGGAGGCCGTATGGCCCCCTGGACAAATTTTTTTTGCCTCCCGGATCAACTACTCCAAAATCAATGAAACGACAAGCGTTTTTAAGGTTTTTGGCTACTGCGAATGCGATGGTGGTGTTCGTTTGAGCCCAAAGTGAGCCAAAAAATAGGCTACCCCCAGATCTTGCAGAAAGGATGCATGTGGAAACCCTTGCACTTGAAACTCACAAAGAGGCCATATCTTCAGATCACGAACAAGCAGCTACAGGTCTGGAGCTCTAATACCATGTTAGAAAACCAAGATCACCTGCATACAAGATGGATACCTGTCACATGCAAAAGATATGAAGAACCAAAAAAGATGTTCTCTGAACCTCAAAGTGTAAAATGCATTAAGAGAATCAATGATAACAAAAGAGATCAATCCTTATGAAGGAGATCAAGAAACCCTAAAAGAGAAACCCTAAATGAAACCCTAGTGTGCACACTTAATAATTAATAATTAATTATTAATGTGCCTAAGTTTAGCTTAAGTAATAAAGAGGAATAAGTGACTTAATTAATTAATCAATATGATGTAATTAATTAAGCATAATAACTTATTACTCAACACTTTCCATGTCCCTCAAGAAGTCATGAATTTCTTGTGGGATCCTTGGAAGATCAACAACCAAAAGTATCCTTAGCTTGGATGCAAAATTTTTATGGAAGACCACTTAATCAAACATTTGGTCATCCATGTCCAAAATTTGGGTCCAACATTGGACTGGTAGCTCAAGATCATCTTCTACCTTCTTCAATGACATGTCATTACCAAAATAATTGTCTTGCTTATATAAGATCATATGCATCAAAAGGGAGTACCACCAAAATTTTACACAATGCTTGCCTCCCTTAACATTAGCCAGGTGCTTGTCCATATTTTTTTCCAAATAAGTAGAAAAATCATAGACCACATTGAAGGCTGATGCTAAATATTGGTTGCCATGTAAATATATTCATTTGGTATAGTGTCAAGTGTGTCAAAGCCAATAATTTGATACAAGGAGAAGATAGTCTTCTTGAAGTAGTGGGAAAAGTAATTTAGAGGAAAAGGTTCCTTCTCATCTTTTCCAATCTTGATTTGCTTTCTATTCTTTCCATGTCTCATTGAAGTAGTGGGCATTGGAAACATTGTGGTTTGGAACAAGACCTTGGTATTATCATACTCTTTTCTAAATATATCAAGCTTAATGGGGACCATATCCTTCTCTAGTCATGTAGTTAAATATCTTTGCAATCTCCTCCTTGGTAATCCTGACCACCTCAACACCATTACATTCCCTAACAATTCTAGAGATAGGGTCATATCTTGCTGCAATATCCTTGAGCAAGTCTACATCCATATACACATTTGGGACCACAAGTTTCCCCATATCTAATCTCTAGGTATTGTAGGTGGGAACACCACAATTTCTATTCCCAAACTAGTTTCTAAACATTTTCCAACCAGTATAAGGAAATTTAGCATCCTTGATCCAAGCATGTTTTGTCTTGTAATCCTTCATGAATTTTAAGGCCATAGTATATCGCTACTCCTTGACTTCTCTTGTTTGTCGAGGGTTTGAGCTAGTCAAGAATGTTTTAAGAGAGTAGTCTAGTTGGGGTTTCAGAACAAGACCTTTGTGTTTTGGGATCCATGGATAACTAGGTAGGTTTACAATGAACTAGGGTTTTATCACAAAGAGCTCAAAACCTAATTATTTCAATTAGAATCCTAGGGTGCAATTAAAAGACTTAGACTTGAACAAATCTAGCCATGAACTATAATTTTATGTACAATTTTAACACAATAAAGCAATTAAAGCACGTAGGCTAATTTAATTGGAAGAAAAACAATTACAACCTACGCTAATTCAAGATAGTTTGAATAAAGCACAACATACAATTTTAATTGCACTCATGGATTTTTTCATTTATAGGAACCCTAATTTATTCACGTCACAACTCAAAAAATTTGATCAATCTCCTAGTTTCTCTGCATTCACTTACAATATTCAATTTTATGCAACTTTAAAACCCAATTATGATAACTACTAATGTCCTTTCAGCCATTGCTGCTCACTCACATGAAGAAAAACGGATCTAATATATGTTTGTGTGATTTCAAATAGAATTTGTTGATCTCCTTTTGAGGTGGCATGATGAACTACCCATATTGAGTCAACACAGTTTGAATTCACATCTCCATAGTTAACCAACTTGTCAGCCAATGAGAATCTGCTGAATAGAAGCCACATCACTCCTTCCCATGGGCTCGACTTCTTTCCTAGGTGGATAAAATAACACGTGTAACTTGATCATGGATTTCACACGTCTTCTAACAAGAATTAATTTAATGTTGTGAGGTGTGCGATGGGTAGTTGAGATTTAATTTTGTGAATGCATATAGACTATCAATCTCAAAACCACTGAGTGTTGGCATGATGAAAGAAAACTGAGCTCCACCATGAAAAGGACACACATCAAACAATCACAGACCTCGCATGCCTTTTGGTGACCATTCTTTAACTCCTGAATGATGTGCGATGGAGGATTAGGATGTGATCCTTAGATCCAATGTATAGGATTTTTACACATGCCAATAAAGTTAATTTAAAACAGGGCCATGACTAGGCCAACAAGATTTTGACCCTCAAGGAAGACACTTAAGGAAAATTTTCATAAAAATATTTCAGCTCGACCTTGGGCAATATTAAAGTGATGACATAAGGTTATAGAACCAAAAAACCTAAGCATAAGGGCCAGTAAAAGGATGTCATTGATGGCTTAAGTTATAACTTGAATGACTGATGATTGGGTAACGTAGGTCAATAGAGAATTAAAATGCCCAAGTTTTAAGATGTAAGGGAATTGAGAGCAAGGTTACAAAGCTAAAACCCTAAACCCTACCTATGGACATAGATGCAATAGAACACTACAAGGTGTAGAATGATCTCTACAAAGTTCCACATTATCTCAATTTGAAATAGAAAGGGACCAATAGCAGAGTGATAATTCATGATAAGCAATAGAGGAGTGTGATCTTAGACTATCCAAGGAAGCACCAACAAATTAGAGTTAAGTAAAGCAATATAATTAGGGGAGAAGGGAAATCTATCAAGTCTAACCTAAATTATGTTATCCTCCATTCTCCTATTGGTCCAAGTAATGTTATGGCCTTGTAACTCTAATTCCACTAGCCCTATATGTTATCATTTCTGTGACATGGCATTTTTTTAGGAGTTTAGTTGCATCCACAAAATAATGGATGAATAAAAAAAATGAGGTGAGGGGTGACAAGCCAATTTGGTTGTTATTGTGTAAATAATTAAAGTTTTTTATTACATTTATACTATTTAATAAAATAGGAGGTTGAAAACACTTGGTGTTATCAATCTCTTGCAACACACATGTTGTTTTAAAATACTCTACATATAACAATCCAATTGGTTGGTCACCCCTCACCTCAATTTTTTTAGATTTATGTATCCCCCACCTACAACTCCTCCCCTTTATTTTCATCCTTTATCTTTGAACATGCACAATGAAATAGCTAACAACCCACATAGTGTTTTCCAACCTGTTGATGAAATTGAAATTCAAATTTTTCTCTAACTAATGTTTGTTACATAATTTGAAGGTGAAGTTCATTTCATTCTTACTACCTACAAAAGAAAAGGTTTTCTTTACATTCACACTTTTTTCATATAGTGCAACTTGCAAAATAGTTGGTGACTAACCAAATTGAGGTAAGGGGTGACATACCAATTGGTTTGTTACTATGCAAATAGTAAATAAAAAAAGGTTTTGATTAGACTCATATTGTTTTATAAAATTGTAGGTGGAAAATATTGGGTGTTATCAAATCTACAACACACCTGCTATTTGAAAACCCTCTACACATAGCAACCTAATTGGTTACTCATCATGTCACCTCCTATAATTTAATTACACAACTCACATAGTGTTTTCCAACATACAATTACATAGACATGCCATTTCTGGTTTTACTACACATTACTCAAGAACTATTTCAATTGTAGAAAATAAATGCATGTTGGAAAAGATGTAAGAATTATTTTAATTGTTTCCTTAGATGGCTCTGCATTTTTTTAAATTCATTGAACTATAAATAAGCCTCATATTTTTTTGTTTTAGTGATGTTCATGGTAATGATAATATAACATATTATATCAAATGTACACTAAGAAAACAAAGATCAATTATGAGGAATCTAATTTAAATGATTCATTTTCCTTATTCAATGTTGTTTTAACTATTTCACATGTCATAGTCACTCTTCAATGAGGAAACATACCTCACTTAGAAATTTTGGATATAATAGGTCCCTAATGGACCCCAATTATGTAACATTTATTTTATTTTAATTCAACTATAGATTGTTTGAATTCCCCACAATAAGCATCTCATCTATAAATAAATAAATAATTCCTGTTGCAAAATAAATTTTGGAAATTTAACTATCTAGTACACTTGCAATTCAAGATAAGAGAGCTAGAATCACTTGTATTTAGTGCATATGCTTCACATCTCCCCAATCATCCTTTATAATCCACCTTCCCTTGTGTTTTTAATTTTTTTTCATTACTTATATCAATCACCTAGAAGGAAGACAAGTGTTAGCAATAGATTAAATTGGAAAATTAAAGACATTTGGTGCTACAAAGAATTTATTTTTTTCCAGATTTCACCGATATTGGATTAATGTTGTGTTGATTGCAACATGCCAACTTGTACAAACAATCAAAAAACATATCAAATTGTACAATGGGAATTTAATTTCCAATTTAACCTATTGCTAACATAGTAATATATATGAGCAATAATATATACCATTTTTCAATTCTGCTGAAACTGTGAAGAAGTGAACGTTCATTTGGATATATGAAAAAATCATCTCCCTTGATATCTTAAATAAGGTAATATATAACAACTCTACGTTAGAGTAAAAATTTCATTTCAATTTCTTCATATGATTGGAACAAAAAAATGCACAAATAATTATAGGTTGGAAAACACAATGTGGGTTGTCTATTATTTCATTCTGCATGTCCAAAGCTAAAGGGTGTAGACAATGGTGAGAGATACATAAATCTAAGAAAATTGAGGTGAGGGGTGACCAACCAATTGGGTTACTATGTGTAGAGGGTTTTAAAACAACTAGTGAGTTGTAGGTTTGATAACATCTAGTGTTTTCCAACCTGCAATTTTAGAAAATAGTATGAATCTGATCAAAACCATTTGTTATTTAGTATTTACATAGTAACAAACCAATTAAATTGTCACCCCTCACCTCAATTTGGTTGGTCACCCTGTATTTTGCAAACTGTACTATATGAAAGTAGTATGAATGTAATGAAAACCTTTTCTTTTGTAGATAGTATGAATATGATGAAGTTCACCTTCAAAATTTATAACAAGTCTTAGGTAGACTAAATATTACACTTTAATTTCCTTATATGATGGAAAAAATACATTGAATAATTGTAGGTTAGAAAAACACAGTTGGTTGTCAGTAGATGATTCTATTTTTCTTGTTGAAAGGTAAAAGGTGGAGAGCACGAGGAGGAGTTGTAGATGAGGGATACATAAATCTAACCAAATTAAGGTGAGGGGTGACCAGCCAATTGGGTTGTTATGTGTAAAGTGTTTTAAAAACGCACGTGTTTAGAAAATTTTACAACATGCACTCTTATCCAATTTTATTACATTCTTACTATTAAATAGGTAAAAGACAACTGAGAGGGGAGGATGAATCATTTGTCACACAAATAAAAAACTTAAAAATTTATCACTTATCAGATCTTCAACCACACTATTTTGTTATTGAACATGAGCATGAAACACAAATAACAAAAAGTAAATCAACAAAATGAACACCAGATTTTTACATGGAAAACCCAATAAGGGAAAAACCAAAGTGAGGGTTAACTCACAATATAAAGATTATAAAACTAAATATAGAGACTCACTACCCAAAAGAGGACTCACTATCCAAGTACAAAGGATCACTACCTATAAAGGACTCCTTATAGAATAGAGAGGCTCACTGCCTATAGATATAAAACAGAACAAAAGATCCACCACTGCAATTAACATTCACAGGATTACATAAACCTTCAATTCACTGCATTCAACACATTGAAGACTACTATCACAACTCACTGACACACACTTCTAATTTTATGATTTGTGGCACACTTTGATCACTTTGTATCACACTCACATCAACTCTTCACAATTCAATTTTATTTTATACTATTCTGAACCTTAGATACATTTACCAAGGTCAGCCATAAGGAATCATTTCATAAATTCAAATTAGTTTGGTAACTCAAAATTATCATGGTGGAAAGGAATAATAGTGGACCAATAAAATTATTTTCTTTAATCTTCTACATGCTTCCTCAATTGAATTTTATTCTTCGAATGAAGTGTAAACACCAAGTTGGCCAAACCTAATGAAAACACAAATAAACATTGATGCACATGCTGCTCAACAAGAAAATGACACACAAATGTCGCAACACAATTCAAGATGACACACGAATGTCACAACACAGTTCATTATGCATGAGAATACATCTCAAAATCTTCCATATACATCCACAACAAAAACAATGGGCTTCAATCACTGAATTTCTTTCACCAGTCTATCCAAACTGTGCAAACTCATACCGAAATACTAAAATATGAATTCCTTATTACCAAACTCCAAAGCTCTTCACCAGAGCATAGGAAATACCTTCACAAGACATATCCCAGATCTGCATGATCTAAAACAAAACAACAAAGGACTGCAAATTAGAAAAATTTCTTCCAGTCCACAAAAGATCAAACTTGCTAGACAATTCACATACCAGTGAACGCAACTTCTATGTACTATCAAACCAAAAGCTAAAACTTAGGATTTAACACCATGAGAATACCATCAACACACCTTCAACTCTACACAAGCATAGAATCAACATAGGAGAATGGAAAATCACATATCAGAGCACATTCTGAACATTTTCATCACTCTGACTTCTTTTCTTTATTAATTTTCTCAAAAGAACTTGGAAACTCATCAAACCAACATGTCTAAAATACCATAAAGATATCTCTATGTACTCACAACATCTCACAAGCATCTAAACCATACATGTATAATCTATAACATACTGAACTATGTTGACATCAATGACAACATTAATAACAACACCACCAGACTAGCTCATACTTGCAACAATCTCCCCCTTTGTAATTGATGGAAACACATAACCTTTCCTCCCCCTTTGACATCAATGGAAAAGAAAAAATGCTCTGATTACTCCTCCTTACGATTACACTCATACTACAACAATGAAATCCTTTTCTACTCCCCCTATGGAGTAGACCCAATAATCACTCCAGATAAATGAAGAATTTGTGAATTCACTGGACTGATGCACCTTCATGTGCACCTAGTTAGGAGGGACAATGACCCAAAACCTCTCCCTAAGATGCTCAAAAGTATCCTTTGGAAGAGCCTTAGTAAATATGTCTACAATTTGTTCCTTTGTTGTCACATACTCTAGTCTGACCTCATTCTCCAGCACTTTCTCTCTCAGAAAATGACACTTGATAGATATGTGCTTCATTATTGAATGCATAACTAGGTTCTTTGAAATGTTTATTGCACTTGAATTATCATAGAAAATAGAAGTAGAACCATCACATACTACTCCAATGTCCTTAATATTTTTCTTCATCCATAGAACTTGTGTGTATCAGGATGTTGTAGTAATATATTCTACCCCTGCAGTGGATAAAGAAATTGATTCTTTCTTTTTACTCAACCATGAAACTAGTCTTCTAGCAAGAAAGAAAGCACCACCACTGGTACTCTTTTTTCCATCTACGCATCCAACCCAATCAACATCTGTATAAAAACTCAAGGTGAAATCATTACTCGTAGGGTACCATAGTCCATAATTTGGTGTGCCTTTAAGATATGTAAATATCCTTTTTACAACTATAAGATGTTCTTCTCCTGGATCTACTTGAAATCTAGCAACTAAACAAACTGCATGCATAATATCTGTTCTGGTAGTAGTAAGATAAAATAGTTGACTAATCATGGATCTGTATTTTCTCTAATCAGTCTTGGAAGATTCATTATATTTTCTTAGTTTACATCCAATTACCATAGGAGTACAAACTGGTTTAGAATCCTCCATCCCAAACTTTTTCAACAATTTTTTTGCATACTTATATTGTGAAATGAATATCCCTTTATCATTTTGATTCACTTGTAGACCAAGGAATAAATTCAATTCACCAATCATAGACATCTCAAATTCTTTCTGGATTTCTTTAGCAAAATTTTTACACATGCCTTAATTTCCACCAAAGATGATATCATCAACATAAACAACTACAATCAACATTTTATTACCTTGCACTTTGAAGTAGAGATTGTTTTCAGCAAAACCTTTACTGAATCCTTGCTTTGTTAGATATCTATCTAGTATTGCATACCAATCTTTGGGAGCTTTCTTCATTCCATACAATGCTTTCTTCAATTTACAAACCATATCCAATTTTTCAAACAACTGAAACCCTTCAATTTGCTCCATGTACACTTCTTCCTCCAACTCACCATTTAGAAAAGCTAACTTAGCATCCATCTAATATACCCTAAATTCCTTGGGTGTAGAAAATTCCAAAAGCATTCTGATAGCTTCCATTCTAGCCACAGGGGCAAATTTTTCTTCAAAATCTATTCCTTCAACTTGTGAATATCCTTTGCATACCAATCTTGCCTTATTCCTTACTACTTCTCCATTTTCATTTAGCTTATTTCAAACCACCCATTTTGAGCCAATCACATTTTTGTTCAAAGATCTAGGGACTATTTCCCATGTTTGATTCTTTTCTATCTTTTGTAGTTCCTCTTTCATAGCTCTCATCCAACTTTCATCTTCACATGCTTCTTTTATAGATTTAGGTTCTATTTTAGAGAGTAAACACAAATTTACCTCAACTACAATTCTACTTCTTTTCTTCATGCCTTCACTCTTGTCTCCAATTATCTTATCTTCTGGATGATTCTTTTGTACATATTTAGGAGTCCTAGCAATAGGTTATGGTTCATTCTCTTCTTCTTCTTCCACTTGTTCTTCTTCTTCTTCTTCTTCTTCCTTTTCCTTATTTTCTTTAGGTACATGTCCAAAAATAGGATCATTAGTTTCAACTTCTCTTATCTCAATAAGTCTTCCTATGTCTTCATTAACTTTCACATTAGCACTTTCAATAATCTTCCTTAACATTCTGTTAAAACATTTGTATGCCTTGCTAGTGGTAGAATATCCAAGAAAGATTCCCTTGTCACATCTAGCATCAAGCTTTCCAAGATTTTCATCATCTCTTTTAGTATAGCATCTACTTCCAAATACCTTGAAATATTTCACAGTAGGGGTCTTATTGGTCCATAACTCAAAAGGTGTCTTTGTGTTGTTGTGTCTTATCTAAACTCTATTAAGAACATAAACAATAGTATGTATCACTTCTCTCCAATATACATTTGGTATATTAGATTCTTTCATCATATTTCTAACAGCTTCCTGAACTGTCCTATTTTTCCTTTCAATTACTTTATTCTACTGTGGGGTTCTCAGAGCAGAAAACTATCTTTTTATGCCATGCTTCTCACATAATGCATTAAATTCACTAGAAGTGAATTCACCACCTCTATCTGATCTTAAACTCTTGATTTTTAGAATTACTTCATTCTCCACTCTTGATTTGAATACCTTAAACCTATCTAGGGCCTGATTCTTTTCTCAGAGAAAAGCAACCCATGTCATTCAAGTGTAATTATCAATAAGCAACATGAAATATCTATCACCATTCAGGCTTCCAGTCTTAGTCAGACCATAGATATTAGTATGTACTATCTCCAACATTCTGGTAGTAGAATGATCCTTTCCTTTAAAGCTACATATTGTCTACTTCCCTAATTTACAACTTTTGTAGATAGTATTAGTAGGTCTTGTGATTCTAGGTCGTCCTCAAACTATTTCCTTTTTACTAATATTGACTAGGTTATCAAAGTTCACATATCCCATTCTCTAGTGCCATAACCAACTTTCATTAATCTAAGATACAAGACAATGACCATCAACTTCTTTCAGTTGATAGATGTTTCCATGAGTTCTTCTTCTAGCAGCAATCAAATCTCCATTTTTGGATCCTTTTATGATTTTATAGATATTGTTCTAAAACACAAGTTTAAATCCAATGCTACATGTCTGACCAACACTCAAAAGTTTATTCCTCAAACCCTTCACACAATACATGTTATCAGTACCATGAACTCCATCAAAACTAATTGAACCTTTACCACAAATCTTAGACCCTAAATCATCACCGAACATAACTAAACCACCATCATACCTCCCAAGTTTAGTGAACTTACTCTTATCTCCAATCATGTGATTTGAACATCCATTATCAATTACCTAGTAGTCTTCATCTTGTTTAGCATGAAATACGGTAACCAAAGTACCTTCCATCCTATTCTTCTTAACCTCTGGAGCCTTTTTGCTTACACATCTTCTAGAACTAGTGGATACAAATTTACTTTCCAAAGCTAAGAATAAGCATTCACTATCATCAACCTCATTTTCAGATTCATCATTAGAAATACCTACCTCTTCCTTAACATAGTATAGCTTCTTATACTTCTTATCCTTCCTATCCTTATCCTAATAATCCTTGTTCTTTTTATGTGTAGCTCTATTCAAACATCTTGATTACCAAAACTAAAGCATTTAAAGGGAAACACACATTTATACTTTCTAGTACCTTTCTTCAACTTCCTAGTGAAGTTAGCTTCCAACTCATTGACACCATCGCTATCCGGTTCCTCCTCAATCTTCATTTCCTTAAATACTATCTCTGTCTTTTCTTCTATCTTGTCATCTTTCTAGAACTTTCTCAATTCAAATGCTTGCAACGTGTTGAACAAGTGTTCCAAGGTGTACTTCTTAGGATCATACATTTCCTCAATCACTGAGATCTTATCACTATAGCAGTCTGATAGGGTGATCAGGATCTTCTCAATTATGTCTTCATCTAATAGTTTTGCTCCTTGATTTCAAACTTCATTTGCAATCTTTTCAACCGTATGAAAGAAACTTGTAAATTCTTCACCATCTTCAGGTTCAAAAATCTACACTTTTCCACCAATCTCTTTGTCAATTTCACCTTTTCATTTCCTTCATACATGTCTTCCAACTTCTTCTATACATCATATGCAGTATCCAGATAATTAATCTTAATTTTCTCATTTTTAGATACACCACTGCAAATCGCATACTTCACCTTCTCATTTTTTTCATAAGCAGAGATCTCATTTGAAAAATTAACACCACCAGAATAGAGTGTATACTTATTCTCAACAGCCTTCCAAGTCTTGAAACCAAGAGAGATAATATATCCTCTCATTTATCCCTTCTAATATTTGTAGTCAGTTCCATCAAACATAGGGATCGCCAACTTGTGTGCCATCAAATCTTCCTTAAGCGGTTAAGCTCTACAAAAAAGAACCAAAGCTCTAATACTAATTATCGAATAGGAATAGGACAACTGAGAGGGGGGTGAATCAGTTGTCACACAAATAACAAACTTGAAACTTTATCTCTTATCAAATCTTCAACCACACTATTATATTATTAAACATGAGCATGAAACGTAGATAACAGAAAGTAAATCAACATAATGAACAAAAGATTTTTACATGGAAAAAATAATAAGGGAAAAACCATGTTGAGGGTTAACTCACAATATAAAAATTATAAAACTGGATATAGAGGCTTACTGCCAAGGGCTCACTACCCAAAAGAGGACTCACTGTCCAAGTACAAAGGCTCACTACCTACAAAGGACTCACTGTCTAATAGAGAGGCTCACTGCCTATAGATAAAAAAGAGAACAAAAGATCCACTACTACAATTAAAGCACATTCATAGGATTGCAAAAACCTTCAATTTACTACCTTCAGCACACTAAAGACTACTATCACAACTCACTCACACACACTTCTGCTCTTATGATTTGTGGCTCACTTTCATCACTTTGTATCACATTCACATTAACTCTTCACAATTCAACTTGCTTTTATACTATTCTCAACCTTGGAGACATTTACCAAGGTCAACCACAAGGCATCGTTTCATAAATTCAAATTAGTTTGGCAACTCAAAATTCCTACGATGGAAAGGAATAAGAGTGGACCAATAAAATTATTTTCTTGTATCTTCTTCACGCTTCTTGAATTAATTTTTATTCTTCAAATGAAGTGTAAACACCAGGTTAGCCAAACCTAATGAAAACACAAATAAAAATTGATGCACACACTTCTCAACAAGAAGATGACACACATACACCACAACACACTTAATTATGCATGAGAATACATCTCAGAACCTTCCAGATACATCCACAACAAAAACAACAGGCTTCAATCACTGAATTTCTTTCACCAGTCTATCTGAACTGTGCAAACTCATACTGAAATACTGAAACACAACTACCTGATTACCAAACTCCAAACCTCTTCACGAGAGCATAGGAAATACCTTCAAATGAAAAATCCCAGATCCACACAATTTGAAACAAAACAACGGAGGACTGTAGAGTAGAAAAATTTCTCCTAGTCCACAAAAGATCAAACTTGCTAGACAATTCACATATTGGTGAATGTAACTTCTACATACCATCAAACCAAAAGCTAAAACTCAAGAGTTATCACCATTAGAATACCATCAACATTCCTTTAGATCTGCACAATCATAGAATCAACATAGGAGAAGTGTGAAGCACATACCAGAGGACATTTGAAACATTTTCATCAGTCAGTCTGACTTCTTTTCTTTATTAATTTTCTCAAAAGAACTTGGAAACTCATCAAACCAACATATCTACAACATACTATACCACCAGACTAAACTGTGTTGACATCAATGACAACATTAATGACAATACCACCAGACTAGCTCATACTTGCAACACTTACAACCTATAGAACAATTTTTTTTCAAAACAATCATAAAATATAGCATATTGAGGTGAGGGGTGACTAACCAATTGGGTTGTTATGTGTTCAAGGTTGTAATATAGTATATGAGTTGTGAGTTTTATAAAACCTAGTGTTTTCCAAACTACCATTTTTACTCACAATATGAATGTCTTCAAAACCACTTCTTATTTAGAGAATACAAATGTAATGAAATTCACCTTCAAAATTTACCACAACTATTAGTTATAGTAAAAATTACATTTCAAATTCTTCATATGATCAAAAATTAAAATGCACAATATATTTCTAGGTTGCAAAACATAGTGGGTTATGAGTAGATGGTTAATGAAACCTGCAACCCACACATGTGTCACATTATGTTATCATGTCTAATACATGTTATTTTTTAAGGAGATAAGTTTTAAAACATGCCCATTTATAAACATGTTGGAACCCCATGTTCTTCCCATGAAGGGACGCATGACAACACTTGAAACAACACATACCTAAATATCCATGAAAATATTTCCATCATACTTAGCTTGTAATGGTACCATATAAATTGATGGAGCATTATGATTTTAATTATGGGAAAAATAGGTTTTGATGGTGCCCTAAAACCTAGTACAAAAAGGTTTTACAGGGCCTGAAACCCAAACAAAGAGAGAGTTACATAAAGTAAAATACATAAAACATCAACACCCTAAACAACAACAACCATAAAGAGAATGACAAGACCAAACGAGCTAGACTAAACAAGATAAGAATGGGCCTAAACCCCAAATACAAACAGGTTTTGGTAGGGACCTAAAACCCTTAGAGAAACTTGAATATCACCTAAATCAGCTAGGCGTCATCAAACCATCCGCTCAGAACATTCAAATCTGAGCCCAAAAAAATAGAGAAGTCCAAACACCCCACCTCAATAGGAGCTTTGAGATACACATCAGAAAACTACAAGAAATCAACTTTCCTATAACACAATCTCACCTAGTAATAGGAAACCAACTCCATCTCCACCTTTAAAGGAGTGAACTCCCCTCTATTGAAGAGGATGGGGCATTATGTTATCATGTCTAAGATAAGTAATATTGGTTTTCAAACAGTATTCAGGTTGCATGTTTTATAATACCCGATATTTTCCAAACTGTAATTTTAATCACAATATGAATGTCTTGAAATCATTTTTTTTATCTAGACAATATGAAAGGTAACTTCAAAATTTACAACAATTGTTAGTTATAGTAAAAATTTGGTTTCAATACTATCATATGATCAAAAAATAAAATGGTTAGTATATTTGTATGTTGGAAAACACATTGGGTTGAGAGTAGATGGTTTATGAAAACACTTCAAAGACCAAATCCCTCTTCCCAATAGTATCAAATTCCTTCTACTTTCTTTTGAGCTCCCTAGCAACATATAAAATGATAAATTACATGCATGACAACTATTTTTTTCAAAATAGATAATTTTAAGTGTTCCAACAATTTGATTTAAAATCTTATCGGTGTGCCATATTTTTTTACTATGGGACACTTGACTAAGCACTAATGACACCCACCTAAATCTCTATTAGCGTGTGTCTTCCAATCTATCTCGTAAGGACGACATCATATGGGGGATGGGGTGTTATGTTATAATTTCTAAGACATAGGTGTGTTTTGTTGAGATTAGTTTCTCACTCCTTGGAGTTCCATATTTTTTTATGTAATTAAATATTTAATTATAGATAAATTATCTGGCATGAGTACCACTCGTAAATTAAAAGCAACTCAAATGTAAAACAAAAACTCATGAGGCATGTCACATCGTTATGAGTGAAATTTTCACTATCATTTGTTGTGGATATCATATGATCTTAAATTGAATTAATGTTCCATTTCATGATATATGGGTATTAAAGCATATGAAACTGAAAGTGTCATATGTCATGCCATGTCACATTAATTCAATTTCAGATGATATCAATTTGTAGATTATATTAGATCGACAACTTATGATAGTGAAAACTTGAATCTTAATTAATGGATGTAAAATGACATGTATGAATCATAACTGTGAATAGAATCCACCTACAATGAGAAATGTGCTATTTCATAAAGTATAATCCCATCTATATATTTGTGCATTTGCATTCCATGACAAAGTTTGCATATAAGTAAAGGCAGGCTTCAAAACACATAGTGTTTCACAACCTACACTACACAATATTCACCGCTATCAAAAAGTTTATTCAATATTGCCACTAATGGAAAGAAATTGATGTTATTTCTATTTCTAATACACACCTACATATATGGAATGAAAAACCAAAAACAAAAAGTGTTATTGGTGGTTAGAAAATACTAGGTGTTTATAAAATGGTGCCTTCATAACATTCCTACGATCTAAATAACAAAATCTTTTCAAGACATTCATACTATTTTCTAAAATTTCAAGTTGCAAAACACTGGGTTTTAGAAACTTGCAACCCACATAATTTTTTAAAATCCATGAAACAAGTAACAACCAAAAGAATTAGAAACCATTCACCTAAATTTGGTTAGTTTTATGTCTCCCCCACCTACAGCTCTATCCCTTGCTCCCCAAAATTTCACTTTCAACCTGTAGAATGAAAAACCCACAACACAAAGGGACCTACAAAAGGAAAAAACCCTCAACACAAGGTGTTTTCTAACAATACAATAGGACCTATAGAATAAAAAACCCCCAACACAAAGTGTTTTCCAAAATGAATAGTTATTACAATTTAAAACACATGTCTTAGTGACATCAGCCTTGTGACTATCTCCACACATGGATAGCTTCTCTCACAAGCCACCATTAATGAATTCAACAAGTTGGGACAAAGGGCAATAAAAATGACTTGATGGCACTATAATGTTCTTGCTTATATCATCATAAATTTTCCCCCTATTTTTGGTTTCATCACTTTTTATCCACCATCTAGCGGTCCCCACATTACACTATCCCATTATGTTATTTATGTTTCTATGTAAGTTTGTATTTATGTTTTTATATATGTTTTATTGGTTTTCATATGTTTTTGATATAAAAAGCAACAAAACAAGGGTGTTGTCCCATCATAACAAGGCACCAATGGCCATCCAGAGTAAGCACATTAACAACACAGTGACAGCAGAGAACACCGAGCCATCACCCACAACAAATCATATCAAAAACCAAAAAACAACAGTAAATAAACATAGCCAATCATGCAAGCATGATACATAGTAAACGAGTCCAAAGACCCCCAGGGGTCAAACCAGAAAAATAGCATTAACAAATAAACAGTCATAGAGAAATAGATAAAAAAAATAGACCCAAAGGCCTAATCTTTTTCCTCCCTGCAAGGTTTATCCTAGATAGTAGTCGCCCAATCCGCCATGAGGAACTCAAGTAGCTCCTTAAAACCAGCATCATCTTCGCCATCAGCCACAGACTTTTCCTTCTACAGCAAGCATAGATTAGTAGCCACCCTATGCATGACCTTCAAGGAAAAGTGTGACACCTCCTAGACCTTTTTTTCTAGTCTCTCCATTCTCCCTTTCAGCCAGCTCTTTTTCATTGGGATTTTCCAGCAAGGGGGCTTTTCCTTTATTAGTAATAGAGGCTCGGGGATTAATTTCCATCACATTGGCACTGGTAGGGCCCTTCTTCAGGCTTTTAGACACATGGGATGCACTATTCACCGAGACAGACTGGTCATCCCCACCCGCCACCTTTTTCTCCAAGCTTTCACTATCACTCCCATTCTCATTATACGAATTTGAGGCCTCCTTAAGACTTCCCACCTTGTCCTGCTTAAGGACCAGTCTATGAGATCTACAGGGGGTGTTGGCTTCATCAATGATTTCAATGTCAGAGTCAATTTGATGAAGGAAGAATTTAGTTTTCTTAGAGGCTTTAGCCTTAGGTCGCAGGGTGGGGGTAGGATGCTTCTTATCTTTACCCGCATCCCCCGGGCTCTTGGCAGGGGATGTGCCATGGGGAAGGGCTTTTAACGCAGGGTTTTTTAGGCATTTTTTCTTACTCGAGCCCGGTGTATCCAAAATTCTAGCAGAAGGGGGAGTAGAGGAAACTGAGATTTCATCAAGAGCAGGGAGAGAGACTTCTTGCACAGTGATAGGCCGAGCAGGGCAAAGGGCCATATGAAAATGATAGAGCCTAGACATAAGGCCTTGGTGCATGATAGTATAATTTTTTCCAAAAATAGAGGCTTCATTGAACTCTGCCACAGTGCTCTCAAGAGCATGAAACAGGAAAAAAGGAATGGAGATATGCTGGTGGTTCCGAAGGTGGTTTAGGAAATTAAAGTGGTAATAGTAGTAGACCTCATACCTTCCTTCCAGTGTGAAGTACTTCATAATCACCATACAAAATCTATCCCACGGCTCCGGTAGTGCCTCGCAGTCAAAGCCACCCCTCAACTTGACAGGTTTTGTATGTTACATGCCTATATACATTGTATTTTATTAGGAGGTTAGTTGTGTCCCCCTCTATAGTTTTGGAGGAAACTAAAATCATGATAAAATGGCATGTCATAGACATGATAACATACAAAAAACATAGAAACATACATAAAATTTAGTAGCTAGTGTTGTGACATCTGGAGGCTGACAAACACACTATGTTTTGAAGCATACAAATTCTTATACTGGCCAACCTTTATAGGTTTGGAGGAAACTAATCTCATAATAAAACATGTCATTGACATGATAACATACAAAAATGCATAAAAACATACATATAAACATATATAAAATTCGGTAGCTAGTGTTATGATGTGGAGGTTCACATACACATTGTGTTCTGAAGCATGCAATTTATTATGCCAGCTAGCCTCTACAAGTTTGGAGGTATCTAATCTTGTAACAAAATTTCATGTCATAGACATGGTAACATAAAAAAAGGTATAAAAACATACATAGAAACACACATTACATTTGGTAGCTAGTGTAGTGACGTGGAGGTTGACAAACACACTATTTTTTAAAGCATGCAATTTCTTATATTGGCCAGCCTCAATAGGTTTGGAGGTAGCTAATATCATAACAAAACAACATTCCAAAAACATGGTAACATACAAAAACATATAAAAACATACATAGAAACATACATAACATTTGCTAGCTAGTGTTGTGATGTGGAGGTTGACAAACACACTGTGTTCTAAAGCAAGCAATTTCTTATACTGGCCAACCTCTACAAGTTTGGAGGAAATTAATCCCACAAAAAAATGGCATGTCATAGACATGATAGCATACAAAAAATCATAAAAAAATACATAACATTTGGTAGCTAGTGCTGTGATGTGACATAGTGTTTTGAAGCATGTAATTTATTATACCAACTAGCCTCTACAAGTTTTGAGGTAGCTAATATCACAACAAAATGGCATGTCATAAACATGATAACATCCAAAAAATCATAAAGACATACATAGAAACATACATAATATTAGGTAGCTAGTGTTGTGATGTGGAGGTTGACAAACACACTATGTTTGGAAGCATGCAATTTCTTATATCGGTCAGCCTCTGCAGGTTTAGAGGAAGCTAATCTCATAACAAAATGATAGGTCATAGACATGATAACATAAAATATACATAGAAACATACATAACATTTGGTAGCTAGTGTTGTGATATGGAGGTTGACAAACACATTGTGTTCTGAAGCATGCACTTTCTTATACCAGCTAGCCTTTGCAAGTTTGGAGGTAGCTAATATTACAAAAAAATGACATGTCATAGACATGATAACATAAAAAACACATAAAAACATACATAAGATTTGGTAGCTAGCATTGTGATGTGGATATTGAAAAAAATAGTTTTCTAAAGCATGCAATTTCTTATATTTGCCAGCCTTTGAAGGTTTAACTATCTACCCTAAAGCTTAGTCTATGCCATTAATTGTAGTTGAAAAATGACATCATGTTTTCAAACCCTAAACCCTATTTGTGGAAGGACATTCATAACTCAACACGTAACACCCCAATTGGTGAGTCGCTAATGAGCTCAATTTGGAAATTTTTCCTAAATTGTGATAATTCTAGAAAGAACGTTCAAATTACAAAATTTAAAAACCATCAATAGAAAATCACATAAATAACTCCTCATATCAAATGGAAACACCTTTTGCAAGGAAAGCCTTTGCAACCCATCAACCAATACCCCTTTGCACAACAAATACCAGTTCAATTCTTCAAAGTCCCTTAGGTAGAATGCAAAAAAGACATTTTTTGACAATATACATACCTGATAGCAAGCTACCCATGCCTATCACATGCATTTTGGTAGGGAGAATGTCTACTCTACAACTCCCTTCCCAGCTCCCTAGAAACCTTCAAAATACGAATGTTGAAAAATGATGACGTTATAGTTCAATTTCCATAGTGGGTTGTGATTTTTCATACAAAATGCAAATTTTGTAAACTTCCAACACATTATGGATGCAACATGTCAAATTAATACCCCTTTTCACAATGAATACCCTTTCAATACTTTGCAGTCCCTATGCAGAACAAAAAAATAACACATATTTTTGGAAGATATACACACCTCATAGCTAGTTGTGCACACCTCACATGCATCTTTGAAGGTCGAATGGTCACTCTGCTTCTTCCAATGATTTTTTTCGAGCTACCTAGCAACCTACAAAATTTAAAATATGGTACTTATTTTCTTTCAATATAGATGTTTTGAAATGTGCCAAATATTTGATTTAAAATCCTACCAATGTGCCACATTTTTTGATAGCACGTGTTTTAACATTCATCAACATCCATCCATCAATCTATCTCAAAAGGATTCCATATGTGGGATGAGGTGTTATGTCTTATAACATATAAGATATAGGTGCATTTTTTGGGAGATTAGATTCTATGTGAGAGATGGGATGAATTAATAAGAAATCATTTCAAATATTTTCAAATATTTACCAAAATCTATCTTCAAAATTTTTCTTTAATACTAAAATTTTTCTGTAGATATAGAGGCAATGATGGTCAATTTGTGCTACAGAAATAAATGTTGTAGTTGGGATTAGATTTTATAACACTCCTCCTCAATCACAACTACAAATTCCTTTCATTCACGTAATGGCCTCTCTCCAAACTATAATCTATCTTTTGGTGATTTCTCTTATTCAAAAACTTAATATGCCTCAACAACCAACTATATCTCACTTTTCTTAGGTTTGAGTTCTTTTGACTCTTCAGACTCTATGATCTCTTCTTCTTTGTTCTCCTTTTGATAGTGGAAAAATATTATTTTTCTTCTTTTGGTTGATAGACTTTTTGATAGCAACAAGATCCTTTAAGGATGCAAATAATACATGTTTGGTGGTGCCTAATTCTTTCAACAACTTCTAGCTTCTACATAATATTTTCCCTTGTGTACCCCTTCATTGGGAGTGTTGTAATTATTTACTCCAATAAGCGACCTATGGGAAATATTCTTTCGAAAACAACATCAAACTTAGAAATGACACCTCCATCTTGAAAATAGTGAACTTTTGATCTCATTGATCTCATTTCTTATTTGGTTGATCTCCTCCTTGTTTGGATAATTTAATAGCTATAAATCAAACTATCAACTTCGTCAATGACTTCTTAAGATCATTGTGGACTTTTCTAAGGCTAGGATGTGACTTCAACACATAGACTTCATATCGGTGGCTTTGGATCCTCTTGGTTTTTTATTACAATAGTCTCATTTTCCTTTTACTAGTAGTGACTCACTTTCACTTTGGTGGCAACTTTATTAGTCATGATTGGCTCAATAATTTCCATGAATTTCTTTAGACTTTGTCAATTGGTGATTTTTGATATATCTAGGACAAATTTCCATACCTTTCTTTCTTCCTTCACATTCAAACAAGATATTCCTTTGCTTGGAAATTGAATCTCTTCCATTATATTCTTCAACTCTTTTTCAACATCTTTTATCTTCAACTACGACTAGGTCTCTTGTTTCTTCGATCACTTTTGTATCTTCTCAAATTTCAACTTCTTTCTTCAACAACAACTTTCAAACTTCAGTTCTCTTCTTTTTTAAGTATTTAGCAACCTCCCATTTCTCTTTCACATTTTCTTTCATGAGCTTCTTGAGCTACTTTAACAGCCTTCTCCTCTTGAAAATACAATGAATTATAATCTTCACTTTAAAATATTCCTTAGTGACAATCACAATATTTTCTAACTACTTTAATGCATTTTTTCATATTGGAAGACTTCTTAACTTCTTTACAAATAGCAAAGTTTTAATCCTCTATAAATTTCCATCAATCTTCGCAACATGAGACACATTGTTTTGGAATGGCCTCTTTTCAATTGTCATCCATGAAATATTGCTTCTGCAAGTTTTCAAACCTAGATAACCATCTCGAACCTACTCTAATACCATTTGTTGGAAATAAATGGTAGGAGAACACTAGAGAAACATAAATTGATATGAAATTATATATTTATCACGTGAAAACATTACATAAATGTTTTGAGATTCTGCTCATTCATATAAAAACATTACAATGGTTGAATTGCTGCTCAAACATAATTACAAAGCTTCTTGAGATACCTGGAGTTATTAATCCTTAACATCAACCATTACAACTTATATTCTGATAGTTACTTGAGCTTGTTCTCATTGACAAACATACTACCATTGCATTCTTCTTATAGTTAAACACCAATACATCTTCAAAATATTGCTTCTTACAGCTCTATGAAGTAGGACTCCATTTGGGAGTGCATAACAAAACTAACATCAACCAATATATTTATTTATTTATTTATTTATATAAGAAGCTAAGCATATGTACAAGAGAAAAAGAACAAAAATAAAATAATATATTTTAAACTACTCACAAAAAATGTGAGAGCTATGATGAGTTAATATGAAATCATTTCAAATATTTTTAAATCTTTAGCAAAATCTATCTTCAAAGTTTTTCTTTAATACTGAGATTTGTCTACAAATGCAAAGGCTATGATGATCAATTTGTGTTGGAGAAATAAATTTCGTAGTTGGGATTAGATTTTCAAACATCCCTAAATTATAGACTAGAATATTGGTGGAACAACACAACTACTAGACTCCTAATCTTCCATTAATTCTTAAAACAAAATGCACATGAATAGTTGTATTCAAAGAGGCTAAGCAGTTGCAAACAAGTGCAACAAGATAAAGGGAGAAACCAAGTATCCCCTAGTTTAGAGGAATCATCTAACATCATTCTCCTTTTATTTTCAAAAAATTAAACCTCCCAATTCAAATCTTATTTAAATTGAAAACAAATTTTAACAAATTAAAACACTAAGAATCTTAATAGCCTAGCTATTACCTTTTTTATGATGTAGGATTTTTTTTTTATTCTAGGATGTTACTACATCAAACATCCAAAAAATAGTTTTGAATGGATGGTAGAACCACTCTTTTGACTTGAAGAACCAAGCCACGGTGTTCCGTTTCACCAAATTAGATACTTCTACAAATTATCATTGCTTTCTTCTTCTTTTTTTCTAGCTACTTGTTGAAATGGAGACCATCTTCCTTCACCAATTGATTCTATTTCTCTTCTCTCATCTCCTTGAAATCTTAGTAATCCTCCTCCAATACAAAAAAAAAATTAATCTTTGCATCACTTATATCCCCTTGTGTTGCACTTGCACATAAATTATTATAAACAAAGATAAAGTTAAGGGAATAAAAATTCCCCATAAGTGCTTCCTCTTTCTCTACATTATGCCATTTATATGATTTATTTTTCATATTTTGGAGGTTGCATTCATTTCCTAAGTCAATATGTTCACAAAATAACTCATTTTCACATTTTCCCCCTTTGTTTTACAAAAAATTCTATGTTTTTATTTCCTCCCTTAGTTAGAGTTATCCCTTCCTTTTAAAAGTGATGATCTAATCCATTTTCATAACTAATGGGATTCTCTAGACATTCCTATAGCTTCTTTTGGCAAGTTGTGTTCTCTAAAAATAATAAATCTTCCTAACATATGGGGCCTCCAAAGATCTCAATCTTTTTTGTAGCTTCCTCTCTAATGTGGACTACTTCCACTACTACAACATCTTGGAACTCCTCTTTGTTGGAAGTTCATGCAATTTGTGTTGTCTTTTATATCAATAATTCTATGTTGTTGCATTGATGTCAACCTATGGAGATGCTTTGATTTGTTGCATTATGTTTTCATTAGTAGTCTCATTGGTGTCAACCTCTAGTGTTTCCTTGATAAGAATGGTTGCAGTTGAGTTGCTATATTGTAGTTGGTTTGTTTGTAATGAGGAAGTGTTGCAAATAATGAAATGGTGTTTTTGGTGCTTGGTTTCCAAGTGTTTTTGAGAAAATTTAATAAAAGAGGAAACAATGTGGTAGAGAGGGTTCAATATAGTAGAGCAATATTCTAGTTTTTTCTCTACACTTCTTCTATATTGAAGATCTAGTTATGTGGTCCAAATATGTTATTTAGAGGTGTTTAGAGGTGTTATATCAAAAATTTCTTGTCCTAGATCATTATGCATAGAAAGTTGTGTTCACTAGTGTGTGAACTACAAAAGTAATGTTGTCTAGGAGAAATGATTTTTCTCCACATTTCTCCACATTTTGGTTTATCGTCTTGCAGATCCGAGGGTGTCCTTACATTTCCCATATCTATCTTTAGTTTGAGTTGTTTGAAGTTTGGTGCTTCGCAAGGATGGATTCATGTGTTATAGTATGTGGAAGGTTAACTAGGTGTACAAGATGAATATGTTCTTCAGGTGAAAGTTTTTGTGAATGGAATTTTTGGATTTCAAGGTGTTTATGGAATATTCTAGATTGTGTTTGAGTGTTGTGTGTTGTTTTCAAATCATTTTTGGATAAAATGAATTTTGTACTTAAATTTTCAATGGTGTTTACATAGGTGTGTATGAGTGGATTTAGGTCCAATTTAAGGTGTGATGTGCTCCACCTTCATTCCTCTCGACCATAGTGTTAGTGTAATTAATTAATTAATTAATTATTACACTAGCATAAGTTAAATTAGGTCATATTTCATTTAGTCTTAGGTTGAATTTTTAAATCATTTAATAAATGGGATAATATTCCCTTCCTTGTTTGTAGGGATACAATTCCTTCTAGAAGATGAGTTGTCCTTCTAGAAATTATCTCAACATTTAATAATCATCTAGATAGGGTTCACATGTTGTCACATGTTGTTAGATCATGACACATGGCAACATCTCATGCATCTTAGGTTTTCTCTCTTGCCTATATAATTAGGCATTTTGTTCATTTGTAACATATAAATTAATCATATCATCAATATAGAATCTCTATTATGCATGCCTAGTTGCAACACTTTCTTTGTGGTTGATTATCTTTCCTGGAAAAGGTCCTCCATTGAAGACTCTGGAGCTTCAGGGACTATGCATCCATAATCTCAACATGGTATCAGATCTTGTCCAGTGAAACATCAACCCTCAATCAAGAAAGTTGGTGTGTGAGATTCTTGCAGGCTCAAGGTTTCCATTGTAGGCTACTTGATTCCACCCAGGGACCAAGCTGATTTCTGAAGCAAATAGAGTCAGATCTAAGCTCCCCATTGTCTTCAGAAGGCCTCGAAACCCTAGGATCACCTACCCATTCATCAAAATCGGATACGTCAACCCAGGGCATCATAGGTATTTGGGTTTGCAAAATCAACTAGTACAATCTGTACAAATTTGCAGTAAAAAAAATCAATCCTGTCAGTTGTCCTCTAAGGAAATTTTTTTAGTCATAGGCACTTTTCGTTTCAGAAAAATTGGGCTTATTTCATATGTTTTGGAAAAAAAATATTTTATTTGGGGATTTTCTATAGTTTTCAGAAAATATCAGGAGCAACCTTCAATTTAATTGTTGGTCAGCATCATCCTATTATATTTTTCTCCATCGACATATTGGGCAACATTATTTTTTTTGTTGGTATTTCACATATCGTTTGCAAATATATTATATATAGTCAACATTCATATATTTTCCATCGGCTTATATATTTTGGATTTGATCGGGCTTTAATTTGTGGTCGGTATATACATCTTTTGTGGATTTAATTAATCGATATATTTTTCAATTTCCATAAGGAAATATTCAAAAAACATATATATCTGTTTGTTTGTTTTTTTAAAGTTTGCAGAGAAGAATCTTGTCGGCCGCATTTAGTGTTGTCTATAGAAAGGATATAGTCGTTAGCCTTGTCACATCCGATCGGGCCCCCTATCCATCATCATCGGAGTCTTCGTTGAACACCGCCGACCCATCCAAGCTCCCACCAGCCATTCTGCTTCCTGTGCCAATGATTTCTCTCTGGCATTCCCTCCCATCGGCCGATGGTCCTCCTCCTACTAGGGTATGCACCATCGACAGTGTCTCCTGCCAGCGGCACCACCCAGTTCTCCGCCCTGCTGCCACTACGGGTGGTGGCACTTTATTTTTTTGCCACATTTTACATTGCAGTCATATTGTAGACCTAGTGCTAGCACCCAGGGGGCTGGAATTTTTCCCCTAGTTAACCTGCGAAGTGCCTAATCTAGGCATTTTTTCCGTTTTATCACAAATTTTCACCAAGGTATCAAAAATTGACAAACGATATACTGTCGGAAAGGTAATTCGGCGTACTTTCCAGTGGTGCAATCAATTCTATGAAATTTTGCTTGCAGAAAATTCTACAGTCAACTGAAGTCCAAACCCTAATTTGGACATAAAGGCTCATAAATTTTCAACCATTCATCGGATTTCAGTGACTCCAATGACATCAGGAAGTATTTTCAAAGCTTTTTTCATCAGTCTAGACCCCTTGATCAGTTTCAGCTACATGTACTCTTGCATTGATTTTTTTCAATTTGGTGCATTTGATCAATAACTTGGTTATTCTGAAGCTTGGGACAAGATTTTTTTGATCCGGTTAGCATCACTTCAGTTGCACATCATATTTGGAAGCTTCTATTTGTTGTTGAAGTTTAGTGTCTTTATTTTTTTTGGAGAAATTTCATTATGGGGCTTGCATGTACTCCTTCTTTGGTTATGTTGCACAAGGGAAACTATAAGCAATGGCGAGATGGGATTTTCCACCATCTCCAATCACTTTATCTATTGCCTTGTATTTTTGGTATAGTTCCTCATATTAGTGAAGGGATTCATGAATTTGCTTGGAGTTGCAACAAGCATACTGTTTTTGAGATCATTTTTACGCAAGATGATTGTGATGTTTTGAGTACTATTGATCATTGTGATTGTCCTCACATCCTTTGGACTAATCTTTGGGAGCTATATGGAGATTCAGACACTCCACCATTCCCTAATGGTCATGATTTAGAATGTCATTCTTCAGATCAGGTTCCCCACAATGATATTGTTGTGTAGGAGGTTGATTGCCTTGATCTTTCTGAAGAGGTTGAAAAGGTTCCCTCAAGTGCTTCTTCTCCAAACATTTTCCTTCATAAAGTATCAAGCATCAAAGTTGACCTTTTAGAGCTTTCTGGAAATGTAGTCATGAAAACTATGTAAAACCCCTTTGGTTTTTATTTTGGAAAAATACCAAATGAAGTGTTGAGACCTTGAGAATTGTCATGGTAGTATATTAACATGGGGATAATTATGGACACCAATTGGTTTGTCATGAGGATCATTCAGTTGCTAAATATTAACTCTCAAAGTTGGCCATCCTGGCATATTTTGCAAATTGCAGGCAACAATCCTTTTCAAAACACTTCAAGTTGATACTTTGAAACCTTGTCAAAACTAACCGTAAGAAGCTAAAATTAGGAATTCACATTAAAATATGGAAAATAAACATGATTTCAAAGTGATTTTGTATGAAACTAAGTAGGCTCCAAGTTGCAATTTTTCAAAGTAGGCCATTTGAGCATATTTCACAACTATATCTTTGAGTGCTGAGATCAATTTTTTCATTATGGGAACCCTAAATTTTTCCAAAATTTGTATGAAATTTTTGGCTCCAACATAGTGAAAAGGTATCTTTTATTGCACAAGGAAATTACAAATCTAGATACTTATTCTAGAGATCAGATGATTGGTACAATAACTTCTTTTGAAATGAGGAAGAAGGGTTTGAAAAATGGTATAGCTATAGAGGCTACTTTCAAATATGGAGTATCAGAAAAGGTTGAAGATGATTTAGTTGTGGTGAGTGGGTCATTATGCTTCTAGATATCTGAAAAGAGCTATAAATAATAAGAGTAAAGAGAGTAAGGGAAAGATGATTAAGAAAGATTACTTTATTGGAGAAGATGTTGGTATTTTTGATGATGAATTTGATTATGGAGACTTTGATGACAATGAATGCTTGTTCCTAGATGTAAAAGAAGAAGTAGTTGTACTACCTCTGAAAGTTGTGGGAAGGAAATTATTCTAGAAAAGAAAGATAAGGTTGAAGGTACTTTGGTATCTTTTTTTCATGCAAAATAGGATAAGAATTATTAGGTTGTTGACAGTGGCTACTCTAATCACATGACTAGAGACAAGAGTAAGTTTTTAAAACTTGAAAAATATGATTGAGGTTTAGTTAAATTTGGAGATGACTCAAGAGCTAATATTTGTGGAATAGGTTCAATCAGTTTTGAGGGAAAACATAACCCTGATAATGTTTACTATGTTAATGGTTTAAGGTATAACCGTTTGAGTGTTGGAAAAATGTGTAGCAAGGGATATAATCTTGTGTTTAAGGAAGAAACATGTGAGATCATAAAAGGGCTCAAAACTATGATTGATGTTGGTAAGAGAATAGATGGAAATATTTATCAACTTAAGGGTGTTAATGGTCATTTCTTTATGTCACAGATTAGTGATAGTTGGTTATGGAATTGAAGCATGTGTCATATGAATTTTCATAATTTGGTGAGAGACCTACACTGAATCAGAAAGCCTATCAATGTTGGCTATAGGGATTTTCAATTTGGAAAGAAAGTTAGGAGTAGTTTCAAGGGAAAGGAATAATCTGCTATTGGACTACTGAAATTAATTCATATAGATCTTTGTGGTCCTACAAGGGTGAGAACTCTACAAGGTGATAGGTATTTTATGCTTTTGATTAATGATTATTCTAGAATGACATAGGTTACTTTTCTTAGAGAAAAATATGACGCACTAGATAAATCCAATGTGTATAAATATATGGTTGAGAATGAAATAGATCTGAAAAATTCAATGTTTGAGGTTTAACAAAGGTGGTGAATTCACCTCCACTGAGTTTAACATGTTTCATGAATTTCATGGAATAAAGAGGCATTTGTCCTCCCCTAGAACTCCTCAGCAGAATGGAGTGGTTGAGAGTAAAAAATAGACAATTCAAGAAGCTACTAGGACTGTGATGAAAGAGAAAAATCTATCAAAATTCTACTAGAGAGAAGCAATTCATATTGTTGTTTATATCCTTAAAAGAGTACAACCCAAAGCTAACAATACAAAGACTCCCTATGAGTTATGGTATGGAAGGATTCCTACTATGAAGTACTTTAGAGTATTTGGAAGAAAATGCTATATCAAAAGAGACGAAGAAAAATTAGGAAAGTTTGGTGCAAGTTTTGATGAAGGTATCTTCCTTGGATATTCTACCAAAATCAAAGCTTACAGATGTTACAACAAAAGGTTGAGAAATATAGTTGAAAGTGAAAATGTTAAGGTTGATGAAAACTTGCAGAATTCAATTATAGTGGATGGATATGTGTCAGATGAACTTGATTGTAGAGAAGTAGAAAAAGAAAAATTTGATGAAGTAGAAGTATAGAATGAAGAGGAGGAAGCTCCAGAGAAGACCCCTAAGACCCCTAAGTATGTGCAAAAGAATCATTCTAAAGAACTATTAGAATTGAGATACCGCTTTGATACCATGTTAGAATTGGCTATGGCTGCCAAGATCTTGAGACCAAATGGAAAGCACAAAAGAGAGAGATGAATATGACAAGAATAAACTATATTCAATGTCAATGATATGAGATTATTGTTTTACAATGAGAGAAACCCTTGGTTATATAGCCAAGGTGAGATGCAAGATGTCATAGGATTATGACAAGTGTCTTAATCATATGACATGAGACAACTAATCACACTTCCCTAGGTTCACATGTAGTAGTTGTGAAAGGATAAGATAACAATTAATGACAACTAACATCTTCTAGAAAGATTCCTTCCTATGACCTAAGTAAACTTAACATGTGTAAATAAGTCCCCTAGTAATGAATTAACTAGGTACAAGACTTTATTTACACCAACACCCCCCTTAAGTGCAACTTAGGGAGTAGCAAATTATTATGAAAATGACACAAATATGAAAAAATGGGTTCCGGCTACTAGGCCATGTTAGGTACCCATGTATACACAATGCAATCTCTCACAAATGGAGAAAATGAGAAAACCTAGTGGGAGAAAACTCCTCCCCAAAAGAGAGATCAAATACAAAAAGTGAAATGATCTCAATGATGAATGAGAAGGTAAAAACCCCATGTGAGGAAAAAGACCCTCCATAAGAGAGAAGAATAAAGACAAGGTAGCCTCCCCTCAATGTTGAGTCTCCTGCAATGATAGTAGAAGCTCGACATTGAATGTTGAAGATGATCCAATATCACCGAACAACGTTCCTCCCTTTAGGAATAAACAAAACCATGGATGTATGTAGGATGTCATGATGATGGATGATGCATGATGTCTCTAAAGCCTGCTAAATTGTCTCCATGTCAATGCAAAAAGCTAACACATTCCAAATAGGCATTCTAGGCCACACTGTTGAACAGGATAATCCAACATCTAGTAGAGATGAATGTAGAACATGATCCAAAGATAGTGAAATCCCCTCGAAAGACAAAGAATCCTCCTCCAAATGTTGTCCAAAAGTATCCACAGTCACTTCAACTGCGAAGAATGATCATGTAGACAATGAACAAGAGGGTCAAAGTGTTCCCTCACAACAAATGAAGAAGGATATTCTCCATCAAAGAGAAGATGAATTTCATCAATGGTGTCCTCCAAATCTGCAAGATGTGACTCCATAAACAAGTCTGAAATACCTGTCAAGAAGCCATCCAAAGTAGCCATATCTGGAAGACTATGTATATCTTGTTGTACTGTATCACAAGGAACCAAAAATATGGAATCACAAGCATCATTAGGAACAACAGTAGATAGAAGAAATGAAATGCATGGCTCAAGGACTGGATCTGATGTAAGAACTCCCAAGTTCATGAAGCCAAATGTCTCCTCTGAATCATGGTTCATATGATCAACAGTCAAAGGAACAATGTCATCATCAAAAGAAAAATATACAAAAGTATACAACCGAGATGAATTATCAACCACCCAAGTAGCAATGATCTCTCTACTCTCCAAGTCTCAAATGATGACTGAATCAGGAGTGAACTCCACAATTCTCCCATCTCCACCTTGTGTAATCTGATATATGGAAAGAAGATTGTTGGTCAAATGGGGAATACGCAAGACATCTTGAACATTTTTGTCCCCAAAAATAATAGACCCCTTACCTATTACACTCATGAATGTATTGCTTTCCATCAAGATAGGAGACATAGATCAAGGCAGAAATGAAGAGAATATAGACTGTGAAGATGCCATATGATGAGATAATCCTAAATCTAGAATCTATCTCCCTGATCTTGGACTTAAAAGAGCACAAAGAGATTGACCTTTATTTCTTGATGTAGATGCTTGACCTTTATCCTTTTTAGACTGTTTTGAAGTAGAAGGAGAAGAAGGTGATTAAGACATTCTAGAAGGCAAATCAATGTGATTCTTTTTTAGAAGATTTTTCAACTCATCAATATCCTTCTTATAATAATAATGTTCTTCATCTCCATCCTTCTTGCAATATGCACAAAAAGGCCTCTCCTTCTTAGATGTTTCCCCTTTAGAAGAGGTTTTTTTCTTTTCTTGATCTAAATGTGGGTTAATCTTTTCTTTCTTCTATTTCTTATCTAATTCCGATTCTTTCACTTGACTAACCAATAATGCCTAATATTTTGAGGTCTTGATGAGACCCATTGAAATAAGCTTTTGTTGCTCATGTATCAACATCTCATAAAATGATGTAAATGAAGGTGTAGTATATGCAAACCCTATAGTCAATCTATGAGTATGAAAGCTAGAAACAAAAGAAGCATAATTAGGACCAAGTTTGTTCATTGTATGTAGACCAACTGAATGCCCTTTTTATCAATTCCACATGCTTTGCATTGCTCCCTTAGATCATTAACCTTAGTGATGTAGTATTGGATGTTGTCAAAGTTCTTATGATCAAGATTCATCAAATCATTATCAACTTGATAGCATCTTACATCATCTATAGTACCATACAATTTTTTCAATTTGTCCCAAGCTTCATGAGAATTTTTTCATGATTCAATTTGGAACAACAAATCTAGAGAAACAAGTCTACAAAGACACCTAAGAACTTTGGTATGTTTGATCATCCATTTTAACTTTTTATATGCATCTGTAGGTTCAGGTACCTTATTTTCAACATATAGAGAGTGACCTTCTATCGTTAGAATACTCCATGCATTTTGATGCTATGCTGAATAATTATATGATGTGAGCAAAGGAACCTTAGAATGATCCATGAAAACAAGAGAGCATAAGAAAACAAATCAAAGCATGCACTAAAATACCTCCCCCAAATCACTCAATCAAGAAACCCCCCAAACAATTATTTGATTTGGCACTTTATATTTAGTGTGTTTACAATTGCTAGATGCCAAAAACAACAAGCTAGACTTGATCTTAGTGCTTATAGATGCCTAAAATAGGCTATAGAGTCAAGTAAATATTTTGGTACAAAATGAGATCAATATGATCATACCACTAATAATTACATGAAAAATCATGCACTTTCAAAAAAAATTGAACCCAAAAATGTTATCATAGGAGCAAGATATGAGCTCCCAAAGTTCCCAAAATGAGGAAAAAGTTGTAACACCTATGAGAATCTGCAAATTTTGGAAAAAATAGGCACCAAAACCAAAAACTAATTGCACCACTGCAAAGATCATGAAATATTATCCCAAATAAATAAAAAAATTGTCAGAAAAAGGAGATTGTGAGCACAAGTTATGGCCTTCTAAAGTTGAACTACAAATTCAAAAAGCTCATTTGAGAGGGGGGATTTTTTTTTTAGGAATATTAACATGGCGCTAACATCATCAATTCACAAACTTAAATTTAATAGTTTAGAGCCCGTCATACTGGAAATCGTTCCTGCACCAGAATATTTGCATGAATCTTGTTGTGTTGACAGAATGTGCTTTAACAGTGATGAAATCTTCAATGTTCTCTACTCTTTGAAATACCTACCCGGTTCTACTTTTTGACGGCGAATTTTTTAAGACTGTCGGTTTCCAGAAGAAAATATGGTTGCCAATCTATGTTGAAGGTGGGGGTGTGGTAGAGAAAGTACTACCCCGTGTCGAGGGGAAGATGGACCTGCGTACCCCTTGTGGGTACGACTATACCGTTAGGTCTGCTAACTATATAATAATTTTTGATTCTTTTTTTAAATAAAATATTTTTTTAAAGAACAATCGGTACAAAATATTTTTTTATAAAAAAAAATTCAAAAAATTTATGGCGAATAAAATATTATTTTTGAAAAATTTGTACCGACTGTATTTATGACAACTTGGGTGCCATATGGCTCCTTGGGCAACTTTTTTTGCCTCACGGAACAACTACTTTGATTTGGATGATTTGGTAGTCAATCTTAGGGTTTTTGGACCTTCTGGATGTGATGAAAGGGTCAGATTTGACCCAAAATGCTCCAAAAATGTAGTTACCTTTTGGATCTAGCAACCACTCCTTAGCTTCAAACCCTCATAGATTTGGCCTCATATGCTCGATTTGGATAGAACAAAATAAAAAATCAACTTTCTCAAACCTTTTGGATGCAATGGTGAGCTTATATTTTAACCAACAAGCTCCAATTTGAACTTGCAATAAAGAGCCAAAAATGGAACCCCTCCAGATCTGGTATCTCTCTTTAGAAAAAGACTCTCCAATGGCACCCAAACCACTTTGACACCATGTTAGAATTGAGATACAATGTTAGAATTGGCTATGGCTGCCAAGATCTTGAGACCAAATGGAAAGCACAAAAGAGAGATGAATATGACAAGAATAAACTGTATTCAATGTCAATGATATGAGATGATTGTTTTGCAAGATGTCATAGGATTATGACAAGTGTCTTAATCATATGACATGAGACAACTAATCACACTTACCTAGGTTCACATGTAGTAGTTTTCAAAGTATGGGATAACAACTAATGACAACTAACATATTCTAGAAAGATTCCTTCCTATGACCTAAGTAAACTTAACATGTGTAAACAACTCCCCTAGTAATGAATTAACTAGGTACAAGACTTTATTTACACCAACAAGAAAAAATCATTGGAGACAAAAGGAAAAGTATATTGACAAGAAGAAAAGTTGTTGAATTTGAGGTGAATCTGTGTTTACTTTCTAAAGTTGAACCTAAAACAATGAGTAAACATGCAAGGATGAACATTGGATGAAGGAAATTAAAAAATAACTTATGAAAATTGAGAAAAATTAGACTTGGGAATTGGTTCGTAGATTAGTAAACAATAATATAATTGGAACTAATTTGGTGTTCAAAAACAAAATAAATGAGAATGGACAAGTGGTAAGGAATAAGGCAAGACTTAAGTGTAACAGTTACTCACAAGTGGAAGGAATAGAATTTGAGGAGACATTTGATCCTATGGCTAGGATGGAAGCTATTAGAATATTTTTGGCATTTGCAACATACAAGGACTTTAAAGTTTATCAAATGGATGTTAACTATACTTTTCTAAATGGTGAATTGGAAGAAGAAGTTTACATGGAACAATTGATTGAATTTTAATTATCAAATCAACTAGACATGGTATGTAAATTGAATAAGGTGATATATGGGTTGAAGCAAGATCCTAGAGATTGGTATTCAAGATTAGAAAGATATTTGATACAACAAGGATTCAGTAAGGGCACCATAGATAATCTTTACTTCAAAATTGAGGAACACAAGATATTGATAGTGGTTGTATATGTGGATGATATTATCTTTAGTGGAAATGAAGCTATGTGTAAGAAATTTATTGAAGAGATGCAAAAAGAGTTTGAAATGTCAATGTTTGGGGAGATGAATTTCTTCCTTGGGCTATGAATCAATCAAAAAATAAAGGGATTTTCATTTCATAATTTAAGTATGTCAAAGAGATGTTGAAGAAGTTTGGAATGGATGACTCCAAACCGGTATGCACTCCTATGGTGACTAGTTGTAAATTAAGCAAAGATGATGATTCACCTAAGGTTGATCATAGAAGATATAGATCTATGATTGGCGGACTGCTATATATAACTGCTACTAGAATAGATATCGTGCATGCAGTTTGTCTTGTGGCTAGATTTCAAGAAATCCTAAAGAAACAGATGTTATAGAAGTAAAGAGGATATTCATATATTTAAGAGGCACTTTGGATTATGTCTTATGGTATCTTAAGATATTTATTTCACATTAATTGCTTATATAGATGTAGATTGGGCTTGTTGCATTGATGACATGAAAAGTACAAGTGGTGGTGCATTCTTTCTTGGATGTACATTAGTGTCATGGTTGAGTAAGAAGAAAGATTCAATTTCTTTATCTACTACAAAATTTGTGTATATTGTTGTAGCATCATGTTGTACACAAGTGTTGTAGATGAGTCAGACATTGAAGGATATTAGAGTTTTATATGAAAAACCTATTTCTATCTTTTGTGACAATACAAGTGTAATTAACATTTCAAAGAATCCAATGATGCATTCAAGGAAAAATCATATATCTATTAGGTATCACTTTATGAGAGAAAAGGTTATGGAGAATGACGTGAAACTTGAGTATCTTCAAGAAATGTTCTTAGTTATTACCCCTCCCTCATTGAACTAGATGCATATGGAGATGAATTAGTCTAGTCAATCTATAAATTCATTCCTTGTCTAGATTGATGTTGGTGGCTACCTCTCAAGGGTAATGGGTAGTGTCATGTGTTTTCATTGATTTTCTGATTTGATTGCATACACTCCTAAGGGGGAATATTTAGAGTAGGTATGTTGGTTCAGTGTCAAAGGAGGAGAATAATACAAAAAAATTATCCTTTGTCATTGATGTCAAAGGGGGAGAAAGAATCATGTGAAAAAAAGTGTAAGGTATTAGTGGAGAAAGTTGTGTATATTGTCAAATCACTCAAGGGGAGAAAAGAAAGTGTGTTTAGAGTTGTTGTGTTGTCTTTGATGGTTTTTCACATCATGTGTTTCCATCAATGACAAAGGGGGAGATCATTGCAAGTATGAAGGTGTTTTCATTGATATCAATAAGAAGTATATTGACTAGTGTTGTCATTGATATCAACTATGTGTTAAGGAAGTTGTTGCATGATGAAAATGTTAAGGATATTGAGAAAATTATGGGAAAGAGGAAAATAGTTTATCTTTTGTTGTAGTGTCTAGAGATGAGTTAGAAAGAATTAATGAGTTGAGATGATGTCTCTCCTGCTTGATTTTGATTTCCAAGCACTTTTGGGAAAATTTAATAAACAAAGAAAATAGTGTATCAATGGGTTAAATTTTAGGTACAGGTTAGAATGATTAAATCAATAAGCATAAACACAAAGAATCTATCATAAAGAAAAATGAAACAATTATAGCAAATGATTCACAAAACTTCCATGATTCACCTCCATATAACCTTCTAACTTGCTACAAATGTTTCCCTCAGATTGAGTGTCCCGATAAGTCAATTTAATTATCATTAAGACAATGGCGCAGTTGGCTTCAAATTCTAGCATGTTTAGAGCAACCAAAAGGGTGGTCAAAGTTGGTCAAAAGGGCCTCCAGTAACAAAAGAGTTGAAAAATGTCATTTTGACTTTATAAATAGGTTGACAAAGGGGTAAAAGTCAGTTCATTTTCACTATTCACCTTAGCAAATTTGAGAGCAACGAGTGAATAGGACTTTTGCAAGGATGGTGATTCCAATGACCAACCATCGCGGTGAGATTGTGTAGACCTTCAGGAGACTAGAGGGCTCAGAGCTAGTGGTATGTACCTCTAACCCACCTTGTCATTTCATCGTTTTGCATGCAAAATTTAGGTTTTTAGGGCCAACAACAAATGTGTTGCAACGCTTATGTGTGTGCATAAGTCACATTCGACATTGTGTTCAAGGCATTTTATGTGTTGTGATGCAAGTGGAAGGGATAATTAGGTTAGGCTAAAGATGTGTGATACATTTTATAAAAAGTGCAACACATTCGCAATATCATGTCGCATTCGAGAGCTATAACACTGCATATGTCATTTTGTGACGCATTTGTTAGTTTGAGTGATGCATTCGAATGAAGTGACCCATGTGCCATAGAGCATGACACAAATACTCTATTGCGATGCAATTGAGGGATGAAGTTGTGTCACGACACAAGTGAAGTATAAAATGACGCAAATTCTTTTTTGCAATGCATTCGACTTTGACTTTGACTAATGCTGATTTTGATGGTTTTGAAATTTTTAATGCTTTTGAGTTATAATGATGATAATGACGATTGTCCATAAGGTGTTGATGTGTTGTTTGATTATGTGTAGAGACAACTAGCACCTATCTATACTCGAGAGAGCAGGCCATCAACCTTCTGGTTTCGAGACCAACTGAGTCCACAAGAGCAATGATAGTTGATGCAGCTAGGTCTATATTATGTTTCCTATATGCCCATTATTCAAGCGAATAGGGAACTATTGAATGCATTGTGTGAGAGGTGGCATTCTGAGGCATGCTCTTTCCATTTTTCGATAGGAGAGGCTACCATGACGTTGGAGGATGTCTATCGTATTCTCTGTTTGTTAATTCAAGGAGAGAGGATCATCTATGACCCTCAGCATGGCTATTAGACCTCTACAATGTACTATCATGATTAGGGTGTAGGACTCGACATCGAGAGATACGAGATCTGCTAGGAGTTTATGGCAGAGCATTATGCCCAGTTTGATGCACTACTAGCGACATTAATCGGCGGGATACTAATTCCTAACCGTTGTGGACACAGGTTTCCCATTGTTTGGGGTGATGTGCTAATGGGCATGAGGTGAGACAAGAAAATTTATGCCTGGGGGCCCTATTTATTAGGTATGCTTTACCATCAACTTCATGAGGTGGCCTATAGGAGGGCACAGAGCATTGGGTGTGGCACGACACTACTGATGATATGGGCCTAGGAGCATGTGGTGATATTCTGACCTTCTATCTCGAGACCATAGCTTGTTGAGGGTATGCCATATGCGTATTACTATGTCAGTGTTCCACAACAGACGAGGGTTGAAGAGATAGGTTGGTGTCACCATCGTATTGATACCATGATTACATTTATTTGGAGGCCCTGTAGAGACTGAGTAGTGGGATGACAAGGATGACCACATTAGTTTCTGCAGATAGTATCATTATCTGATTGGGAGGACAATGTAGAGTAAGCTCATCATAGAGATGTATATGCCAAAGCATGTCCTGAGATAGTTTAGAGAGTAGCAAGGTGTGTCAGTAGGCATAGCCGAGTATGCCAGATCCTCGAGGGAGGGAGCCTAGGGTCCGCCTATTCCCATATTGTTTGACGAGTAGAAAATTGATGGTCTAGTGGCGTAGTAGTGGGGATGGAGAGGTGGGATTGCAGATCCATGGATGACTATTGATTATGATTTGTGGTGGTAGGCGTGACGACCAGTGTCATTGATAGATCCAAATGGGCCAATGCCGATTGATAGGAGATCAATGATACCCCATGTGCCACGAGCTAGATGAGGGGGCATAGATGGAAACAAAGGTAAAGGAAAAGGGAGAGATGGTGGTAGGGACGAAGGCCGGGGTGGAGGGAGAGATGGGGGTAGAGACAAAGGTTAGGGTGGAGAGAGAGATGGGGATGACGGGGATGATGGAGGAGATGGCAGGAGGAGGAGGAGAGATGGCCAAAGTCAAGTCCTGAGGGTGAGACAACGCGTGGCAAGAGGGGTACTAGATGCTATCCCAGAGGTGGCCAAGGAGGGAGAGAGAGAGGAGGATTCAAGGCAGGAGCATATCGTCGAGGAGGAGGATGATGATGGAAGAGATTATGATGATGCTATGGATGAGGTCGAAAGGCTCCTAAGATGGAGGATGGTGGAGGGAGATGACGAGATACCATCTAGCTCAGCGTTGCTTGATGATGCCATGATCGACCAGAGGGTCGCAGACTTATAGAGGAGATTAGATGAGATTACCACACAGATCAAAGCACTGCAGTCAAAGTTAGAGGTGGCTCAGGTAGAGTGGGATTAGGAAGTGATCCACTAGTAGGAGGTAGCATAGTGGTGTAAAGAGTTTGCATGACTATGTACAGGACCATCGACAGATTTGGCACAGGATTTTGGTAGGGTTAGTGTACAACTTCGGCGATACAGGAAATTATATGAGCAGGTCGTACTAGCTGAGATAGGAGATCCCACCCTAACCAGGACATAAACAAGGATAGGAAGTAGTAGCAGGTCAGGGAGAGGTAGTGACAGTGGTAGTTGGAGCAGTGTAGGGGGCTCGACCTCTTCATGGCATACTTCGAGTCACAGGTCCCATCACAGACACTCCTCCAGTCATTGGTCAAGGCACTCACATGGTTCATCAGGTCCAGGCCATAGATCAGTACCTGGTCTGCCTCTAGTGATAGATACTTTGGCTTCAAAGAGTCAGACTATAGTGTCATCACAGATGCATGTTATCATGGAGATGATGCCATCAGTGTCAGTTCCATTGGTTTCATAGATAGAGGTTGCTATAGGTCTACCTGTTACCTCAGTTCCAGGCTTAGGTCCTTAGACTCCACACTCTTCGCCACGAGGGGATGAGGAGAGAATTTCATAGGGCCATGTTTACTACATTCATGTTTTAGTCTTTATGTTATGACACTTTATGTATTGACCTTTGAGCTTGCGTGCTCTATTTTTGGGACATCTCTTGACTTTATCCTATGACATTATGTTTTTTGAGATGATGCTGTATGATGCAGTTTTGATGCAGCCTACATGTGTGTAATGTGATGTTATTTGATTTATGCACTATGATGTATGATGGATGATTTATTTATTTATATGTCCTGTCATGTATGTCCTATGATGGTTACTTATGATGTGATGCCATGATAAATCAATGCTTATTTATATGTTGTTTCAATGTTGTGCCATGGATGATGATGATGATATAATGTATTCATTTGAATGGATGCCATGTTTATGATTATGTTAACACATGACTATGTATAATGAAATATGTATATGATTTAATGCTATGGATGATGTATATCCAGACCTAATGTAATTTCTATATGATTATGTATGCACTTATGTTTTTTTATGTCACAGGATATCATTGAGAGAAGAACGAGAGAAGATGACAAGACAAAAGTAGATGCATGTTAGTTCCTAGACCAAATCCTTCAAATCTTTACCATAGGACTTTAATATTTATTGCTCTTAATCATCATTGGGTAGATTATTGTAATGGTCAACAAACACCATGATATGATATAAATCAAGGTGTGTAAGGTCGTACCATTACATAAGACAAGAAATCACAAAAAAGGATGATTATGACTCACACTAAGAGCACAATTGCCCTAGTCTTTTTGTCATAACCAACCACAACCATAAAAAGAAAAATAAATACAACCAAGACAAGTAATAAAATGTCGTTGCTTCTCTAAATCCTATTTCAAGGACATCCTCAAGAAACTAGCAGCATAATTGCCAAAAGGACAAAATAAAGCCATTATCATAATACATCGTTGTTTTTCTAAATCATGTAGTCAGGACATTGCTGAGAAACTAGTAAAATGAGTATCAAAGATAAGACAAACATCATGATAGGTCGCTGCTTCTCTAAGTTCTATTGTTGAGATCTCTCTGAAAAACTAGTAACATGATGAAAAATCCAAAGACAAGTGCCAAGTGTTTTCCAAGTGTGTCTAGACGCCAAGATGTTAGGTTTGATGATGTCGAGATGTCAGGGTGTCAAGGTTTTGACGATGCCAAGATGATGAAATGTCGAATATTGCCAAATTCTAAAAAAGGACACATCCTAAATAATGTTGATGTCAAGAGGATTGATTCCTAAATGTCAAAAGGGATCCCTTGAAATGCCAAGTGGCAGTGACAATGCCTAGGAAGGACACATCCTAAGGCACAAATGATAGAGGTTGTTCTTTAGAAGGATACATCTAAATAATACATTGATGTCGAGAGGAGTGATCCTTAAATGTCAAGAGGATCCCTTGAAAATGTCGGATGACAGTGACTATGCCTAGGAAGGACACATCCTAAGGGGTAAATGACAGAAATTGTTCTTCAGAAGGACACATCTTAAGAATACTGATGTCAAGAGGAGTGATCCTTAAATTTCAAGAGGATCCCTCAAAATGTCAGATAACAATGATGATGCCTAGGAAGGACACATCCTAACACATGAATGAGAGAGATTGTTCTTCAAAAGGACACATATGAAGAATACTGATGTCGAGAGGAGTGATCCTTAAATGTCAAGAGGATCCCTCAAAATGTTGGATGATAATGATGATGCCTAGGAAAGACACATCCCAAGACATGAATGACATAGGCTATTCTTAAGAAGGGCACATTTGAAAGATAACCAAGGTTCACAATTTGACCAATTATGATAATGTAACTTATTTTGACCAAATATGACTAAAGTCACCTGAATTGACTTGTGTCGATCATATGTCAATGTTGTCATGCTGGTGTAATTGTAATATTGAGTAAATGGTTGCCATAATTTGGTTGCAGTAATTTTCTTATTTTGAGATGACTTGTTTGACTTGAAATTTTTTTGACGTGTGTACTAGTGTAGTGCCATGAACCCTAATGGACTAACCTAGTGCGGCCTCAGTGGCTCATCGATAGATGGCATTGCCTATGTCATACAAGCAGAGACCTCGTAGTTTGACATGACCAATGACTTTGTCTTGATGACCAAAGATTGCATCATGATTTTATTTTGACAAACCTAAAGGGACTGACCTAATGTTTAGAGGACTCAAAAATGAGTCTTGCCTACATAGCAAACGTGCAGAGACAATGTAGTTTAGAAAAATGACAAAGACTATTTGATTTGACGGACTTGACAAGAAATGACTATGTTTTTGCATTTTTAAGACAGTTTGGCATTTGTTGAGGTTTCTTCAAGATGTATTTTGATTTTTAGGTCTTTCTTCAAGACATTTTATGATGTTTTTGGTCTTTCTTCAAGACATTTTGCAATGTTTTTATCATTTTCAAGACTTTTTATGATGTTTTTGTCCTTTTCAAGACTTTTTGTGATGTTTTTGGTCATTTTTCAGGACTTTTTATGATGTTTTTATCTTTTTCAAGACTTTTGTGATGTTTTTGTCTTTTTTTCAGGACTTTTTGTGATGTTTTTGTCTTTTTTTTAGGACTTTTTGTGATGTTTTTGTCTTTTTTCAAGACTTTTTGTGATGTTTTTGTCTTTTTTCATTACTTTTACAATTTCCTAGACCATGCATGATACCCACTGTAGTCACATGATAAATTTTTTTCCCCTAGTTAGGTCCAAGACCTAGCCAATTTTAAAGGACATGAAAGTGATATGCATGTGATGCTAGATGGACAGTATGCAGGACTTGATGTCAATCGTTTGTCAACCATGAGAGGGAGGGTATGATGTCATGGAAACAATTGTGGTGGTGATGGAAAACTTGTTCCATCATAGGCCTAAGACAGATAAAGTGACAGTAGATGGTTGAGCAATGATTGACTACACATTGTGCCTATTTACCAAGTTTTCACCATTGTACTTATCCAAAGCACCTATTTTCTAGGTTTTCACTATTAGATGAATTATTTCTCTTTAATATTTTTGTCACCAACTAATAAACTCCATCTAGAGTCACCAACTGATAAGCTCCATCACCAAAGGAGGATATGATGACATAGGCACCTAGCCAATTTGGTTCAAACTTGCCCAGCTTTTCTCTATCTGCCTAATTCTTAGGGTTCTACATGAGGACTAGGTCACCAATGTCAAACTTCTTGACCATGAATCTCTTGTTGTAACTACGAAAGAGATGATTCTGATATTCCTACAGATGGTTTAGGGAATTATGCCTTCTTTCCTCTAACATATCCAGCTCGTGTAGACGTGACTGTCTATACTCCTCATCATCAGTCAAACCCTTCAAGGAGATTCGTAAGGAAGGAATTTCAACCTCAATGGGAAAGATGGCCTTAGCTCCAAAGATCAAGGTGAATGGAGTGGCTCTTGTCAGCATATGAATGCTGGTGTAGTAAGCCCACAAAGCAAGGTTGAGTTGAATATGCCAGTCACGACCAGTGTCATTGACAGTCTTTTTAAGGATTTTAACAATGGTTTTATTTGACGCTTTGGCTTGACTGTTTCCTTGCGGGTAATACGGAGAGGAAAAATGATGTTGGATATGAAACTGCTCACATAACTCACGAACGTGTTGGTTTTTAAATTGACGTCCATTGTTAGTGATGATGGATTACGGAAGGCCATACCAGCAAATGATATAGTTAAGAATGAATTTGGAGATTTTTTTGCCAATTATGTACATCAGGGGGATAGCTTCGATCCACTTCATAAAGTACTTAGTGGTACTTATGATAAATTTGTGGCCATTGGATGAGGTAGGATGGATCTTTCCCACGAGGTCGAGTCCCCATTGAGTGAAGGGCTAAGGAGACATGATCGGCTGAAGTTATTGTGCTGGAGTGTGAATCAAATCACTGTGAATCTGGCATTGGTGACAAGTCCTAACATATTCTAGTGCATCTTTCTCAATGGTCAACCAATAGTAACCAAGTCTTGTTATCTTCTTGGCTAGAGTAGGACCACTCGAATGAGACCCACATATACCCTCATGTACTTCACGTAAGGTTGTGTGTGCTTCATTGGTGTCAAGACAACTAAGGAGGGTGTTGTCAAAGCTACGACAGTATAGGGTGTTGCTAAAAATGGCATATCTTGTGGATTTTCAGATAAAAGACTTCCTCTAGTTATTAGATAGATTAGGGGGAAGAGTTTGAGACTTAAGGTAGTCGTGAATGTCAGTACCAGGGAGAATCTAGACCAACAAGCTTGCAAACCATCTCTGATTCTAGAATATCATAGGCAGGGACCAACAGTTGTTCTATCAAGAATTCTACTTGAGGCATATTGCTTGGAATGTCGAGGAGAAATCCTATTGTAGCCATGGCATCTGCCGCCTTGTTTTTTGTTCTCAGAACTTGCTCGAAAGTCACCATGTGAAAGTATGTCTAGAAGTTTTCAACCATTCATTTTTAGGGCATTACCTTCTCATCTTTTGTGTCATAGTCATCATTAACTTGGTTGATGACTAACTAAGAATTCCCATAGACATGTAGTGCTCTGATTTTCCATTTTATTTCCATTCTAAGTCCTATAACCAGTGTCTCATATTCTGCCACATTATTTGTGCATGGGAAAGCTATGCGGAAATACTTGGGAATGAAATCTCCTTGAGGGGTGATAAAAAATATCCCTACCCCTGAGCAATGATTAGTATGCGATTTGTCAAAGTATAGCCTCCAGGGTGACTTTGGTTTTGTATGGAATGTTGAATCATCTGGGAAATCTACCACTAAGGGGTGATCAATTTGTATAGGCGTGTCTTCCAATTGGTCTATAATCACTTGTCCTTTGATTTCTTTTCTTTCTACATATTGAATGTCGTATTCGCTCAGAATCATGACCCATTTTTCCAAACTTCTTGTCAATGCTGCATGACTCGAGATATTTGAGGAGGTCAATCTTTGCTACCAACTATGTCTAATGGATCAACATATAATGTCTTAGCTTTTGAGCTACAAAGACAACTGCTAGACAAACACATTCAATTGATGTGTAATTTAGTTCATATCTGACCAGTGTCCGATTGATATAATATATGGCCCTTTCTTTTTCTTCTTGGTCATTTTGTGCTAGTAATTCCCCTAGCGCTAAAGTAGTGGCAGAGATGTATAAGATCAAAAAAATTTCGTGAATGGGTGGCCTAAGGGCTAGCGGTGATAGTAAGTAGTCTTTTGTTTTTTGAAAGTCTTCATGGCATTTATCTATCCACACAAAGGGGATGTCTTTGCACATTAGATGTTGGAATGGTTGACACTTGTTGGCCAATTGTACTATAAAGCACCAGATAGATTTTACCCTACCCTGTAATGTCCTGAGTTCACTTATTCCTCTGGGAGGAGGCATGTCCATGATGGATTTGACTTATGTTGGATCAAATTCAATGCCTCTTTGAGAAACTATGTATCCCAAGAGTTTTCCAGATGTTACGGTAGAGACACATTTCTTAGGATTGAGTCAGACTTTGTATTCTTCTAGTCTCTTGAAGATTGTGTCTAACACCTTTAGATGATCTTTTCTTGTTACTGATTTAGCCAAAACTTCGTCTACGTAATGTTCCATTATTTTATGCATCATGTCATGAAAGATTATGGTCATATCCCTCTGATATGTGGTGCCTAAATTTTTAAGACCAAACGGAATGACATTCCAGTAGTATGTACCACAAGGGCAAGTGAATGTTGTTTTATGTTGATCTTCAAGGGAAATACAAATTTGATTATAGCCTGAGAAACCGTCCATGAGGGAAATATCGTATCCTATCGTGAGGTCGACTATGATATCAATATTCGGCAAAGGAAAGTCATCTTTTGGGCATGCCTTGTTTAAGTCTCTAAAATCCGTGCAAAGTTAGATCATTCCATTTGGCTTTGTTATTGGCACAAGGTTAGATATCCATTTAGCATAATCAATAGATCGTATGAACCCAGTGTCTAGAAGTTTCTTCAACTTAGCCTTGACCAATAGAGCGACCTGAGGATGCATTTTTCATAACTTCTGTTTAACTAGTTTGGCATTTGGCAACAGTGGTAGATGGTGTAGAACTAGTTCTGATTCTAGTCCCAAGATGTCAGCATAGGACCATGCAAAGTTTACTTTACATTCTATAAAGAATTTGTGAAATTTTGGGCTTTCTTCTTCAGTCAAGGATGCAACAAAGAGGACCATTTTGGGATCTTTTATTGTTGATATGTTGTCTTCTATGGTGTCCTTTATGAGCATAGTTGATTTCTCTTGAGTTACGGGAAGAAAGTCTAGTCCTCCATCTTTGGGTGCTTTGGAGAGGTTTTCACCCACATATATGTCCTTTGTTTTTACTTTTTTTTTCATTAGAAGGTGCCTTTCGGTTTTCACCTAAAGACATTTCATTTTTTTCTTTATTCTTATTTTTAATTTTGTGACTGGAGGATGAAGCAGTCTCGCCGAAGTGGGCTACACAATCTAGGTCAATGGTGAATCCTACCTTGTGCTCACCACTGGGTATGCCCTCACATAATCCCATAAATTCTGTGATAGCCTCATCATTCTGAAAGGTGTCCAAGACTAGTGGGCCTTGTTGGTCCCAATGAATTTTTTAGATAGACTAGGGAAATTCCATCGTTAGCATTGGTGAATTTAGGGCAGGATGCAGAAAGCATGTAGATGGATTCAAAGATATTGTAGATGAAATTATCATCATCCAATTCCACATCGGACTCTATCCAATATTCCCATTCACTTGTTTCATATTCATTGTCAAAGTGGGGGTAAATGACTCAGAGTCATGGTTGTCAGTGCCATTTAGCAATTTAGATGGATTCGACTAATGGTTATGGGGTTCAAATGGTGGGGCTTGTATGTCTTGGGGAAGGTAAATGGGACTGTGCCTATTTGGCGCCTGATCAATTTTAAATGTTTTCCAAAATTTATGTTCAGAGGTAAGCTCCCCCATTTCAATGAACAAATCATCGAGGCAATAGTCACTTAAGGATCGTTGGGAGCCAAATTCCCACTCTTGGGAGTCGGTTTTGGTAAAAGATTCCATAATAGTCTCAACACTTTCCAAAGCATGCACGTGCTCACTCAAAAGTACATTGGTATGTCAGTCGTCGTTGTTGGGCAATCCATACCCTAATCCAAGATACTTTTACATTTTGAAAGGTTCTATGGGCTCTCTTCATCTAGTTTTATTTTTTCCTAAGCCACTAGTTCCATCGTAGCCCTTAGCCTTCATCATGTCATATCCCTTGCCATATTTCTTAATTGGTAATGGGGTTAGGTCGGCCATTTCTTTATAGAGCCATCCTATAATATCGGCAAGGTCCTCGTTACTCATGTCTCCCCATTTTATGAAAACCATTTTTGGTGGAACTTTGAAAATTTCTTTGGATTCCATTCTAAAACATGGTCGACCATAGACCTTCAAAGACTTGGGTATTGTTGTGATGTTGTATGTCGTATTCATTTTGAATTCTCCACAGCCTAGGTCCTAGATCTTGACAATGGATTCATCCTTAGGGTTTGAGGAAGATGGTGATGTGGTGGACGATGTGGACAAAGTGGACATGGAAGATGATATGAGTGTGGATGGGTCAATGCATTTATAAGAAGAGTAGCTGGGAGCTTCTCATTGATGGGCACTCAGTTTTAAGAAATACCCCTTATTTTGGTACAATATTGAAAAGGGTTGGGGTCTCCATATATGGTGATTTTTGTGCCGTCAAATGGGAATTTTAAGCATTGGTGATATGTAGAGGGAACGAATTTTAGGGCATGAATCGATGGGAAGTTGAGCAAGATGTTGTAAGGTAATTCTAGATCCAAGACCCGGAAAGTTGTATCTACAATGATTGGTCCCACTCTAATAGGAAGAGAAATAACGTCTCTTGAAGAACGTTCTTTGTCATCATATGCTTTTATAACTATACTCTTTGTAGGGTCTATGCATGCATCAGAAAATCCTAGAGCCTTAACTAGTTTTAAGGAGAATATGTTCAATCCTACTCTACCATCTACTAAAACTCTTCTGACCTTGTGCTTATGGATGAAGGTTTCAATGTGTAATGCATCGTTATGGTTGGTCTTGGGTGATGTGATGAGGTGTTGTGAGGTATCCCACCATGGTCTCAAATTGGTTGACATCAATATCCTTAGGGACAAATGACTCTTGTAGGGTTTTATCCAAGATAGCCTTATGCGTGGGAGAAATGTGAAGCAACTCGAGTATGGAAATATGTGCAGGGGTTTTTCCTAACTAATCAATAAGGTTAAACTAACTCTTAGGTTGCCATTACTTTGTAGATGAGCCGGGTTGTGATTGCTTAGGAGATGGACCAAGTAGGGTGATTTTAGGTTGCCTAGAAAGAGGCAGACCAGCTATGGTGATCTTTCCACTGTGAGTAGTAGCATTGCATTGAGGTGCTCATTTGACTATGATGGTATTGACACATTCATTATCAGTTCGGTCATTGTTTATAGTAGGTCCATCGGAATAGTCATACTTGGTGTGGACGTAATTGGCTTGATTATTGTTTGTCTTAGGACCTGATGTGGAAGCGTTATTAGAACCACGGTCTTGCGGTGGGTTCTTATGAATGGTATGATTTGAATTTGAGGAAAATTGTGGTCCACCTACCTCAATGATTCAATTCTTGATAAGGTCTTGTACTATATTTTTCAGTTGTTGACAGGAAGAAATTTTATGTCCTTTTGCCTGATGATAATAAAAAAATGCATTATCATCCCACCATGCTAGTTTGAATTGTCCTGGATCATATGGTTTTGGTTCATGAAGTGTGATGACACCATTCTGAAGGCATTTATTGAGGACTTCCTCAAGGGGCTCACCCAAGGGAGTGTATATGTGACCCTTAGGGAATTGTCCTATCTGCCGGTATTGTCCTTGATTGTGACTATTTTGAACATTTTTGTTGTTTGGGGTAGCATTGGTTGGTGGTGTCAATATCATTGTTGGTTTGTTTTGCAGTTGAACCCCTTTTAGAGATAGTACAGGACCCATGGTGTTTATAGCCTTGGTGTTGTTGAGATTATGGATGCACAGTCCTTGAAGCTATAGTCTTCGATGAAGGACCTTTGAACTAGGAAAGATAATCAACCACCCAGAAAGTGTTGCAACTAGGCACGCACAATAGAGATTCTATATTGATATGATATGATTACAAATGTACAAGATGCCTGATTATATAGGCAAGAGCTAAACCCTAATATGCATGAGATGTTGCCATGTGTCTTGATCTAACAGCATGTGACAACATGTGAACCCTATCTAGATGATCATTAAATGAGGAGATAAGTTCTAGAAGGACAACTCATCTTCTAGAAGGAATCTTATCCCACCAAACAAGGAAGGGAATATCATCCCATTTATTAAATGATTTATCTAATAATGCAACCTAGGACTAAATGATTTATGACCTAAGTTAACTTATGTTAGTGTAATAATTAATTAATTAATTAATTACACCAACAGGCGTCAACAACACCGTCATTGGTAACATGTTTACTTTTTACCTAGTACTTGTTTTTTTCAGTGGGAGGATTTATGTTTGTGCTTATAGGACCATAATTTAGTTCTCCTTTTGCAATAAGAGCTTTCTCAACCTGGACACCCTTTTTAACCAGGTTTATAAAAGTTGTGCAACAATGAACTTGTAATCCATATTTTAAGGGGCCCAAAAGTGTTTGAACGAACATGCCAACCTTGTCTTTTTTGGGTATGTTGATGTGGCAGTGACTAGCTAGACTTCTCCATCTTTGGAAGAATGGGATAAAAGTTTCACCCACATCCTCTTGCGTGAGAGTACACAGGCTAGTAATAGAGGTGTCCATGCCAATGTTATATGAGTAATTTTCTATGAACTTTTGTTTAAGTTCATCCCATGTTTTGATATATTTTTGAGTGGAGAACCATTCAAGGGTAGGACCTATAAGATTTTTATAAAATTGTCTCATCAAGTACATTTTTTCATAGGCGACATCCATATAGTTGTTTGTGAATTCTCAGACATGTTCGATAGGGTTTGTCTTTCCTTTGTATTTGGTAAAATTTGGTGACACATATCCCAGAGGAAATGGTGGCATGTATAAGTTCATGTCAAAGGGGTACACAGATAATATATGACACTTCTGATTTCTTAGCGGATATTTGAATATTTTCTATGGTCTTCTCTAGACACATCAACTTTTCTTGCAAGGCATCAATTATAGGGTCAGTTGTGGAACCATACATTAGATTGATTGGTACACTATGGATCCCAATTTGTTGTGAGTGGATGTTGGTGTACTATTAAGGGATGTGTTGTTGTGATATGTATGATGTGTTTTTGTTTGTGTGTTGGTATTGAAAGTTTAGATTGGGGACATGTTGATGGGTATGAATATGGGATGAATATGTCAAAATGTGTCCCCCAGCCATTTGAGTTGATATTTGGGGAATATGGTGACCAGGAATATTTTGGTGTCTGATAGATCCCATAGGTTGTGTGTTTTGATTTCCTTGTGGGGGTTGTTGGAACTGTCCCAGAGGACTATTCATGTTTGTCCTTGGGAGGGGTTGGTATTAGACTATGTTGATGTGTTAACATTAGGTTGTGGTCCTTGAATAAGGAGATGTCATTTACCTCCACCCAAAGGATTAAGTGAGGTACCAATGAGAGGATTTGATGAGGATGCACCCATGGTACTAGATGTAGTTGTAAATGGTGGATTTTAATGGCTTGATGATGCCACTAAGGAATATACCGAAGTGGTAAATAAAGGATTGGAATAACTTGCCCACATTTTCGAGGACCCAAAGGTGGCTCCAGCTGATTGTGATGATATTGTGGATAGTGTAGGTGATGTGACAGATTGTGTACCTCCAATGGATGTAGCGTTGATTGAATTGGAATTGTTTGGAATGTTGGAGGTAGCACTCATGGCAGTTGTGACATTTTGTGAGGTAGCATCAAAAAAGGTATTGTTTGTGTTTTTTGGAGGTCGACCACTATTGCACATGTTATTGTGTTGTTGACATTATGGTCAGGAGATGTTGGTCTCAAAGTATTAATGTCAAACCCACAGGGTAATTTAGACCCTTGACTTAAAAGTATGGCCGAATATATGTCTCTATCATATAAAACCATTTGTTCTACGAAATGGGCCACTTCTGGATCTTGCACTGCTACCTCTAGGTTTTCCTCAAGTATTTGTTTGTATTCATCCTTATGTAAGAATGGTTCAAAGGGGTTGTTTGATGAGGATGGTATGGTCGTGAGAGGTTGAGTAATCATGTTGCTAAATGGGTCGTCAAAAGTCCAATTTGGGTCATAAGTGTGACTAGTGACATTGGAATTAGAATCTTGTCCAAAGTTTGCCATTTGTCTTTTCCTTCTTTGGAGTCTAGTTTCCACCATAAAAGGGAATTGCTCAAATGAGGGTAATGGAAATGATGACTAAATGCAAGGATGATATTAGCCAATGTTTTTTTGTATTTTTGTGATAAAGGATGATAATGCAAGACTATGTTTTCTAGATTTTTGATAAAAGGGGATGAAAATGCAACAGTGTTTCCTAAAGAAAATGGCTAATGCAAAATGATGACTAGGATGACAAGTTATGAAAAAAAATTGTATTTTGGAATAAAGGATGACAATGCAAGGTGATGACTAAGGAAATAATTGATGCAAAATGACAAGGTTATCAAAGCCAAAGTGTCAAATGAGGACTAAGATGATAATGTTGACGAAGGAATAAGATGATTAATACAAAGTCTAGGTTCAAAATGAGGACTAGAGGTGGACAATGCGAAGTCTAAGTTTAAAATGATGAATAAGTCTGGACAATATTTGGAGAAAGGTTTTGCTTAACCACTCTAAGTGTGAGTTATGTCTCAATTTAGGTTATCAAAAGGACTTGCTAAAGGGACTAAATGAAAAATTTGAAATGACGAGTGAGCCTACCTAACTAGACTGTTGAGTTGGAGGTTCTCACAAAAATGGCAATGACTGAAAAGAGGAATAATGACTAAGTCCCAAGAGAGCCTGATTTTGAAAACAATGGTTTTTGCAAAGTGTGGAGATTTGGCCTAATCCAAATTTTTCCAATATGAAACCTAAGGATAGATTTATGTGAGAAAAAAAAATGATGATTATGGTGCCTAGGGAATGCAACTAAAATTTATAAATTTTAAACCTATAGTTAAGATGCAAGCTAATGAATGTCAATGATGAATGTTTTAAGACATTTCCATTCTAGTTTCTGACAAAGACTTTTGAAAAAAGATGTTTTGATAGTAGGCTAAGATGTGTGGACTTGAAAAAAAGACAAAAGCATCACAAAAAGACAAAAACATTACAAAAAGTCCTGAAAAAAGACAAAAACATCACAAAAAGTCCTGAAAAAAAAAGAGAAAAAACATCACAAAAAGTCCTAAAAAAAGAAAAAAATATCCTAAAAGTCCTGAAAAATGACCAAAAACATCGCAAAATGTCCTAAGGAAAGACCAAAAACATCATAAAATGTCCTAAAGAAAGACCTAAATATCGAAAAACATCCTAAAGAAACCTCAACAAACGTCAAACTATCTTGAAAACACAAAAATAGAGTCATTTCTTGTCAAATCTGTCAAATCAAATAGTCTTTGTCATTTGTCCAAACTACGCTATCTCTACGCATTTGCTATGTATGAAAGACTCATTTTCAAGTCCTCGAGACATTAGGTCAGTCCTTTTAGGTTTGTCAAAATAAAATCATGATGCAATCTTTGGTCATCAAGACAAAGTCATTGGTCATGTCAAACTACGAGGTCTCTAAGTGTATGAAATAGGCAAGGCCATCTGTCGATGAACCCCTGAGGCCACACTAGGTCAGTCCATTAGGGTTCATGGCACTACACTGACACACACATCAAACAAGTCATCTCAAAATAAGAAAATTACTGCAACCAAATTATGGCAACCATTTATTCAATAGGACAATTACACTAGCATGAAAACATCAACATATGATTGACACAAGTCAATTCAAGAAACTTTGGTCATATTTGGTCAAAACAAGTTACATTATCATAACTGGTCAAATTGTCAACTCTTGGTTATCTTTCAAATGTGTCCTTATGAAGAATAGCCTATGTCATTCATGTCTTAGGATGTTTCCTTCCTAGGCATCATCATTTTCATCCGACATTTTGAGGGATCCTCTTTACATTTAAGAACCACTTCTCTCAATATCAGTATTCTTTAGATGTGTCCTTTTGAAGAACAATCTCTCTCATTCATGCCTTAGGATGTTTCCTTCCTAGGCATGGTCATTGTTATCCAAAATTTTGAGGGATGCTCTTGAAATTTAAGGATCACTCCTCTTGACATTAGTATTCTTCATATGTGTCCTTCTGAAGAACAATCTCTGTCATTTACACCTTAGGATGTGTCCTTCCTAGGCATAGTCACTATCATCCAACATTTTTGAGGGATCCTCTTGACATTTACGGATCACTCCTCTCGACATCAATGTATTCTTCAGATGTGTCCTAAAGAACAACCTCTCTCATGTATGCCTTAGGATGTGTCCTTCCTAGGCATCATCACTATCACTTGGCATTTCGAGGGATCCCTTTTGACATTTAGGGATCAATCCTCTTGACATCAAAATTATTAAGGATGTGTCCTTCCTGAATTTGGAAATCTTCGACATTTCATCATCTTGGCATCATCAAAACCTTGACACCCTGGCATCTCGACATCATCAAACCTGACATCTTGGCATCCAGACACACTTGGCAAACACTTGGCACTTGTCTTTAGATTTTTCATCATGTTACTAGGTTTTTAGTGAGATCCCGACAACAGGACTTAGAGAATTAGCGACATATCATGACATTTGTCTTGTATTTTGATACTCATGTTACTAGTTTCTCAATGATGTCCTAACTAAGAGATTTAGAAAAAAAATGATGTATCATGATAATGGATTTATTTTGTCCTTTTGGAAATCATGATATTAGTTTCTCGTGGATGTCCTAGAAATAGGATTTAAAGAAGCAATGATATTTCATGACTTTTCTTGCTTGTCTTTATTTCTTTTTACGCTTGTGGTTAGTTATGAAAAAAATACTAGGGAAATTGCACTCTTAGTATGAATCATAATCATCCTTGTTTGTGACTTCTTGTCTTATGTAATGGTACAACCTTGCACACCTTTATTTATATCATATCATGGTGTTTGTTGAGCATTACAATAATTTTTCCAATCATGATTAAGAATAATAAATATTAAAGTCTTATGGTAAAGTTTTGAAGGATTTGATCTAGGAACTAACACACATCTCCTTTTGTCTTGTCAACTTTTCTTGTCCGTCTCTCAATGACATCCTAGGACACAAAAAAATAAGTGCATACATAATCATATAGACATTGCATTATGTCCGTATATACATCATCCATAACATTAAGTCATATGCATATTGCAATATACATAGTCATGCATTAACATAATCATAAACATGGAATCCATTCAAATGAATACATTATATCATGATCATCATCCATGGCACAACATTGACACAACATAAAAATAAGCATTGCATTATCATGGCATCACATCATAAGTAACCATCAAAGGACATACATGATATAACATATAACTAAATAAATCATCCATCATACATCATAGTGCATAAATCAAATAACATCACATAACACACATGTAGGCTGCATCAAAACTGCATCATATAGCCTCATCTCAAAAAATATAATGTCACGGGATAAAGTCAAGAGATATCACAAAAATAGAGAATGCAGGCTCGATGGTCAATACATAAAGTGTCATAACATAAAGACTAAACATGAATGTAGTAAACATGGCCCTATGAAATGCTCTCCTCATCCCCTTGTGGTGAAGAGTGTGGAGACTGAGGACCTATGCCCGACACTGAGGTAACAGGTGGACTTGTAGCAACCTATTTCTATGAAACCAATGGAACTAACACTAATGGCATCATCTCCATGGTAACATGCATATGTGATGAAAGTGTAGCCTGACTCTATGAAGTCGAAGGATGTGTCACTAGAGGCGGACCCGGTACTGATCTATGGCCTGAACTTGATGACCCATGTGAGTTCCCTAACTTGTGACTGGAAGAGTGTCTGTGATGGGACCTGTGACTCAAAGTATGCCCTGAAGAGGTTGATCCCCCTACACTGCTCTGACTGCCACTGCCACTGCCACTGCCACTCCCTGACCTATTTTTGTCGCATATCCTCATATGTGTCTTGTTTAGGGTGAGATCTCTCATTTCGGCTGGTATGACTTGCTCATATAACTTCTTGTATCACCTAAGCCGTACACTAATCCTACCAAACTCCTGTGCCAAATTTGTTGATGGTCCTTTACACAGTCATGCAAACTCTGTATAGCACTACATTGCCTCCTACTAGCAGATCACTACCTGATCCTGCTATACCCAAGCCAACTCTAACTCTGACTGCAATGCTCTGATCTATGTGACGCTCTCATCCAATCTCCTATGTAAGTTAGCCACCCTCTGGTCTATCATGGTATCATGGGGTAACACTGAGCTAGATGGTATCTCATCATCTCCCTCCACCATCCTCCATCTTAGGAGCCTCTCAACCTCATCCATAGCATCATCATCTCCGCCATCATCATCCTCCTCCTTTGTGACCTCCTCTCTGCTGACTCCCTCATCCTAGGCAATATCAACCTCCATCTCAGCCTCTTGTCAAACCACCTCCTCTCTAATCTCCTACTCCTCCCTCCTCTCCTCCTCATGCTCCTGTCTCTCCTCCTCTCTGACCTCCTCCTCGATGACATGGTACTACCTCGGCTCCTCCTCCTCTATCTCCCCCTCCTCAACCACCTCTGGGATAGCATCTAGTGCCCCTCTCGCCATGCATTGTCTCATCCTCTAGACCTACCTCTGGCCATGTATCCTCCTCCTCCTGCCATCTCCTCCATAATCCCAATCTCTCCCTCCACCCCAACCTCTGTCTCTTTCCCCATCTCTCCCTCCACCCTCGACTTGATCCCTGCTTCCATCTCTCCCTCTTTCTTTGTCACCATCTCTTCCCCCTCATCTAGCTCGTGGCACATAGGGTATCACTAATCTCCTGTCAATCAATGCTAGCCCATCTGGATACAAAGTCTAGGTTCAAAATGAGCACTAGAGGTGGACAATGCAAATTCTAAGTTTAAAATGATGACTAAGTTTGGATAATATTTGGAGAAAGGTTTTGCTTAACCACTCTAAGCATGAGTTATGTCTCAATTTAGGTTATCAAAAGGACTTGCTAAAGGGACTAAATGACAAGGTCAAAATGATGAGTGATCTTGCCTAACTAGACTATTTAGTTGGAGGTTCTCGCAAAAATGACAATGACCAAAAAGAGGAATAATGACTAAGTCCCAAGATAACCTAATTTTGAAAACAATGGTTTTTGTAAGTGTGGAGATTTGGCCTAATCCAAAGTGTTCCAATATGAAACCTAAGGATAGATTTATGCGAGAAAAAAAAATGACGATTATGACACCTAGGGAATGCAACTAAAATTTATAAATTTTAAACCTATAGTTAAGATGCAAGCTAATGAATGCCAATGATGAATGTTTTGAGCAATTTTGATTATGATTTCTGACAAAGACTTTTGAAAAAAGATGTTTTGACAGTAGGCTAAGATGTGTGGACTTGAATTCTAGTTTGAAACTGGGTTTATTTTTCTGTCAGTCGATTGTGTCATTACAGATAGCAAATGCATTGCAGTTATCAAATGTGGTGCTGGAAATGTCAAATGTGGTTTAGTTTTTCAAATGCGACTTTACAGATGTCAAATGTGATTCATTTTTGTAGATGCAACTTTAAATATGGCAAATGTGTCTCAAGACAGGAAAATGCGGTGTTTGGATTAGCAAATGTGTTTGAATAGATCAAATGCATTGCAAAATCTAGAAAATACGGTGCGACAGAGCGATTGCATTTTGACAAATGTGTTGCAGAATGTAAAAAGGTAAAATATTTTATGTTTGTGGTAAAAAAATTGAATTGCTTAAAGTTTGATAGTTTGTTTCCACATGTTTGGGTGTCGTTTGTTTCGTTTCAATAACCAACAAACACTTGGCAAGAACAATATTCTAAAAAGTAAACAAAAACACAAGAGAATAAGTACAATCCTATGGTTAAGCCAGGACAGTATTCGCTAGACTCTACATGGGTTTCCCCAACCGCATATCAGTAGCTTGTGAATCTAGAAGCTTGGCTTCATGGGCTCCCCCTTACAGTGCACTCTCTTCTTAGGCAACCCAAGCTTCCAACCCCCATGAAACTCCCATGGTAGATTGATCACCTCTACTAAAGACTGTGAAGAGGTGGAAGGTTTTGGGATTATTACACAAGATTTTTTAATTTAGGACCCCCGTTCGAGTGGCCATACATGAGGTGCAAGATTAATCTCCATTTAGGAGGCACTCCAGCCTGAAGAGGTTAAGCTCAACAGGGTTTTGGGAGTACTACTTGGTTCGTATGACACATCCACACTCATAATCTTAGGTTTTCCCTTAAGATTCACATTTATATACCGGTTGGGGGTAGCTTGGCTTTAGCTCCATTTCCGTTTGAGTCACATTGGGGTGATGAAATCCCTAGGCAGGCCCAATTTCTAGAGGAAATAATCATTTTCTCTTACACCCAAGATCGCATGACTGCGCAAGGGGAGAGGATACTCTGGTTATTGCATCAAGGGTTACACATAGATAAAGCGGGTCTAGCTTTTTGATCACCTAGTTTGCATAGGGTGAGAGAATATTCGCCTACCACTTTCAAACAAAATTAGACAATATGGAAAACACGTTAATTTTAAATGCACCAAAAAGAAATTTGTTTTAATCAAAAAATAGCAAGCACAATGTTTTTGGAATGAATCTTGGACACTCGAACCTACAAAATCACACGTTAAGAGTCTTAGAAAGAGTCTTGGGCCCACAAAATGTAACTACCACATGCTACAAACAAAGATCAGTAACATGAAAAACTATGCTAGGTAGAATGCAGAAAAGAAAACCAGAATGAAAACAAAAAAGAATAGGAAAAAACCGAATGCCAAAAAGAAGAAAAAATTACGAGGAAAATGTGTCACAAAAGAGAAAATGCATCTCTCTATGCAACAAATGTATCACAGTCTTGTGTTCTGGTAGGACAGGGAGACGCGTCTCGAATATCAAATGTGTCGTTTGAAGAATCAGATGTGGCTCGGTCTATCAAATGCGCCTTTTAAGACTACATATGTGGCACCTCAGAGCCATTGCAGCATCGTGACGCATCAGATGTGGCTCGATAAAAATAAAATGCGGTGTTTCATACTTGTACCTGAAAAAATGAAGAAAAACAAAAAAAATCGTACGAGAAAAGAAAAATAAAGGAGTTGGGTTCACCAATGTATCAATGGGTTAAATTTTAGGTAAAGGTTAGAATGATTAAATCAATAAGCATAAACCCAAATAATCTATCAAGTACAATGAAAGCTAAAAAAAAATGAAACAATTATACTAGCTGATTCGTGAAACTTCCATGATTCACCTCCACAGCACCTTTTAACTTGCTACAAATGTTGCCCTCAAATTGAGTGTGTGAGCAATCTTTGACTATGCCAATGTCCTAAACAAGCTTCGAAGGATTTGATGACTATGCCTATGACTATGACAAATGACTATGCCAAGAAATGTCTAAGACTTAATGAAATTGAGTATGAAAATATCATAAATGCTGCAAGATGTAAGTATGAGTGTGAGTGGTCGAAAATGTGAGCAAAATTGTCATTTTATAGAAAATACAATTTTGGACGGATAGACGAGATTGAAAGTTGACGAAGCCTAAAATCAGTGGACGAGATTTCATGTGGCAATCCCTAATTAGGGTTAGGGAAAAATCACTAAATGAGTAGCCAAGATGCCATTTGATAAAATCAAATCAACGGTCGAGAGTAAATGTAACAATTAGCCAAAAAGATAAAGATTTTCGAAAATCAAGAAGATAAAGACTACTTGATTTGTAAGATTCAAAAATTCAAGAGGATAAAGGTTGAACTGGAAAGCAGATTTGGAAAATCAAGAATTTGCTCAATTACTTGATTTTTGGAAGAAGATTACCTTTTTGAATTAAATTAATTCAAAATAAGGATTTTGTGTGACAATAAATAATCTTTTTCAGATTATTCACCAAAATGAATGACAGTTAAGAATGTGATATCATTTTAAATAATTTCATTTATTTAAAATGAAGGAAATGTTAAATTTAGCAATTAAATAATTAAAGATAATTATTTAATTTAGAGGATTATGACCGATAATTAAATAAATTAATAAATTCATTTAATTATGATAATTAGTGACATATTCAATAAATAAATAAAATTGATTTATTTAATAATCAAGAAGACATAAACGAATAAAGGTAATTAAATAAATTAATAAATTTATTTAATTGCGGGAAGATTTAGACAATTAAAGACGTATTGAATAAATAAATGTAATTTATTTGTTTAATAATCATGAGGAATAAAATGACATGAATTAATTAAATAATTATGAATTATTTAATTAATAGTCGAATGTGGGCCAAAGCCATAATTAAATGTCATAATTATGTTAGGATGAAAGTTGTAAAATAGAGCTTGTAGGCCTAGGTCATTTTTAAGTGTCTACAAATAGTATTGTGCAAGTGTTTAGAATGTGCTTCGGATCATACTCTGTGTTTCTTTTGTATTGATGCTATGCCTATGCAGATTTAGTATTTTGTTCGAGGTTGTTAGAGGTTGCTATATTAAGAATTTTAGGTTTTGGATTTTTGGTGAGAGGAAGTTGTGTTGACCAGTATGTGAACTAGATTTACAGTGTTGTACAGAGGCATCGAGGAGAAATTTATTTGCTCCACATTTCTCTGCAGTTCCTTTTAAGGAATTGTGGTGTTGATGGAGAATTAATAGTTTTGTTCTCTTGCTTGTGTAAAGAGGATTCATGGTTAGGTGTATCGGAAGGTTCCAAAGCATGTACTTAATGTTTAATGTGTTTTCACAGGTAATGGCCGACCTGGTGTCTACACTACATTTGAAAATGTTCAAGTATTAATGGATGCATAGCATGGCATATGAGACTTAATTTTCTTATCTTGATTATGTTTTTTTTGGTCCCATTTCATTCCTATCAACTGTGGGAATGTTTAGGTGCTGATCTAATTTGAATTTGGAAATATAACAGATAAAATGTTGACCTTAGAGAAGATGTTTAAGGTTGAGGAACATATAAATAAGAGTAGAGTTGTTGAGAGTTGAATGAGAAAGAATGAAGATGGAAACAAGCTAGATGAAAGATCAATGTAAGTGATATGTGATGTGAATTTGAGTAGATTAGTGTGAACTTCAAAGTATTAGATTCCTCAATGCAGTGAGCCGAAGGTGTCTGAAATAGTTCATACTAGACAACAAAAGTGTTGGAGCATTGTCGTGGATTCCTCATTGCATTGAGAAAATTTTCTTTGTGTAACATTTCTCTTTTATCTTCTTGTTCTCTCTTTGGAAGTGAACCTTGGTTGTGAGCCTTTTCAAATAGTGTATCCAATTTTGCCAGTGAACCCTTTTGTACTAGTTTTGCAATTACTTATATTGTGAGATAATGCTCACCATGTTTTTAACTCATTGGGTTTTCCACATAAATATGGTGTTCTCTTGTGAGTGGTGTTGCTATTTCAGTTTTTTTTATCTGCATTTCATGATTAATTACATTAATAGAATAAGGGTTTAAATTAATTGTATGTGGATTTGATTACTATGGAGGCTTTTTGATGTTTTAATTAGATACAATTGATTCACTCCCCACCCCCTCCCAGTTGTATTGTTCATTCAACATACCTATGTATTATAGTCATAATTTTTTTGTTATTGAAGAAGTTCAAAATTTAAATTTGTATTCTAGAGATTAGTTGTTTGGTTCTTTAATTGCTTTTGAATTGAGACAGTTCGGTCCAAGTGATTGAAAGAATGAGACTCCTTTTAAAGTTGGAAAAGATGAAAAGAATGATGAATCAAATATAGATGATGTAGAAGATATTTTTTTGAGGATATTGAAAAAGGGAACTCAAAAATATAGAGATAAGTTACCTAAATCAAATGTTTCAATTGCAGAAAGATTGGTCATTACACTTCAAGGTGTCCTATCAAAGATTTAGAAGATAATGTTGAAAGAATGAAGAAGGTTGTCATTAATGATTTGTCCTTGATGTCAAAAATACATGATGGATTTCAAAATAGTATGAAGGATGTTTATAGAAGAGTTATTTTGTAAAAGGGTTTTTACTCAGTGTCTACACCGACAATTTCAACACACAATGACCTCTAGTAATTTTGTTTGCATTTTTTCACCTTTTCAAATCTAATTTTGTGATTCCAATATGTTTTTCATGGACATCAAAAGCATCTTATTTTAGGATTTTAGTTGACTTGGTTAAGTAGTTCAAAAGTTGCAAGTTATAGAAGATCGACATATATGGTTTACATAGTTTTTTGTGCATTCGTTATGACCTAACTAGTCCACATTCCTCCATGGATTTGAGTTAGTCTTTGTGGTTTTATGAGAATGTTGATAGGTATCATTACATTACATTTTCCATTTGGAATGATGTTTTGTGGTCCACATATTTTATGATGATGATCAATTGGAGTACTTTGCCTTTGGGTTCTATGCCTAGCCAACTTAATATATGTAAAGTGTTGTGAAGATTAAATATATGATGAAAATGGAAGAGGGAGTTATTCTAGGTCCATGTCAACCTATATTACATATTTTTAAGCATGAATATATTTTTGCTTGAATTGGGTGCTAACTAAGCACGTTTTGTATGTTTTCAGGATACATCTAATTAGGTTGACCTAATTGATGTTTGTGATGAATTTTGGTATATATACAAGGTTGATTTGAGTTTAGTAGAATAAGTATCTAAATCACACATGATCCAAATGCAAGCTATGATACTTTAAATTTTGTAGAATTGTGTGAATAAGTTGTGAGTGTTGAGAAAAGGTGTATGAATATAGAGTAGGCAAAGACTTGTAATTAAGTTGATTAGAGTGTATTGAATTATGTGTTATGAGCTTCAAAGGAATTGAATCTAGCATATCTTAGATGCACTTCTCTTAGTTCAAATATTGGTTGTGAAGCCACCTCTTTCTATCTTTCTTTTCTCTATGAATAGTATGTTCACTTGGATAGTGAGTCCAGATGGCAGTGAGCCTTTTTGTAATATCCTATAACTAGTTATAACATATTGTGATTTTATCCTCACCATGTTTTTCCTTTCTCAGGTTCTCCATGTGCAAATTCTAGTGTTCATGTGTTGTGTGTGTTATTGGTTTTTCATGCTTTCATTCCTTATAACTGTTAAGTATGCTTTGGTATTAGGATGGTTAATAGTTAGATGGTTTAATAGAATATTAATTCACACCCCCTCTCAGTATTATGTGTTCAAAAATTGGTATCAAAGCCTAGTTCATTGAAAGAAGCTTGATCGCTTTGGGAAGATCTTAGAAATTAAACAGATGGTTGAAAGAAAATTTCCTATTTCTCCAGAAGTGATTCTTTCTATTGGATACAAAGAAGAATATTGAATTTTTGACAAATATGGAGAACTCAAAGTTGCTCTTGAAGACCTTAGAAATAATTTTGAAAGATGCTCTAGAAAAATACCAAAATTTTCCCTATGTGTTCAACAATCGGTATCAAATCCTAGTTCGTTGGAAGGAGCTTGATCACTTTAGGAAGATCTTAGAAATTAAACACATGGTTGATAGAAAGTTTCTTATTTCTCTAGAAGTGATTCTTGCTATTGGATACAGAGAAGAATATTGTATTTTTGAAAAATATGGAGAACTCAAAGTTTCTCTTGAAGACCTTGAGAAAATTGAAGTTGAAAATATATATTTGATGGAAAATATTAAAGAAGCAAATAACTGCATCAAAAAATTGAGAGAAAAAATCAAGAAGTTTAGAGAAAGACATTAGGAATTCAGTGAACAATTGAAACAAGAAAATGAGAACATAACTAGACTGAAAGTGCAAGTGGAAGAAAAGAAAATAATTGAAGAATTTTTGAATGCAATGGTAAAAAGAAAGATTGAATAATGCACAAGGCCTGAACAAGAAGCGATAAATTTGAGATTGAATCTAAAGAAAGCAAGAATTCATGAGGAAAAAATTAAGACAAGTTTTGCAATGCTTCATGAGTTAATTGCAGGTCATAAATCATCTGAAGAAAAAGGTGGTTTTGGAATTGAAAGAGGAGAAAGCTCAAAATAATATCAAAAACCTAATGCAAAGAAGATCAGTGAATCATAAAATATTGAAGACAAGTAGAACAATGGAAAGTTCTAGAATCAAAGAAACAATGCTAGAAGACCCCCTATCAGGCAACCAAATTCTCAAAGGCACCCTTGTTTCAATGATATTTGTTATTTTTGTAATAAATTTGGACATAGAGCAGTGGAATGTAGAATCAAAATGAATTAGAATTTCCAATCCTTTATTGGTCAATGCTTTCAATGCAAGAAGTTTGGGCCTAGAGAAAATGAATGCAAAAGTTAAATGATGAATGCATATAATAGTGGTAGAATGATTCATTCTTTTAATGGTTACTGCTATACATACTATGGATTTAGACACAAGGCTAATCAATGAAAATTAAGAATGAATGAAAGGAATAATGCTCAAAGAAATGTCACATGCAACAATTGCAATAGACTTGGACATATTGCTATATTTTGTAGAAGTAGAAATTTAAGGAAGGGCTATCTGGTAAAAAGAAATGAACCAGTCAAAAATATTGATTGAATTGAAGTAAAGAAGTAAATGGAAAATATTTGTAGAAATAAAGAGGAGACTAAGAACAAGGAAGAATCAGATACTACAAATTAATCTATACCACCCTCTAGTCCAAATAATTCCTCCATGAATTGAACCTAGGCATTGGATTAGGGGAGCAATAACTGAAAGTCACATAACCCCCTATTAATATGAGGTATTATGGATTGGAATGAAGATATGAGATGGAGGTAGATAGTATGGATCTTTTGGAGAAGACTCTAGAAGAAAATATGCAATTGTGGAGATTTGCAAAGTGATTTAGGTTTTATTGTTGTATAGATAAGGTTTTACTAGATTTATTATTTAGCGTGTACTAAATGCAAATTAGGAAAAAATAGTAAGGATTACAATCCTATCCTTTGTCAATTTCATTCAATTTTATGCATTTGGAGCAAGTGGTGTGAATTGAAGTGAATTCAAGAGTTCGAAGGTGATTTGTGAAGTAGAGCATCCAAAACCTTATTCCTGTTGAGCGAGAAAAAGGTATTTACCATTGTCCAAAGCTAAAATAGATTTTTTTTCAAAGCATTTGAATTCAATTGAGATGGAAACACCTACAATAGTAAATGTGAGTGAGAAACCCAATACAAAATTGAATAAATGTACCATGAAAGTATTTGAGAACAACCCCCTCGAAGTTTTTTTGAGTATTCCATATAGGGTTTTACCTATAGAGAATATTAGGGTGTACATCCATGGGAAAATGAAAGAGTACAACCATAAAAAATTACAAGCCTGTGGATAGATCAATTGACTAAAGATGATTTGAACATTAAACCCGAGTATGAAAACCTAGTGAAAAAGAAATTGGATACGTAGTAGTGGTTTCCATGCTTCACCTATGAAGATGAACTTAAGTATGTGACAATGGCATTAAGAATAGTGCATGAAAAATTCTTATGGAATGACATGCCTGGTTTGATTACTAGATTTTGTGACACAAGACCTGTACCTATGTTAAAATTTGTCAAGAAAAAGGATTTGATGGAATTAATTGGATCCACATTCGATCAAAGAGCTCCCACTATGAACACCATACAAAATCTTGCAGTAAGATCTACAAATATGGTCATAGGATATAAGATAGACTACACCAATAGATAGAATTTTGCATTAGATACAACAATTCATGTAGCCCATGAAATAGTGGAAAAGGGAAAGGAATATGATTTGTGTGAGTTTCTTAGACAATAGCTTTTTGAAAACTTGAAACAAACTAAAGATAAGAAATGCCCCTTCAAATTTTTCACTTTGGTAGTTTGTTTCTTGTTCTATTTTCTGAGGGAGCTTCCAAGAAGAAGCAATGTTATATGGAGTAAAAGAAAGCTTGTATCCCATCAAATCTTTGAATATCTACACAACATTGGTGATATGAAAGCTCAAGATTAGGCGCTTACTGAATTATTTGTAATATTTCATAAGAGAATGCATGAACGAGAGAGGATCCCTAAGTTTATGGTGGAAAAATATCTAGACGATATCACATTTTTGGTTAAAACTAAAGAATGCATTATTGAAGTTGTGAAACCTAGAATAGTTTGGATTCAACCACTTAGATATGAGATAAAAATGAAGTAGATGGTTATGTTGGTATATTATTGAACAATCCTAAGGACCCTACAAAAGAAATACATGGAACATATGAGGAGAAATCCTTGAAAGTGCATATGGAGCTAAAAGAGCTTGAAATAAAAAGGAAGGTGAAAAAAATGGCACATGAACATCTCAAGGATAGGATTCACAGATGAAAAGATACAATAGTTAAGAGAAAAAGAAGAGGAAGAAACAAGCACAACAAGTGGGATCACTGGACCTAGAAGATTTGGAAGAATTGATTCCACCATTCTCCTTGGTATTCAATATCCCTTTGAATTAGTTTCTACCTCCAACAAAACCAAGAGAACAAAGCCCAATGCTCTGATAATAAAAGAACTTTAAGAGGAGGCCACAAGGCTTGGAAATATAAATAAAACTACTCTAGCAGCCTCTACTACCACTACACCAATAAAAGAAATAAAGAGAAAGCTAAAAGAGAAAAGGACTTGAGTGTAGAATTTGAAGAAGAAGAAGAGGATGAAGATTATTCATTGATCCTAAAAAGAAGTAGTGTTGTTTCAAAGAAACAAAGAATATACATTTTTTATACTTTAGATGAAGAAGAAATTGAGAAGGAAAATGAAGCCTTTTAGATACACATACATAGGTTGATGAAGGAAAACAAGAAAAAGAAATCAGACATAATGGAACTAGAGAAGAAAAAAGAAGAAAAAGAAGACATATGTAGAAAGACTACTCAATCCAATGAATTTGGACTCATTATTCAAAGGTATTTTGCATCATGAGATGTTGGAAGAAATAGTTTCCTTATAAAAAAAGGAAAATCAGGAGAAAAGAGCCACTATAATAGAAGTAATCATCAAATTCATTTTCACAATTGAAGTAGATATGGAGAAAATTAGTAAGAAAGTTCCTAATGATGTGTGGAAAATATTAATGAAGAGAAGAAAATAAGACAAAAAAGGGAAGAGAAGCTTAGATTAGATGTTATGGAGAAAATTGGATTTTCCCTATCTGATGCTGATAAGGCCATATTGGCCCAAGTTCTTAGTGAAGAATTTAGAAGAAATGAAGGGTCACACCTCTAATGGGAAAAGATTAGGATCAATTTGAGAAAATACAAAAGGAAACAAAATAAAAGATTACATATATAGCACAAAAGTATGGTATGATTCCCATTGCCTCTACAGAAAAGGACTAAGATTCCAAAAATGAAAACATAAGAGCTACTGATACAAAAGAAAATCTAGATAATATTCCTCCAGATGTAGATAAACCAAAGGAAAAAATGTTGAATATGAGAATTTTTTTATGTTCAAAGAGGAAACTACAAGGGATGAAACTTCTATTCCTTTGGTAACTAAAAATATTACAGATCAAAGAAACCCAAGATATTTGTTTCTCTAGTAGATATAGAATAGAGCACAAGTGAAGGTGAAAAGCATGATATAGTCAGTGTGCAAAGGCATGAGGATGAAGAGAAATAGGAAAAAGATAATGATAATGAGAAGGAAGGAGAAAGAGATAAAAATGAAGATAATATGCAAGGAAAGAAGGACAAGGATGAAGAAGATGAAGCCAAAGATAAAGAAAAGATCTCTGGTGAAGAAGAAAATAAAAAAGAAGAAGAGGTTTTTGGTACTGGAAAGAATGAAGAAGCAAAAAATTTTAAGGATTTTCCTAAGGCCTTCAGTGAATCCTCCTCTAATATTTTTTTTTCTAAATGGTTAAAGTTTCAACCAATTGTTTCTTCTCAATTGTTACAGTTGCCCATGTAGTAGGGTAGTTTTGATTTAGATAGGATATTTTTTCTACATGAGTTATAGTTAAGTGATGTGCTTAGTGCATTAGAAAGAAAATAAATCATTGAAATATATCAAAAGAGAAGTGAATTAATAGATGAGGTTGTAAAGGAACTACAAGAAATCATACCAAGAACTAATGTTGATACATCTTTGACTACTATAGAAAATTTCAAATTTCTATTTGATTGCTTTAAGGAATATGCCTCTAGATTGAAAGGACAAGAGGAAATAGAGGTTGTGAAAAGTCTTATAGAGAAGAAGCTGATGGATATCATAGAGAAATGTGCATCTACACTTACCAAAGTCAAATAATGTTTGAAGGAAGTACTAGCCTATGAGAATGGTGCAAAAACATTATTTTTGTACTACATGAAGTAGTCAGATGCCATACAAGGGATAAAATATGAAATGTAATCAATTAAGTCTTAGATAGCTAATACATTAAGAGTATATGATCTGACATTGGATAGAGATGACAAGACCTGGACTTCTATAGTGGATATGCATGAAAAATTGTTCAATTTGTAGAGCTAGAAGGAAGAGATTATCAAGCAACTTGGGAAGCTAAGGGACTTAGTAAAAATAAAGCACATACCTATCTCAAGTTCCCTTGCAAATAATGAAAAAATATCAATGTTAAATCTTTCCCCAATACTGTAGAAGAAAGAGAGGAAACATTGATAGAGCTTGAGTTTGTACACAGAATACTTGCAGTAGCAAAGAAGAGTTGGGAAGAAGGACAATCTACTTGGAAAGCTATTCTTCAAAAGCTTCTTAAGGGTCAACAACTTTGGGTTGACCACTTCTATTTCTAGATTTTTTATTTTTTTTTTCATGTTCTTAGACTCTTTTTTACATATGTGGATGTATTAAGAGTTTTTGGTCAGCTTCCTAAGGGGGATCTAGTTCAGTCTATATATATGCTTGAGGGAAGCACCCTTTTCCCTTGATGGAAAAAGGGGAGAGATATTTGTGGAGATATTTTTTATTCTAGCACATGTTGCCATTAATGAGAAAGGGGTACATTGGAAATAATGAATAAGGTTGTCATTAATGAGTTGTCTTTGATGTCAACACTACATGATGGACTTCAAAATAGTATGAAGGATGTTTATAGAAGAGTTAATTTGAAAAATGGTTTATGCTAAGTGTCTATATTGACAATTTCAGCACATAGTTCCCTTTGGAAAATTGGCTTGTATTTGTTTACCCTTTCAGATCTATTTCTTGTTGGTTCTCAGTTGTGATCAAATGGTTTGTCCTTGATGACAAATTCACTTTCAGTTGTTTCTACTTGTTGACAGTTTTAGATTGGACCTTTATGCTTTATCATGGTACAGATTTGATGACAAACTTGATTACTTTTTGGTCTTGGCATGATAGTTGGTTTAGTTCCGACTTGCATTCAGTGGATAGTTTTATGGCCTTGTGTTACATTCAAATTTGTAATTTCTTTATGGTACTGATCAGTTTAAGCTTCATGCACATACAGGTTATCCTATTTTTACTTGTGATTGGGTGATGGTTTTGTCTTTCAGTTTTAGGGCTCTTTTCAGTTTCAGAATTATGAACTTAGTACTTCACACATTCAGGTATAACCATTCATGTCTTTCACCTTACTTTGGTTAGTAATCTGAGTTTGTCATGAGATATGTTTTACATTACACATGAATTTGTAAAAGTCATATTTATGGAAATTATTTTAATAATTGGTTTGGGCATTACTTGGTGATCATGCCTTGGTAAATGACTTTGATTAAAGTCATATATGATTCAAGCTAAATGTCTAATTGCATTTCTTAAAATTCATTTAAAATACCATGGATTCCACCCTTTGGTATTTGCTGCTCAATGGTTACATAGTGGTTGAATTTGTTGACAAGTCTTCAAGTTAGCAATAATGTGGGGTCGGCATCTACAATGGTAAATTTGTTTGGTTCGACTCATATCAAAGGCCACTCTTCTATTTTTTTGATAGCCATCTTTTTCTTCCAAGTTGACATTTTGAGAGTCATTGAATAATCATGGGTTACTTGGAGAGTCAACATTTAGAAGGCTATACTTAATTGAAAATTAAATGGTCGGCCTCCTTTGGACAACGATTTAATCATATTTGTTTTGATTATTATTATGTTATTTTTGACTTGGAGTGGACTTCAAATCATTATTCATTTCAACATAATGATTCTTTTGAAAGGAAAGAGAGATTAGGGCAAGCTATTTTGAGTTTATTCATTTGGCTGTGTATCGAACCCTAGCCATCACCATGAGAATGGTCTCCTCTCTTCTGCGAATCTACTCTCAGCTTTCTCTGTCACTCTTTGTAATTGAAATCTTCTCTAAAGACATGATTGGCTCTTGGTTTACCATTACACTTTGGCTGGAAGTTCGACAGAGGTTAAAAGAATTTGTGGGAGCTGCAATTCTAACTGGTATTCATTTGTTTTTCTTGTTGCTGATCAGGTATCACTTCTAACATTCGAATTTCATGGCAGTTATCTTTTCTTTTTTGTTCGTTTCTGGAAATAGAAAAAGAAATAAATGGGTATCTCTAGCAGTTTTAGCATTATATGATTTCAGTTACATTCTTCTATCTCTGGCTGTGATATCACTTGTTTCTATCAACATATCAATGTTTATTTGGGAATCTTGATGTCAGCATTTTTGCATTACCTCAAAACCTTCATTGATGAATCTTAAAAGCAGAACATTCATTTTCAGTTGAGGGTTTATGATTTTTAGTTGATGGGCATTCATGGTTTTGAAAAAATGGGTCAGTTGCAATTTGATTTCACTTCATTTGTTGTAGAAATTATTGTTTCTTCATGTGGGTTTTTAGATTTAAGGGTTTCATCTTATGAGTATTCTAAAAATAGTTTCAAATGGCTATTTTGTTTTATTAAAGATTTGGGTATTGTAAATTATTTTGCAGATTTGAAAAGGATCTTTGATTTATTCTTATTAGATTATTTGCAGCCTACTGGACAGGCGTTACTCTTGATTTTCCATCATCTGCAGATTTTTATTATTCTACTTCACATTCTAAAATTAGCAAGAGAGTTTCAGATTCTTTTGATAAACACATCTTTGAAGACTTTCTCTTGATAGACATACTAAAAATATTGTATAAAAACCAATGTTAAAAACACTGTGAAAAACTCTGGTTGTAATTTTGGAATATTGTTCTTTGATTGTATCAAAAATGTATTGAAAAACTTTGTAATAAAAAATCTGAAAAACAAAGATGTAGAGACATTGTAATATTCTTCTCTATGTAATATTTTGATGATTCAATTTTCTTTTGAATTCTTAAGGTATTAGGTAGACGAGAAAACAGAGAGTTATGAGCTTGACTGATAACAGAGAGATCCTCTGAGATATTATTATTGTTCAAAAATATAATTTGAGGGGTTGGCACTCCTTGAGATTGATATATCTAAACGAGGGGTTGGTGCTCCTTGAGTGGGTGCTCAAAAATTAGCCTATAAGGCATTGTGAACAGTTGATTAAAAGATTAAGCCTGCAAGGCATTTCGGGAGTGGTTTTTATACCCTAGGAGGGTTTTCCACTCGAAAAAATCTTATCTCTTTGTACTTTTGTGATCTCACTGCTTTACTGAGTTGTTTAGTACTTTGTTCATTGATTGGTTACTACTTTTCTCAATTTTGGTTCTGAATGATTACATTCAACTTATGAATGCTTTAATCATTTTAATATTGAGATAATATCTAAGCTATGATTTAATTTTACGAAAAAATTGTTCAATTTTTTTTTGACACTGATTCACCCCCACCTCAGTGTTATTTTCACTCCAACAATTGGTATTAGAGCGTAGGGTCCTCTGATATGTCTAAACCACCTAGGATTGATCCTGGTCTTGGAGTTTGTTTTTAATGGCACAATCTCAAGAAGGAGCTTCTATAACTAGAGCTCCATTATTTGATGGAATGGATTATGTGTTCTGGAAAATCAAAATGGAAGCATTTCTGGTTTCATTTGATGTTGATGTTTGGAGCATTGTGTTAAATGGGTACAATGTACCAGCCACAATACCCACTGATGTTGTTGAGAAAAAGAGGTATGAAACTAATGCCAGAGCTAAGCATGCCATCTTTTGTGGCTTAACTAAAGATGTGTTTATTAAACTCATGCATTGCAAGTCTTCTCAAGAAATCTAGGAAAAACTTGAAACCATATATCAAGGAAATGAAAAAGTCAAACTATCAAAAATCATTACTCTCAAACATCAATTTGAGGAAATGAGAATGAAGGATGATGAAAAGGTAGCTGAATACTTCCTAAGAATAGATGAAGTTGTCAATGCTATGAAAGGATTAGGAGAAGTAAAAGAGTTTGATGTGGTTACAAAGGTCATTAGAACCTTACCGACTAAATTTGAATATAAAGTATTAGCCCTTGAAGAAAAGAAACTGCCTTTAACACTAAAAATAAAGAAAAAGATGAAGTTAGTGAGTCAGAGTTTTCTGATTCTAAAGAATCCCATTTTGTTAGAAAAATTAAAAGGGGATCAGGAAACTATAAGGGAAAACTTCCCTTTAAATGCTTTAACTATGGTAATATAGGTCACTTTGCTGCAAAGTGTCCCTATGATGATCAAATCAGTGACAATGAGAAATCTGGAAAATAACCTAAGAAGAAAGCCTTTAAACCTAAACGAAATTTCAACTTCAAAAAGAAGAAGAGTTTGTTTAGTAAAGATGAAACTGACATTGAGTCTGAAGATTCATCAGCAGAAGAAGATGAAACCTTGTTCATGGCTGAAATTACTCAGCAAGAAGATTCAAACACCATTAATATTCAAGAAGGTGAAGTAGATTTTGAAAGTGAACTGAAATTTTCTTTAAAAGAGGTCAAAAAACTCAGAAAACAAGTTCTTGCTCAAGAACATAAACCTTATCAAGAAATAATCTCTCTGAAAACTCGGCTTGAAGAAGCTAAAAGAGTTGAGGACTATCTTTGAGTGAATGTAAGCGGAAAAGATCAAGAAATTCAAAAATTGGAACAAGAAGTTATTTGTCTCAGAAAGGAAATTGAGAAATATGAAAGCACTTTAAAACTTAATGAGATGCTCAGCAAGCAGAATTTGTATAAAGATAAAATCAGTGTTGGTTTTGAAAAGGGTGAATGCTCAATTGATAATGCAAAACAAAACCCCTCTTCTGAAATTAAGGGCCCAGGTCCAAATCACTCTAAATCTAGTAAGAATCATGATCAATCCTTAAAATGTAATAGAACATCATACAGATTCAATCCCTTCTTCTATGGTTACTATTTTTTCTGCAACAAATTTGGCCATAAAGTGAGTTCTTGCAGGCTTATAAATCCTAGAGTACCTAGGTTTGGTCTTAGGCAATACTATGGTTTTGTTAAACAAATCAGATGTTTTAAATGCAATGCTTTGGGGCACTCTGTCAAATAGTGCAAAGATGATCTGCAATCTAAACAGAAGAAAACTAAAAAGGTCTAGAAGCCTAAGAATGTTAACATCATCGAGCAAACTATGTTAGTCCAAACTTCCTTTCATTCCAAGAAAAAAGGACTTATGGGTCCTAGATAGTGGATGTTCTAACCAGATGACTGGTGACAAAGATAAGTTCATAAATCTTGAAGATTATATAGGTGGTTATGTTAAGTTTGGCGATAATTTTGGTATCCAAATTAAAGGTAGAGGTTCACTTCTTCTGAATGAAGACACGCCTATCTATAATGTGTACTATGTGGAAGGTCTTAAGCACAATCTTCTAAATGTTAGTCAAATTTGTGACTGTGGTTATCATATATTGTTCACTTCACAGGGATGTGAGATAAAAAAACAAGCTTGGAAAGGCTATTGCAGCTAGAAGAAGGACTAAAGGAAATGTTTACAATCTTCTTGACACATCAAACAATGACAATAATCAAGGTATGTGTCTAATGGGCCAAATTGAAGAGAGTTGGTTATGGCATAAAAGATTAGGACACATAAACTTTGAAAATCTGGTTAGAATCAGTAAAAATTAGAATGTTAGAGGTTTACCAATCCTTAACAAGCCAGAAAATTCTATGTGCAAAGAATGTTTAAGTGGTAAACAAACTAAAATCAGCTTCAAAACAAAAGAACATTCTTCATCAAAACCTCTACAACTAGTGCATACTGATTTATGTGGACCAACTAGAACAAGGTCTATTAATGGTGAAAAATACTTTATGTTGTTTGTGGATGATTATACTAGAATGATATGGGTCACATTTCTTAAGCACAAATCAGAAGCCTTTGAAAGGTTCAAAAATTTTCGTAAAATGGTTGAAAAGGAATCTGATCTGAAACTCAAATGTCTTCGATCTAACAAAGGAGGTGAGTTCACCTCTCAATATTTTATTGATTATTGTGAACAACACAGTATTAAAAGGTAGTATGTTGCAACTAAAACACCTCAACAAAACAGGGTAGTTGAACATAAGAACAAAATTGTAAAAGAAATGGCTAAAACAATGCTAGATGAAGCTAAGTTGCTGGATATGTACTGGAAAGAAGTTGTTCATACAGATGTATACATTTTGAATAGAGTGCAGCTTAGGGTGAAATATAAACACACTCCTTACGAACTATGGTATGGAAAAACAACTTTTGTGAAGTATTTTAAATTTTTCGAAAGCAAGTGTTTTATCAAGAAAGATGATGATAACCTTGGTAGTTTTCAATCAAAGAGTGATGAGGGTATTTTTTTGGGATATTCAACTCACAACAAAGATTTTAAATTTCTTAACAAAAGGCTTAACAAGATTTTTGAAGTTGTTAATGTAAAATTTGATGAAAGACCACATTTAGATGCTGAATCTTTGCAAGATAATGAGGAAGAAGAACTTGAACTTGAAATAATTTCAGAAGGAGTTGAAACAATAAAGCCTAATGCTGAATCAACAAGCCCTAAAATTGAAGATGCAAGTCCTAAAAAAGGTGCATAAAAAGGTCCTTTGAAAAATCTAGCTAAATATCACCCCAAAGTTCAGATTATTGGGGATACAAATATAGGAGTTCAAACTAGAAGAAAGGCTGTTGAATTTGATGAAAAGGCTCAAATAGCTTTCTGTTTAGTTACTCAGTTTGAGCCTAAATTTTCTAATGAAGCTATCACAGATTCATGTTGGGTTAATGCTATGCAGGAAGAAATTGATCAGATTGAGAAAAATTAGACTTGGGAGTTAGTCCCAAGACCAGATGACAAGAATGTCATTGGAGGAAAATGGATATATAGAAACAAGCTTGATGAAAATGGCAATGTTGTTCGCAACAAAGCAAGATTTGTCTGCAAAGGCTATGCTCAACAAGAAGGTATTGATTTTGGTGAAACCTTTGCACCTGTTGCTAGATTAGAATCTATCAGAATATTCTTGGCTTATTCTATTTATAAAAACTTTACTATTTATCAAATGGATGTCAAAACTTCCTTTTTAAATGGCTACTTAGATGAAGAGGTCTATGTTGAATAGCTTGAAGGATTTATTTGCAAAGATAAGCCTGATCATGTTTACAGATTGAAAAAGGCCCTATATGGCTTAAAACAAGCACCTAGAGCTTGGTACTCTAGGTTGGATAGTCATTTTATTTCTAATGGTTTTGTTAGAGGAGGTGTAGACAACAATCTTTATGTTAAAACTGAAGGTTCTGATATTTTGGTTGTTGAAATTTACGTTGATGACACTATCTTTGGCTGCAATAATGTTACTTTGAGTAAAAAATTCTCTCAGCTAATGGAATCTAAATTTGAAATGTCAATGTTGGGAGAATTAAATTTCTTCTTGGGTCTTCAAATCTCTCAACATGAAAATGGAATATTTCTTTCTCAAACCAAGTATGCTAGAGAGATGCTTAAGAAATTTTAGATGGATGAATGCCATCTAGTTAGCACTCCAATGGTTATTGGATGCAAACTTACTAAGGTTGATGATTCTCTTGATACAAGTCAAACTGAATATAGATCAATGATCAGCATTCTATTATATTTAACTACCTCTAGACTAGACATAATGCAGGAAATTTGCACAATTGCACGATTTCAGGCATCACCCAAGGAATCTCATGTTATTGTTGTTAAATGGATCTTTAAATACATTCAGGGCACTCTTGATTATGGTCTATGGTATCCTAGAAGTAATGATTTTTCTTTAATTGCATATACTGATGTTGATTGGGCTGGTTGTTTGGATGATAGGAAAAGCACTAGTGGTGTTCCATTCTTTCTTGGTGACCTGTTTAGTGGCATGACACAACAAGCAACAAGAATCTATTTTTCTTTCTATTGCTAAAGAAGAATACATTGCTGCCACTTCATGTTGTACTCAAGTTCTTTGGATGAGTCAAACTCTATCAGATATGGGTATTGAAGTTCCTAAACCTGTTTCTATTCTCTGTGATAATACAAGTGTGATAAATATCTCCAAAAATCCTGTTATGCACTCTCAAACTAAACATATTGCTATCAAGTTTCATTTTTTGCAAGAAAAGGTACTGGCTAATGAAGTATGTTTACATTTTGTTGGATCACAATATCAGGTGGTTGATATTTTTTATAAACCCCTAGCTAAAGAGTTATTTGAAAGGTTGAGACTTCGATTGGGAGTTATCTCTCAATCGTTCCTTCTCTAATTCACCAAGCTTCATCTTAGGGGAAGCATGTTATATGTTTCGATTCACTTATAGCTCTCCTATAATCTTGGTTGCTGCACTATTACTCTTTTTTCAGCTATGGTTGCTGCACTGTTACTCTTTTTGCACCTATTTCTCATGATATTTTGGTTGGCTTCTCAGTTGTGTTTCATGGCAATGCACAATCTTATCTTCTATTCTTTCTCATTGAGGCAAAAAGGGGGAGAGTCATTTATGTTTTTCTATCAAGGACAAAGGGGGAGTTTGTTGGTTCTTAGTTTTGATCAAGTGGTTTTTCCTTAATGACAAATTCACTTTCAGTTGGTTCTACTTGTTGACTATTTCAGATTGTACCTTTATTCTTTATCATGGCACTGATTTGATGACAAAATTGATTAGTTTTTGGTCTTGGCATGATAATTCATTCAGTTCTGACTTGCATTCAGTGGATAGTTTTATGGCCTTTTGTTACATTTAGATTTGTAATTTCTTTATGGTACTGATCAGTTTAAGCTTCATGCAGATACATGTTATCCTATTTGTACTTGTGATTGGGTGATGGCTTTTGCTTTCAGTTTCAGGGCTCTTTTCAGTTTTAGAATTATGAACTTGGTACTTCACACGTTCAGGTATCACCATTCATGTCTTTCACCTTGCTTTGGTTAATAATCTGGGTTCTTCACGAGATACATTTTACATTACATATGACTTTGTAAAAGTCATATTTATGGCAATTATTTTAATAACTGGTTTGGGCATTACTTGGTGATCATGCCTTGGTAAATGACTTTGATTAAATTCATTTATGATTCAAGCTAAATGTATAATTGCATTTCTTAAAAGTAATTTAAAATACCATGGATTCCACCCTTTGGTATTTGCTGCTCAATGGTTACATAGTGGTTGACTTTGTTGACAAGTCTTCAAGTCAGCAATAATGTGGGGTTGGCATCTACAATGGTAAATTTGTTTGGTTTGAATCATATCAAAGGCCACTCTTCTATTTTTTTGAAAGCCATCTTTTTGTTCCAATTCAACATTTTGAGTCATTGACTAATCATGGGTTACTTGGAGAGTCAACATTTAGCAAGCTATACTTAATTGAAATTTATATGGTCAGCCTCCTTTGGACAGTGATTTAATCATATTTTTTTTGACTATTATTATGTTATTTTTGACTTGGAGTGGACTTCAAATCATTCTTCATTTCAACGTACTGATTCATTTGCAAGGAAAGAATGATTAGGGCAAGCTATTTTGAGTTTATTCACTTGGTTGTGTATCGAACCCTAGCTGCCGCCATGAGAATGGTCTCCTCTCTTCTATGAATCTTCTCTCAGCTTTCTCTGTCACTCTTTGTAACTAAAATCTGCTCTAAAGACGTGATTGGCTCTTGGTTTACCATTACACTTTGGCTGGAATTTTGAAAAAGGTTAAAATAATTCATGGGAGCTGACATTCTAACTGGTATTCATTTGTTTTTCTTGCTGCTGATTAGGTATCACTTCTAGCATTCGACTTTCATGGAAGTTATCTTTTCTTTTTGTTCATTTATGGAAATAGAAAAAGAAATAAATAGGTATCTATGGTAGTTTTAGCATTATATGATTTCAGTTACATTCTTCTATCTCCAGCTGTGATATTCACTTGTTTCTATCAGCATATCAATGTTTATTTAGGAATCTTACTATCAACATATTTGCATTACCTCAAAACCTTCATTGATGACTCTTAAAAGTAGAACATTCATTTTCAGTTGATGGGCAGTTGTGGTTTTGAAAAAATGGGTCAGTTGCAATTTGATTTCACTTCATTCATTGCAAAAATTATTGTTTCTTCATGTGGGTTTTAAGATTTAAGGGTTTCAACTTATGGGTATTCTAAAAATAGTTTCAAATGGCTATTTTGTTTTATTAAAGATCTGGGTATTGTAAATGCTTTTGCATATTTGAAAAGGATCTTTGATTTATTCTTATTAGATTATTTGCAGCCTACTGTATAGGCATTACTCTTGATTTTCCATCATCTGCAGATTTTTATTATTCTACTTCACATTCTAAACTTAGCAAGAGAGTTTCAAATTCTTCTGATAAATGCATCTTTGAAGACTTTCTCTTGACAGACATACTGAAAATATTGTAGAAAAACCAATGTTAAAAACACTGTGAAAAACTCTAGTTGTAATTCTAGAATATTGTTCTTTGGTTGTATAAAAAATGTATTGAAAAACTCTGTAATAAAAAATCTGAAAAACAAAGATGCAGATACATTGTAATATTCTTCTCTATGTAATATTTTGATGATTCAATTTTCTTTTGAATTCTTAAGGTATTAGGTAGATGAGAAAACAAAGAGTTATGAGCTTGACTAATAATAGAGAGATCCTCTGAGATATTATTATTGTTCAGAAATATAATTTGAGGGGTTGGCACTCCTTGAGATTGATATCTCTAAACGAGGGGTTGGTTCTCCTTGAGTGGGTGCTCAAAAATTAGCCTATAAGGCATTGTGAACAGTTGATTAAAAGATTAAGCTTGAAAGGCATTTTGAGAGTGGTTTTTATACCCTAGGAGGGTTTTCCACTCGAAAAATTCTTGTGTCTCTTTGTACTTCTGTGATCTCACTACTTTACTGAGTTGTTTACTGCTTTTTTCATTGATTTGTTACTACTTTTCTCAATTTTGGTTTTGAATGATTACATTCAACTTATGAATGCTTTAATCCTTTTAATATTGAGATAATATTTGAGCTATGATTTAATTTTATGAAAAAATTGTTCAAATATTTTTTGACATAGATTCACCCCCCCCCCTCTTAGTGTCATTTTCACTCCAACACTTCTATGATTCCAATATGTTGTTCATGGACATCACTATGGTGTAGGGCACCATAGATATTTTTGCAAAAATGTTGCAAATTGTCAGGTTTTTGTGATGTTAATTTATTGTGGTTGTAATAAGGTCTTTCATACCATGTTTTTATGTCTTGTGGGTCAGTTGAGTCATGTTGGTGTTAGTTTGTTCGGAGTTGTCAAATTTTGCAAAAGTTGTAAAATTTTCTCAAGCAACTTTGGACTTTTGATTTTTTGGGGAAGTTGAATAGTTGGGAGTTGGAAAACAGTTGGAAGATGGCTCATTTTGATGTGTAATATTTAAATGCACCTTCTATTGGTTGAGATAGGGTTGTAGCTATTGTTTTGATGATTAAACAATAATAAAACTCTATTTTATGCATTTTGGAAGCATAAATTGCTACTGCAATGACTTGTACAACCTGGTATCGTCTGGAAATGGTATGAGTTTTATTGCATTTGAAATGGAATTGAATTTTCTATCTTTTTTATTTGGTTTCATTTGATTTTATTAATATTTGAGGAAGTTAGAGTAGATTTATTTAAAACTTGTTGAAACCCTCATTTTTGTGAGTTTTGATAGAAAATCATGAAGTTCTTCCCATTCCAATGATGAACCAGTCCTAAAATCAGTAAAATGGGTATAGACATGCTATATTTTTTCATCTTGAAGTTTGTAGGAGCAAGGTTTGAAGATTGGTGAAGAATTGTTGATGCCCTAGGCTGAAAACATCATGATTTTTGGCATGAAAGTTGCATAGAAGTTAGGGTTTGATGAAGAATGATTAGGAGATTGTTGAAACTACTTGGAAAGGTGTTGGAATACCTTATTTGACATGTTTGAGCTATTGTTGTGAATATTTTAAGTTTGGGTTTTGAAAATCTCAATGTGACCCCTTCAAATAGGCCTAATTTTCCCTCATCCAAAGTGTAGCAGCAAATTTTTGGCTGTCATTCCAAAATAGCTACCCCTAAATTTTAAGAATCTTTTATAACTTTCAAATGGGTAATCCAAAAAAAATTTATACTGTGGGTGTGAATTTTTTTTAAAGTTATGGTGGGAAAATAGTTTATGGATTGCTACAAGGGAAATTGAAGAGTGGTAGAGAAACCCACTAAATTTGGGTTCTAAAATTGAAAAGTTTTTTGTTGGGTTGGTTATGAGTTTTTGGTCAGCTTCCTAAGGGGGATTTGGTTTAGTATATATATATGCTTGAGGGAAGCACCCTTTTCCCTTGATGGAAAAAGGGGAGATATGTTTTTGGAGAGATGTTTTATTCTAACACATGCTTCTTTTAATGAAAAAGGGGGACATTGGAAAGAATGAATAAGGTTGTCATTAATGAGTTGTCTTTGATGTCAACACTACATGATGGATGTCAAAATAGTATGAAGGATGTTTATAGAAGAGTTATTTTTAAAAATTGTTTATGCTAAGTGTCTATATTGAAATTTTCAGCACGTAGTTCCCTTCGGCAATTTGGTTTATACTTGTTTACCCTTTTATATCTACTTTTGTGATTCCAATATGTTGTTCATGGACATCACTATGGTGTAGGGCACCATAGGTATTTATGCAAAAATGTTGCAAACTATTAGGTTTTTTTGATGTTAAGTCATTTTGGTTGTAATAAGGTCTTTAATACCATGTTTTTATGTCTTGTGGGTCAGTTGAGTCATGTTGGTGTTAGTTTGTTAGGAGTTGTAAAATTTTGCAAAAGTTGTAAAATTTTCTCAAGCAACTTTGGACTTTTGAGTTTTTGGGGAAGTTGAATAGTTGGGAGTTGGAAAATAGTTGGAATATGGTTGGTTTTGATGTGTAATATTTAAATTCACCTTCTATTGGTCGAGATAGGGTTCTAGTTGTTGTTTTGATGATTGAACAATAATAAAACTCTATTTTATGCATTTTTGAAGCATAAATTGTTGCTATAGTGACTTGTATGGCCTAATATGGCCTAGAAATGGTTTGAATTTTATTGCATTTGACATGGAATTGAATTTTCTATCTGTTGTATTTGGTTTCATTTGATTTCATTTAGATTTGAGGAAGTTAGAGTAGATTTACTAAAAACTAGTTGAAACCCTCATTTTTGTGAGTTTTGATAGAAAATCATGAAGTTCTTCCCATTCCACTAATGAACCAGTCCTAAACTCAGTGGAATGGGTGTAGAAATGTTATCTTTTTTCATATTGAATTTTGCAGGAGCAAGGGTTGAAGATTGGTGAAGAATTGTTGATGCCCTAGGCTGAAAACATCATGATTTTGGCATGAAAGTTGCATAGAAGTTAGGGTTTGATGAAGAATGATTAGGAGATTGTTGAAACTACTTGGAAAGGTGTTGGAAAACCTTATTTGACATTTTTGAGCCATTTTTGTGAATATTTGAAGTTTGGGTTTTGAAAATCTCATTGTGACCCCTTCAAATAGGCCTAATTTTCCCTCATCCAAAGTGTAGCAACAAATTTTTGGCTTTGTCATTCCAAAACAACCACCCCTAAATTTTGAGAATTTTTTATAAATTCCAAATGGGTAATCCAAAAAAAAAATTATACTATGGGTGTGAATTTTTTTATAAAGTTATGGTGGGAAAACAATTTATGGATTGCTACAAGGGAAATTGAAGAGTGGTAGAGAAACCCACTAAATTTGGGTTCTAAAATTGAAAAGTTTTTTTGTTCGGTTGGTTATGAGTTTTTTGGTGATAATCCACCCTAATATACATCAAATTGGTATCAAATAATAGGTAGTTCTGTATGGGAGAGAAAGTGTGAAGCAAAAGTGAACAGGAGACCTCCAAAAGGTAACACTATGGCTAGGGAAATGAATGAGATGGAAGAGAAGACTGCAAGAGATATTAGAAGGTTGAAGGAACTCCAAGATATGGTGTTATTAAGTCTTGAGGCTATTGAAACTAGTCAGAGGAGAGATATGGTTCTAGGTGATGACAGTGACCTTGAAGAAGGAGGGGAAGAAGAGAATGAAGAAGAAGAGGAAGATGAATTGGATCCTGAAGAGCAGAGGATGGCTAAGCTCCTAGGAGCAGTCAAGAAAAATAAATGTAAGGTAAAGATGGATGTACCTATGTATGGAGGTAATTTGAATGAGGAAGAGCTTTTAGACTAGATTGCAACACTTGATAATTACCTTGAGTGTGAAGATGTACCTGAGGAACAAAAGGTGTAAATTGCAAAAACAAAGTTGAAGGGTCATGTCGTATTATGGTGGGATTATGAGAAAACTAAAAGGAGGAAGAAAGGTAAGTCAAAAAGTGTTTCTTGGGATAGAATGGTGGAAAAACTTAAGGGTAAGTTCTTACCAGTTGATTATGAAATTCAAATGTACAAGAAACTTCAAGGTTTGAAACAAAGAGAGATGGATGTTAAAAATTACAATGATGAGTTTTATAAGCTGAGTATAAGAGCATGTCACATGGACGATATGAGAACCAAGAAGATGGAAGAAAAGTCCAAGATCAAGTTGCAAATTAATATATGGATTTAGAGGAGGTAGATCAAGTTTAAGAGGTAGATTTGGAGGTCAAGGAAGAGGTTCTAGTGGGTTCATAGGAAGGTGCTATCAATGCAACAAATTTGGACATCAAGCATGGCAATGCAATGAAGGTCAAGACTCTACTTCACATGGATGAGAAAGAAGAGCACAATTGGTGCAAGAAAATGACAATGAGAGTGTAAACTCTCCATCACAGCATGTTGCTCCAGAAGTTGGAGAATCACTCATGGTAAGGAGAACTCTCATCAAAGAATCAGTAGAAAAGGGGCCACCACAAAGGAAGACTCTTTTCAAGACCACTTGTAAGTGCTTGGGTAAGGTATGTAAAGTTGTTATTGATTCAAGAAGCACATATAATATGGTTTTAGTTTAGATGGTTTAAAAACTCAAGTTGCGTAGAATAACACATGATACTCCTTATAAAGTCTCTTGGTTAAATGAGGGCCAATATGTTTTGGTGAATGGAAAAATTTGGGTGGGGTTAAATATAGGAGGGTATAAGGAAAAAATTCTATGTGATATACTACCTATGGATGTGTGTCATTTGCTGCTAGGGAGGCCTTGGCAATTTGATAGACATGCTATGTGTGATAGAAGGAGGAATACCTATGAGATAGAAAAAGATGGGGTCTCTGATACCTTGACACCATTGAATGAAGAGGATAAGGACAAACCATGAAACCTAATGTGATGTTGGTAGGTAGGAAGGAGTTCATAAAATTAGAAGAAGAGAAGACCATGCACTTTGCAACCCCTCCTAAATCTAAAGACATTATGATAGTAGGCATAAATAATGATTTGATTATGGAGATTCAAGGATGGCTTAAGAGGTATGTTGCTATAAGGATAGAAGAGGTGTTCTTTTCATTTATTTCAAAAGGGTATCTTGGTCATTCTATTCCTTTCATACAAGAGGTTGATATACCTGATCAAGTAGTAGTTAAAGAGACACATTAATAGATGGGAGAGGTGAGAAAAAAAGGTGAGAAGGTCAAGGATGAATTGAAAAGGAATGTGGGAAAGTCCAAGCATACACCAAAAGTAAACAAGGAGGATAATTAAAAGGATGGAGGAGGTTTTATTACAGGTAAAGATGCATGTTTCACAACATTCTCAGATGTGGAAGGAGTCATAGAGCATCCATCAAGTAGCTCTTTATAGTTGGAGCATAACCTAGGAGCCAAAAAATTAAAGAAGAAAGGGATAATGCATATTTATAGTTTTTGGTTCATTGGAAAGGTCTACCACATGGAGATGTCACTTGGAGGTTAGAGGATGATACAAAAAAAATTGAATATGCTATTACAACACTGTCCTCAATGGGACTTGAGTTCATTTTTCCTAGGGAGTATGGTGCAAGGCACCATAGGTCTTTATGCAAAAATGTTGCAAAGTGTTAGGTTTTTGTGATTTGAAGTCATTTTGGTCGTAATATGGTTTTTAATACCATTTTTTTTATGTCTTGTGGGTCACTTGATTCATGTTGGTGTTAGTTTGTTAGTAGTTGTCAAATTTTGTAAAAGTTGTAAAAGTTGGTCAAGCAACTTTGCACTTTTGAGTTTTTGGGGAAGTTGAATAGTTGAGAGTTGGAAAATAGTTGGAAAATGGTTGATTTTGATGTGGAATATTTAAATACACCTTGTATTGGTTGAGATAGGGTTCTAGCTATTGTTTTGATGATTAAACAATAATAAAACTTTATTTTCAGCATTTTTGGAGCATAAATTGCTGCTACAGTGACTTGTATGGCCTGGTACAACTTGGAAATGGTTTGAGTTTCATTGAATTTGATGTGCAATTGAATTTTTTATCTATTTTATTTGGTTTCATTTGATTTTATTAAGATTTGAGGAAGTTAGAGTAGATTTACTGAAAACTAGTTGAAACACTCATTTTTGTGAGTTTTGATAGAAAATCATGAAGTTCTTCCCATTCCACAAATGAACCAGTCCTAAACTTGGTGGAATGGGTGTAGAAATGTTAGGTTTTGTGTTCTTGAAGTTTTTAGGGGTAGGGGTTGATGATTGGTGAAGAATTGTTGATGCCCTAATTTGAAAACATCATGATTTTGGGATGAAAGTTGCATAGAACTTAGGGTTTGATGAAGAATGCTTAGGAGATTGTTGAAACTACTTGGAAAGGTGTTGGAAGACCTTATTTGACATGTTTGATCCATTGGTGTGAATATTTGAAGTTTTGGTTTTGAAAATCACATTATCACCCCTTGAAATAGGCCTAATTTGCCCTCATCCAAAGTGTAGCAGCAAATTTTTGGCTTTGCCGTTCCAAAATAAACCACCCCTAAATTTTGAGTATGTTTTAGAACTCCCAAATGGGTATCAAAACAACTTTTAGATTGTGGGTATGATTTTTTTTTTAAAGTTATGGTAGGAAAATAGTTTATGGAGTGCTACAAGGGAAATTGAAAAGTGGTAGAGAAACCCACTAAGTTTGGGTTCTAAATTTGGGTATGTGCAGGATCATGATGGGCCAAAAAGTGGTGATATGATGGGTATGTGGCTGACGACTTGTTTTTTACCCAAAAATTGATGAAACGAAAAGGGTTTTTAAAGGAGATTCTTAGCTTTCCACCAATATAAATTATGCTTTACTTTGAATTTAATAAATAATTATTATTCATTTTCTATTTGAATTATGACTAAATTCCTAATTAACAGGCTAACTAAAAAACATCTATAGCTTTCAAACGGTATCACATTTTTTGAATCCAAAACATGCGTCACATTCTATTCTTCACATACTATAAGATTTAAAAAATTAAATTGATTTTCATGAAGTTTTGACCAAGTTAAGGTGGTCATACATACGACTTTTTATATTTTTAAAAGTTGTAATAAAAAATCATAATTAATTATTTATTTGGAAAAAAAATTACAAAAATATGCATCACATTGGGACATGAGTCCTCTACTTATATCTAAAATATTATAAAAAATATTATCATTTTATTGTGGTTAGGTGGTCTAATGCATACCTACTTCTTATTTTTTCCCTAAAATTTAAATACCACCGCATTGAAATTTCAAATTTTCACCAAATAGATTTTTTTAAAACCTAGTAGTTTAGAAACTACATTCAATTTGCTACAGATTCTATTCTTACATATTTTTGAAATAATATAGATAACTTATTCAAATTTTTACATCAAGTTGCCTAACTCTTATTTTTCTGAATTTTTCACCACTTATGGGCATATTTTTTCCATGATGATCTTGCACATACCCATTTGAAAAGTTTGTTTTGTTGGTTTGGTTTTGAGTTTTTTGGTAATTTAGTTCGTATTTGTTCTCCCTTTTAGATCTACTTTTGTGATTCCAATATGTTGTTCATGGACATCACTAGCATCTTATTTTAGGATTTTAGTTGATTTGGTTAAGTGGTTCAAAAGTTGCAAGTAACAAAAATCGACATATATGGTTCACACAATTTCTGTGTACTAGTTATGACCTAACTAGTTTGCACTCCCTCATGGATTTGAGTTAGTCTTTGCATTTTTGGGAGAATGTTGGTAGGTGTTAGTACATTGCATTTTGACAATTTTTGGTCCACGTATTCTATGATGATGATCCGTTTGAGTACTTTTCCTTTGGTTTATATGCATGGCCAACTAAATATTTGAAAATTGTTGTGAATATTAAATATGTGATGTGAATGGAAGAAGGAATTATTATAGGTCCATGCCAACCTATATTGCATATGTTTAGGCATGAAGACATTTTGGTTTGAATTGGGTGTCGACTAAGCTTTGTGATGAATATTGGTAAATATATAAGGTTTATTTGAGTTTAGGAGAATAAGTATATGAAGCGTTCATGATCCAAATGTAAGCTATGATATGAAATTTTGTAGAATTGTGTGAATAATATGCGAGTGTTGAGAAAAGGAGTGTGAATATAGAGCAGAGTAGAGACCTATAGTTTGAGTTGATTAGAGTGTGTATAAGCGTAAAATTGCACCCCTCAAAAATTTCACATACATTCTTGTTTTCACTTTAGTGTCCACTCCCTTAGCATCTTGAGTAGGCTCATTTTAACCCTTGCATCAAGCCTTTCTCCCTCTGGGATGCTCCAACACCCCTTTTCAGTAGCCACCCTTGCGTGTTAACTTTTCATTGAACTTTACGCCTTTCCTATTCACGTCGTTTTGTAGCATGACATGTCTGAACACGAGTGTGCCACACTAACGTCTTATGACATTTCAATGCTTACGAAACCATTTCTGAGCATGTTTTCCACCTGTCAACTAAGTTTCTATGTGGAAATGGCTTAGGTAGCTTTGTTTTGCTTCTTAAAAGCATTCTTTTCACTTCATTTTTAGCTTCTTCTACTTCTAACTTCTTCCAAGTTTTGCTAGCACTCCTCTAGCTTCATTCTAGCTTTTAGCGTCACTCCATCACTTACTTGCACAACTTCATACAGCTTGTTGTAGCAACTTCAAGCTCTCTTAAGCTCTCTTTACAACACTCCATTGTAGCTCTATCTCCCTTGACCCCATGCTTGTGAGCATATTGGGATTCCATATCCCCCATTATTTGCATATTTACTTGGTGATATGGGTTCTCCTCAAGAGGGTTTTGTTTTTATCACCTCTTTTGTGATACAAGTTCTGCTCCTCGAGTGGGGTTTCCTTTTATCACATGCTTATCTGGTGGTGCGGGTTCTACTCTTGAGCAGGTTTTGCTTTCACCACATACTTTTTTCATCACACTCTTCATCTATATCTTCTTGGCTGTCCGTGGAGGTGGGAACACCAAGAACGAGGGTTTGACTAAGGTAAACCCCTATACAGCCCCAAAAAATTCTTCATATATCATGCTTGCAAGTTTTGAAGACATTAGTTTGGTGGAAGCTTCATTACTCAAGTGATTGTAAGTATTTCTTTCCTTTCTTCTTGTTATCTTTAATATTTTTACTTCACTCTATTTCAATTTTGTCACTTTCCTGCATTTTAAGATCTCCTAGAAATTTGAGTAGAAGTAGTCACTTTAGCCATTTTCTAAGATAAACTCACTTTTTGGTTTATACGAGACGCCACCGAGCCTCTAAGACACCAGCGTGTTGCACTGTTTTCTATTTTCTGTGCTAACGTCCTTTGGCTAAGAGCTTGACATTTTGTCTAGAAAATCTCTAACCTACTCTTTCAGATTCTGAAACTTCCGTGTTGTTCCATTGAGGTAGATTAGGGTAGTTCACCTTGTGAGGCTCTTTGAATGAAGAGAACTCATGAGTAGTGAATCCCCCTATTCTACAGAGTGTATTGAATTCGGTGTTATGATATTGAAAGAAACTAAATCTATCATATGCTAGATGCACTTATCTTATTTCAAATCTTGGTTGTGAAGCCACCTCTTTCTATCTTTCTTTTCTCTATGAACGGTGAGTTCAGTTGGACAATGAGTCCACTTGGTAGTGAGCATTTCTATAAATCTTATAATTGGTTATAACATATTATGATTTAATCCTCACCATGGTTTTTCCCTTCTTGGGTTATCCACATAAAAATTATGTTGTTCATGTGTTATGTGTGTTATGGGTTGTTCACGCTTTCATTCCTTATAACTGTTAAGTATGCTTTGGTAATTGTATTGTTAATAGTTGGATGGTTTAATAGAATACAAATTCACCCCCCACCCCCTCAGTATTTCATGTGTTCAATAGATAAATATAAGGAGAACAAAGGTAAATTAGTTAAGAGAGGTTATTATGTTAAAGAAGATTCCAACATATCTAATGATAAATTTGATTACCCTGATGATGAGGATAATGAATACTTGTTCATGGCTCTAAACAATGAAACTAATTTAACTAACTTTGAGAGATGTATGAAGGAAAATTCTATAGAAATGGGTCATAATATTGAAGGAGTAATTGTGACTACTTTTCATGCTAGAGAAGAGAAGAATAATTGGATCATTGATAGTGGATGCTAAAATCACATAACTAGTGATAAGAGTAAGTTTGTTAAACTTGAAAAATTTGAAGGATGTCTTGTTAATTTTTGTGATAATACATCTGCTAAGATATGTGGAAAAGGTTCAATCAGCTTTGATGGCAAACATAATACAAATGGTGTTCTTAATATTAAGGGTCTTTCACATAACCTTTTGTGTAGGAAATATGTGTAGTAAAGGATATAGCCTTGTGTTTCAGGATGATGGTTGTGAGATCACAAAATACTCTTAAACTCTAATTGTTGTAGGAAGAAGGACAGATGGAAACATTTACTAGCTCAAAGGTGCTAATGGTATGTGATTTATGACTTAAATCAATGAATTTTTTCTATAGCATAAAAGAATGTGTCACATCAATTTTGATAGCCTAGTAAGGATTAGTTAAATTTAAGTTGTGAGAGATCTACCAAAGATTATAAAGCCTATCAATGATGCCTGGAAGGAATGTAAAATTGGGAAGCAAGATAGAAAATACTTCAAAGTCAAAGAACAATATATTATTGATCCTTTGGAGTTGGTGAATAAATACCTTTGTGAACCTACTAGAATAAGAAGTTTACAAGGTGACAGGTATTTCATGTTATTGATTGATGATTACTCTAGAATGAGTTGGGTTACTTTTCTCAAAGAAAAAATAGAAGCTCTATATAAGTTTAATGTATTTAAAGCTATGGTTGAGAATGAAATGGATATGATAATTAAATTTTTAAGATTTGATAGAGGAGGAGAGTTCACCTCCAATGAGTTTAACTATTTTTTATGAAATTCAAGGAAAAAAGAGGCATTTGTCAACCCCTAGGACTCCTCAACAAAATGGAGTGGTTGAAAGGAAGAATAAGATTGTTCACAAAGAAAAAATAATAATAATGAAAGAAGAAAACCTAATGGAAGTCTACTAGAGAGGAAATTCATATTGCAGTCTACATACTTAACAAAGCACAAGTAAGACCAAAAAATTCAAAGAACCCCTATGAGTTGTGGTATAGAAGAACTCCTACTATCAAATATTTTAGAGTATTTGGAAGAAAATTCTATATTAGGAGAGATGCATAAAACTTATGAAGGTTCGATACAAGATCTAGGGAAAGAATATTCCTTGGATATTCTACAAAAATTAAAGATTATCAGTGCTACAACAAGAGGCTGAAAAGAATTGCTGAAAATGCAATTGTTAGGGTGAATGAAGATCTACATAAAATTTTAATGATGATAGATGGATATGAATTAGATGAGTCCTTGTGTAGAGAAGAAGCAAAGGATAAAGGTAAGGAAAATGAAGTGCATGTTGAAGAGGAAGAAGATCTAGAAACAATCCATAAAACCTCTAAGTATGCACGTAGAAGAATCATTTTGAAGATCATATCATTGGTGAAAAAAGTAGAGGTGTATTGAAAAGAAGAAAGGCTACCATGATAGAAGAATAAGTAAACTTATGTTTTCTTTCCAAAGTTAAACCTAAAAATGTGGGTGAAACATGCAAAGATGAGTGTTGGATCAAATCTATGGAAGAAGAACTAATGCAAATTGAGGAAAATCAAACTTGGGAAATTTTTCCAAGACCAACAAACAAGAATGTGATTGGAACTAAGTGGGTGTTCCATAATAAGATGAATGAGAATGGATAATTTTTTAGGAATAAGTCAAGGCATGTGTGTAAAGGTTACTCACAAAAGGAAGGAATAGACTTTGAGGAAACATTTTCTCTAGTGGCAAGAATGGAAGTTGTCAGGATGTTTTTGGCTTTTGCAGTACATAAATATTTCAAATTATATTAGATGGATGTGAAATCTAAATTCTTGAATGTTGAGCTATAAGAAGTCTACATTGAACAACCAAAAGGATTTCAATTTTTAGATAACCCTAATATGGTATACAAATTGAAGAAGGCATTGTATAGACTCAATCAATCTCCTAGAGCTTGGTATGCAAGATTGGATAGATGCTTATTGTAGTAAGGATTCAATAAAGGTATCATAGATAGCAATCTTTATTTTAAGGTTGAAAAAGATAAAATATTGATTGTGGTTGTGTATGTTGATAATATAATTTTTGAAGGAAAATAAATTATGTGCAAGATGTTTGTAGAAAAACTATAGAATGAGTTTGAAATGTCAATGTTTGGGGAGATGAATTTCTTTCATGGACTACAAATCAATGAGAAAAAAAAAAAAATCATTTCACAATCAAAATATGTTAAGGAAATGTTGAAGAATTTTGGAATGGAAAACTCTAAACCGGTATGTATTCCTATGGTTACTGGTTCCAAGTTAAGAAAGAATGATGAATCTCCTAAGGATGATCAAAGAAAGTACAAATTAATGATTAGAGGACTGTTGTATCTAATTGCTACTAGACTGTATATCATACATGTTTATCTTGTGGCTAGATTTAAGGAATGTCCTAGAGAATCACATGTGGTAACAATGAAGATATATTTAAATACTTAAAGGGAACTCTAGCATGGCTTGTGGTATCCAAAGTATCTGATTTCTCTTTGAGTGCTTATATTGATGAAAATTGGGTAGGTTATGTGGATGAAAGAAAAAGTAGAAGTGTTGGTGCATTCATTCTTAGAAATAGGTTGGTGTGTTGGCTAAGCAAAAACTAGGATTCAATGTCATTGTCTATTATAGAAGTATAATACATTGCGGAAACATCTTGTTGCACAAAAGTGTTGTGGATGAAGCAGACTTTGAAGGATATAAAAGTGGTATATGATGAACTTATTTCTATATTTTGTGATAATACAAGTGTAATTAACATTTTAAAGGATATGGTAATGTATTTATGTAAAAAACATATCTCAATCTAGTATCACTTTTTGAGAGAGAAGGTTGTAGAGAATGAAGTGAAGCTGGAGTATGTGCCTACAAAGGATCAAGTTGCAAATATCTTCACAAAGGATTTTCCTAAGGATACTTTTGAGTATCTCTGAGAGAAGTTAGGGGCTATTTCTCCTCCTTTCAAGTAGATGCATAAATATTTGCATCAATCTAGTGGATCTCAAGATTCATTCCTTGTTCTAGACTATGTCGGTGTTTTTTGATTACCAGTTTGATCAAAAAATAATCTGTGGATTTTTTTATTGAACATCCAAAATATTAAGAGGGGGGTGAATCAGTATTCCATAAAACCAATCACATAAATCCATTTAAAAATTATCACAAATATGATTTAATCAACAAGAGAAAACATGGAATCAAGATGATACATCAACACACATGAACACTAGTATTTTTATGTGGAAAACCCAAAATGGGAAAAACCATGATGAGGGTTAGCTCACAATATAATATATCAAGATATAGAATATTACAAGGGCTCACTGTGAGGACTCATTATCCTTGAAAGGATCACAACCTAAAGTAAATAGAAAATGATATGGCTCACTTCCAAGATACAAAATGATATGGCTCATTGCCAAAATATGAAATGATGAAATGCACCTTCCTTGTGCTAAGGTTCAGTTCTAGTGAAGCACAATACATAAGTAACACAGTTATCTACTCATCCATACAATTTAGCACATACCTTGTTGGCATAAATATTTCTTGATGGCATGTGGCTTCTAATGTTGTCATAAATGGAAACTTAAGTCATCCCTCTAGTCTATAGATCAAAATTTTCTCATACCAGCATGAAATGTAGTGAATAATATTTTACCAGTAGAGAGTATGAAGAACAGGGAATCCAGTCAGTATATCAATTTGTACACTTCACCAGATCATCATTTTGAGTTGTGGATCTCTAAGAAAGTTTGTTAAGAATCTATACTATCTTGTTGTTAAGTTTATTAGTGTTGCATTGACCAGTGTAGGTGTTAGGAGATCCGGTTGGATGCTTTGGCATAATGTTTTTCTATTTATTTGCTCATTGTGGTAGACCTAGTGAATGTCACATGTCGTGGATGTATAAGGAGTAATTGTTTAATTGTTTCTTGTGTTGGTTATTTTTTTTGGTTCCTAGGTATGGTTTGGCTAACTTGTGTAGGTGTGCATCATAAATTGTTCATGATCTGAGCCAACATGTGGAGAATATTTTGTATTTTGTTTAAAGCTAACATATAATGGTTGAATTCTTGCTAGTGGATATATATGCAAGTTCAGGAAACTTATTTTGTGTGCATGGTGTGTGTGTGTGGAGTAAAGAAAATACAAAGAAGAGAAAGTGTGTGAATATTGATTTATTCATTTGATTGAAGGGAAGAGTGTGAAGAAGGTTAAGCGAAGTGTGTGGAAGTAGAGCAGAGCTAAGTGCAGAGTATGACAATAGGTTCAAAATTTGATTTATATGCTTCACTAAATCTAGGCATTTAGAGATGCTATCTTCTTAGTTCAATTTTTTTTTGTAATCCATACATTTTGTAAGGTAGTGAGCTCTAGACAATGTGCCTAAATGCATGTGCATTCCCTTTTATTCATATTTTTAACAGAGTATAATTGTGGATTAATCTCCACTATGTTTTTTCCCCTAATAAGGTTTCCATGTAAAAATATTGGTGTTATGGTGCTTTGATTATCTTGTTCATGCACTTGCATATTTATTTATGTTTATGTGTTGTAAATGGTTTAAGGTTTGGATTTAAAATTTAGATTTGTTGAACACTGATTCACCCCCCCTCTTAGTGTTCCCTAAGTCCAACATACCCATTCTCATCTTTTTCTTCATGTATCTTTCACACATACTCTACTGCTATCTCTTCTAAAAAATGCCATACATATATATATATATATATCCATGTTCACTAATTAGGTTAGAATAATTAGAGAAACCTTAAATCATAATCAACATATTCATCTTCGCATATAAGCAGTCAGCGTGGACCTAATATAGATCCCTTTTTCATTTGTAGTAGATATAAAAGCTTCTCAATATTAATACATAATTAGGTTGGCCAGAGTTAGATCAAAAGCTCCAAACCTATATGCAATCCATCAAATGTGTAACACAAAAACTTGTTAGCATATTGAATTATCTCTTAGACAACATTGATTTGTGTATCTTCAATGCCGCATGATAAGATAATCAAGTATGAGAAAATATAAAGTCTCCCACATCAATGTACTATATGAAAACTCATTGTAGACTATAGATCATAATATTGTCATTCATACCTTCCAAATGCCTTCACATATCATTATGAAACTCCAATGTAGAATGCATCTTGTGGTCTCAAATATATATACAAAGTCCAATAATGATATGTTTTTTTGAGATAGAATCTAGACCAAAAAATTGACATACAAATCCAGTGTATCAGTGTGACACTATTTCCAAAACTACTAGTAAATGTACCTTTCTAACCATATAACCTAGTCAGCTAAAACCATGTTAGTAGATGTAACAGATGACAAGATAGAACATATTATCATATTTTGAGTAGATCTTATTGTTATCAATTTTTCACCACAGCTCAAATTGATAGAGTTATTCAAATTCATTTTGAGGTGAAAATTTTTAGTTATTTTTGTAGATGTTTTAACCATTGCAAATATTTGAGTTGTTGAGTTCTTAAGAAGTGTTATGTGTTTTTAGTTGCCATATATCATTTACAACATATAGGTTTTTCTTTTGTATTTAGTTTTCATTCATAATGATCCATACATTATTTGCAAAAGAAAAGTAAGGAATTGAACAAGAATTATAAAAATGTTGTTTTGTATTCATTAGAGTAAAAAGGAGAATCAAGTGTCCCACACAAGCCATGGGAGTAGTTGAAACAATGGATCATAAAGATTACTCTACACTATTGAAGATAAAAAGGAGATATGAGAATGTAAGAGAGAACATAATCATCATTGCCTGGTTGTGCCTTCAAGTTGCCTTCAAAGTTGTGCATCCTTCCTTTCTTTTGTGCTCCAAGTGAACCTGCAAGTGATTATAAAGTTTTGTTAGAGCTCAAACTATAAACCCTCCTACATGATCCATCAACAGTAATGTAGAATACTATTTATGATGCATTGAATCAACTAAGCAAAGACAAGAGGATTACAAGAGAATACGAAGGAGAAAAAAATACACTGAAACATTGTAATTATTGTTTTAGTCTAACACTATTTGTTTCTTGTGTAGGTATAGGGAAAGTCATGCTGCTAATCCAATTTGAACATTTTAAAGCATGTGGTGTAAAATGGGCTCCCACAAGGGTTGAGACCTGACATGCTACCCCTCAACATTCCATAGAGGGATTTCAGAAAAAAACAATTAAATATTGCTCAAAGAGATATGCATATGAAGGAGTGCATCAAAATTTCATAAGAGCTCAAGCAAGTGATTATCTAGGACAATCAAGTCTGATAGTGCAATGAATTGAATATCATAGATGATCAATTTCTCAAGTGAATTATCATCAAGTGCATCATCATGGAATGAGATAGTGAATAGGCATACATAATGCCTTGTTTACAAGTCATCAATAACAACTGAAGCAATTTGAGAAGCTTCAAACACCTTCATCATGGTGCGTGTTTTAAAATATTCTATGCATAAATAAAAATTTAATGTCAACATTTGTTGTCTAGGAGATAAAAATGCATGAAGAGTATAGAGGAAAGGTTTTCTCCATCAAAAATTAAGTGACAAGTGGCTGCAAGTAAAGCATGAAAGTCAAATAAGTGAAGGAAAGAAGCACTAGTGAATTGAAATGCAATACACTAAATGTTCAAGTTGAGTGCAATATGAAACATCATCATTAATGGAAAACAAAGTAACCTAAAGGTGCACCGTGATGACTAAGTGCATCTTTGCAAGACAAGTAAGTGAAAAGAATCATTCATTTACAATGCATTTGAGGAAACAAAAGGAGCTTATGTGTCCATTTGACAAGAGTATGTGCAACATCATGGCAACCATAGCTACATAGTGAATGAGAAAGTGCATGAAGGTATGAGGAAATTTTTTTGATAAGAAATTGAAAAATATCATATGGAGTTGAGTCTTATTGTGTTTGTGCACTTCAAACAAAATTGAAAGAAAACAAGTGCTAAAAACATATGCATTGAATAGAGAGAATATAGATGTCACTTGAATAACATATTAGCTTGCATCATTGAGAAAAAATTTCTAAGTGAAGTAAAGATTGCATTATAAAAGTAAACAAGTGAAGCTACAATGGTGAGCATATACATTGGAGTCTTTTTGTTTTCTAAAACAATGAGCTTATGCTACAATAAGCTAGGGTTTCAAATCAAATGAAATGGTGATATTAAAGTTGCCATGACTCAAAATGCACCTGTGTGAGTGGAGAAAATAAAATACATTTTTCATAGAATGGAAGCAAGTGCAGTGACCTAATTTTTTGTTTTGATAGAAAACTTCATGGGTTGATATTGTGATATTTCAAGATACAGAAATAAGGAAGTAGTTCGAGCTCATAAAAGAATGCAAAGAAACCAAGTTGTGCTCTCATGGCCACAGCCTGGGATATTTTCTCTCTTCACAAATCAAATACCCACTTAGGGTTTTATGTTCAAAATGAAAGTACAAGAAGAAATAACAAGGGTTTGAGCTCTTGCCAGGATGGAGCTCTAAGAAAATGAAGAAATCAAAGCTAATGGCTGCAACCATGAAGTTTTTTCTTAGAGCCCAAGAAAGGATAAACAAATGCAAGAGAGTCATTCTATTCAACATTGGAATCATTTTTGCATCATGGGTTGAGCCTAGAAAAGCTATTTTTTATAGAGACAAGAACACACATGGTGAGGTCACGACTTATACAATGGCCGAACTTAGAAAATGCACAAATCTTCATTATTTTTGTAAAGAAAAGCTTGAATAAAGCTTTTATTTAAGAGGAAAATGCATTAGAAGTGGAGAAAGAGAGCTTACCATGGCTATGAGTGTGGAGAATCTCATCAAAACCCATGGCCAAAGCCTTCAAAAGCTCAAAAAAAACCTCTAATGACAACCACCAAGAGTGGGGAGGTAATGTCAACACAATGTAGACAAAAATACATCAAAACATAGTGATGGTTGCGACCTATGGGCCAAATTTTCTTTTCAAATGGAGTAAAAAATTCCATAGATAGGAGAAAGAATAAATCACCACCGAATTGCAAAGGAGAATCAACAAGAATGGCATAAAAAAATGGTGAAGAATCAAGCTCCAAGACTCCAAACCCTACCTCCAATGGCAGTGCCCAACAAAGCCTATTTTTCTCAAACATGACCAATGCAAATGATAGTCAAAATGTGCTTAGAATCGGTTTTTGTGTTAGGGATTTCCCCATCAAATGTGATTTTTATCACATTCTTTTAAATCTCAAATGCTTTAAGTCACAAATACCTTGCCTTGTGGGTGGTTTGTTGCCTAGGCTGAAATATGCCTTAATGTTTTTTTCATTTTTAGAGAAAAATCTTATGTGATTTGGGCTCTTTCATTCTAGGGTAGGCCTCTTCATGCCTTAGAAACATTGTATGCCCATGCAATTTACCTTCTCAAAATAAAAACAATAACCTTAGGCCCTTTGATTTTTCCTAGGTATTGAACATGTTAGGGTTTCCTTTGGAGTTTGAGTCATCATATGTGATGGGGGGCCACAATTTTTTTTATGATTTTTTATAGAAAAATCAAGAGTATTGCCTTAGTTTAATATTTCAAGTTTTTTGCATAAAATTGCAAAAATCAGAGTATTTGGAGATAAATTGTAAAAAATCAAATGTAATCAGGCTTTCTATTTTTGTTTTCTGAAACTGCAAAGCTATAAAACTCTAATTAAGCAATGTTTCTATAAATTGCTTAATTAGTTGTTATTTAAATGCAGTTAAGTTGTGCACTTGAGTTGACATCAAAAATTTCCATTTAGAGTTGAGTTCTTGGGTGGATTGGGAAAGGAGGTGACAAACTGAACTTTCTATTTTTAGTTTCTTGCTATTTGCACCTATTTTTGAGGAATTTTTGGATGGAGCCTTTGGAGATGGAAAGTTTCCATTTTTTGAGGTAGTTTGGAGTAGGTTTTTGGCACTATTTTCCAGGCTGTTGCTTGAGCTTGAAAATGTGAGAAGAGTTTCTTTATGGAGAAGTAGTGGGCCTGATTTTTCTATTTTTCCACTATTGGGGTCACTTGATGGCTATAAGTTTGAGAAATTTTTATTTCTCAAGGTTTAGATTTCCATTTATTATTATCATATGCATTGCAGAGAGTTTTGTAAAGCTTTTGAAACAGATTTTGATATCTTTCTCCTTCAGTTTCAATACAAGTAGTAGAGTTTTCCTTTCCCGTTTTCTTGGCATGCACTTATAGTGATAATCTGATGTTGTTTGTGATTCAAGTGGTGAATCCTTCTATGGTCTTATTATTGTGTGTTGTGGGCAAGAATTATAGTTAGTTCAGGTTGCATATTGTATTCAATGATTCATGAATCTTTATGCAAAACATTATTGAGCTAAATGTTCTAAGGTGAATTGTGTGAGCTAATGCTTTAAGAGATATTGTTGTGGGTTAAGATTTGCTAAAATATCAAAATATCTAGTTGATCATCTTAATTTGTAGATTTCATTTTTTAGCTTTCTTCCTACCCCTTTCCCTTGAAAGCTCGTAGGATAGGTGATTAGCTAGAGGGAACCATCCCACTTTGGAGATTCACTCTCACTCATTGATTGACCCACAAATCATAGAGTGTTTCCATGTTGCAACAGGATAGCCAAGCCTAGCTTGACTGAGGGTACAATCCTGATTTCCAACACTTACAAAATAGGATAATCTAGAGAAGGATACTAGATTAACATACTTCCATTACCAAATTAGACAGTCAACAAAATTCCATTGTGATAGTACCCAAATCCCACTATCCATTGACATCAATGAAAATATCTCAATTTCTAGCAATCTCCCCCTTTGTCATTGATGGAAACACATGATGTGAAAACCGTCAAAATACTTATTCCTAATTTTCAATTTTATCCCCAAAAAACTATTCACATGATACCTCTCTCTCCAAAAATTATTTTACAAAATTTTCTTTTTTTCACATGATCTTTCTCTCTCCCCCTTTGACATCAGTGGAAAAGGAAAGGAATTTTAATTCTTTGCATACCTGAACACACCCCTTGAGGAGTATATCCAAGATAGTTGAGCATGATCAACTAGAGGTGTTTGACACTTGGAGCTTGCTAAGAATCCCCATCCATGAAGATCTCCCTTCATCCCAAATCCTTTTTTCCTCTGACAATGCACTACATAGATAATTGAGATCAATTAAGACATATTTTCCTTCAACCACAGTTCCAAAAGTAACATTTGATTCAAGAATCATATCAACTACCAAAAGAACATAATAGACAAGTGTACACATAGTCTTGATTAAATCTTAGAGCTTCCCATATTGTTAAACCATCTCCCCTTTCTCTTTATGCAATGCAATGTATTCTTCATGCATCTTTTTCAATTTGTACCAAGTGTGATCATCCAAATCACAAGTAGGATCAAATGTGCTAGATAAAAATTTAATTTTGGTTTCAATTGTGTTCTCAACATCTTTGAGTCTTTGAATTACATCAGGGAAATTCCAATAGAATTTGAATAGACTCATGACCTATTTCTCACACTCTTGAACATCTTTGAGTCTTTCAAGTACCATGTTGTGAGTAGACTTGCACTTCTCTATAATTTCTAACAATCCTTTATCTTCAACCCAAGAAACCATGTCACTTACTACTTTTCTTTTTAATTCATTGATTCTATCAGTTTATGGATTTGATCTTTCTTTAGTGGGCCATGAAGAACTAGTGATCGCACTACAAGATACCTTAAAATGTGTCCTTATAGTTAGTTGCCTAAGTCTTCTTGGAGCAGGTTCAACTTGAGCTACTAATGCATGAAACTTAGTGACTAAATCCTCTTCTCTTTAGTGGCAGGCATTGATTTATCAGAGACTAATTGAGATCCTTTAAAAGCTTTAGCTACTTCAATGTAGGTTCCAAACCTAGGTTTGCTGCGATCCTAGGGGCTATTAATAAACAATTCAATGCAACCAGCAACATAGTCTTTCTCAATCTCATATCCAAACTCAGGTATCCATGAATTCCTAGGTTCAATTTCCTTAATAATGCAACTATCATTGTTTACCAAAAAGGTGATATCATTCTTATATTTTGTAACCAACTCTCAGGGATATCTTCTTTTGTTCATATTCCTTTGAAACTTTCCAAAGAATGCAATAAGGGCATCTCCTTGTGCATCCAAATCCCTAATGTTTCTCATAAGTTCCTCAATTTGATGAGAGACTGGTCTGGCATTCTCCCAACTAACATAACCTACTCTAGGAATCTCCTTCATAAAATACAAAATTAGACATAAAACCAATGTAATATATCTAAATGTACCTCCCTTCTTGATATCTCTCAAATTCTCCAATAGTTATTGTTAAAGCAAGGTATGTGCAGGATCATGATGCGCCAAAATGTGAAAAAACATGATGGATATGTGGCTAACGACTTTCTTTCCAAAATTGTGAAATTAAAAGGGTTTTCAAAGAAGATTCTCAATTTTCAATCAATATAAATTATTCTTTACCTTGAATTTAATAATTAATTATTATTTATTTTCTATTTGAATTACGACTAAAGTCTTGATTGATAGGCTAATTGAAAAACATCTATAGCTTTCAAATGGTGTCACATTTTTTGAATCCAAAACATGCATCACATTCTATGCTTCACATACTATAGGATGAAAAAAAAAATGATTTTCATGAAGTTTTGACCAAGTTAAGGTGGTTAGACATACAAGTTTTTATATTTTTAAAATGTTGTAATAAAAAAATCATAATTAATTATTTACTTGGAAAAAAATTACAAAAATATATGCATCACATTGGGACATGAGTCCTCTACTTATATCTAAAATCTTATAAAAATATATTATTATTTTATTGTGGTTAGGGTTGTCAAACAAACACCTACTTCTTATTTTTTCCTTGAAATTTAAGTACTACTGTATTGAAATTTCAAATTTTCACCAAATAGATTTTTTTTTTAAACAAACCTAGTAGTTTATAAACTACATTCAATTTTCTATATATTCTATTCTTACATTTTTTTAAATAATATAGATAACTTATTCAAATTTTTATGTCAAGTTGCTTAACTCTAATTTTTCTAATTTTTTTGCCACTTAAGGGCCTATTTTTTCTATGATGATCCTGCACATACCCAGTAGCTCATAGAGATCATATTTTGTTCTATTCTCAACCATATCCAATGCAAGACCAATTGTGGTAGTGGAGACATTGATGTCACTAAATATCATTTGTGAAATAACTAAACTTGCATACTGAACTGGCAGGTTAGTGATTTCAGCATGTGTGTTCCTTATTAAACCTCTTTCCCTATCAAAATTGCATTTATGAATTGGTTTGGAGAAATATAAGCCAGTAACTTCCCTACTTACATCTTTAGATATCGTATATGATTCATCAAGCCACACATATTCACCATGAAATCTGCTAAGAGCCATTCTGATACATCTTTCTTCATTACTAAAGTCTAGAAATTTTTTCCATACGTCCAATTTCATTTTTGAAAGCACATTGTATTCTTGCTTCAGGGTAAACTAATTTCCAATTAATTCCTCAACCCACAACATGCAATATTTTCCACAAGAGGATTCTTCCAATTTTTTATGAATGTATACCCCAACATCTTTATCTAGTATAACATCAAGAGGGATATCCAAAAAAGAACCTAGAGGATCAAGTTCTAAAGTTTTAACAGGGTACATTTTAAGTTCTGGTTTTGGTCTGACTGAATTGTCTATAATTCAAGGTATATCCATCACATGCAACAAAATTCAATAAATAATTCAGATGAAATAGTGTATAGCAATAGTGACTTACCTCTTCCTTTTCCACCAAGTCTAGATTATGAATTTCTTTTGTATGTAGTTGCTATTGTTTCTTCAAACTTTCTCTCCACGCTTCTCCTCTTTCACAAATTCTTTTCATTGAATGCATATATGAATTTATTTCATTCCAAATTCTTCTATAGTAAATGATTCAAACCAAAAGTGGATAACCTCAAAATCTATGTACATTTCCATCCTTTCAAACTATGCGGAATACACATGTGTTTCTAAAAATTCCTTTCACATGAAATCTTGAATTTGTAACCTCAATAAATGCATTTATGTCATGATATGACATCATGTATCGAAAAAGGGGTTATTAAATGTTATGATTATTGCTCCCCTTCAGCCACTACCTGAATTAATTTTTGATGGGAGTTTCTACACTAGAGGATGACATAAAAAATATTGATAATTATGATTCACCTTGCTTAGATTCTTCTTCCCTTCTCCAAATTATTTCCATTTCCTTCTTCACTTCTATCGAATCAAGCTTAATGATTGGTTCACATCTCTTTACCAGATTATTATTTTTCATATATCTGCTTCTACTGTCACTGGAAAAGTGTTCTGGATTGTTGTAATTATAAAAAACAACGTTCTTCTGTCCAAATTTTTGTTTATTCAATCTATATTTGCACTAGTTAGCCTTGTGTCTAAATGAATTATAGTGATAAAAATAGTCACTGAATGAATACACCATCTTATTCAACTTCTAATTTGTACAAAATTTAGTTTTATGTTCAATTCTTTTACATTTAAAATTTTGACCAGAGAATGATAAGTATTTCTATCCATTCCATTATTTCGTTCTTTCTTTAAACAATCTTTTTCCCTATGCTTAAACTTATTACAAGAATAATAGACACCATTAAAAGGTAATACCTTTGAGCATTATATTGTCTGATGGGAATCCTTCTGGTATTTCTCCTTATATTCTTGAATTGTCCACCATTGGTTTGAATCTTCATGACAGGGGATTTCTTTGCCTTTGAAATTTTTCCTTCTTCAAACCCTAAACCACTTTTATCCATAGCAGATCTCTAAAATTTAATCAACTCACAATAATTACAGTGCTTTCCTTGAATTTATCCTCATGCCTTTTTTCCTTTTCTGAATCTGATTTGAAAATTACCATTTCTTGCTCAAGCTTTGCACATTCATCCATCTTCCTTTGAATTTTGGCTTTTTGAGAATCTTGAATCTTTCTCTTTACATACAAATTTTCTTTTAGTCTGATGATGTTCTCATTTGCTTTATTTAATTCATCACAAACTTCTTCATATCTTTCCTGAAGATTCTTAATACACTCATTTTCTTCCTTCAGTTTATCCTTCAAATATTTATGTTCTTTTGTATGTCCAACATAGATCATTTCCAAAGAAATAATTTTTTTCTTCCATATATTTGAAATTCAAGACCTTCCCCAAGTTTTTAGGCTTCTCCAAAGGAACCAAGATCTAATACCAATTGTTGAACATCTAGAATACTAATAGTGGGGGTGAATCATTATTCCATAAAACTATTCAGATAAAATCCATTTAAACATTATCACAAATTTGACTAAATCGACAAGAGAAAACATGGAATAAAGAGAATACATCAACACACATGAACACCAATATTTTTACATGGAAAACCAAAAATGGGAAAAACCACAATGAGTCTTAGCTCAAAATATAATATATTTGGATATAGAATATTAGAAGGGCTCACTGTCCTTGAAAGGCTCATAGCCTAAAGTAAATACAAAATGATCTAGCTCACTGCCAAGATACAATATGATATGGCTCACTGCCAAAATATGAACTGATTAAATGCACCTTCCTTGTGTTAGGGTTTAGTTTCAATGAAGTACAATACATAAGTAACACACTTATCTACTCATCCATACAATTTTTCACATACCCATTCTCATCTCTATCTTCATGTATCTTTCACATATACTCTACTACTCTCTCTTCTAAAAAATGTCATATATATATCCATGTTCACTAATTAGGTTCACCTAATTGGAGAAACCTTAAATCATAATCAACATATCCATCTTCGCATATAAGCAGTTGATGTGGACCTAAGATAGATCCCTAGTTTATTCACAATAGATATATAAAATTTTCAATATTAATACATAATTAGGCTAGCCAAAGTTAGACCAAACAATCCAAACATATATGAAATCCATTTGTGAATGGTAGCTCTAGACCTACACAAACATGAGCAAACAACACAATGTTAGTCAATTATACAAATCTAAACTAGCATTCCCCATAAGATTCATTTGAATCATAATGAACAAGAAATAAAGTAAAGAAACTAAGTAAAAGCAATTTAAATCCTATTCAAATGCTCAAACCCTCAATCCCATGGGGCAATTGGTGTTATTTTTATGTGGAAAATAACTCTTTCCCAATTCCTTGCAAGCTTTGATGAACTTTAATGAAGACTTATACGCCTTGATGAAAAACTATGAAATGGTGGATGAACTTGCTCCAAATTTGTAGATAGTGATTTTGCCTCAAGTTGTGGATGCAAAATCAATAGAAGAGATCTCCATTTATAGGAAAGAAGGATGAAGGAATGCAAAATATGAAGGATGTGGGATTAACGATAGACCAATAATAATGTGCCACTTGTCAACATGCTATTGAAGAAAGGTGGAGCACATTTTGATCAATGTGCATGATAAATGTAATTAGGTGGAAATTTGAAATTTGAAAGATGGCTTGTGGAGGAAGAGATGGAAGAAGAGTTAATGCCACTTGGCTCAAGAAAAAGGACTTGTAAGAGACTTAAATGCCATGTTGGAGGATAAGTCCTTTTAGGAGGGAAATTTCAAATAGAGAGAATATTCCAATGAGATGCCCTTTTGAATGAAAATAGAAGAATTTATAAATCAATTAAATTGATTTACTTGTGCAAGTTGCAAAATCTAGAGGATTTGAGGATTAGAGTTAGAGTTAATGAGGATTTAATTAACTTAGATTGAAATGAGTTGATTTGACATTTGACTTAGATTTTTGGATTTATTTAAATCAAAATGAGAGGAATATTGATCATTAGATTTAATTAAATAAAGTTTGATTTATTTAATTAAAAGGGAAGATGTTAGATTTAATCAAATAAAGGTGATTTATTTAATCAAAAGAGGAAATATGATTTATTTGATTAAAAGAGGAACATTAGAATTAATCAAATAAAATGATTTATTTAATTAAAAGAAGATAATGATTTAATCAAATAAAGTTGGTTTATTTAATTAATAGAGGAATTATGATGATTTTTTTTATTATTTTTTTTAACGAGGGGAATCGGGTGTAGCACGACCCCCCCTATAACCCCCCACCATTGGTAAACTTTTTACTGTGATCGGCAGTGCTAGCGGGATACACCAACCGGTACCACGAGAGCGTTGGAGAGTCAAACCCATGGTGGGCGCCCTACGACAGGGAACACCTTAACCAACTGGGCTCGAACAGAGGAATTATGATGAATTAATTAAATAAGGATTATTTAATTAAATGGTTAGTAAAGACGTGATTCAAGAAGAATCGATGTTAGTGAATCATAATTGAGTGTGCGAGATCACTCAGTATAATTTACATGTCTACATTTCCCCCCTCTTTGAGGAAAATTAACTGTTGTATTGGTTCAAAGAATAACCTTGTTGAGATCAAAGTTCAATTTTTTTTTATTCTTTCAAATGCCCTAGTGGAAGGAAGTATGCTAGTACAGTGCCCCCTTGAAAGATTAGGTGAAAAGTTCAATTTGAGGGTCAATCTCATGACAAATAGGTTCAAGATCAGTTTAGCTTGAATGTTTGATGTAGACAGTTCACTGGCCATGGGTAGCGTCATGTATATTTTGATATATTACACACACTTGATACTTGGATAGAATGTTAGTAAAGATAGAAGAATAAGAAGAATAAGATGGATAGAAGTAGAAGAATGAGATGGATGAACCCTTAGGTCTGAGATGATGGAGGATTCCAACAAGTCCATAAGTCATTAAGACTTTATTAGATATGATGATGATGTTTTTCTTATCAGGAATTGGGATTTTAAAAGAGCTTAGTTACCTTATGTTTGATAACACACATAGATACGATGCATCAAGGTATAAAGAACCATGATGGCAATGTATCTAGTGAGATGGACTTTGACTTGACAAATAAATAGAAGTATTCTTGTTCACACCTAACATACATAACCTTAATAGGATGTACTTCAGATATTTCAAACATCTCGGACCAAAACATGGAAAGGAAAAACCTAACAATGTAATAGTCAACAAGCTTTCCAAAATACCTTCAATCCATACCCAATAAAGCAAGTATTCGCCAAGTTATATTACAAGAACATCCAAAAAGCACATTAGAAAAAAGATAATGATCAATTCCCCACTCCTTTCTCTCTAAATCATTTTTATTAGACATCATCGAGAAGTCATTGGAATGAGTGCAATAAGATAAATCAAAAGAAAAGATCAAGCAAACAAACAAGCCAATATTCTTCATACCTCTAGCCAAAGGGGATGTGTTTTGTTTAGGATGAGTATCCAAAGTGATTTCCTAATAGATAATGCCCATTTTAGGAAGGATGCATCGAAGGAAATGTTAGTGGATGCTAGAAATTTGATAGGTTGTTTGAAAGGTTGTTGATATAAGGTTGATTGACATGTTTGCGAATGATCAAGAGTTTGAATTTGCATTTAAAATTTTGTTGTTTCAATTCTGATTTTGTGTTTGAAGCTTTCTTTTTCTAATTATTGTGGTTGTTTCTATTTTTGTTTCCAAAGGATGAAGGTGACGATTTATTTATTATGGATGAGATTATTGTGGGTGAAGTGAAATGATACAAATGTATTTTTTCAAATATTTGGATGCTTTTGGTATTTTGAAATGTTTTGAGGTTGTTTTTGGGTCTTTTTGAGATTTTACAAATGTTTTGATTTTCAAAATTTTCAAATGTTTTTGGGTTTTATGAGATTTTATGAATGTTTTTGGATTTTGTGTTTTTGTGTTTTTGAATGTTTTTGTGTTTTTGTGTCTTGGGGGCTGATCAAAGATTAGCCTTTCCTACGTTTTAGCTCAAAGATGACGTAGTTTGGATAACATGTGTTTTGATGTTTTCTAACTTTTTGACTTGTTTTGGGATTTTGATATGTTTTGGATGTTTTTGGGTTTTTTGATGATTTTGATGATTTGGATATGGATATGTGTGATGATATTAGTTCTTTTTTTTGGGATTTTGTTGAAAACCAAGCTAGGGTTGACTGATCAGAATGATGTATTGGAAATGATAACATTATTGAGGATACACAACAATGCAAGGATAGTGTTAAGAAACACAAGGATTGGGATGGATATCCCAAGATGATGAGGGATTGATTGGATTTGATTGATGGATTGATGATGATAACATTGTTGAGGATACACAACAGTGCAAAGATAGTGTTAAGCAACACAAGGACTAAGATGATGATGGCTTGATTGGATTTAATTGATCAGGATTGTGAAGCTCAGTTTTGGAACAAAATTTGTTTGAATCATTTGTTGTGACATTAGATGCAACTGATATTGATTGTTTGAATTGATGTTCAATGAAAGATAAAGCTTGATAAGGAACATATTCTCATCAAAATATGCCATGGGCTGGTGATTTGAATTGTGCTAAAAAATGCTTTGACCAATTTGATTTCTCGTTTTCCAATGTTTGGATCACCACATAAGTTGGAGGATATAGATCAAGAATTATTCCCAAAGCAAGATGTAAATAGCTACCCCAATGTCTAGCAATGTATGGAATGCCATGGGTGGATGCTTGGATAGATGTATGGATGGATGGATATGGTAACCACACAAAGTATGCAAAGGATTATCTTGTGATAAGATAATAGGTTCAAATAGAGGATGCTTATTTGGATAATTACTTCATTGCTTAGATAATGTTGGATAGGATAGGATCAACGAAAATGACTCATGTCAAGATGTTTACCACAAAAAAGTGTAAATGGTGCACCAAACTTTTTCAAGATCAAGATAATTTGGAAGATGGATGTAGATGGATGAAAATGGATTGGATCAATGGTTTATGAATAAATGGATTTATTATGGAGAAGATGGATGGAATGCTAGATTTATTATGGATGGAATGAGATTCTTCCACTTAAACTGGCATATGCAGATGCTCGATTCTACACATGATGCATGTTTTCTAGTTTTTCATCATGGTACCTACCTAAAGCACCACCATAGTGGTTTTCACTATAGGAGGATTTTTTTCTTTACTAATTTTAATCCTTTTTTGATTTTTTTTGGATTTTCATATTTTTTATTTTTTGTATTTCTCTATGAAAGATTTTTAAGCCCATGTTGAATCACCTAGAGGTGTTGATGTAGATGATTTTTTCATAATGTTCCATCAATATCCTACCCAGGAAGAAGTTGTTTTGCTAAGATACATGCACTTGAATACAACTTTTGAGATTCCTGATCTACTTTGTTGAAACCAAAGTTAACTTTGTCTTTTTGTGCACATCGTGGTAGAGTGCCTTCTAAATCCTTATGATGAAGGGTGGTTGCCAATACATAGTCAATGTGAGATTTGGATATCATGCATGGAGGTGTGGATGGAGTGTTTTTAGGAATAAAAGATGGATTGGTTGATAGTTTAGAACCTTTGACTCTCCTTGAACTTGGGAAGATGAGAAATGATGGATGGATACAAAAGTGTGCATGGAATTAGGACCAATTGCTTGATATACTTTGTACATCGCTTGAGAAGCCTTCTTTTTCCTTTGTCGACATCTTTGATGGATACTTTTCCCTTTTTTATTTTTCCCCATAGTTTCTTTGACTAATGGTGTTTGATAGGGATAATCTTTCTTTGTATTCTTTGGTATCCATGTGTATTTGATTTTTCCATTATGCTTCTCAGCTTCTTTTTCTTTGATGATGTTCTTCCTGCTTTGATTCACATCCTTCTTTCAATGTTGGTCCCAATTCGTGGATGGGGTGATGGGTGGATGAAGATTCATGATGTGGCTGGTTGTAGTATTGGAATCAGTTTCATCATAAGGATTCTTCATGCTTCCTATGTTGATGTTTCACTAGATAAGATTTCCTCTACTATTATAGAGGTATCATTGATATTTTTAGATCCCTTAATTGTCAAATAACCAAGACCTTGATGCTTAAGGTTGCCAATAATCTGCACTAGTTCTAGGACACCCTATTTATGTAGGCCTAATCCTTTTCCTTGATAATTCATCTGTTGAAACATTTTATTTGCAATAGGATATGATTTACCTTGGAAATAAGGTGCTACTCCTTATCTACTCTATTATGGATCTTAAAAGGTGATAGCTTCTTTATAAGTGATAGGATCCTCCATAAGTGGGATAACTTCTTGATTCATATCTTTGGCTTGATCTTGTCAAATATCAGATTTTAATGCTTCTTCAAGATGTGTTGATGATTCACTATCCACATAAAAGTATCCCTCATGATTCATTTTTGATATTCCTTCACAGGATGTTTTTGATTCACAACTTTTGTAGAATCCTTCTTCATGACCCATTTCTGATATGTCTCTATATTTTTCTATATCTTGATCATGAGTACAAATGTTAAGAGTAGGAGACTCTTGTTCCTTGGTAATGATATCAAGAGTATGAGACTCTTGTTTTGAATGAATATCATCTACACATCCATTAGGAGTAAGTATATCATGGGTAGATGGAGGAATATGCGCTATATGGATATGATAATCATTTATGACATATTTTATAGATAGGAGAGTGTCCATTAGATCATTGTAGTATCATGGAGATATGAATTCTTAATCTTGAATGATTTTGAAATTTCTTTCGCCATGATTTGGATCAAGTTCTTGACATGGGTCAGTTTCAAAGGATGGATTGCTTATAAAGGGTTCTTGGATGTCTTCATTAGGCATAGGAATCGGCTCAATATCCTCTTGATCTTTGAGTGAATTTGGATCAAGTATTGAGTTAAGGATTTCTTCAATATCTATAACCATGAGGTCAAAGGATGGCAATATGTCTTAGAAAGGACCATTGCTAGACTTTGGTGAAAGATTTTGATCATGCTTTGGAATAAATTCTTGAGATATGTCCTCTAACTCATTAGGTGATGTAGAGACATTTTCAATATGATCATTGATCAATGGATCATGGATTATGTCAATAGGATCAAATAATTCTATCACCCCTTGAAATAGATAATTTCCAAATATTGTTGAGGGGTTTTGATCATGACCAAAGAGTGACTCTTGATGTATGTTGAGTTTATCTTTAGATGAGGTAGAAACATCTTCAAGGCGCTCATTGATGGATAGATCTTGATCATTATTTTCAACAATTGTGGAGGAGAGATTGTCACTGCTATTGCTAGTGGTTGAACGTTGATCATTGTCCCCAATAGTTATTATTTTTTTATCAATAAGGTCTTGGATGATATTTTTGAGTCAAATACAATTTGATGTTGTGTGTCCCTTTATTTTGTGAAAATCACAAAGGTGCTTCTTGTTATACCTAGTGGTTTAACTTGAGGCTCTTGATAATTTTCATAAAAGGGGATTTTGATGGGATTTTCTTGTACCAATTGTTGCATAACCGATTTGATTGGTCCACCAAGTCGTGTGTATTTTCATTTGTTACCTTGTGAGATTTGTACTTTAAATTGACCTTGTGGTGATTGATTTTGGAGATGTGATGATTGATATTTGAGATGTGGTGATTGATCTTTGAGATGTCGAGGTTGGGCTTGTTGTTGGTGTTATTGATCTTGATATCCAACCTGTTGACATTGGAGATATTGTTCTTGATGTGGTTGTGGACACAACTCAATACTTTGATGACATGGGTTTACCAATGGAAGAGTGTATTTATTTTTGGATGGAGATGTCTCTTGGCGCAATGAATCAACTATTTTGGTAAGTGTAGCAGTTTGATCTCACAAAATTTGATCTTGAAACCCTTGAAATAGTTAATTTGGTTTTTTTTCGAGCAGATTTGGAATGTATACTTGTGGTTTTTGTATGGGATCATGGACAAATTGATTTTGGAAAATATTCTAATTTGGGATGATGCTAATATTTGGCATGATAGGTTGAAATTGAACATTGTTGCAATTGGGAATCACATTTCCTTGATTTAGGTAACTTTTATTTTGCATGGTGTTACCTTGACTTGGATCAATACATGGAGTTGTTAACATATTATTTGGAAATTGAACAACATTTGTATGATTCACAAACATATATATCCCAAAGTTTTCCAAGTGTGGATTCGAAATGTTCATGTTTGGTAAAGATGTACTTGGTTTATTCACATTTGGCATGTATGGATTTGGTGGGATAATGTTGTTTTCTTGAAGACTCATGCATTGATTGTTTGGTTGATAGATTTTTAGGTTTGGACTTTGATTTACATCTACCATAGGGGAAGGTGTTCCAAAATTTAAATTGGGCATACTCACATTTGTTGTACCATTGAGGTTTGTAGAAGATAATGATCCCATGTATGGATTGTATTAATGTGATTTTTGATAATCCATTGGTTTTGTAAGGTTTTGATAATTTGGTTGACTTAGATCACTCATGATGTATAGATAAATTTTATATTCCATGCTCTTCTTGTGTTTTTACCTTGTTGACCGCTAAGGGATTTAGGACCAATGATGAGATGAAGGATGAAAGGGGTGAATGATATGGGTGTTGAACTTTAGGAACCTTGGAGGGATACTAGACAGTAGGACTTTTAGATTTTTAATTTTGGATTTGATTTGGATAATGGACTTGTAGACATGTAAAATATACCGATTGACATTGTACATCTGATCTCGACTACTAACATCGTTTCATCTTGATTCATCCTTCAGTTTAACCATTTAATCAAATCCCCTTATCTGATTAAATTCATCAATATTCCTCTCTTAATTAAATAAATCATTTTATCTAATTAAGTCACCTCTTTTGTTAATTAAATCAATCACTTTGATCTAATTATCCCCATTTAATTAAATAATCAATTTTATTTAATTAAATCTCTAAATTCTATCTATTAAATTAAATAAATTAAAACGTTATTTAATTTAATCTAACATCATCTCTGCTAATTAAATAAATCAAAATATTTATTTAATTAATCTCTTATCATATTCATCTCATATTTCATTTAAATAAATCCACAAATCTAAGTCAAATTTGTCACATCATCCTAATCTCTCATTAAATTAATTAACCTTGATTAATTTAATCTCATTTCATGTCCCATCCTCCAACATTTACCACTTGAATATGAAAATAGATTTAATTGATTTATTAAATCCCTATTTTCCTCAACAAGGCATCTTTTTGGAATATTCTTCAAGTTTGAATTTAAAAATCCAAGTTGACATGTACATCCAACAAGGAATTTACTCTATCTTACATGTCCTTTGCCTTGAGCCAAGTGGAATTTAATGCATTTTCCCTTCCCTCTTGCAAGTCATTTCAACAAAATTCAAATTAAAAAATAAGCATTTATTGGCACAATCCTCAAAACTTGCACATCCTCCATCCACTCATAGGTTGAAAAGTGGCACCTTGCCATTGGATGAATGTTAGTCCCACATTGCTCAAATTTGGACATTCATCCTTCAATCTCATCTATAAATAAGAGGCTCATCTCCTCATTTGATCATCCACAAATTATGCAAAGTTACCATGCTCAAATATCTATCAAATTCATCCATTACCATTGAATCTTAGCTAGGTTATGCAGGTTTTTAGCTTGGAGCATTCACCATCCTTCATGAAAGTGGATGACTCATCAACACTCATCAACATATATCAATCTTGCATCATAGGAGTTGGGAAAGGGCCAAATGTCACATCAAATTGGCACCAATTCCCCCATGGGATCAAGAGTTTCTTGCTTTATTAAGATTCAATCTTTATTTTGTGGTTTTCATTTTGTTTTTCATTGTTATCCTAATTTGAGCTATGTTAATGGATTTAATGGGGAATTCTTGTTCTTTCTTGCAATTTCTAATCTAATGTGTTTGTTCTTATTGTTTTGTAGGTATTAGGATTGGGGTTCTCACAGGACTTATAAACCCCAAGATGTTGGATGTTATCTTGAAATAAACTTGTCCACAAGGTGATAATTTAACTAAGAGTATGAAGAAGGATGCATCAACACACACTTAGTCAAACAAGATGATTTTGATTTAAAGTATTTTCCAAAAGTCTAGTATGAAGGATTTTTCCAAGATTTCTAAGAGTTGTTTGTGAGATGGGATTTGATTGATGTTTGAGAGGGATGAAATGATTGGTTGTTTTGATCCTAAATGAACCTAAGAGAGACTTGTTTACAAGACCAAGGTTTTGAAGAACATGTTTTTCCCTAAGATTAATTCAAACAAAAGATCAATGTTTTCTCAAAAGACCATAAGACAAAAGATAAACAAGCGCATGTGTGGGGTTCAATTGATTTTATCTCGATTAATGAATTGATTTTACCACAAACACTTGTCTTGCTTAAGTTTCAAACTGAATGTCTATGTCTCAATTTCTTTTCATCCCATAAGGTCCATTATGTGGAAATAAAGAGAATCAAGGCAATAGTTTCCTAATGTTGACTTTAGTGAGAGAAAATTGAGATATAAATCCAAATACTTAGAAGCCTCTAAGGATAGAATCCCTAGGGACAAGCAGTAATACTTGGAATTTTCAAAGATATTTACCCTTCTAAAGGGTTTTAAATTTGATGACCTTGTTGAATGTTTGTTTTCCAATGTTTTAGATCTAAGCAAAGTGTTTTGATTCCAAAATGATGCACAATGCTAGGATAGAAAGAGACAGTATTTGTTGAATCCCCACTTGGATAAATTCAGCTACACTTATTTAGAACGGATGATAGAAGCTTGATGACATTGGCTCCACTCCATGACACACACTTCTTGAGTCAGCCAAGCTTCAATTCTCATGAATCTCCCATGAAAAACTTCTCATCTCTACAAAGAACTGCAAAGATGTGGGGTGGCTTCAAAGGTCCAACCTCTTGCACCAACAATTAGAAAGGGATTTTGGCTTTCACAAATTGGTTCTTAGTTATGGTGATTGAGGACATGGTACGTTTCGATCATCTAGCAAGCCACTAATATACAAGTGTGGAGGAAATCTTTTATACAATTTAATATCACCAAAATACTTTTGATTCTCAAGATTGTTGTGAAGTGTGAGAGAAGTGCATACACATTTTAAATTATATTACCTTGTAAAAGAGATTACAAAACACAAAATACACATGTTTATTTTAACCTCAAAAGCAAGAATGGATTCTTTTTAAGCACCAACATGAAGTGTGAAGTTTGCTTGTTCAATTTTTAGATCCAAAACCAACTCTAGTAAGTTCCTAAAGTTATTTTTAATCCCTTTGATTGTTCTTTTTAAAACCCAAATGAAATGTATTTAAGTTCTAAAGCTGAAAGATAACAATGTTCCAAAGATTGGGTTATAGGTTTCCCCAAAGTGTTAAAAAACACTTGTTACAATCATGAAATAGTGTCATAAAAAACCTTCCCTTTGTTTCCTCTTTCCCTTCTTGATTTCCTAAATTTTAAAAGTGCTCAAAATATTATATGAGATCAAGAAACAAGAAGATATAAGGGTTAGATGAATGATTAAGGATAAAAAAACTAAAATTTTAGACCACGTTACGATGTGTTTTAAATTTAGATGTAAAATTGAAAATATTAACTATACAAAAATTGAGAAACACTTACACCATTGCATAGCTTATGAAATTATACCCCATTTAAAAAAAAAGCTTCAAAAAAGACCTTTGTATGACCAAGATATGGCCATTTTAAGATTGACTATAAAAGTGCTAAAACAGAGACCAAATGCACTAAAACAGTGACCAGATGCACTAAAATAGTGACTAGATGCACTAAATAAGTGACCATATGTGCTAAAATGGGAGGTCAGTGCATTGGAAGATGTCGTGGATGTGCTATAATAGAGCTTGGATGTGCCAAAATTCACCACCTATGAGTTGAAAGAAGCCACAAGTGCACTAAATCAAGATTAATGAATAGACCTATTGAAAAATAGTGAAATTGACCAAAAAGACGTGTTAAATTTGAGATTTTTTCCCTCCTTCTAGTGCCAAAATGTGAATGGTAGCTCTAGACCTACATAAACATGAGAAAACAACACAATATTAGTCAATTATGCAAATCTAAACTAGCATTCCCCATAAGATTCATTTGAAGCATAATGAACAACAAGTAAAGTAAAAAAAACTAAGTAAAAGCAATCTAAATCCTATTCAAATGCTCAAACCCTCAATACCATGGGGGGATTGGTGCTATTTTGATGTGCAAAAATAGCCCTTTCCCAATTCCTTGGAAGAATTGATGAACTTTGATGAAGATTGATGCTCGTTGATGAAAATTTGCAATAACCTAGCTAAGATTGATGATAAACTATGAAATGGTGGATGAACTTGCTCCAAATATGTAGATAGTGATCTTTCTTCAAGTTGTGGATCTAAAATCAATAGAAGATCTCTTCATTTATAGGAAAGAAGGATGGAGGGAGGCAAAACATGAAGGATGTGGGATTAAAGATAGACCAATAAAAATGTGCCACTTGTCAACATGCTATTGAAGAAAGGTGGAGCACATTTTGATCAATGTGCATGATAAATGCAATTAGGTGGAAATTTGAAATTTGAAAGATGGCTTGTGGAGGAAGAGATGGAAGAAGAGTTAATGCCACTTGGCTCAAGAAAAGGGACTTACATAAGAGACTCAAATGCCATGTTGGAGGATAAGTCTTTTTAGGAGGGAAATTTCAAATGGAGAGAATATTCCAATGAGATGCCCTTTTGAATGAAAATAGAAGAATTTATAAATCAATTAAATTGATTTACTTGTGCAAGTTGCAAAATCTAGAGGATTTGAGGATTAGAGTTAGAGTAATGAGGATTTAATTAACTTAGATTGAAATTAGTTGATTTGACATTTGACTTAGATTTTTGGATTTATTTAAATCAAAATGAGAGGAATATTGATCATTAGATTTAATTAAATAAAGTTTGATTTATTTAATTAAAAGGGATGATGTTAGATTTAATCAAATAAAGGTGATTTATTTAATCAAAAGAGGAAATATGATTTAATCAAATAAAGTGATTTATTTGATTAAAAGAGGAACACTAGGATTAATCAAATAAAATGATTTATTTAATTAAAAGAAGATAATGATTTAATCAAATAAAGTTGATTTATTTAATTAACAAAGGAATTATGATGAATTAATTAAATAAGGATTATTTAATTAAATGGTTAGTAAAGATGTGATTCAAGAAGAATTGAAGTTAGTGAATCAGGATCGAGTATGCAAGAACAATTAGTATAATTTATGTGTCTACACCATCAAATGTGTAACAAAAAAACTTGTTAGCATATTGAATTATCCCTTAGCCAACATCGAGCTACTTATCTTCAACACTACATGGTAAGATAATCAAGTATGAGAAAATGCAACATCTCCCACATCGGTGTACTGTATGAAAACTCACTATAGACTACAAATTAGAATATTGTCATTCATTCCTTCTAAATGCCTCCACATATCATTATGAAACTCTAATGTAGAATGCATATTGTGGTCTCAAATCTATGTACAAATTCCTATAATGATATCATTTTATGAGATAGAATCCAAACCAAAAGCCAACATAGAGAGCCAATCTATGAGTGTGACACTATTTCCAAAACTATTGGTAACTATACCTTTCTAACCATACAACCTAGTCAACTGAACCCATGTCATTAGATGCAATAGATAACAAGATAGAACATATTATCATATTCTAAGGAGATCTTACAAAATAGGATAATCTGTACCAATATTTTAGATTAACAAAATTCCATTACTGAAGTAAACAGTCAACAAAAATCCATTATGATAGTATCCAAATCCCACTATCTATTGACATCAATGACAATCTCTCAATTTCCAACATTTTCTATTTCCAATGATTAACTATATGGAGGGGCTGACCAACTAACAAGTGAAAGTTTGCTAAAATTTCCCTCTACACTGTTAGGTCTCAAAAACGTAGGTTTTTAGACCACAAGAGGGTACCAATCTCTCGATACATTTTTGGCCCACGATCGAGGTAAAAAAGATTTTAATTACCTCCTACTCTTCAGGCTTCGCCAAACCTTGGCAGGTGTACCTAACTGATAGGTAGACTTTTAAGGCTATGATCTCTAAACTAAGAAATCTACTTGTAATGGCACATGAGGTGAAGTAGATGCAAGGCTAATTACTGCTTCCTACTAAATTGTTTTGAAAATTGAGAATATAGAAGAGGTTTATATGAGATTATTGTAAAATGACCAGTGCCTACACATTTGGGTGAATGGATTCTAGAGGTGAATGATAATTTTGGAGATAGGCTTCTGTAAGATGAGCAGACTTACTTTTCAGCTAAACTTGAATAGTTGGGAACTTTTAAAAGTTTTCACCTTGTGAAAACGTGCAAGTATATTAGTTATTTGGTCTCTTATTAGTGATCCTAGTGATATCCCTTTATGCTACTATGAAATTGTGAAAGGATTTAATTCAAATGTGAAAGGAAACCAATTAAGACAATCTATTTAAAATGACTTTAATCCAATGTAGGAACCTATGAAATTTGATCTCTCAAAAGGAAATTTAATTCTTCTACAAACAAAAACTAGTCAACATCACACAACTACAACAAATGTGTACTAACAAATTAAATGCATTTCCCAACATTCAATTTGAATAACATAAACAACCACTTTAGAGATAGCCAAATAATGTTCATATAAACATATAAATCCACATGACTATTGAACACTTGAAAGAAAATACATAATTATGCGTAATCTTCTCCATTGTATTTATCTTTGAATAATGTGCATCATAACAATAGTTTCTGATATGAAATGGATGGATGAATGGGTACAGTTTATATCCCTACTAATGCCTATTCTAATTAAATATGATATGATATGTTTTTGGGTCTTGGTCTCTCTTATATATATGAGAGGAAACAAGATACATACGCATTACAAAAAGACATGTTGTTTGATAACTAAACATAATTAGAATAAAATACTACCATAGGTGAATGCACCAATCCATTAATCTCCAAGAAGAAGCCCATGCCCACCTAAGATCTGTTCAAAGCTTCTACTTTATGATAGGGTACTCATACATGTTGTCGGTTGACTCTCTCATTCTGATGGTTGTCCCATTGTATCAGGTACATCTCTAGTTTGGTTAATAAACAAATTGATTGTTGAGAGGTTATGGATGTATTCTTGTTTAGCATATGTTTCCATGTTGGAGATCAGCGCCTTCATGTCATATTCAATATACATGATTTTCTTGAGATGCTTATGAGTGTTTGGTAAAATCATATCCTCATCATTGATTTCTTGTAACGTAGCAGTTAGAAACACAACAAACTCTTCCTTCTAGTCATCATACTCTTGAGGATTCCCATTGTCATCGTGAACTATAGGATTCAAATCAAAGAAGTTGATATTTTCTTTTAGCCTATTATGATATCCATTGTGTGATCCTACCAATTTGTTATATGGGTATGTGCAAGATCATGATGGGCCAAAAAGTGGCAATATGATGGGTATGTGTAGGATATGTGGCTGAAATCTTTTTTCTTACCCAAAATTGATGAAACGAAAAGGATTTTTAAAGGAGATTCCCAGCTTTCCACCAATATAAATTATGCTTTACTTTGAATTTAATAAACAATTATGATTCATTTTCTATTTGAATTACGACTAAAGTGTTGATTGATAGGCTAATTCAAAAAGATCTATAGCTTTCAAACGGTATCATATTTTTTGAATCTGAAATGTGTGTCACATTGTATTGTTCATGTACTATAGGATTAAACAAAATTAATTTCATGAAGTTTTTACCAAGTTAAGGTTGTCAGACATATGAGTTTTTATATTTTTTAAAAGTTGTAATAAAAAAATCATAATTAATTATTTACTTATAAAAAAATACAAAAAAATATGCATCACATCGGGACATAAGTCCTCTACTTATAGATAAAATATTATAAAAAATTATTATCATTTTATTGTGGTTAGGGTGGTCAGGAAGACACCTACTTATTTTTTCCCTAAAATTTAAGTACCACTGGATTGAAATTTCAAATTTTCACCAAATAGATTTTTTTTTTAAATAAACCTAGTAGTTTAGAAACTACATTCAATTTCTTATAGATTGTATTCTTACATATTTTTGAAATAATATAGATAACTTATTCAAATTTTTACATCAAGTTTCCTAACTTTGATTTTTCTAAATTTTTTTCCACTTAAAAGCCTACTTTTTCCATGATGATCCTACACATATCCATATGTCTGCATTCTTTTTCCTTTCAAGACTTTCTTATCTAGGAGCTTCTCTTTCTTTTCAATCATTCTCCCCTATAATTGTTCATTCTCCACTATTGTAGAGTGTGTCTTCTCGAATCGTTTCCAATATTCATTAGCACATTTCATAATTTTATTGAATCTCTCCTTGATGATTTCAGATGCAGTGTTATATTTGATATTTTTCACTTCTTTCTCTTTTTTTTCACATTTGCCCTGATATCTCAAGTGGCAACTCTTCTGATAAGCTACATTAGCCAATGCATCCAATACTCTTTTTGCCTTTTCAATCCATGGGAATACAACTCTGATGTGGAGGAGGAAGACGATCTTTCTCTTTGATGTGATAGCTCCTTCTTCAATCTGTCATTTTCTTTAACCAATTTTTCAATCTATACCTTGTAGAATTTAGCCACATTGATATTCAATTTTGTTTTCTCCATGGGGTTGGTATCCCCTACTCTTTGGACCAAAAGATGTCCAAACATTTGGTTTGGATTATCAATCACAACTGGTCTTTTTTCATGGGGATATAGTGACCAAATGAGTAAGGTGGCCTCATCTGGGTTGTACCTAGATCTTGAATATATTTTCTCACTTTCTTCTGCTATTAAGTTCATTGTTTTGTCCCCTCTTTTTCTGAAGCTATCAAATGTAATTGTAGAACTAATGTCCCACCTTGGAGGAAGTAATACTCCAACTTATTAAAGTAACTCTCTTCCTTTCTCAAGAGTGATGGATTCCATCTCTTTATCTATTTCCCTTTTCAATTCTTCTAATCTGGTGGCCTCTTGTTTAGGAGTGATATCCTGCATCTTTTGTATCATTTTCCTACCTTTATATTCATAAAAAAATGATTTGAACTCAGAAGATTTAAAAAAATCACAATAAAAAATGAACTCTTTCCTAGCTTTGACCTTGACATCATCAAATAATTCATCTGATACCTCAAATCTTACAACATTTTGTTCTTGAGGGGGCTCATACTATGAAATTACAAGAGAACTTATTTTTTTCTACTTGTTCACCCTCCTCATCACTCTCCTCTTCTTCACTTATATTAGTTTCTATAGAGAAAAACACTTCAAGAGTATGCTATGAAGGTATGTAATCTAGGGGCTCTATGTTTCCAACCTGTACTCCTAGATAGGTTGCATGAGGTGCATCAAACAAAAATGGGGGCACATCCTTCACTAATTCATTCACATGAGTAATGAGTTGCTCAATTATTTTTAGAGGATCCTGTATTTCACCAAACACCTTTGAATGTGATGGAACATTTTTTCTTTTCCATTCTTTTGCAAGCATAATCTTGTTATATGCAGCCATCCTATCAATGGTTGAAGCTTCATCATGGTTTATAATCACATCTTCAACTAAGAAAAAATGTTCATACCCTGATAGCCCTTGTGATAGTCTTGCTTTGTGAATAAATCCTTTTGCATCAAAATTTTCTCTTTTATTAACTAGAGGGAGGTTAAACTAGGCTAATTTTGTATCAATTTCTTCATATCCCTCATTTGCGACCATTGTAAAGTCTCCAAAACACAAGGTGTTGGGAATAATTGATTTTTTTTGTGTTATTTGAGGTTTTTGGCATCATATTTTTCCAATTGCCTCACAATTTCCAATTATTAGGAACTACACATGGCAACAAGTGTGGAGTTCATTCAAATCCATAGACCCTAATCACTATACAATCAAAGAAAGCATACCAATCTCCCCAGTTGTGATTGACTTTACCTCTTGGATCACTTTCCTTTGGTCTTAGAAATCTTTTCACTTCTAGGGATAAGTTGTAATTACATGGATATCCCAACAACTTCATCAATGGTTTTAAAAAATATTCTTGAAAATAAAGATAATTGGACCTGCCAAATCAGCTATCCCACAATGAGGACCACATTTGTATAGGTTTAAAATCTCCATGCTCATTTGTTTCTCTTATTCTCAACTCTTCACTCGAAACTCTTCTAACCTATCCTTTGTGCAAAAGTAAATGCATAATCAGAGAGTAGTGTTTGAAATGAATACTATCACTTTTATTTTTTATCTTTTCAAGCCCTTGATTTAGGGCGTTGACCAAGTAACTAGCACAATCAAATGACCTGGAATCTTTTTTTTGTATGTCTACAGCTAAGACCATAGGTAGAATAGACATGAGAGGTGAGACCTCTACCCCCAAAACCTAGCCAGCTGAATAATAAGTGCATTAAAAATACTCTTCAAACAAATCTTCGTGAAAAGGAGGGTTTTCACTGCTAGAAAACCTCCTAAGTTAGCCTTCTTCATTCTTGGGCCTATGCAGTGGCAATTTCCATTATTTGTAGCTGGTATCCATATGATGATTATCTATCAAGAGGTCCTTGACTATGAAAGGAAATTCCAGAGAACACTCCAACTGAAACACATTAGAAATGAGATCCTTAGAAATAACAAGCACATCAACCTCACTGTGTGATTGAATAGTTCTCTTGTCAGGGTAATATCTACTAGTAAGAGCCTTAATAAGTTCTACATTAATGAACATGTTGGGCACCATGAGTCTTCCTAGGCTTAACCTCCATAGGTTGTAGACTGGTTGAAACCTAAATTGTTTTCTATAATGGTACATGAAGAGCTCATATCCATGTTGTGGTGACCAAACACCTCCCAATCCCTTATGTTATGCCATAGTCAATCCATTGAAGGATTCATTTGAGCACTCCTCTTGGGTCTCGAACCTGACCCAAGGCATTGGTTTATTAGGTCTTGATTTAGGAGTCTCTTTTCAATTTTTTTTTATAGCCCTAGTTTTTTTTTACTTTCCTCCATTATTTGATTTCTTAAACCCTTGAAAAATATAACTTCTCAACTGGGATTGATGTACCTACTTGAATTTTTCCTTCACTATTTTTTTGTTGTGTACGTACTCCAAGCTTTTCTCTTTTGCTCCTGACCTTAGCAAAATCTCCCAGATTTTGCAAAAATTATGTGATCAACTTGTGATATAGTTCACTTCGATTCTGGTTCATAAATGCACCACCTATTTCAATCTTGTCATCAGAGGAGAACATTTATTTTAAATGTCTTGGTGATGCCTTGGGACATCACATTAGTTAGTAACAATCATTATTGTTGTATCAGTGATACTGTGATTCTTCTTCCACCAATAGCCACCTTCTCCATTGATGATCAAATTTCCTTAGGTCTATCAGTGGGTCACTAGACAACATTACCTTGATGCACCCCAATTCCTCTACTACTCATTATACACTTGGTTGTCTATGGTTATATTGAGCCATCAAGGGAAAAAAAACATTTTTTCCACCAATGTACATGTGTTATAGTGATATGCTTACTTTTTTTGACTCCATCGGTCTATCAGACAGAGAATCTTATGAGTTATCCCAATAGGGTATTGTTACACTGATGTTAAGTTGTGAGTTGATTTCATTGGACCATCAGTGGGGCTATGATGCGGGTTCCGCTGATGAGGTATTTTTAGGCTGATGGTGTCAATTTTGTTCAAGAATGAAGGATTGTGGAGTCTCAAACTCATTTATTGATGTAATTATTTGGAAATGTAGGCTACAATATGGATCTTGTCACACAAATTTCAAAAATTTGTATTGATCATATAATTAAAGTGTGGTGAATTTTTGTGATATGTGGAAGATAGGTGGGTGGAGGCTAGTAAAAAATGTGATATTTTTTCCCGTCCTAATAGTGGATTTGATTGGAGATGAATGAGCATGAGATCATTACAAGAATCCAAACTAATCTTTGGGAGGGAAACCATGAATGAAAGACGAAATGATATGAGATCCTAAAACTACTGTGCATGGAAATTATATATGTCAAGAAGTATCTCAAGAATTTTCCATGCACTATAAATTATCGATCTTCTCCTAGACTACCATGCATGAAAGATTAAGAAAATAAATGCTTCAGGAAATATTCATGCACTGGCAATTCCTGATCCTCTCTTGACATATTTTGCAGATAATAAGAATTTCCTCCCCCTTTGCTAGTAATGACAAAAGGTCCAATTCAAAGAGCTTCAAACTTCCCATGTTTTCCTTTATCCTGGCACCTCACATCCCACAATAGGACCATATCATTTTCATTAATTTTTTTTGTCTTTTTCCCTCTTGTCAAATAAATACTTTACTTGTGACTGTATCTTTGTATTTTGTCCTAGAGCCAGCTTCCTAATCTTATCTAATTCTTCCAATTGTTCCATTCTATCCTCCATAGGCTCAGGGATATCTAGATCTTCTTCAAGTATAAATTTATATGCAGGTAGCAGGTTCTGTATAGGCATCCTAGCTTGTGCTCCATAAACTAGTTCAAAGGGTGACCTACCAATTGATTTCTTCACAATGATTATATCTTCCCATGACTTCTTATTTTTGTCTAACATCCTTTCAATAATCTTCAGGATATTTTTTTTACTTGATTCATCCTATCCATCACTTGTGGATGATATGGTGATGCATATGAAATTAAATTCTGTATGATTCACAAGATTCCTTGAATTCTTCTGACTTTAAACACATACCATTGTCTGTAATGATCCTCACAAGTGTCTCAAACCTTGTAATGATATTTTCCATCAAGAAGTTAATTACAACCTTGCTGGTAGCTTGTTTAGTTGGGATGGCCTCTACCCCATTCATAAAATAATTAGTCACCACCAATATCCATTTATGACCTTCATTGGATTTTTTTGATATTTCCCCAATAAAATCAATTCCCCACTAGTAAAAAGGAGCCTCAACCTGTATTGGTTTGAGTGGAAATGCTCCTTGATATTTCAATTTTCCAAAGAACTTCTAGCAAGCCTCACACTTCCTTACATAAGTGAAAGAATCACTAAAAACTTTAGGCCAGCAATATCCAGTCCTTAAAATTTTATGTCAGTGGTTTTTCTTGAAATGTTCCCCCCACAAACTCCTTTGTGCATCTCTTTCAACACTCTTTTTTTCTGGGATTCATCCAAACATAACAACAGTACCCCATTTCTATTTTTTCCAATATAAATCACCATCCATGAAAACATATTTAGAGGTAAGTAGCTTCAAATATCTCTTCTGATTATCATTTAAATGTTTGGGACACTTTTAATTCTTCAAATAATACATTATATTAGTATACCATGATGTGTTCTAAATGCTTGCAATCATATTCTCTTCTTCTCCTAAGTTGAAGATCTAAGAAGCTTGAATATTTGATTTGGCCATTAATTTGGAAAGGCCTTGTCCTTTGACTAACTTAGTGATTTGGATCTCTATGTCAAACTATTGAATTCTATTGATCCATCTACATCTCCTTCCAGTGACCTCAGTTTGTACAAACACATCTTTTATTGTAGCATTGAGGACATATGCAATTATTTTTTCCCCTACTAGGTAGGTTCTGAAGGATTTCACTATTTTCAATAGAGCATATGCCTGTCTTTCTGTAATATCATAGTTTAGTTCTACTCCTTGGAGAGATTTGCTAGAAAATGATATAGGTTGGTCATGTCCCTCATCATTATTTTGTAACATTACTACAACAAGGGTGTGGTATGATGCAAACAAGAAGATTTGAAAAGGCTAACTGAAATCAGGGGATTTCAATACTAGGGCCTCCTTGATTGCCCTTTTTATAGCTATAAATGCATCTAGTGCTTTTGTAGTCCAATCTATTTTAGTTCCCTTTTTGAACATTTTCGAAATGGGCTTGACAATTTCAACAAAGTTTGAGATAAATCCTCTTACAAAATTTATTTGTCTAAAGAAGGACTAGATGGCTTTAACTATCTTAGGAATAGGAATCTTATCTATGGCTTCCACTCTTTTTGGATCAATCCTGATTTTGTCCTTTGACACTATATGTCCTAGTAACCCCCTCTGTTACTACAAAATGACACTTTTTAGGATTCAAGGAAATGCCATAGTCCAATGCTTTGAAAAATATTTTTTCAAGGTTTACAACATGGTCTTCTTCTTTCTTCGAATATGCAGTGAGATCATCCTGGTATACCACCATTATTACATTAATTAGATCAAAAAAATTAACATCCATGTATCACTGGAATGTGGCTCCAGCATTTGTTAGCCCAAATAGCAGCCTTGCGTATACATATGTGCCCCAAGGAGTAGTAAAAGTAGTCTAGTATTGTTTTGATTCCTTTACCTTCACCTGGTTATACCCTAAAAAATCCATCCATCATGGATAACAATTCACAGCCTATGAACCTTTGCAGCATAACTTCCATGTTTGGGAGTGGGTAGTTGTCTTTAAGGGATGAGATATTTATATTCCTAAGATCTACACATAAACTTATGTCACCATTCTTCTTTCTAATTGGCACCAAGTTGGAGACCCAAGTGGAATGTCTAATAGGCTTGATGATACCTCCCTCATTGAGCTTCATAAATTCTTCATGCATCTTGGGCTGCAAAGTTGGGTTTATTGGTCTCTGCTTTTTCCTAAAAGGTTTTTTATCATGTTTGAGTGGAATTTCATGTTGGAACAAATCTTCCCTATATTCCTTGAGATCATTATAAGACCATGTGAAGACATGCTTATATTTCCTTAATAATGCTATCAACATATTTTTGATTGTTGGGCTTATCTTTTTCCCAATGTATACCTTTTTTGTTGCCAATTCAGTGCCCAAGTTAATTTCTTCAATGTCTTCCCTTTTTACTAGTGCTTATTTCATAAGGGCTCAATCATTTCCATCAAAAACCATCTCCAATTCCACAAGTCCCTTAGGAATCTTGTTAGTCTTAAGCTGAACAACCTCCTTACCAAATACAGTTTGCTTTCCATCTTCTTCCACAAATGCATTAAAATCAATTTCTTGGGCTTTATACCAATCAATGCAATGTAAGAACTTAATCAAATTAGTGTCATCATTAAAAACTTGCCAACTATAGATGTTATCCAGGATTGCAAGTCTTGTTTTGAGCTCAACTTTCAAAATTCTTGCTAGAGCAACATCATCTTTCTCCAAAGCCACATTCACCAAGAAATATGCCATTAAATTCTTGGATCTATCTATCCACTCAATAGAGAAAGTGTTGAAAAACTCAATGGTGTCCCATACAACATGTGTATACTATTTTAGCCTTTTGTTTTCTTGTAGAATACTTTGATCTCACTTGTGAGGTAACCAACTCAGAATCTCCAAAAATAGATAATAGTTTGATTTTATGTTTGGAAACCATGTTCAATCCTATTAGCAGGGCCTCATACTTTGCTATGTTGTTCATGCACACTCAAATGTTAAAAAATAATGAATATTTGAATGTTGTTCCCTCAAGTGAAATGAAAACCACTCCTACTCCATTACCTTCTTTACTACATGCTCCATCAAAATACATTCGCCATACACCATGCTCATTCTTGGAAACATCCCTATCAATTAGATCAGTGTTCAATAATTTAGGTTTTGAATGTTCTATTCTAAAGCTTCCTAAGTCCACATCATAGAAGCAATTCATCTGATTGGGCTCAAAGAGCTCAATGAAATGTTCAGATCTAGGTTCCCTATGTAGCCTGACCTCTTTTCCATTCACAAGGATAGTAGCATAAGATAGGTCCAAATGTTGTTGTCCATTACCTTGACAATAACATCCCATACTAAGGAGGAGTATCAACCATAGTAATGCCTATTTTATATGTTTCCTCTGGATATGATGCAAGTTTTAGTTCTACATCCCATATTACTCCTACTACATGAACTGGTCTATTATCCATGGCATAAGATTCTCCATACGTAGTATTTACCCATAGACCCAACTCCTCCATGACAACTAAGGGCATGATGTTGATTGTTACCCCCTGAGTCAATCATGTAATTCTTCACCTTCGTATTTTTGATGATTAATGTAGTATAAAATGGATCTACTTGGGATGGATTATTTGTGAGTGTCTCCCAAATATATCTTTGGTGCTTTTGTGAATTCCCTTTCCACAACATATTCTTCTTTCTTTTGATCTTCATGTTTCTGAGATGCGTTGGTGATCATTTTGAGAGCTGTATATCTGAACTCTTCAATTTTCATGAACTCCCTTAAAGGAACTGTCATTTTTTCCTATCCCAATGCTTGGCCCATGTCAAATGAAGGGGTAGTGATTCCTTGTTCTCCCTTTTCAGTTTTAGTAACTTTCTTCACTTCATGTTGATTTTTGTAATCCTTTTGTGTTTTTTTTGGCTCAGCATCACTAGTCTCCTTTTGGATGTTTTTTTGTGGTTTCTTTCATCATTTTCATTCATGATTCATATGAAGTATACAATGGAGAAAAATGGCTCTAGAAATATGCCATTTACATTTAGAAGTGATAGTACTAATATAAAATGCTAATAATCAAAAGACTCAATGCTACAAAACCTAATTTTTTTTAGAAAAAATAGCATTTATGTTATGTATTACAATTACTCTTCAAAAATCAATCAACAACCCATGTAAATGGCCCTCAATTCCCTTTTATAAAAAATGAGAGAAAAAACCTTCAAGCCATTACACATGTCACATTTTCATTTGACATTCACTTTACATTTCAAAATTACATAAGTAACTATGAGCTCATGGAGAATAGTTTATAGTGTAAGGAAGTTACAAAGTTTGTTACATGCATAGTGCTTTCCCAAAGTATCTTGAAATAGTTATTTGATTACTTTGCCACTTCAAGTCTTCAATCTTCAAACAATGGACCTAGGAAAGCTGAGCTAGCAAAAAAAATAAAATCTAGGTGTACAAAATGAAGACAGACCTTTGTTGACACTTCTTGTAAACTCTACAGACCATTGGAGATGCCAAGTAGACCAAAAATGTTTCCATATCAACACTAAGGAATATTATAATTTTTGAATTTTGTTGTACCTATCATCCCATGTGGTATAGTCCTCCTCAGTAGGCCAATTGAAAGCCATAAATCCATCCATCTTAATTCTGTAAAGACCATATTTCACCATTATTTGTGTTGTATCTTTATTGAACTCCTCCAAAAAGGAACTAGTATTTGAAAACTTATTCATATTATCCTTTAACATAGAAATGTTCACATCTTCCTTTTGACAAATCAAAATGGCCTCAACATTGATAACTATATCCATTTGACCTCTCCATTGCTCATAGGTCTTAACACCTCCTTCATTGTTGAGAATGTATGAAATGAGGCCAAGATCACTGTCATCAAACTTTTGTAGTAGTTCTTCAATCCTCTTCTCCAAGGGGTCAACCAATCCTTGGCAATCAATGATCTTGTTCACCATTTTTTAAGTTGGAGCTATCAATGGTGTTTTATTTTGGTCATGTGTAGACCCAATGACCATATTCTTCAACACACTTAGCCTAGGAACCTATGTCTGCATTAATGGAAGAACAATGGCTCTATCCTTCTCCAACATTCTTATTGATTGAAACATTAAAGAATAATTAGAGTGGACACTCCTAACTCTTACTCTTTTTATTGCTTTGGATAGACAATGTTCCAATACATTAGTAAGAATAAAAATATTGTTGTCATTATACAATCCAAATAATTCATCAAATGCCTCCATCTATTGTATCAACTCTTCTCTAGTCACTTCTCTTGGATGAGTTGCAGGCGATGCTCCTAAAGTGAGATATGCAATAGGAACATTGTCTGGATTGTACACAACTAATTCTGTTGAAGTTGGGGAGGAGAATGAATAGGAGGTGGTGACTAAACTAGAGAATTTGACAGGGTTGAAATCTGCACTTGATTTATTGATGTCCCTGACATCATTGATGGTCTGGATTATAATACCTAAAATTTTTCTTTCAATTTAATGCATTATCAAGTTGCACCTCTGCAATTGTTTTCTTATCTTTATTGTACTCCACCACCAAATCATTATATTCTTTATTCTTGACCTCAAACTTCTCCTGCAAGGACTCTACAATATCCTTGGTAAATTGAGCCATATTCATAGACAATGAGGCTTCCTCCATAGTTGATGTATATGACACTCTTTTTATGATCAATCCTACCTTAATATTAGTTGCATGATCTACTACTTCTAGCTTCTTTGTATTAGGGGCTAGTGCCCAAATTTACAAAGTATCCCACTGAGGGCTGAATGTTGGTCCTTGTAATGCAATTGTTGCCTCTTCTTCTATTGTAAAAACTAGAGTGGCATGCCTCCTCATAGTATAAAAAGAAATGGTTGAAGCCAAGTCCCATTTTGGTAACAAGAACACTCCACTTTTTCTCACTAACTCCCTTCCCACAACTGGTATGATGTTCTTGTACTTAGTTTTCATCTCTGTGAGGACCTTTCATTCTATCACTACACATGGGAGCTCTAGGTTTTCAATCATTTTTATCTTTATTCTCTCATCATATTAATCTCTCTTGGCCCTCCAATTTTTTTTTTTAAAGCCTTGGTCTTCACAAAAGAGTCATCATCCATAAAATTATTGCAATACTTTTCCCTAACACCATCCACACTATTGATTCCACTCAAATCAACCTTTCTCAATATGAGGCTAATTTTTTATGGAATCATCCCTCTTAGGGGTGAGGGAATACCCTACCTCATTTCATCCTCAGCTACAATGATTTCTTCATCAAAATCAATAGCATAATCAACAAGCCTAGTTGATTCAACCTTTCTTCTCTTTGGTGATGGTTTCCTTAGTGGTGGAGATTCTCTAAGTGGAGAATAAAGCTCAATAACTTGAGGAGAAGATAACCTTAGAGGTGATAGTAGTGGAAATTTTGGTGTAGGTGAAGATTCCCTTGACCCCTCTGATTGAGTAGGGGTGAATTTTTTTTGTTGCTTCTTTACTATGCTCTTCTTCCTTGCAAACACATGTAATTTCCTAGGGGGATAATATGTTGGTCTTTCCTCCACCATGGGGGCTTTACCCTTATCTTTTTCATAAGTTACCTTAGCCTTACCTTTATGCTTCTTAATTCTTTCCTTTTTCAACTACCCTACCACTTTATCAAACTTTTGTAGAATTTTTTCCACCCTCAACATTTCATATTTTATATCCAAGAGAGCCTTATAATTTGGATCCTTTTCTTGCATTTCCCTCTCCAACTTATCAAAGGATAGCCACTTCATCTTCCTCTCCTCTTGCACTTTGTAATAAAAAATGTTCCTGATTACATCCTCAGGGAAATATAAATTATAGTAGAATTTACCCCCCTTGATCCTACTCTTTAAAGAAACCATATCACCCTCTAGATCATGGTTCCTTTCTTTATAAAATTTCATCCCTATAGGATTGAGTTTCAGCATAATATTATTCCATCCATCCTTGACCATGAATTTTTGTGCAAAAAATGTATATATAGGAAAGCAAGTTACTTTCCTAATCCCAACCAAGTGATTTTCCTCTACATCTCCCAACTGCCACATAACTTCTAGAAAACTAATCCTCAATGGCACATGTCTTGGAAGTACATGAGGTGTCTTAATTGTTCCATATGCCTTGAGGATGGTGCAGTCAAGATATGGGATAATGTCTCCCCAATTATGCTATATTCCTAGTTCAAGCTCCTCTCCCTAGGTCTTAAGAAATCATGTAACTCCAGTGGAATCATAGGAGGATTTGACATCAACAATTCTCTCTTCAACTTGGAGGAAAATAAATTTGAGAATACCACAAAACTGGATTCCTATTCATCCCTACCCAAGATAAAAGTCCATATTTGGATATGCATATCTTCACCCCTCTCATTATGCCTATCCAATTTCATCTCTTCACCAAAGTAGCTAGCTCCCATGTAAAAAAAAAGTGCATAAACAGGGAATACCACCAAAACCTTACTCTTGTTGCACCATTTTTAAGAGATAAAAGGCCCTTATGCATCTCCTCTAATAAATATCCTGCAAAATCATAAGATGTCCTAATCATTCTATATTGGATATTTTCTACCATATACATAAAAGTTGGTGGAATCCTTTTGTTGGATCAAACCCCTGAATTTGGCATAGAGTGTAGAAGGTCATCTGAAAATAGTATTCAAACAATTTTATTTCGTAGGGTTCCTTGTCATATGGGTTGAGTGTGATTCTACTTCCTCCTTTCCCTATTTCCATTTTTAATATTAACACTTTGAAGGTTAACCTCCCCTTCTCATATTCTTATTTCAACTTCTTTTCATCAATTGGCACCATCTCAGAAGGGAAAGGGACCAGTTTGAAAACTTCAATGTGTAACTAAGGGAAATATTTAGGTTAGCAGATTAGTGCTTAAATAAACAAAACCCAAAGTAAACAATGAAGTACAAAGGAGATAATAACATGAAAACAAAGAAATATATTACCAAGTGTCTTCAACCTTCATGATTGACCTCCATTGCACCTTCTCTATTTGTTGCAACATGTAGTTTGTCCCCAAATTTTGTGTGAGAAACCTATGACTATGCCAATTCCCTAAGAAAATGTTGAAGGATTCTATCACAAATGCTACACTATGCAACTATACATCTAGTAAGCAAGCCTAAAGTATGCAAATGTCAAGATGTCAATATTGCCTAAGATGTGAAGTATGCCTAAGATAAGATTGCATGAGATGTAGATTTTAAGAGAGATGTCAAAATGAGACCAAAATTTCCATTTTATAGAAAAGTAAATTTTGGATGAATGGATAGGATTGAAGATTGACAAATGCCCTAGAATCAATGGACAAGATTAAATGTGACAACCCACAATTAGGGTTAGGGAAACATTAGGGTAAATTTGAAATGAATGGAAAATATTTTCCTTCTAGAAGATCATATCAAGGGACAAGATGGCATGTGACAAGAAGATAAGAATGGCACCGAAAAAGAGAGAGATGGAAAATCAAATAATATTAGAAATTATTTGATTTATTAGAAGAAAGTTGGCAATTTGAATTAAAAATTAATTTAATTCAAAAGGTGGGACCATGACTTTATTTTAAAATTAGGAGAATGTCGAGGTGGACAATAATTAAATAAATTAAATAATTTATTTAATTATGAGAGGAAATTAAAAATTAATGACATATTTAAATAAATAAATGAAATTTATTTATTCAAATAATTAGGAGGATTGATTGAATGAAGATAATTAAATAAATTTAAGAATTTATTTAATTATAGAAAGACATTAGAGAATTAGTAACACATTTAAATAAATAAATAAAATTTATTTATTTAAATAATCAAGAGGAATAAAAGACATGAATTAATTAAATAATTAAAAATTATTTAATTAATAGTCAAAAGTGAACTATAGGACATAATTAAATATTTTAATTATGCTAGGAAGAATGTGGAGAAAATAGAACTTGCAGGCCTAGCTGTTAATGTCCCAAATTTTTTGTTAAATCTTTTAAAACAAAGTGCTGATGAAACCCAAAGGGGAAGGGACAACTCTGTTTCCCATCATGCCCTCATTAAATTGTTGATTGAGCATTCCCTGAGGGATGTATCACCCCTTTCTTGGAAAGAATTTGTTGCCCAAAAGGGTCTGCAACTTCCAGAACCTCCTAGAGCACTCCCTGCATCACCTACCCTTGCAAAATCTATTCCTGCGGCCTCCACACTAGAACCCTCTACCAGAGTACAAACTAGGTTTGCTAGTAGAAGAGAAAAAGGAAAAATGAAGGTAGGAGAGTCATCTAGGGCAGAACAAACCCTAGAGTCTGACCCTCATGTTCAAAGACAATAGTGTCCCTCTCCTATAACACCTTCTCCTGTAGCAGTTCCTCCTACAGCAACACCTATTACCACTGTATTTTCTCTATCATGTTCTTCTGTTGAGTCTGAACCCTCTAGGCAAGTCAGGAAGAGGAAAGCCATGAGAATGCCTCATGCAGCTGCCACATTGCCAAAAAGAGCCTCAACAAGGAAACAATAGAAAGTCACCTCAACGTCTGGTCAACCTGAAGTTATAATAATTTTAGAGGAGTCTGAAGAATACAACCATGATGATTCTCAGAATGTACCTGAGAATGTTTCACATAGCCCACCTGTTGTTCCTGAGGAAATACAAAATGAACCAATGGAAGTAGATGAAGAAAAATATGATAGTAATGAAAGGGGAATGCCAAGTATTGATGACTTGGCTAAGGCAGCTAGGAAAATTTTAGAGGAAGTACAATCTCCTCTTACACAGCAATAGGAATTCATCCTGCAGCAAGAGGAAGAATAGCCTGAACAATTGGAAGTGGCCAATGAAGTTTCATTACCCCCTGTAACTTGTCAAGCCATTGTTGTCTATAAAAAGACATTTTTGATTAAATTTTTGGAATACCTTAGGACCACATGGAGGCTAGTCACATTTCAAACCTTGAGTTTCCGCCACTTAGCCAAGACTGAAATTCAAGAAAGTCTTTGGGAGGAAGAGAAGAAGAAACTGAAAAGAGAAATTGAAAGGAAAAAAATAGGAAATTCAGGAGATGAAAAAGAAAATTGATGAAATGATGAAAATAACTGGTAAGATTGTGGAGTGTAGACCACCGCCTAGAGTCTATGCCATGTGCCTAAAGGAACAATTTCTTTGGTTTTAGTTAATGAGAATTTCAAGGAATTTAGATCCTGTTATTCATATATCCAAAGAATTTTATGATGCATACTAAGTGGCTCCTAATTGGCTAAAGAATTCTTTATGTGATTTTTATTTGCATGGATTAATAATTCCCTCTGAAACAGAGTGGAATCCACTTCTTTATATTGGTGACATCCATTTGAGGTCACTTATGTCATGGGTAGCCAACGAAATCAATTATGGCAGACAATTGGAAGCCTATGAAGAAGTTGAAAGGGATGAGCCCATACCACTGTGATTAGAAAGCACAGATCCTTATACAATGCTAAAAACCTGGCTCACTGTTGCATATGGGTTCAACAATCAAGCATAAAGAGTAAAAATATTTGATGTCAGAAAGCAAGTGTATGAGGAATTCAAAATCCAATCGTATCTATTTTGGAATCTTGCCTCTTCCAGAATTGAAAAGAGATGGGAGAAATTGATTGTTGGGCTCAGGAAATCTGAGCCACATAGCCCCTTGAATTTTGAAGCAACCCTTGGAAGGACAAAAAAGTACATACAGCTTGGTCTTCAGAAGAGGTTCAAGTTATGGTTGCCAATAACATTTCGACCTCCGGTTTTAATGTGGCCACTTTATCCCTATCGACCTACAAATGTTAATAAGGATACATAAAGCCTCAGATATGAAAGATGGAAAAATTTCAAAGGTTTCTATTATAAATTTGGGATTGTGCCAAAAATCCATACTGCTCCTATGGATTTTAGGGAAACAACTAGGAAGCTTAATGCTGGTGGACCATCATTAGGTTAAGTAGGTGGTAGATGATGAGCTCAGGATATGCTCATAATTTGAGTATCATGATGTACTTTTAATATCTCTACTTTACTGCTAATGGATGTTTTAACTCTTTTATTAAAGACTCTTTATCTAAAATGGGTAGTATCATGTAGCAATACATTGCTACATTCCTGCAACCTAACATCTCCATGTGTCTTATTAATTACCCTATTTTGACTTCTCGAGTGACTGATATAATGCATATGGTTTTTGAATAATGGGACATATTTAATATGTGATTAATGAATGTATCGTGTTGTTTACCATGAATGATTTCTTTCACCTCTGTCGCCTTGTGCATCGTAGGTTGTTGAAGGGAGCATGAACGAGTCAAATGCAACAAACTTCAGTTTTGCAGTAAAGTCCATTTGCAACACGGTGTCGAGGAAGTTGTTCCAGCGAAGACTCTCTGTCTGGGTCATTGGGAAGAAAATTAAATGATCATTAATCTGGAAAGAGTGGAATGCTAAATTCTCTAGATCATGTTGAACGAATATGTTTTCATTTATGAGAAGTCAGTTCCTCAGTTTCAGGATTCATTTATGTCCATGTCTTTCTCTATTGAGTTAGGTAGTTAGTTGTTTTTCTAGTTTAAATAAGTGTTCCTCCTGTGTGAGTGAGCAAGCATAGCATGTAAGAGTTAGTATGATAATAAGAAGCAGAATATGTAATAGTTGGTATTGTGATGAGAGATAGAGTTTTGTGTTAGTTTTCATATGAGCAGAACAATGTATATCATTCTGAGTTATGAATAAAAGATGATGAAGTTCTTAGTCCAATTCTGGCATAATTAGTTGATGCTTGCTAAGGGGGACCACTTAGTAAGTATCTGTAGTTAGTTAGTTAGTCATTTATTTTCTGTTGATCATAAGTTAGATTTTGTTCTTGAAGTTTCAGTGCAAACTCAGTCTTATATTGTTCCTGTAGCATCAGGAATCCATCCTTGTGTTTGTTCCTGTAGCATAAGGCCATTTCATAGTTTGTTTCTTAGTTGTAGTTGTTATGGTTTCTGCTTTGATTAAGTTTAGAAGGCTTCACATTACATTCCTGTAGCATAAGTGGAATTCCTTTCACACATTTATTTTGAGTAGATCGTGACTAAAACTGGTTCTTAGTGCACATACAGTGTCGCTCCATTTCAAGTATATGTTCCCTAGTTTGACAAAGTAAATGAACGACCATAAGAAGATGTTAGTCACCTACTGGAATGTCCAATTGCCAGGTTAGGATTTGCTGTGACTTTTATATCCTTTTTGTGGGTACGACCAGTCAGCTCAAATCTCAAATAATTTTCCATGTGCATCAACCAAAGTCAGCCACAACATAGTGAGGACCTAAAACAAAATCCTCAAACCCAAAAATACTTCAAACAATTTCACCTCAAACATCAGCAACATGCCACATTCACTTAGTCAGCCTTCTAGCACTGTTAAACAAAAAATCAATTAACTAAATCTCCTAACTCATACACCAATTGATGCAACAACAAAAAAATCAAGAATAATATATTACAGATACCCAACAACCTTCCCTGAGATACACAACCCAAATTCATAAACTGGTAATGGAAATGGATTCACAGATTCAACTTCAATTAGATACCCTATTGTGTTGTAGAAAAAAAAGGACCCTTTGCTTGACATGGGAATAATTCATGATAATTAGACTTAATGAGGCCTTGATTTAGGTGTTGTGAGGCATTTTATGCATCCACACTAAGTCTTGGACCTTTGTTACAAACTAAATAACATACTTTTAACAATGTCTTGTAAAGGTGTTGGAAAGTCTTGTAAATGAATTTCACGCTTTCCTAGACTTAATTAACTTATTCCTTACTAATTCAACATTATAAAATGTGTTTAATAACATTACTACATCAATCTAGAAAATTCTTATTGTAAACTTAATGATAAGCTAGTGTTGTAATGTGTCTTGCACATTCACATTGGTTCTTGTGCATTCCTAGGCTATGTGGACCTAATTTTAGTGTTTTAAAGTGTATTTAATCACACTTTCACATTGATTTATGTGTCCCAAGCCCTATTTAACATTTACATCATCACTAATAGGTCTCAATTAACCTATATTGTGCATCCTGAGCCTTTAATTGACCAAATACTTGACAAGATGGCATTTTAGACCTTATTTCCTAGTTCCTTGGCTTCTTAGGTGTCGGAATGGCCCCTGTGGGACCCATTCACCATGCATGGTGAATCAGTCCCATCCAAGTGGGAACCATTCACCATGTGTGGCAAATGAGTCCTATCTAGCCTCATTTTGACCTTTGAGCGAGAAATAAAGTGAATTTTGAATTAATTTTGCTTCATGTCAGCCTATGATGAGGTATTAACAGGATAGATTGTCTATAAATAAGTGTTTTTATCCTCACTTTACATCTAAAAACTCATTCTTACATATCTCACCATTAATTCATCATCTATCTTCTCATCCAAGTCAAGCAAGCTAGGATTTCTTCATTAGAAGTCATCAAGTTAGCTTTCTAAAGCATTCAAGGGATGAATCTTCATGTTATGTTGCATAATTTCAAGATAAAATCATCATGAAAAGGTAATAATCTCCACTATTACATGTTTCATTACTTTATTTCATCACTTTCGTTTAATTACCTAAACGGGGTTTGACTAAGGAAAACCCCCATGCCCTAACATTCAACATATCTCTCTTTTGTCTTGCTTGTTTGTAGATTTAGGAATCTTGGAGGCTTAGGAATCATTGAAGATTACATTTCAAAGTCAATTGAGTCATCTCTTCATCATTCAAGTCATATCATCAATACAAAGTCATTTTCAGGGCCAGATCTGGCAGTTTCAGAAGTAGAGATCTGTAGGAGACAGAAGTGCAAATTTAACTCCATAGAATCAACCCTTGATTTTGAAAATTATTGTAGGTGGACTGATTTTCCACCCATGGTGAATGAGTCCCATATGTAGTCTTGGAAAGTGGTTTTCTCATAATTTAGCTCCCGACAGTTAGAAATAGGTTTCTAAAAGATTTCATTAGAACTAAGACTAATTTTCCATGCATGGTGAATCAGTCCTAGTGGTCATTAACAGAGCTTTCTAAGACATTCCAAAACCTTCCAGTGACATCAATCTTCCTCTAGGTGCACTTTGTTCAATCTCATCAGATTCTGTTTTCATTTGCTTAAGTTTCTAGTTCATTCTTGCAATCAACACTGTGTTTTCTAACACCTTGCATTAGAGTGGTTTGCATTCATTTATTTTCATATGTAAATATTCCAAACACATCCACACACACATTCAACACTCCTCTTTCCATTGCTTCTAGTGTTAACAAAGCCATTTTGGCCCCTTTTCCTCTCCTTCTAGGTGAAAAACCCTAGGAGGAGCAAGAGATTTTGGGGAGCCAAAATCTTTATTACATTTTGGTAAACTCACATTTTGAATACTTCTCTTTTCTTATTTGGAATCCTTCATCATCATACATCTATTCTTCCTTTAGGATTTGCATGATTCCTTTGCATGCTAGGTGTTAAATTTTGCATTCATACAAAGTGCATAATATGCTGCATTATTACATCTTTACTCATTGAAAAGCTTTAAAATTTTGCATTTTTCATTTATACCTACATCATAGCATTCTGAAAAAATAAAAATCAGTCTCAAAGTTTTGAAAAATCTTGAAAAAAGTCCATACTAGGACTCATTTGCCACCCTGGGCGAATTAGTCCCTTCTGACACCTAAAACAACATTTTACAAAATTTAGAACATTGTTTTTGGGCTTATGTTTGGTGCCTTAACTTGTATATATAAGTTAGTTTTATTTCTATGGCATGCATTTCACTAGATATCACTTAAAATAGCTCATTTCATGCATGGTTTCATCTACATTCTTCCTGTCATCTTCCGATTGGTGTATAGTGTAATCAAAACATTCCCTTGTTTCATATCTAAAAATTGCATTTCATTACATTGCACTTCATTTAATTTTTGCATAACATGCTCTTTAAATGTGCCTTTGATTTGATTAAACATGGATTTTATAAGCATAACAATCCCTCTTATGAGTTTGATTTTGATTATGACTATCCGGAACATTGCGTAGACCAAAACATTGCATTACCCATTGGTGTGAATGGAGGTGTAGACAATCATAACACACATACTTGTTCTTCTTTCAATACCTCTCCTACTAGTGACAAAGGTATCTTGGTGAAAGAAGTTACAAGTATTGAGGGTCTTGATTGTCCCTTTCCTTATTCCCCTTTGGATGATGTTAGACAACAAGAACATAAGATCATCAACACCACTTTGCTTATCCCAAATTCATCTCTCAATACCCTCCCTACTTATAAGAAGGCTTTAGTACAAGAGGAGACAATCCTGAATGATCATACAAATCACATTTATCAAGAGGATATAGTGATTGAAAGTAATAACCTTCTCTCTCTCCTTCCTAATGTACCTAACATTTGGGAAGGCCTCTTTGACCAAAAGAGTTTAACCATTCATGAAAATCATAATTGTCCTTCTCTTGACACATCCCCCACTTGTGATGAAGCTTATTTACAAAACTCAAACTTGGATGACTATACTACAAGCTATCCTATTAGGATGGATAACCTAAAAAAAGAGAATGAGACCTTTAGGAAAATGGGAATTCAATGAATTCCTTCTCCTAATCCTCCCCCTCTTGAAAATCCCATCATTGATCATTCCCCTATTGGTGATGAAGTCATTTTGGATGAACCAAACCTTAATTGTCATAAACATGTGGTTTGTTGTTCTCCTACGACCTCTCCTTCTAGGGAGGAGATTGTGACCCAAGATAAAGATAATATCCCATTCAAAGACAATGAAAAATCTCACTTGTTATAGGATGTTAACAATATTCAACATCACTACACCCTTTACCCACGCTCGCATAAACTTCATCCTTCCAATAAACCTAAACTTATCCTTTACCCACCCTCACATCCCCTTCACACCCTCTATCCCCCTAACACCAATGTATTGTGCAATCTAGTGATTATACTGTTGCTCATACATATAACACTTGAAATAATATACAGAAGCCACAACCAACCCCAACCTCTTTATCATTACCCAATCTACCTAGTGCTCCTCGTTACCTTCTGCACACAAAGGAGTATGACCTTATTGAACAATTAAAGAATACTCCTACCAAGATTTCCCTTTGGGATTTACTTCAGACCTCACCAACTTATCATAATATTCTTCAATCCACCTTAAAAAAAATCACAATTCCTTCTAGTACAACTCCGAATGATGTGACAACTCTCATCCATAAAAAGAATCTAGACATTACCTTCCATCAACATGAGCTCCCTTCTTTGGAGTTACATACACAACATGATGCTTTTATGATAATTGCTCAATTCCATCGCACAAGTATCAAACACACTCTCATAGATAATGGTTTTACCCTTAATGTGTGTAGTATGAGTCTCCTTGATCAATTAAACATTAATAGATCACAATTCATACCTAATTTTGTCTCTATTTGAGGATTTGATAATACAACAAAGAAACCACTCGGTGTAATCACTTTACCTATTATGGTTGGGGTGGTTACTTTGAAAAATCCTATTCATTTCATGCCTTATGATCTTTCGTACAACCTTCTTTTAGGCAGACCATTGATTCATGAGATGAATGCAATGCCTTCAACCCCTCATCATATAATGAAATATGTCTATAATAATAAAATTTATCAAATTGAAGCAGATCCTGAGCCTTAAAGTTGCTTGCATCTTGAAAAAGGAGCTACAAGTCCTCTAAAAACATTGATTCCCACCTCCAACATAGAAATTGAACATAATGATAATGAATGGAAATCTAAAATATTTCGTGATGATTGTGGATCCTTAGAATTCACACCTTCATTTATGGGTGAATACATATTCACACAAAAGAAAGATGAGACACAAGAACAACCAACCATCATGTCAACACAAAATTCAGACAACCTTTCGAAACCATCCACCTCAAGCACTTTAGACAACAAAGAAAATTCTGCCATAACCCTTGATGAACACAACAATGAACAATCGCTCGATTCCAAAGTAATGAAATAGCTTTATGGAAAAGGGTATGAACTCATGAAATGGCTTGGATATAGTGGAAAAGGATTTGGTGCTCGAGAAAAAGGTATCCACAACCCTATAGAGCCTAACACACAACAAACAACTCATGGTCTTGGTTATTTTCATTTGATCGAGATCAACAAGCCTTCACTCAACATCAACAATATCACACAACACACTCCTAACTCATCTGTCACAAATTGTGGTCTTGAACATCATCCTTAATCCAATATGCAACACATGACTACACCTTTTCTTAATGTCAATGCCATCTCACAAAATGTTCATGATTTGAATTCGTTATATTTTGTATCCTCCTCTAATAGGAAGGATAAAATCTCACAATCTAGTGACACTCATGAAGGTATGACATATACTACTAAGCAAGATGTATCTTTGAAACACACCACAAGACCAACTTCTACCATTTATCAAGAGGGTATCTTGTCGAGACTCCTCCAAGATCACTTGATCACCCTCCCTCCTAGAACTCAAAAGAAATGTTATGAGAATACTTCCTTTTATGCATATCTTAGAGTTCATGGTCACTTCACTAATGAATATCATGCTTCGAGTCATAAAATTAAACATCATTAGGAATTTGGTATGCTTCCCTGTGTGGGGGCATCTAATTCCTCCATTTGCTCTTTATTTTCACTCCAACATACATTTCATCAATTGTTCTGGCTCAGCTTTGTCCTACACTAAGTGTGGGCAAGGGATTTGTTAGCCTTGTCCTTGTATGTAACTTGTTGCTGCCTTCATTGGCTAGTCGTTAACCTTTCATGAATACATATGAGAAAGCTTGGAATGTGAACAATATGCCTTAAGTTGGCTTGCATATGACATACTTTTCTTTCTCATGACGTAGCTTATCAGAAGCATATGACTTGGCATAGGGATTTCCGCGTAAGCTCTCATGTATTCTTCTTCTCTTCTACTTTAAAGCAATTTCTCACAGAACGGGTGCTCACAACTACTTTAAAGTGAGGGCATACATCACCACTCATGTTTCACTATGTGATTTATTTCTTCTTGCAATGCGTTCTTTTCTTGGTGGCGTCAATGGGCCTAATTCTCTCCAAGAGCATGATATTTCTTTGACACATCCTCTCTTGGAGATGTTAAGCACAAATTTCCCCTAAGATGAAACCTTGCACGAACAAAACAAAATCCCTTTGAACAAGCCTTACACTTTTCTACATGAACATTGTCTATGAGTGTCTTGCATATGAAGTTTTTCTTACCTTATAGAGGTCAAACCATTATTTTACTTTGTGGCACCTTATTAAAGTTATCAGGAGGTATAACTTTGATATGGTTGAGTGGGAAGCCCACCTAGTGGCATGAATTTTACCCATAGCCACCTTTCTTTTTTGTGAGTGCATACCAACTAGCATATGTATCTTACCTTTTTGGGCTTTCTCACCCTATGGAAAACTAGTTTCATGCCCCCAAAGTGAGTATACCATTGGCCTTTCTCACCTAGTGGACAACCAAGAAGTTTCGTCGGCCTAGAGTGAGTACATCTTTTTCACCCCATCTTTTTTTCCTTTAGTTCTTGTCATTGCATGATTTTGTATCTTGATAGTTGACTTAGGATCATGGATTATGGGGGCCTAACTACCTCTTTTATCTTTGTCATTATTTTTCATCTACATTTGTGCATGAGGATCTCTCTTGAATGGCTACTTTAGTGTGAGTTTGAAACAGGTTCATCCTCTCACTAAAGTGTGGGCTAAATGTGCTATAGAAAAAAAGGACCCTTTGCTTGACATGGGAATAATTCATGATAATTAGACTTAATGAGGCCTTGATTTAGGTGTTGTGAGGCATTTTATGCATCCACACTAAGTCTTGGACCTTTGTAAACTAAATAACATACTTTTAACAATGACTTGTAAAGGTGTTGTAAAGTCTTGTAAGAGATTTTCACGCTTTCCTAGACTTAATTAACTTATTCCTCCCTAATTCAAAATTATAAAATGTGTTTAATAACATTATTACATCAATCTAGAAATTTCTTAATGTAAACTTAATGATAAGCTAGTGTTGTAATGTGTCTTGCACATTCACATTTGTGCTTGTGCATTCCTAGGCTATGTGGACCTAATTTTAGTGTTGTAAAGTGTATTTAATCACACTTTCACATTGATTTATGTGTCGCAAGCCCTATTTAACATTTAAATCATCACTAATAGGTCTAAATTAACCCATATTGTGCATCCTGAGGCTTTAATTGATCAAATACCTGACAAGATGGCATTTGAGACCTTATTTCCTAATTCCTTGGCTTCTTAGGTGTCTGAATGGCCCCTATGGGACCCATTCACCATGCATGGTGAATCAGTCCCATCCAGGGGGGACCCATTCACCATGCATGGTGAATCAGTCCCTTCCAGGGGGGACCCATTCACCATGTGTTGTGAATGAGACCTATCTGGCCTCATTTTGTCCTTTGAGTGGGAAATAAAGTGAAATTTGAATTAATTTTTCTTCATGTTGGCCTGTGATGAGGTATTAACTAGATAGTAAGGCACAATTTCCTATAAATAAGTGTTTTTATCCTCATTTTACATGTAATAAATCATTCTTACATCTCTCATCATTAATTCATCATCTATCTTCTCATCCAAGTCAAGCAAAGCTAGGATTTCTTCATTAGAAGTCATCAAGTTAGCTTTCTAAAGAATTCAAGGGATGAATCTTCATGTTATGTTACATAATTTCAAGATCAAATAACCATGACAAGGTAATACATTCCATTGTTGCATGTTTCATTACTTTATTTCATCACTTTGGTTTAATTACGTAAATGGGGTTTGACTAAGGCAAACCCCCATACCCTAACATTCAACATATATCTCTCTTGTCTTGCTTGTTTGCAGATTTAGGACTCTTGGAGGCTTAGGAATAATTGAATATTACATTTCAAAGTCACTCAAGTCATCTATTCATCATTCAAGTCAAATCATTAATAAAAAGTCATTTTTCAGGCCCAGATCTGGTAGTTTCAGAAGTAGAGATCTGTAGGAGACAAAAGTGTAGATCTAACTCCACATAATCAACCCCTAATTTTGTAGATTCCTATAGGTGGATTGATTCACCAACCATGGTGAATGAGTCCCATATGTAGGCCTAAAAAGTGGTTTTCTCATAATTCAACTCTCAACAGTTAGAAACAAGTTTCCAGAAGATTTCATCAGAAGTAGGACTAATTTGCCATGCATGGTGAATCAGTCCTAGTAGTCATTAATATAGGTTTCTGAGACATTCTAGAATATTCCAGTGACATCAATTTGCCTCAAGGTGCACTTTGTTCAATCTCATCAGATTCTATTTTCATTTGCTTAAGTTTCTAGTTCATTCTTGCAATCAACACCATGTTTTCCAGCACCTTGCATTAGAGTGGTTTGCATTCATTCATTTGCATTTGTAAGTATTCCAAACATATCCACACACACATTCCACATTCCTCTTTCCATTGCTTCTAGTGTTAACAAAGCCATTTTGGCCCCTTTTCCTCTCCTTCTAGGTGAAAAACCCTAGGAGGAGCAAGAGATTTTGGAGAGCCAAAATATTTGTTACACCTGTTCTTTACTCTGTCTCCAAGCATGAACAAATACTAAAGTCTGGGCTGGATCAATTACTTTGGTTTCCATTAATGACAACACTAGAAGACATATGTGAACAGTAAAAAATGTATTTATCTTCATATTCTAGATTTACATCTACAGATGCTAACTGACTTAGAATCAAATTAAAAGCATTTAAATGATGTGCAACAAAATCACCATCTTTCATCTTTAAAGACTACAACTGTCTTTTCAAGTACAACTTATTTGTAATATTTTTGGTTTGATAGATATCACCTATCCTCTTCCACAATTTATATGCAACAACTTCTTCTGAAACATTCAAGAGAACAACATCAACAAGACATAATCTTATGGTCCCTCTTGCCTTCTTATCAAGTTTATCCCAAACCTCATCTATCATCATTGTAGATGGATTTGTCTCATTAAAAAAAACTATCCATGATCTCTCTCTTTAAGGAGTTCCTCCATTTTTAGTTTCCACATCTCACAAATAGATCCATTGAATATTTTTGTATCTAAATTAGAAGTAGAACTCATTGTAACACACTTTTTTTTAAAATCAGCAATAACACAATAGTAAAAGTTCCCACTACAGCCAAAAAACCTTCAAAATTTTAAGAGAAAGGCATCCAAAACTCTACCCAACTATTAGATCTAATAAAAAATGTTGAAAGTGGAGGTAATTATTTAGCTTAAAACATGTAAAACTATGAGATTATAGATCTAATTAAGTGTTCTTTGTCACAATTCTTTATGTATGATTATCTGTTTAGATCAATTTTACCAATTGTAGAAAGAGACATAAGATTGTAGAAGAATGAGACAAGAAGATAGAAGTGACACAACATATACATGGAGAAACCCTTTCAGGAAAAAAATCCACCAGAATCAAAAGTATTTGTATTATTTAACCTTAGAACAAGATTACAATAATATTGTATCAATCCTTTGCTTGATATGCTTCCTTACCTTCAACAATCCTTCTTCACAACCTACAAATAAACTCTGATAAAACCCTCTTCAACTTGCTGCAATTAATAGAAAATTATTAGCATTGTAAACTCTAAAGAGTTGTCAATTACAAGAGCACAAAGCTCCTCTCAAAAACCTATGCCTATTTTGTGCAAGTAGAGTTCCATCATGTAACATGAAGTCAAAACCAAAGTCTCCTCAATTTAGGTGCCCCAAATTGAACACTTAACTGATCATTGGTCAAGAAAATATCTTCCAAGATTTTCCTCAAAGTTGGAACCCAATAATGAGCCCATTTAGCTGAGCCTTATAATATATTCTCATGCAAAAGGTCTTAACTAAAAGATGTCAACTTGGGTTCCCAAGGTGGGTCCAATTCAATCTTAGTTAACTAAAACATATCTCTCCATCAATTCATACAAATATTATGGATGATTGATCATTCCCACTTAACTGAATGTATTCACCTATTATCTATCATGCAACTAAAGTCAACTATCATTCAACTCAAACTAACTACATGCAACTAATGATAACTAAACCATAATTGAACTGAATTGAACTGAACTGATACTGAATTGAACTAAGATGAATTGAACTGAACTGATCTGAACTGAACTTAAATAAACTGAACTAAACTCATGCAAATTATCAATCCCTAATTTTTAGGATCTTTACATACATTATTGAAGTGTTATCATTCCTCCAAATAGTTGACTTAAGCAAGGTGGGTTCCACCTTCCATGTGGGCGCCCCATGTGCTCCTATTTTGTGGGAGCTCTTCTTGAGCATCCCCACATATTCCTATCATTTAGGAATAACTACCAATGTTAATTTACATGTTCATTTCATTTGAATTTAATCTCTTTCTAATCCTAGTGTCAGGGAACACTTTCCTAGGACTTAGGAGATACATGAAATATGTTTAGGATTGCAATTAAATGGTGTCCTATTCCCAGCAATGGGGTATGTGCAGGATCATGATGGGCCAAAAAGTGGCAATATGATGGGTATGTGGCTGACGAATTTTTTTAAACCTAAAATTGATGAAACAAAAAGGGTTTTTAAAGGAGATTCTGATCTTTCCACCAATATAAATTATTCCTTTGAATTTAATAAGTAATTATTATTCATATTCTATTCGAGTTATGACTAAAGTCTTGATTGATAGGTTGATTGAAAAACATCTATAGCTTTCAAACATAATCAAATTTTTTGAATCCAAAACATGTATCACATTTTATGCTTTGCATACTATAGGATTAAGAAAAAGAAAAATTGAATTTCATAAAGTTTTGACCAAGTTAAGGTGGTCAGACGTACGATTTTTTATATTTTTTAAAAATTGTAATAAAAAAATCATAATTAATTATTTACTAGGAAAAAAATTACAAAAAAATATGCATCACATCGAGACATGAGTCTTCTACTTATATCTAAAATATTATAAAAAAATATTATCATTTTATTGTGGTTAGGGTGGTCAGACAAACACACTTATTTTTTCCCTGAAATTTAAGTACTACTACATCGAAATTTCAAATTTTCACTAAATAGATTTTTTTTTCTTAAACAAACCTAGTAGTTTAGAAACTACATTCAATTTTCTATAGATTCTATTCTTACATAATTTTGAAATAATATATAGATAACTTATTGAAATTTTTACGTCAAATTTCCTAACTCTGATTTTTTTGAATTTTTTGCCACTTAAGGGCCTATTTTTTCCATGATGATCCTGCACATACCCGATGACTTCAATGGATGTGTATCTTGATCATGAAACTTGATTTGAAATAATTCCTTTGAATGCTTGAATGGATCTTGAACACTACATTAACATATTAGCTCCAATAACAAGCATGATGCAAGATGACTTTGACATGATAATAGGATCTTGAATGATGCAATAATTCTTCAACAAATCTACTCTTGAATGCCTTGAAAATGCTCTTGAAATGATCTTCATATCATAAACTTTCTATAGTAATGCTCACTTCAAAATTCCTAGGTTTCTTGAAAGTCTTAAGATGAAACATAGTGAAATGACCTTATATTTATAAGTATGTAACATAAATTTCCTAAAATTCAAATAACACAAGAAAACATGTGAATATACATTTGAAATCATTGAAATACCATAAAAATAATAATTTAAATTAGGGTCATAGGTCTAAGTGAGGACCCATTCATCCATGGGCGAATGGGTCCTAGGTCACTTACCTAGGACACACATTCTCCAATGATAAGTCTTATGTTATGGCATTTATGAATGTTAGGCTCTACCCTTCAAAAATTGTAATTAATTAGGCTTGGATTTGAGTTAAATGGTCCAATTAATGCATAATTAACCTCAATTAATTAATAAATCCCTAGATAAGTGTAAAATGTAAAGGTACACCTTACAACAACATAAATAATGCACAATCAAGTCTATTTTAATTATTAGGGCCCTAAACTTATTGTGAATATGTAAAATAAATATTACAATACTAAATTAAGGCATAATCAAGTTCATTTTATTTAATATTTATTCCCAAATTAAGTGTGAAAAAATGATACTTTTTCCTACACTAAATTTAGCCCCCACTTTAGTGAGAGTATGAGCCCATGCCAAACTCACACTAAAGTAGACATTCAAGACACATATGTATGTAGCAATGACAAAGATACTCATTTATAAAACATCAAAGTCTAGAATAAGAGATGGGTGGATCAAGCTTTGATTGTCCCAACATGATGTGGAATACAACTATTTGTCTAGGGAAGGGGTGGATCAAGCTTTGAATGTCCCAATATGATGTGAAACAAAATTGTTTGTCTAGGGAAGTTCACAAGAAGAACTCAATGTCCACTATGAAAACAACACATAGACTCACATGAGTGAATGGAACCTCATGTAGTCCACTAGGTGATCCCCAAAGAAAGTGGTTTAGTTAGAAAGTCATGCCTCTGTCTTGGCTCTCACTATACTTAACATACCAAAGCTATCCCTTTGACAACTCTGATAGGACACCACACACATTCTAGTTTCAAGCTTCACAAGGTTAACAAGTTGTATTATGCTAAACACTTATGAACATTATGTATAGGGTTTGTTCAAAGTTATCTTGCTTAGTTCATGTAATGTCTTAGTCGTAGGGATCATCATGCCTAATTTCTCCAAGAGAGGACAAGTCTAAGATAAGAGAATCACAACTTAGGAAATGCAACGTGTAGCATCACCACTAAGAGGAAATTTGTATGCTAAGAAATATCATGCTCTCAGAGGACATCAAACCTAATGACACCAGCAAGAAAAGGAACACATAACAAGAAGTAAGAAAATTGCACAAAGAATGTGGGAACACCGATGTATGCCCCCACTTTAAAGGAATTGCTAAGACCATTACTGTGAACAATAACTTTAAAGTAGAAGACATGAGATGTTTCTTGGAAATCCTTATACTAATTCATATGTTGCCAAAAGAAGCTACATCATGAAAAGGGGTTGCCCCAAAAATGAAATCCCAAAACACAAAAGGGATCCATGGATTTGGGGTCAATATATCTTTTCTACAAAGTGATTATAGAGCTTGGAAATGTCATTATTCCCAAGAGACTCGTAGAATAGGAAGAATGATACATAGAGAGAAAAATAAAAGAAAAATATTTCAGGTCAACATGGAAGAGACCTAAATATCTCAATTCCTTGCATCATCCCCATAAGGAAAACATAAGACAAGAGAAAAGATAAATGTCTATGACATATAGAAGAATGTAGGTACATATAGAGGAATGCACATAAAGAGAGATACATTAAACAAAAAAGTACAAGGGAGATCACATTACACACATGCAATCACACAAAGAACATGCAAAATAAAATAATTCCAAATACTAGTAAGGCACATGCAAGTCAACCTATGGAAGATATTTCACATCCCAATCTTGTTTAGTATATACAGAAGGAGGAAAAATAGCCAAAGTGACAACACCAAGTGCCAAAACTAAGACAAGACTATCTAACCCCTCGCCCCCACTAAGTGTAGGACAAGGATGAACCGAGATGATTGATGAGAAACATGATAGAATGAAAATCAATATCACTTAGAGGAACTAGGTACATCAATAGAAGGAAGTGCACCACAATCCTTAAGATGTTGAATTTTATCACTTAAAGCCTTACATTCATTGGTAGAATAACCATGAACTCTATGATATGCACAAAATTAACTCTTGTAAAATTTATTTTTGTGTTTTTGGATGAAGAGATATTAAGTTATCTTGGAGGAGTCTCAACAAGATACTCTCTTGATCAATAGTATGGGATATTTATTTCTTATCACATGATGTCATACACACAATAGATGATAAGGCCTTAGATGAAGATGAAGATAAAGGTGGTAAACCTAGATCTTTCTTGAAAGAGTATGGTATAGAATTCACTTGTTCTCTATCATTTTTCTCTGTGTTTTCATTGTATCCATGTTTAGAAAGGAGTTTGTATCCAAGACCATAACATTCTTCCAACTTGGATAAAGGGGTTTTATGCTTCTGAGAAAGATTGGATTCTTCAAAAGAACACAAATCCTTTTAAGGTTTCTTAAAGTTATGCATCTTCCTCTCATGAGGGATGGGAGTTAAAGATCCCCCATCACCACCATGGGGTGATTTTGTTGATGTAGAAACAAGTTGAGAAAATAAAACAAAAGGTTGTTTTGGTTTAGAATTTGAGATTTTGTACTATCCCATAAAAGAGGGCATTAAATATATTGAATCCAATCATCACTAAAACATGTGTTTGAAAATTATTTTTTTGTATATGACACTTTGGACATTGAGGGTGCTATTTTGGACTCTTCATTGAAATGAGGCATAAAATATAATGATCCCCAATTATCTCTAAGGATTTTTATTGTAGGTGAAATAAAATTAGGATTAACATCAACTTATATAGGTTTTAATTTTTAGGTTGGAATAAAAGTATTAGGGGAGTTGGAAGTGTTGTGATCATGTTGAACTTGGGATTTATAGCTTCATTCATCTGCTTCAACCATGTGTATCTTTTTGTTGTATTCAAATTTCACCTCATAGTGAAGATTAGATGGGACTCCTTTGATAGCATGGATCCGTGGTATCCATAGAAGAAGATTCTATGAAAGAGGTCCTAGCATGATATGGATAGAGGTAGGTGAAACTACGGGTTTGATATCAATAGGAAATGTGATCATTCCTAATGGTTTCCTATTAGCATTTTCAAAGCCATAAATATTAACATCATTAAGTTGAATAAGCCTCTTATCCACACCAATTTTATCTAGGAGGTCAATGCTACAAAAATTAAGATCTTCTCCATTGTCTATGAGAGTGTGCCTAATTGAGGTTTCATTATTGATCACCTTTATCATTAAAGCTTCATTTTTATTCTAGATCTCAAGCAGGGGTAATTCATGTTTAAGGAATGCGATTTCTAACTATGTGACTTTAATAGAATCAAAGGAGGATGCTACATCAATCAATTTCACATAATATTGGATATTATTTTTCTTCATTTCCAAAATTTATTGGAGAATCCAATTGTATGTAGGTAATGTTTGAACAAGATCTCATAAGGATATGTTAGTGGGAGTATTTTTAAGTTCTTCAACTAAATCATACTCCTTTCCACCATGTAAAGTAAAACTTGAGCAATAGGTTGAGGTAATGGTAATGAAACGGGAGTGGTTTGTTGTTTCTTATTGTTTCATGTATTATATTGTGTGAGCAACAACATTATAACTCGGTTGCTGAATTTTTTTTTACTATTAGGTCATTTTATAAATTTCAAGATTTATCTTAGATTCCTTTTATGTGGTTCGATGATGGGAGGTGACCTAGGAGGCTCACTAATTAAATGAGGAAAAATTTGTGTGTTCATAACCTCAACAAACCTATCCTTATTTTCATGATTTCTTCATGAAGGGGAGTCTAATTATGTCACTTCATTATCTTCATCTAAGGAAGCCACATTACTATTGTTTGAAATACATGCATCAATTCTATCATTCTCTTACACCATGATATCTACCCTAGTAGGAGAGAATTTAGGAGAGGAGCACACAATATATTCATCACATTCCATGGTTAGATTTTGTAAAGCAACTTCATCACAAATAGGGGAGGCATCAAGAGAAGAACAACTATCATTGATTGAATCCTTTTGTTCAATTAGATGTTTCTAAGTGGGAGAAGCATTAGGAGAGGGAAAAACAAGACTCTCATGACTCTCAATGAGTGTATCTTCTAACACCAAATTATCTTCTTCACAAAAAGGAGAGATATTAGGAGAAGAACAAATGTGATTTTCATGTTTGTCCATGATTTCATTCTCTTTCTCTAAAGCATTGTCACAAGCAAGGCATGAATGGATACTAGGTAAAGTGATGTTAAGAAATGTGACAATGGTGTTTACCTCTTGTGCCATAATATCTTCCAAAGTAGGAGAGTTTATAGGAGAGGATCTTTTAACATTATCATGATTCTCAATAGGTGTATCTTCTAACAGAAAAATACCTTCGCCACAAGTAAGAGAGGTATTGGGAGAAGAAAAACTATGATTACCATGATTGTCTATGATTACATATTCTTCTATCACATCATTCCCACAAATAGGATAGATATGAGGGGGTGTGGAATTAAGGAATGTGTCAACATCTTCACTCTCTTGCACCAAGAGACTCTAATAAATGGGAAATATATTGGAGGAATGACTTGTTAGCTCTCAAAAACACGGGCGGAATGCCTTACGAGGCTGCCAAACTCTTGATATGTTTTAGGGTAACAGACAAGGTCAGACTTTAGACCTTCTACTCTTCAGGTGCTGCTAGACCTAGGCGGGTGTACCTATATGAATGAAGCAGACTTAACTTGTTCCAATCTCATTGAAATGTTTTGCCCATAATGGCAAATGGGAGTGGACAATTGAAATAAAATTTGGTATAAATTGTATAGCAATGTTCCAAAACTAAATCCTAATATGCTTAGTTAACAGATGTAAAAAATATGAATGAATCTTAATGGTGAAATGCTGAGACTAGTGCCTTATTGGGTATGCAGAATCAAATGAAATAGAAATGGGAAACCTCTTCCTGGAAAACATTCAAATTGTTTGCAATATGTTTTGTTTATAACTTGTATAAACATGCAAGACTGTGATTACTAAGTTCTTCTTACTGATCCAAATGAATTTCATTGATTAATGTGATTAAAGAAAAGGATTTAATCCTTCCTTGAAAGAATCAACCAACCAATCACACAGAATAGAAAATGTGCACTGATAAACTGAACAAAAACTTGTTATGTCAATTTAAATAACTAGACAACATCAATTTTGGAGACAACTTGAATAATACTTTTATGAATGCAACAGACAATTGAAACCATAAATAAGTAGCCACATCAACTGATTTTCATTGATATCTCAATTTGAAATCATACATCATAGTCTCTGTTTTGAAATTTTTTATTCTACTATATCCATTCCTAATCTATCTACCATCTATCTACCATCTACCATCATCTTATTTACAGTCAAAAATGAATATTTATACATTTGTGTCCGAAAGGACACAATGCTTCGTATTCCAATGTCAGCGAGCAATTGTTTACATTTGGGCTTCAAATAACAACCACTGAGACATTTGTTGAGACATCTTGTAGTCATACTAATCCTCAATGTTGCACCAACAGTCATCCTATGCATCGTTGTAATGTTATGCCGTCTTATTGACATTTTGAGTCTCACCGACGAATGTTCATTCATCCCATGTGCTTCGACGTAACATTCTGATGTTGGGGAGATGTTCCACAAATAATACTTCATCATATCGAGATGTGTCCTTTTGTTTCTTTCACTTCGATGTGACCTTGTGAGGTCGGGGAGATGTCATATCAGCTATACTTTGTAAAACCAAAAGATTCATCTTTGGTCGTTGTGAAAAATTCTAAGTCAGGAATAGGTCTCATAGATACCTTTGTCTTATCGAAATACCCCGTGGTGTATTCCTGTCACTAAGACATATGGGCTCTCTTGCCGATGAAGCAACACATTGGTGTGACCTTTAAGTTTTCTACCAATGAAACTGATCTTACCGATGAAATAAATTTCATAGGCAAGACTATGAATCTTCGAAAAGACTCATACCAATGCCAAATTTCTCGCTAAACCTATTCCTCCATATTACTCTATTCGCTGAGACTCTCGCCGAAGTATTCTATTGGTGTAACTTTCAAATTTCGGTGAAACTCATACTGACGACCCTTTCTCTTGCTGATGCATATCTTTATCTGTGTGACATTCAGATCGGCAAGACTACGTGACTTCCTCATGATAGCCTTTTGATGAAAACCCCTTTGCGCCATATCGGCAAGACCCAACACACTTGGTGAGACATTACTCCGATAGTCTTTTGTTTTACCGCTATGCATATCCTCATCAGCGTGACATATGGGTCGCTGAGACTACAAGACCCCACCCTGATAACCCTTTGATAGGATTCCCCTACGCATGTTGGCAAGACTAGAGTCACTGGCTGAGAGCTCACTCTGGTAACCCTTGACTCTTACCGATACATCATTTTGTGTGTTTTAGTCAATGAGACACAATACACTCAGTAAAACCTCACCCTGAAGTCTTTTGGCTTGGCTGATAAACTTCCACATGCATCAGTCGACGAGACATAAAGGGTCTACTATGAATTTACTCCGACGATGAATCTCCTGCCGATGTGTTCTTTCTCGTGCACTAGTCGGTGAGACACGACCCATTCCGTGAAACCTCACCCTGATGAAACATTCTTGCTGAGATAAAACTTCCTCTGTCACTGAGACAATGACTAGTGTCCTACTGAAAGACACCTACAGATGAATTCCAATTGCTGTGACATTAAAGAAGTCTTGTTGATAATCTGCAACAAAATGTATATTAGCAAAAAATGCAATATGGATCAGGGAGACCTTGATTTCTTCATGCCGATAGGAATTATAATATGAAATACTCAGACCTAGATGATTTCAATAGGATCACACAACAAAAAATGGGAAAAAGGTTATGAAGGGAGGATATGTGCATATGGTGAGGACTCGATTGGAAACTCAAAGGTATGAAAAACTTGTGAAATTATTCAGAATTTCACAGTTCTAACAGTGGCTCCGTCTAGGGATGAATGATTGTGAAATCATTGCAAGGATACAAATTTTTGGGTGAGTAGACCAGACTCAAGGTGATGGATCAGTGAGCAAAATAGAATGAATGGAAATGAAAGTGACCCTACACTACTGTACATGGAAAATATTTATTTTGAAAGGAAAATCAGGATTGTTCATGTACTGGCAAGTCCTGTACCTTTTATTTCCTAGACTATTGTGCATGGAAGAGAATTTTAAAGAGGATCATCAAGAGTTGTCCATGCATTGGCAACCCTTAATCCTATGTGTTGTTCAAGAGAAAAAATGCTTCAAAAATTTCCCATGTACAAGAAATTCTTGATCTTCACCAGCCATATTTTGTAGATAGTATGAATCTTCACCTCTCTTTCCAACAACCACAAAAGGTCCCAGCCACAAGGCTTAAAATTTCCCATGTTTTCCCTTCTCCTGACACCTTGCATTCCACATCAGTACCAAATCACTTTCCTCAAATTTTCTATCTTTTTCCCTTTTATCAAATAGATACTTCATCTGTGTTTTAACTTTATGTTCTGATTTTGAGCTCTTTGTCTTATCTCATCTAGTTCAGCTAGTTGTTCCATTCTCTCCTCCATAAGCTCTGGAATGTCTATATCCTCCTGAAGAATAAACTTGTAAACTGGTAACAAGTTTTGTAAAGGCATCCTGGCTTGTGTTCCATACACCAATTCAAATGGGTATTTTCCAATTACCTTCTTTACAGTGATTCTATTAGCCCAAACAACTAATCTCAATTTTGAATCCCATGCCTTCTTGTTCTGACCTAGCATCCTCCTTATAATCTTTAGAAGACTTTTATTACTAGACTCAGCTTGACCATTTGCTTGTGGATGGTAAGGAGTTGCATAAGAAATGGTAATGTCATATGTGCTACAGAAGTTTCTGAATTCATCTGATCTGAAACACATCCCATTGTCAGTAATCCATCTTAGTGGTGTACCGAATCTGGTAATAATGTTCTCCATTAGAAAATTTGTCACCACTTTACTTGTAGCTTGTTTAGTTGGGACTGCTTCTACCCATTTGGTAAAATAATCAGTGGCCACTAGTATCCATTTATGTCCTCCACTCGATTTTTCTTGTATCTCTCCAATGAAATCAATTCCCCATTGATGAAAAGGGGCATCAGCCTGCAAGGGTCGAAGTGGCAAAGCTCCCTGATACTTCAGTTTCCCAGAGAATTTCTGGAATGCCTCACATTTTCAAACATATGTAAAAGAGTCATTAAAAACCTTTGGCCAGTAATAACCTACCCTGAGAATTTTATGCTCAGTTGTCTTTGCTGAATAATGTCCTCCACAAACCCCTTCATGCATTTCACTCAAGACATGCCTAGATTTTGATTCATCCAGACATAACAATAGTATACCATCCCTATTTTTCCAAAATAGATCTACATCCATGAAAACATACTTAGATGCCTGCAACTTCAAAGTTCTTTTCTGGATGTCACTCAATTCCTCTTGACACTTCATGTATTTAAGGTAATGCATGATATCTACATACCGTGGAGTATGCTCAATGCTTGCAATTACAGTCTCTTCTTCTATATTGCAAATTCAATTTGCTTCAATGTTCACTTCTACCATCAACTTAGCCAAGCCCTGACCTCTTACCAGTTTAGTGATTTGTATCTCCATGTCAAACTCTTGGATTTTGTTAATCCATCTGCATATTTTTCCTATTACTTTAGACTGTGTCAGAATGTCCTTAGTAGCTACATGAGGGACATAAGCAACCACCTTTGCTCCAACAAGATATGGACTGAAATATTTCATAGCTTTCACTAATGCAAATGCCTATTTTTCCATTATATCATACTTTAATTCAGACCCCTGCAATGACTTACTAAAGAAAGACACAGGTTGTTCATAACCATCCTCATTCTTTTGTAACATAACAATAGCAATAGTGTGCATTGAAGCGAATGAAAATATCTAAAAAGGTTTTGCAAAATTAGGAGATTTAAGGACAGGAGCCTCCTTGATGGCTCTTTTAATGGATATAAAAGCTTGCAAGGCTTCTACAGTCCACTCTACTTTTTGTCCTTTCTTCAACATTTTTGATATGGGTTTAATGATCTCAGCAAAGTTAGAAACAAATCTCCTAACAAAATTAATCTGACCAAAGAATGACTATATAGCCTTATAGTTTTAGGGACAAGAATTTTATCAATGGCCTCAACCCTTCCAGGATCTATCCTAATCCCTTCTTTTGAAACAATATGTCCCAAGAGCTTACCTTCTGTGATTGTAAAATGACATTTCTTAGGGTTCAAGCTGATACCATATTCAAGGGCTTTTATAAATACATTTTCCAAATGTTGAACATGATCTTCAACCTTCTTTAAATAAGCAGTCAGGTCATCCTAATACACCACCATGATAGCATTGATCAAATCTACAAATGCTACATCCATAGCTCTTTGGAAGGTTGCTCCTGTGTTTGTAAGACCAAATGGCATTCTCATGTATACATATGTCCTCCAAGGAGTCATAAAAGTCATCTTGTATTGTTCAGATTCTTTGACCTTGACCTGGTTATATCCTGAAAACCCATCCATCATAGACAATAGTTCGCACCCTGTCACCTTATACAATATAGCCTCCATATTGGGTACAGGATAATTATCTTTGAGGGATGCTATGTTTAGATTTCTGAAATCTACATAGAGCCTTATATCCCCATTTTTATTTCTCATAGGGACCAAGTTTGAAACCCACGTTGAGTGCCTAATTGGTTTAATGATTCCACTATCTTTGAGCTTTTCTAGTTCTTCCTACATTTTAGGCTCCAATGTTCAATTTATGGGTCTTTGATTTTGTCTAAATGGCTTAGAATCTGGCTTCAATGGTATTTCATGCTAAAAACAAATCTTCCCTGTATGCTTTTAGATCTTCATAAGACCAAGCAAACACATGTTTATATTTTCTCAGCAACTCTATCAACATTCTTCTAATTGTAGGGCTTATCTTTTTCCCTATGTACACCCTTCTTGGTGTCATCTTAGTCCCCAAGTTAATCTCTTCGATATCTTCCCTTTTGAATGGTGTTTGCTTCATGAGGGATCGATCATTTCCATCATACACCCTCTCCAATGCCACTAAGCCTTTAGGAAGCTTATTTGTTTTGAGTTGTAAGATCTCCTTTCCAAATACTGTTTGGTTCCCATCCATTTCTTCAACAAAGGCATTTAAATCAATTTAATGTGCTTCATATTGATCTATGCAGTGGAGGAACTTCAAAAGATTAGTATCATCATTAAAGACCTGCCAACTATATATGTTATCAAGGACTGTAGGCCTTATCTTGAACTCAATTTGTGATACTCCAGCCAATGTAATGTCATCTCTTTTTAGCGCCATATTTGCTGAAAAAATCTGCCATTTTGTTCTTTGACCTATCAATCCACTCAATTGAGAAGGCATCAAACAACTCAATTGTGTCCCATACAAAATTCTTGTATTGTTTCAATCTTTTATGTTTTACTGCATACTTTGACTTAATTTGTAAAACAACCAACTCATAATCCCCCAAAACAGCCATCAACTTGATTTTATGTTTCACAACTATATTCAATCCTATTATTAAAGCTTCATATTCCGCCACATTGTTTGTACATTCAAATGTTAATAGGAATGAATACTTAAATGTAATACCTTCAGGTGAAACAAACATAATCCCAGCTCTATTACCCTCTTGGCTGCAAGCTCCATCAAAATACATTTTCCATACACCATTGCCATTTTGTGCAGCATGTTTTTCAATTGGATCGCTATTGGTTAATTCTGGCTGGGTTGGCTCTATCTTAAAATTCCCAAGATCAACATCACAAAAATAGTTGATTTGATCTTGTGGTACACAGTCAACAACCTGGTTCATCCGTGGCTCTCTGTACAGCTTCACTTCCTGACCATTCACTGGAATGGTTGCATAAGACAGATCAAACTGGACATTGCCACCAACTGCTACTGTCCACTGTCTTGATAAGAGCATCCCAAACTGAGGAGGGGTATCAATTACTATTATATCAATGTTATAGGCCACCTAAGGATAAGTATCAAGCTTGAATTCAACATCCCTCATTATACCCACCACAAGAACATGTCTCTTATCCATTGCATAGCACTTCCCTCCAGTAGTATCCACCCACATACCAAGCTGTTTCATAACTCCTATTGGCATAATATTCATGGCAGCTCCAAAGTCTATCATGCAGTTCCTCAACAATTTGTTATTTATTAGTAATGTAGTGAAAAAAGGATCAACTGGTGGGGGATTTAATACTATATTAAGGAAAAATTCTAGGATATTTACCTTCTCTTGTTTATTTTTAGCAGCCATTTTACTTTCAAAATTACCACTTGTTATCAATTGAACTACACTATCCCTATATTCTGTAATTTTCATCATCTCAAGTAATGGCATAAACATTTTTACCTGAGATAAAGCTTGAGTGAAGTCAAAAGAAGAACCCTCTGCCTTAATCATTTTCATTTGTTCTAACGTTTCTCCTTTGTTCTCTTCCTTTTCTCTTTTACTTGGTTGATCGGTTTTTTGCATTTCTTTGTGCAATTCCTTTACTTCCTCCTTTTGGACAGGCTTCTATTCTCTTTTATCATTTTGTTTGTTTTCTACTTTCTTCAAAGCTCCTTGTGTCAGCTTTTGATCTATCATAAAGATTCCCCTGGGGACACCTTCCTTCTCATTTACTGTCCTGTTTCTCAACCAGTACTTACTCTTTGCTTCTTCAACTACATCAATAGTTAATCTCTCTATCTCTTCTTCAGTGAGTTTCCTCATGCTGCCCTCAGTAGGCATCTCATCAGAATGTGGTTCTACATAGTCATCCTAAGACTCAGAAAGGATCTATTGTTTAGCCATGTGGACATTGTACCTATGATTTAAAACAACATACTCATATCCATCTTCCTATGAAGATGAGTACCTCTCCTCAACCCGGTAAAAAGTATTTGAATTCAAATACACTTTGTGATCTTCTCCATCATTTCCCATCATCATTCCTTCCTCTTGCATTCTTTGGGCTACAACACAATAATCTGGGGAGTGTGGCTTACGACAAATTTCACAAAAATAATTGTTATTCACCATGTATGTTCCCTTCTTCTGTAATGGATCAGGAGTCTCTTTGTTTCTAGGCCTATCTATTATAGGTTTTCCATCTTTCGAGTTTGTGTTATTGATAATTATTGGTTTGTTGAGGAGCCCTATGATTATCTCTTTTATCAATTATCCAAGCAGCCCTCCTATTGTTTTCAATTGTTAATGCTATCTTATGGGCTTTAGCCAAGTCTCTTGGGAGCCTATTTCTTAGTTCATACCCTATTTTAGGATCGAACACATTCAAATAAACACTCAATGCCACAGAGTCTGGCAATTTTGATCCAGGAGGTATTTTATTATGTACTTTATTGAATTTTCAGTTGAAATCATAAATTGAGTCATGATTTTTCTGAATTCGCATCAATTCATGAAGAGAAACATTAGGTGCACTTTGATTCCCATATTGCTCAAGGAATCGGTCCTAAAATATTTGGAGAGAATCAATAGAGGCTGTTGTTAGGCTGTTGAACCAATCCCTAGCTTCTTCAATAAGTGACATCATGAATAGCCTCATATGTAAATCTTCATAAGGTACATCCAAATCTTGAATGAAAGCATTGAAACTCCTGAAATGGTCTTCAGCAGAAATTACACTACTCCCTGTAAAATTAGGCACCAGACCTCTCCAACTGCCATCCATAGGGTAAGGGTATAATTGAAACCCTGCTAAATCAAACTGTCTGATCATTATTGTATACTGGTGAGGGGGAAGGTTAGGTGGATACTGGTACATTGGATTAATATATTGTGTATTATGATGTGGCACATAATGTTGACCATGAGGTGGTTATACATTTGTATATTGTGTGGGAATATGAGGTGGATGATTTGGCTGTCTGTATTGATTCCCTACTTGATGGTGAGGGATCCTTGGTGGATTAGAAGGCCCTGCACCATGATTGCCCTATTTATGAGGTGGTACATACTTTGGGGGTCAATCAACTGTCTGAGTAATGTTCTAAGTTTTCTGCAATTCAAATTATCTCATTGCTTGTATCATCTAGGCCTTCTCATGTTCTTCTCTTTCCTTTCTTTGAGATTCAAATCATGCTTTTACTTCTTTATATGTTAAAGATTCATAATCTTTTTGAGGAGTTTCAAGATCAGTGGGTCCATTTTGATTACCTTCCATTTTTTTATCATATTCATGCTAAATTTTGACTCGTTCAGCCTCGAGTTCGGCTCTAAACTTAGCCTGTTTCTGAGTATCGTAGAAAGGGTTTCTTTGATCTTCTAGGGTACAAGGCTCTGCACTTGAATTATCTCTCCATGTATCATAACGATCATATGTTTCACCATGTGGTATTGATGATTTTTCTTTGTTCATCATGCACATGTCCTCACTTATCCTTTTACCCTTATCAACCCTATCATCCTTGTGTGTCCACTTACTGCTTCTAGTAGGAGCTCTAGTATGACCTCCCCTGTATTGAGATCTTCTTCCATTCATGTTGCAATGTTTTTATCAGAGTCGCCACTCACTTTCTTGAAAGTGAGAAAAAGTTTGTTACTTCTTATTCCCAGCAGAGTCTATACAAAGTTCTTGACTCTATGATTAAGGCTTTGATTTTGAATTGACTCCCCAGTAGAGTCGCTAATTTGTTAGCTCTAAAAAATGCAGGCGGAATGCCTGAGGAGGCTACCAAACTCTTGATACATTTTAGGGTAACAGACTTTAGACCTTCTACTCTTCAGGTGCTGCTAGACCTAGGCGGGTGTACCTATATGAATTAAGCAGACTTAACTTGTGCCAATCTCATTGAAATGTTTTTCCCACAATGGCAAGTGGGAGTCGACAATTGAAATCAAATTTGGTATAAATTGTATAGCAATGTTCCAAAACTAAATCCTAATATGCTTAGTTAATAGATGTAAAAAATATGAATGAATCTTAATGGTGAAATGCTGAGACTAGTGCCTTTTTGGGTATGCGGAGTCAAATGAAATAGCAATGGGAAACCTCTTCCTATAAAACACTCAAATTGTTTTGCATATGTTTTGTTTATAACTTGTATAAACATGCAAGACTGTGATTACTAAGTTCTTCTTACTGATCCAGATGAATTTTGTTGATTACTGTAATTAATTAAAAGGATTTAATCCTTCCTTGAAAGAACCGATCAACCAATCACACAGATATAGAAAATGTGCACTGATAAACTAAGCACAAACTTGTTATGTCAATTTAAATAACTAGACAACATCAATTTTGGAGACAACTTGAATAGTACTTTTATGAACGCAACAGACAATTGATACCAAAAATAAGTAGCCACATCAAGTGATTTTCATTGATATCTCAATTTGAAATCATACATCATAGTCTCTGTTCTAAAATTTTTATTCTACTATATCCATTCCTAATCTAACTACCGTCTATCTACCATCTACCATAATCTTATTTATAGTAAAAAATGGATACTTATACATTTGTTTCTAAAAGGATACAACGCTTCGTATTCCAATGTCAGCAAGCAACTGTTTACATTTGGGCTTCAAATAACAACCACTAAGACATACATCGAGATATCTTGTAGTCATACTAATCCTCAATGTTGCACTGATAGTCATCATGTGCATCATTCTAATGTTATGTCATCTTATCAACACTTTGAGTCTCACCGACAAATGTTCATTCATCCCATGTGCTTCGCCGTAACATTCCGATGTTGGGGAGATGTCCCACAGACAATACTTCATCTTACCGAGATGTGTCCTTTTGTTTCTTTCACTTCGATGTGACCTTGTGAGGTTGGGGAGATGTCATATCGGCTATACTTTTTCATACCGAAAGATTCACCTTTGGTCACCGTGACAAATTCTGAGTTGGGAAGAGGTCTCATAGATACCTTTGTCTTACTGAAATACCCCGTGGTGTATTCCTATCACTGAGACATATGGGTTCTCTTGCCAATGAAACAGCACATTGGCGTGACCTTCAAGTTTTCTCACCAATGAAACTGATCTTACCGATGAAATAAATTTCATCGGAAAGACTATGAATCTTCAAAAAGACTCATACCAATGCCAAATGTCTCACCAAACCCATTCCTCCATATTACTCTATTCGGTGAGACTCTCCTCGAAGTATTCTATTGGTGTAACTTTCAAATTTCGGTGAAACTCATGCCAACGACCCTTTCTCTTGTCGATGCATATCTTTATCGGTGTGACATTCAGATTAGCAAGACTACGTGACTTCCTCCCAATAGCCTTTTGATGAAAACCCCTTTGCACCATATCGGCAAGACCCAACACACTTGGTGAGACATTACTTCGATAGTCTTTTGTTTTACCGCTATGCATATCCTCATCGATGTGACATATGGGTCATTGAGACTACAACACCCCACCTCGATAACCCTTTTATAGGATTCCCCTGCGTATGTCGATGAGACTAGAGTCACTCACTAAGAGATCACCCTGATAACCCTTGACTCTTACCGATACATCATTCTGTGCATTTTAGTTGGTGAGACACAATACACTTGGTAAGACCTCACCCTGAAGTCTTTTGGCTTGGCCAATAAACTTCCACATGCGTCGGTCAACGAGACATAAAGGGTCCACTATGACTTTACTTTGACGATGAATCTCTTGCCGATGTGTTCTTTCTCATGCACTGGTCGGTGAGACATGACCCATTCGGTGAAACCTCACCCCGATGAAACATTCTTTCTGAGATAAAACTTCCTCTATCGCCGAGACAATGACTAGTGTCCTGCCGAAATACACCTATAGATGAATTCCAATCGCTGTGACATTAAAGAAGTCTTTTCGATAATCTACAACAAAATGTATATTAGCATAAAATGCAATATGGATCAGGAAGACCTTGATTTCTTCTTGCCGATAGGAATTATAATATGAAATACTCAGACCTAGATGATTTCAATAGGATCACACAACAAAAAATGGGAAAAATGTTATGAAGGGAGGATATGTGCATATGGTGAGGACTCGATTGGAAACTCAAAGGTATGAAAAACTTGTTAAATTTTTTAGAATTTCACAGTTCTAACATGACTAACATGCTTGTTGGTGAGCTTTCTCTTGACATACTTGGAAAGGAAATATACTAACATTGTGAAAAGTAATATATCCAACTTATGCAATTCTTCAAGATGTAAACAAGTATATAACAAATCTGATGATTTTCACTATTGAAATGATTTTGGAATGATTTTAAAAATGGCTACACTAAATAGATGTTTATACCTAGATGCATAAAACAAAAATTCTTGAAACTTTCTATACTGATATTGTAGGTTACCAATAGGCCTAGGAAGTGTAGAAAACCATAGAAAAGCTTGGAAAAGTTATTTTTTATAGGCCTCCAAGGAATCATTTGACTAGGGGAAAATGGTTCCCAGTATAAGTTCTTTTTAAATTGAAAAATTCAATTTTTGAGTGATTAGATGTGTTCTCCATTTCAAGTCTCAAACTGATATTTTTGTAATAAAATTTTCCAAAATTTGATGTGTAAATGCAAGTAAAACTAATGAAAAATGATGAACTATATGACACTTTTTGAAATGCAATTTTGATCCAATTTTTGAATATGAATGATGAAAAGTACACAAATATGCAAACACTCTACAAAATCAATGTGATATTATTCAATTTGTTTTGAATTTTTAGATTTAAAAAGAATGTAAAATGCATGTTCACTCCTAAAACGCAATGCAACTTTATGCCAAATTTGCAAACCCTAAATGCAATGAATTAATGCAAATCGTAGATCTAGGGTATGAAAGCACTCCATATCATAAATTAGAATGTGCAAAACTCAAGTTCACCATAATGAAATATAGAAAATAGGATAGGGAAGTTTCCCAAAATGGAAAAGTGGTTCCTATTTGGTCTCAAAAACTAAGGTTTTGAACCTTAAGAGGGTTTCAATCTCTTAGTACATTTTTGGCTAAAAAATAGGGTGAATATGATTGATAAACCCCTACTCTTTAGGCTCTACTAAACCTAGGCGGGTGTACCTAAATGATAAGGAAGATTTAAAGGTTTAAATATAGTCTCTAACTTGGGTGGTCTATTCACAATGGAACATGGACATGAAATAGATGCTAGGCTAATAACTAATTCCTATTGTCAATGTTTTGAGAATTAAATACATGAATTAAATACATGTATGAGTAAAGTTTGTATAAAATGTTCTAAGTATGACTAGTTCCTAATCCTATTTGGTGAATGGAGTCAAGAGGTGAATGATGATGGAGATAGATATGTAAGGTAGGTGGATCTACTTCTTAGCTTAACTCTAACTTGTTGGGAACTTTAGATGTTTGCAACTTGTACAAACGTCCAAGTTTGTTAGCTACTGTACTCTTCTTTATGAAGATCCTAGTGTTATTTTCACAAATTACTGTGATATCATAAAAGGATTTTTAATTCTTAACTTGAGGGAAACCAACCAGAATAATCAATTTAAAAGGATTTTAATCCTTTGTAGGAACCAATTAAAATGAATTACTTGAAAGGAATTTAATCCACTCTAGCCAAAACCCAATCAAGAAAATCACACAACAACAAATGTGTCATGAAAAATTGTATAAATTTGAATAATTGAGGAAAACCACTTTGGAGACAACACGACAACATATATGATTGAATATTAACACAACAGTTGAACACTAGAAATAAATCACTAATTATGAATAGTATTATCCATTATATTGCTTCAAAAGATATACATTAGTAGCAAAAGCTTTTGAAATATAAAAATGGATGAGCGGAAGATGATAAGCTAATGGATGAGCCTATCTACTACAACTAATGATTTTCTAACCTAATTTCTAATGATTGATGATATAATTTCATCTTACATATATCCCTTTTTAGGGTTGTGACCCTTCACACATTTGTTTGGTGCAACTCTTCATTATTTATCTTCAAAAAATTAAAATACTTTAATCTTCATTGTCTTCATTTCTGTGAAGATAATTATAATGATATTCTTCCTTTACTAGCAAGTTCATGTTCATCCTTTCACCAAAAATAAACTTTTTAGGTAAAAGTAATTACCTTCTCCAAGACACTGACACTTATTTAATCACTCCTGTAAAACTGTTTTACTTCTAAGTGAAATATTTTATAATTTCACTCCACATGAAAAAATTCATTCCCTAAAATAATATTTCACTCAGAGTGTGATTATTTCAATAAATTTTTCATTCCATATTTTCATTCAATATCCTAATAGTTTTCTTGTGTAGAACATTTCATGATACTTTAATCTTAACTCCTTTGTTGGAAATTTTTTCATTTATATTTCACCTAGTAATTGTCTAATCTTTAACTCTTTCATGAAAATTATGTACATTCCACATCAATATTATCATAATCACAATGAAGTTTTTATTTAATCCTCTTTTTTCCTTTTCACTCATTTTGCTCTATAAGAGAGACTTGAAAAATAGTCACTTTGAAATCAACAAGCCTCCTTAATAATATTTGTGTTCCCTTTGTGCACATCGATTTTGTGAGAGGGACATTAAATTACTCCCAAAATTTTTGTTTTATCTTCATTCCTCCTGTGGAAATTATTCACTTCTTAGTGAAAATATTTTACAATAATGTTACAGAATAAATCTTTATTTTGCATTGTATACATTAATTTTTCCTGCTTCCACCATCATTTTTATTTTACCTAATAAAATTTAATTGTTTGTTTATTTTTCAAAGCATTGAAGATATTTTGAATGATCTCCTACTCATATCATTGTCTCTCTTCGATGCTTCTTTTATCAATGTTTTACTCTTTTTGGGTCATCAGAGAGACATCCATATTACTCATACCAATACTGAAGAGTCTCATCGATATTTCATCTATTTTAGGGTTTTCTTTTCTATTCATTATTGTATATTGGATCCCCTTGCATTATTCCTTGGCATAGAGTTCATGTATTATGTGCATATTTCCTTCTAAATTTTCACTGTCTAACACACTCTCTGACTCAATATCATTATCTAATCCCTTCACTTGACTTCTTTGAGCATGGAAATAAATTCATCCACACTAAAACCTCCTTCCCTTCTAAAATACAGCGACTCACACTTTTGTAAGCAAGCAAATACCTAGCTAAGAGAATTTTTCTTTTGGTTTAGTTAGCAATACTACATATTTTGGTATCAATTCAAACATTTTATTCAAGATGAACAATACTTTGTGAAAATTTCAATAATCTCATTACGATTATCCCAACCATTTCTTGACACAACAGTGCTCAAAGCAATTGGAAACTAATCAAATGCTTGTCATTGGATTCAGAGCCAAGGTGAGAGCAACTGTGGCCTTCCTCAAAGTCCATTTATAACATTATTTCCATCTTGCACAAATTTGATTAATAGGTTGCATCTTATGATCTCTATATGATTCACAAACTTTCCCGATTTTGTTAGTTTTCCTTCTTTACATAGAGCATATATATATTGGAAATGATATCGAACCCAATCATTTCTACATTGTAACATCCTGAGAGTGATAAAAGTTTAACTCAAAGAATAAAATACATGGTTTTGTTTCAGCATCAAAACAATGCTCCAAATAGTGGTTCCAAATCATCTCTACTTCACAGTTTTTCTAAGCTTTTGAAAAGGTCATATGCACCATATAGGTCTGAATGTTATCATGTGATATTTTCTCCTGGGATGTATCACATCTAAGGTGGAGGCCTCTTCATTGTAGTCACCTTTGCTTCTGTCACCTACCTAGATATATGTCATGCTTCTTGAAGTGTGGATAGTATTGTCTACTTGGATTAGGTTGGGAACTTAGGTGCATTTAATAGGATTCCTTCCTTTCTCAATCTTTCCACATAGATTACCTAAGGCTGAAATTTTTTTGCTTGATGAATTTAGAGAATTTTCCGTTGGAGAAAATTCTTGAGCTATATAATGGACACCAAAAACTTTCCAAATCATCGATTGGTAAGAAACATTCATGTATTTGTGAAGATTTAGTCATGTGGCATTGAAGATCAAGAAGTTCTTCAATGCATTTTTTTGTTTCCTTTGAACATCTTGAATGGCATTAAAAACACCAATTAAATGTTTTTTTTATAAATTTCTAAGGTATCAAATCCATTTATTCAGATGCTACACCCTTTCTCTTAACTTGGTGCTTCGGCCATTTTACTGTCACTATAATACTATGTATTTCTCTCCCCTTTTGATTGTCATAAGCATAATATATTATGATTCTTGAAAACATGTTTATTGGGTAGGCCATGCATCCATTGAAAATTCAAAATGCAACCCATACTGAAGTTGGTAACGTTTAGAATTTTCTTTCTACACAGTGACCAAAATGAGTTAGGTAGCCTCCAAAATCGATGTGGAAAACTAGTCAAAACTTCTCCTTGAGTCATGAAAATGCACTAGCATGTTGAGTTATGATAGGATAGTATGCTTGTCAAAAGGATTTGCATGAAGTCGCCAGCACTGAAAAATGTCAATGCTCAAAGTTGCTTATTTAGCATTTTCTCAAAATCTGCACCTGTCAAACTCAACTGAAACTCACTAACTTTCCTTCTTGAAAGAACTCCAAATCTGATTTGGGGAAGCTGCAACTTGGGAAATCGGTTCTTTTTGGTCCCATGAACATGTGTGTAAAATGGTTTTTCATCAACCTTCTTCATTCACAATATATCAAAATTCAAACTTGACCCCTCTACAATTGTTCTAGAAATGCAATCATCAAACTAGGTAAAATCCCTTTGGTTTTGGTTTTGAAAAAATACCAAATGAGATGATAAGGCTTTGAGAATTGGAATGAAGGTATATTAACATGGGAAGAATATGGAATGCCAACTAGTTTTTCATGAAAATATTCTAGTTGATAAATGTTGGCCTCAAACATTGGTCTCTTTGACAAATTTTACTGTGTAAACAACAAACCTTTCCCAGAATCCTTCAATTTGATACTTTGAAACCTCATCAAAGCTGAATGTAAGAAGAGCTTGGGTAAGTGCACCAATCTGTGACACAATTTAGGTGCCAAATTGGAAAAATTCACAAAAAAGATCGAAATTGGCCATTTGGTGCACACCAAATGGAAAAGTTGAGTAAAAGCAAAAAACATATTTGAAACCCTCATTTCACTTCAAATCACTTATTGGCTTGGAGGATTTGAGGTCTGCAACTCATTCTCACCAAATATAATCCATTATTTGCATCCTTAGCTTGGTATTTTTCACGAGGATGCCACCAACATGTTAGAGACATCGAAGATTGCAAAGAGGTGTGTATTTTTATTCTATTTATTTTGAATTTGATTTAGAATGCAAATTGAAATAGGTTTTTATAATAAAATTTTATTCTAATTCTCAAGGAATGAATCTCCACCTCCAAATATTGAGAATTCATAGTCACCCCCTCAGGAAGAGCCTCCTATTCAAGAACAACCTAAAACCCCTCCAATTCATAGGCATCCTCAAGGAACACAAGAAAATATTCTAAATAAAATTGAAAACAATAAAAGAGACATTGAACAATTAATTGGAAGATTAACTGAGCATGCTGAAACCCACCCTTTTAGGAGAGGGATTGCTCAATCATTGAATTCAATTGTATCTCATGTAGGAGAAATGAGCGAGAAAATAATTTTTTGGTCAAATAAGAGGATGAGATGAGACAATATTATGCTAGAGGTTTGTTATATGCAAATGTTAAAAAATAAAAAATTAGCAAAGATGACTTGTGTGCCCTATTTATAGACCCAAAAACTAATGCACCTTTTTCTCATACATGTAGGAGGTTCCCCATCCATTGATGCCACCATGAGTTAATTAAAAATAAATTTTGGGAGCCGTGGTGAATGGTATTTGACCAACCTCCATGCAATAACCAAGAGGTACCACAATACTTTTTGAGGAAACTCTATTGTGAGTTTATCCTCAACAAGATGCAAAATTATTTTGACATCTTAGAATTTTAGGGTAGAGGTGGGGGCTCCAAACATGATAGACCTGCTACACGATGTAATCCACAGTTGGCACTAAGACTCTTGGCCAGACCCATGGTGGAGCATGTCATCATTCCTTCCATTGTTAAGGATAGTGAAGAGGTGGAGATAGTGGAGTCGATTGGCTCACTCACCCATACCATTTTATAGTGTGTGAGGCCTCTAGTAGAGCCTAGTGTGGAGGAGACATGTAGGCCTCAAGTTCCACCCCACCATTGTGATGCTTGTGGTGCAATTTGCATGTACAATTATTAGAGTGCTCAGGATGAAGCTACACATCCTACATTAGTTGCAAAGGCAATTTATTTCACAGATGATTTGTTGAATGATACATTCAACATTGACACTCAGGTAAAATTCAACAAGTCCATTTAATGTTGTTTATTAAATTATATTTTGAAATTTAAGAATAAGTAAATTAGTAGAATTTCAATATGATGAAATTTCAGGGTTGGAGTGTTCATGAGATGTGCCCCATTCCTACATACCCTTATTCATTCTCGACATTGAGTCCATAGGTATGAAACTAGTATTAAAGATATTATTATTGCATTTGAATAGTTGAATGTTATATTTGAATGTTTGTCTCATAACATGCTTTGGATTTCAAATAGTTTCCTAGTGGGCCTTCAACCTCCACACCTCGCAATTCATTTCCTCAAACAACTTACACTTAGGCAGCCTTTATTCAATAACTCTGTTGTAAAACAATGTTAGCTAGTTTTCATAATTTTGCATATACAAATCCAAAAAATTGATGAGAAACACAAACATTGCATTTGTATTCCTTGATTGTGTCACGTTATCTTCTCCTAATTCACTTTTTGTTCCTTTATTACTTCCTAATCCCATCCCATTAGCATTTAATAGTTCACCCTACCATTTACTCTTTCATTTACCATTTGCAAATGTTGACATCAAACAACCTTGGTGATATTGGTGGCATGATGGACCACATAGTTGTTGTAGAAATAGCCAGTTATGATCCATTTAGAGAGATGTGCAACAGATTAGTGAATTTGACATTATATTTTCTCTTTTATGGTATTATAGAAAATTTTCATGATACTTTTGTGTAGCTTAATTTCTATCTTGATGGTTACTACAAGTGGTTGTCACTCCAGATCGTGGACATGGTAATGATGTAAATGTGAATGATGACTATCTGTATGCAGTAAGTGATTATATTTTGTTATATGTCATTCCACAATTCAATTTCTGTGTATTAACATCTTTACATTTTAGTGCATCAGTTGAACGTCTAGAGTGAAGAGAGGACTAGCGAGAATGTTTGAAAGACCAAAGAACCAACAGTCACTCCATCCAACCAAATTTCAAAGGCAACACAAGATCTATTTCCTTCCCCTAGAGGGAAATGACTGTATTAGGGTCGTTTGTTGTATGCCTATGTGGCATTTTGGAACATATGTTTTGTACTATCGATATATATGTGACATTTTCTGTCCATAATATGGCTCCTTTGTACTAAGCCTGTATGGATTTTTTGGATATATTGTATATACTTTTATCAATATATATCATTGTATAGCCTTATGGATTTTTGATTAAAAAAATCTTATTTTTCCACTGCCATTCTTGAATGATGTTATCATGTGTATTGTATAAATCATATGCTTGAATGTCGTAGGCATGGATTTTGTTTACATCTAATTCTTAATTAATTACTGTTGATTTCTCAATAAGCTCCATCTAAAGCGTATTGTGTAAATAAGCTCCATTCCTGGTGGTTTGTATCCTTTGGAATGCTTCAATTACTTGTGCCTCACTTATTCACTTGTACACTTCACGTATGTTGTGTGTATTCACGTATATTCTTCATGCTTCCAATGCATCACAAAAAAAATCTATTGGGGAAAATTTTGATAAACCAAAAGTATAAGAGTTTTTTAAAAAGTCAGGAAAAGATCATATTTAAAAAAAATGTAAAAAGTTGTAGAACAAGAGATAAAATCTATTTATTTTGAAATTGAAAGGTATTTCCATAGCATATAGAGATATAGAAAGCAAATAAAATAAATATTTTAACTAATGAATTGTAAAAAATAATTTTTTGTAGTTTATATTCATATCATTGATTACATTTTATTACACATCTTTCAAAGTCAAAGCGTTGCCTCACACTGCATAACTAATAACTAGATGCTGATAGATGAAAAAATTCCAATTACAATATAGTTCTTACAAAGTCAACCTAAGTAGTTATCCAATTAATTTACATTGCATAACTAATAAGTAGGAGCAACTGCCAATTGCATTTTCTTATCATGGAATTCTATAAGGCCAAATTTCTTTGACATATTTTATCAAATAGTTCATTGTCTTGTCTATGTTACCACATTTTTCATACATGTATACCAAAGTATTTTGTCAAATAGTTCATTTCCTTGTTGCTATGGCTAAAAGCATAAAACAAGTTCTTTCAAATGAGCTATGGATGCTTGGAAAAAATCCATCAAAAGCATAATAGCAAGCAATACTATAGACAAGGCAATGAATTGCTTGAAAAAAATGCTTCAAAGAAATGTGGTCTCATGGTGATGGAATGCCATGACATTCAAATTGCTATGGATTTTCATGCCATTCCATCACCATGAGACCACGTTGCTTTGAGGAATTTTTTCAAACAATTCATTGCCTTGTCTATGCTACCACATTTTTTGTACATGTCTACCAAAGCATTTTATCAAACAATTCACTACCTTGTTGCTATGGCTAAAATCCTAAAATAGGTGCTTCCAAACAAGTTATGGATGCTTGGAAAAAATCTATCAAAGCATAATAGGAATCAATAGCATAGTCAAGGCAGTGAACTATTCAAAAAAATTCCTCAAAGAAATGTGGTCTCAATGTGCTTGTCATGGCATTCCATCACTAAGAGAACACATTTCTTTGAGGATTTTTTTTTCAAACAGTTCACTGCCTTGTCTATGCTAGCACATTTTTCATATATGTCTACCAAATCATTTTATCAATCAATTCACTACCTTTTTGCTATGGCTAAAATTCTAAAATAGGTGCTTTCAAACAAGCTATATGGATGCTTGGAAAAAATCCATCAAAGCGTAATAGTAAGAAATAGCATAGACAAGGTAGCGAACTATTTGAAAAAATGCCTAAAAGAAATATGGTCTCATGGTGATGGAATGCCATGATAAGAAAATTCACTGGATTGTCATGGCATTCCATCACCATGAGACCACATTTCTTTGAGGAATTTTTTCAAATAGTTTACTACCATGTCTATGCTACCACATTTTTCATACATGTCTACCAAAGCATTTTGTCAAATAGTTCACTATCTTGCTACTATGGCCAAGAGCCTACAATAAATACTTTTGAAAAAGTGATGGATGCTTGTAAAAAATATATCAAAGCATAATAGTAAGTGAAAGCATAGACAAGGTGGTGAACTAGTAGTATGTGATGGATGCTCCCATGTTTTACAAATGAGAGGTGAGCTCAATTTATAGGCTCCTCAAAAAAATTCAATGGCCAAGATTGATTTTGAATCAATGACCAAGATTACAAAATAAAACCCTAATTAGGGTTTGTCACAACTAACTACCTCTCGACCAATGAGAAAATTACATTTAGGGACACTTTCCCTTCTGCTAAATATAAACCAACAATAAAAAGTTGCTGCATTATGGATTATTAGGTTCATTGAACCTAGACATGCTGGCTTGGAACAATTTGATTGGTTGGAAGATAACGAGGCACCACCTCAACATGTTGGATGTCCTCACTTCAACATTGGGTGGACTTCTTCATGTGCATGCCATTGTGCAAGGAAGACTTCATCAAGTGCTTGAAATTTTCTTTCTTGGCCTAAGGCGAACTTCAAGATATGTTTTCCATCTCCTATTTTCAGCTTGGGGTAGACTTTAAGTTGTCTTTTCCATGTATACTTTGAGCTAGGATGACTTTACATTGTCTTTTCCATGTATTCTTTGAGTTGGGAAGACTTTACCTTTGTCTTAGACAAGCATTATTCAAACCAAGGGTGGACTTGATAGCAGTTTGGATATATCTTTTTTCTCCCAAGCAGACTTTGCATCATCTTGGGCATTTTCCTTGACCATGGGCATGGTGGACTTTCTCTTGACTTAGACATGCTTATTTTCCTTTCAAGAAAAAACTAAGAGAGGTTACTATAGAGGTGCACAACATGATCCCATAGGCTCATACAAGAATTTTCTAAACATCATAGTGTCCGAGTAACGTCATACTGAAGTTTGCAGCCATTTTGTAGTTCAGACTCTTAAGGGATTTAGTCAATTGAAAGTAGTTCAAAGCGATTCAGCACATTTGAGTGCAAAAGAGGACCATACCTAGCATAAAAATACCCACTCAGATGCGTTGGAACAGTTAGTTTGGTCACATGAGTTGCAAAATGAAAGTTGCACCACTTTGCAACTTTGCACTACTTGCATTTGAAAACTTTTTCCCCAAGTGAAATCTTGCCACCACATGAAATTTCTTTGAGATAGAAAATAATGAGAGAGATTATTGTAGATGGGCACATCATAATCATATAAGATTAGACAAGAATTTTCTAAGCATCATGATGTCCGAGTAACGTCATGTTGAAGTTTGCAGCCATTTTGCACTTTAGACTCTTAAGGGATTCAGCTGGTTGAACATAGCTCAGAGCGATTCGATACATTTGGGTGAGAAATAGAAAAATACCTAGCATAAATGTACCCACTTGGATGCATTGAAATAGTTATTTTAGTCACACAAGTTGCAGAATGAAAGTTGCACCACTTTGTAACTTTGCACTACATGTATTTGCCAACTTTTTCCCCAATAAAAATCTAGCCACCATAGGAAAATGCCTCCGAGATAGAAAAAACCAAGAGAGGTTATTCTAGAGGGGAACAAAAAAATCCCGTAGGCTTAGAAAAGAAGTTTCTAAGTATCATAGTGTCTGATTAACATCATGTTGAAGTTTGCAACCATTTTGCACTTCAGACTCTTAAGGGATTCAATCGGTTGAACATAGCTCAGAGCGATTTGATACATTTGGGTGTGAAAGAGGACCATTCCTAGTGTAAACATACCCACTCAAACACATTGGAATAGTTAGTTTGGTCACATGAGTTGTAGAATGAAAGTTGCACCACTTTGCAACTTTGCACTAGTTGCATTTGATAACTTTTTCCCCAAGCGAAATATCGCCACCACAGGAAAATGCCTTTGAGATAGAGAAAACTGAGAGAGGTTATTGTATAGGGGATCAACAAAATCCAATAGGATTAGATGAGAGGTTTCTAAGCATCACGATGTCTAAGTAATGTCATGCTGAAGTTTGTAGCAATTTTGCACTTTGGATTCTTAAGGGATTCAGCCGGTTGAATGTAGGTCAGAGCGATTTGGTGTGTTTGGGTGTGAAAGAGGACCATGCTTACTGTAAATGTACCCACTTATATGTGTTGGAATAGTTATTTTGGTCACACGAGTTTCAGAACAAAAGTTGCACCACTTTGCAACTTTGAATTACTTACATTTGACAACTTTTTCCCCAAGCGAAATCTCACCACCACAAAAAAACACCTCCAAGATAGCAAAAATCAAGAGAGGTTATTGTAGATGGGCTCAACACAATTCCATAGACTTAGATAAGAATTTTCTAAGTGTCATGATGTCTGAGTAACATCATGCTAAAGTTTGTAGTCATTTTGCACTTCAGACTCTTAAGGGTTTCAGCTAGTTGAATGTAGCTTCCAGAGCAATTCGACACATTTGGGTGTGAAAGAGGACCATGAATAGCATAAACTTACCCACTTGGATGTGTTGGAATAGTTATTTTGGTCACCTAAGTTGTAGAATGGGAGTTGCACCACTTTGCAATTTTGCACTACTTGCATTTGACAACTTTTTTCCTAAGCTAAATCTTGCCACCATAGAAAAACACCTTCGAGATTGTAGAAACTGAGAGATTTTATTATAGAGGGTCTCAACATGATCTCATAGGATCAGATGAGAAGTTTCTAAACATCATGGTATCTAACTAACATCACACTGAAGTTTGCAGTCATTTTGCACTTTAGACTCTTAAGGGATTCAATCAGTTGAACATAGCTCAGAGTGATTCAATGCATTTGGGTGTGAAAGAGGAACATGCCTAGCATAAACGTACCCACCCAGATGCATTGGAATAGTTATTTTGGTCACATGAGTTTCAGAACGAAAGTTGCACCATTTTGCAACTTTGCACTACTTGCATTTGACAACTTTTTTCCCAAGTGAAATCCCACCACCACAGAAAAACACCTCCAAAATAGAAAAAAACTAAGAGAGTTCATTGTAGAGGGGCTCAACACAATCCCATAGAATCAGATGAGAAGTTTCTAAACATCACGATGTCCAAGCATAATCATGCGGAAGTTTGTAGCCATTTTGTACTTCAAACTCTTAAAGGATTCAGTTGGTTGAACATAGCTCAGAGCAATTTGTAATTTTGGGTATGAAAGAGAAAAATTCATAGCATAAATGTACCCACTCAGACACATTGGAACAATTATTTTAGTCACACAAGTTGTAGAATGAAAGTTGAACCACTTTGCAACTTTGCACTACTTGCATTTGACAATTTTTTCCCCAAGTGAAATCTTGCCACCACAGAAAATGCCTCTGAGATAGAAAAAACTGAGAGAGGTTATTTTAGAGGGGATCAACATGATCCCATAGGCTTAGACAATAAGTTTCTAAGTGTCACAATGTTTGAGTAACCTCATGTTGAAGTTTGTATTCATTTTGCACTTCAGACTCTTAAGGGATTCAACCTGTTGAACATAGCTCAGAGCAATTCAGTGCGTTTGGGTGTGAAATAGGACCATGCATAAATATGACTAAACAACTTCCAACCGATTTCACCATGAAATACAACATGACAACTCTTGAACTTCCACCATTTGACAATAAGTTGCAATTTTGACAATTTTTACACAATTTTGCAATTTTTGCAATATTTTGCAACTTAGACCTTCCAACCACCTAAAGACATATAAAAGGACTCTTTATATCATAAAATGGTCTAAATGACTTTATTGTTTTAACAAAAAGACTCAAATACCCCTAAAAAACCAAAAGATCTCAATTGTCAACATTTGCATAAAATGCTCTTGGTGCCCCTGCACCAATTAGTGCTTAGGGTGTCTTAATGTTTTTGGTCATGAATAAGGTCCTTTGTTATGCAATGAAAGGGAGTTCCACAACTATCCAAACTAAAATTCACTTGAAGAAATCAAACTTCCAACCTTGAAACCCGAACAAGGGTGACTCTTCTCAACTTCACTGTTTAGTCTTATAGGTGTGCAACCTAGGTTTTCCTCTCACAACTTTGAAGAGACCACTCAAAACCACAAAAAAAACTACCATTTCAAGAACCCATTAGGGTACTTTTAAACATATCACAGAATTAGATGTACTTACTTTGGAACCATACCATTAAACTGACCTTGAACGCTCTAAAAGGGGCTCTAATTAGCCCACTTTAACAAAGGAACTCTCCTTCAATCTTTCTGCCCACTCAAAATACCATTGGAAAATCCTCAAACTACCTCCAAAACTAGAAATTCTTCAACCACTAAGTCAAAAATTGCTTGCTAAGACCCTCTTTCATGAAACCCTCATTTTTCACCAAATAAATAGGTGTTTATTGAAAAACCCATCTCCAGACCTTATTCAGCCTAAAAATATTTTGAAACACTCTTATTTCACCTTGGAAAAACTTAATTCACCTTCAAATTATGCTGCTCCCAAAGTTCTCACACATTTCCTTCTTAAAACCTCTCAATTTCACCCATTTTCACTCTTTGTTCAACTAGGGCTTCAAGCTCAAACATCCAAATGACCTACCATGCCTTTTTAGACCTTATATCACATCAAAATCCACTTGATAACACTAAAACAACCAGGTTCTAACCTTCTTCCAAACTATTTCTTTAATTTTCTACTTCAAGCTATGCCTCTGAGGCCTAAATTCATGCTTTTTCCAGAGGGGCAGCGTGAAAATTTCCACCAAATGTCTTTTCCACCCATTGGATTCTACTATAACTTGGTTTAATGACATAATTAGGTGTAGAGGGCATGTGTGCATTATTTTAGGAGCAGGGGTGGCCATTTGGGGGTTTTGGCATGATGCCTAGTTGTCAAGAATGTGTGTTTTGAGTGAAATTTGGAGGTTAAGAGTATCTAGTGATGGAAAACACTTGGGGAAGTACTTTGTAGGAGTTAATTAAGAAAGGGCAGAAATATTTGAAGGTGTTGGAGGCATTGAAATAGTGAGGAGAGGTCTGGAGGTGAGGTTTTCAATAAACCCCCTTGAAACTTGTCAAAAGTGAGGATTTTTAGTTTTGGAGTGTTGGTGAGTGTTTCATTGGAAGATGATTGTTGATTTAGTGCTTATGTACCCTTGTCATGACTGTCCAATGGTGTTTTGTGTTTGGAATGAAGATTAAAGGGTATTTGGTTTGTTGCCAGTTTGCCACCCTACTCTGCATCACTTTGGTATGCTTATCAAGATAAAACTATGATATTTTTTGAATTTCAATATGTAATGATAATGCAATATCAAATATGTAGTGTGAGACAATGACATTTGTGAATTTAAACTTTAAAGTTAAAATGCTAAACTTCACCATTGTTCTTGTCTCCAAAGTTTTTTAAACTATATAATTTAACCATAATATAACTAAGCAATATATGATATAATTTAGCCATTATTAATTATTTTTGATTGTCAACTATATAATATAACCATTATTTTTTATGCTATTGTACATTGATATTTAACCATTGCTCAAGATTAAATTTTTGAATAGTTTAAACATGCACATGATGAACAAATTATTTCGATTCTCAACTTCTATATATCAAATTATCCAATAATAAAGTGTATGTCCATATACAAAAATGGCATCAATTCCAACTCAAACATTTTTTTACAAAATGTGGCATATTCCATCTTGATATCTATTCAAAATATACATGCTAAAATGTATATCTCATCCTAAACTACTAGTGGATCATAAAAATGGAGCCTCTTTGAAGCACTCTTTGGCTCTGAAGGTAATTGTACAAGAAAAATTCAAACCACAATTGAGATTAGTTATATTATATAATTTAAAATTGAATAATTAACATAAAAAACATTATACATTATACATTAATTGACCTCTAAAATTGAAATCTTGATTACCTCATGTATACGTCTCTTCAAACCATCATGAGTCCTAAAATATGCTTCTCAAAGAACCAATCACACCAAATTTTGCAATTTCAATCTATATATGTGAACAAAAACATCAAATTGATACAAGTTAGCATACAATTGTCGGTAATAGGAACATATTTACCAAACACAAAATAAAATAAACACATACCTCTGTAGGCATCTCCTTTTCTTTATCTCCTTTAGGTGTTTTGACACCTCCTCCCTGAGGTGTTTCAACACCTACTCCTACAAGAGGAAAATAATATAAACATATAAGTTAATATATAATTTCATGAATGGAAATTCAAATGACAAGAAAGTATATAATGCATGAATTCAGGCCTAAAAGGCATGGGGTGTAGTAGTAGATTGAAGAATTTGTTTTGAAGAAGGCTAGAACTAGTTGGTTTTAGTGAGATCTAGTGGGGTTTGATGTGTTTTAAGGTTTGAAATGACTGGGGAGGTCATGTGTATGTTTGGGCATGAAGCCCTAGCTGAGAGAAGTGCATTTTTAATGGAAAATTGAGGTTTTAGAGACTAAAAGTGGGCAAAGTTTGAGGGAAGCATAATATTAAGGCTTATTAATAATGTTTAGGCTTAATGAATGGTTTTTGAAGTGGTCATAAGGTCATATGATGCCTAGAGATGGGTTTTTCAATGTATTCTCCAAAATCCCACTGTATTGTAGAGGCAACTAGGCCAATTAGGCCTCTTTTACAAAGAGACACCTTCCCAAACACCTAAAATTAAGTCAAACACCATGGAAAATAATTAAATAGGTTACCAACCTTAAGATTTTACAATTTTCAGAGCTTGAATTGCTCACTAAGCTACCAATCCACTAAACCCTCACTCTCAAGCCACCAAACCTAGGTTTTCCAAGGAGCCTTATTGAAAATCACTCTTCCCATAATTAAATCTCACATCCAACACCCAAAACATACCATATGATGTATATACATGCTCAAAATACTCTCACAAATGACTTCCCCAAAGTATTTCATCCATTCACACTCTAAAAACACTCAAATTCACTCAAAATCACACATTTTCACACCCAAGGCTACATGCCATCACTACAAAATGATCTCCCCTACTCCAAGAATCATATTCTAACCTATTACCCACTTAATAGACTCATTCCACCAATCTATAGTATATACATTAGTTGGAATGAGCCATTAAATCACTTGATGACCTCAAAACTTGAAATTTAGATTTCTAGACCCCCCTATAGTAAAATCCACCCTAAGAGCTCAAAACAAGATAGATTTCAATGCCACAAAAACAAAAAAGTGGATAAAACATCCCTCTACCCAAATAAAAATAATTTTATTCAATTACCTTTAGTATGGGCTCATGCAATTGACTACTACAACATTGAAAAATAGAAAAACAAACTCAGATTTATAAAGAAAAGAAAGCTTTATTGATCAATGCTTGTACAAAATCTTCCATTATTCTCCACACACTCCTTCATTCAAGATTCACAGACATATATTAAACTCCATTAATCAAGAATTGATTGAAAACCAATTCCACAAGTGACCTTTGGCCTTCCCTGACCGTTTAGCTTCCCCACTATGCATTTCTTGCACCTCAAAATTTGAAAAATGACACTTTGCACTAATTTAGAAAATTTGCAACTAAAACCTTCTAACTCACTAATAACCACTAAAATAAACTTATTACATCAATAAATGGTCTAAATAATAATGAACTAAAGAATCTAGCAATGTTAATATCATCTACTAAATGAAAAAATCTATGAACTAAAGAATTACCATGATTACCTGGATCGATTGCATGATTTCACCACTCGACAATTGATCTTGGATCTGTCAACTTTACATTGTATTTTTACTTTAACTCTTCTCATGCTAGGGATATTTTGATAAATGCACCTATTGCATCATGCTCCTCCTTTCCATGCCTGACCTCTAAGAAGTTACACATGTTGAACACCACTACTCCTATGCATCCTACTCAACCCTAAAACCCTTAACCCCCCCTCTCTCTCTCAACCCTAAACCCTCTACCCTATACTATCTACCCTAAACCCTCTACCCACCACCCTCAACCCTTAAACTATCTACCCTCTACCATCAACCCTAAAACCCTCAACCCTCTCTATCTCTCTCTCTACCTTCTACCCTCATCCCTCAACCCTGAACCCTTAAACCCTAAAAACCTTAAACCCTCAACCCCTCCTCTCTCTCTCAACCTTACACCATATACTCTCAACCCTCAACCCTCTACCCTCTACCCTCAACCCTCTACCCTAAAACCCTTAACCCTCTCTATAATTTCTATCTCTCTCTAAATAACCCTCAACTCTCAACCCTACACCTCTCACCCTATAACCTCTACTCCTCAACCCCACCCTTAAACCTCTACCTCAACTTTGACTTCTAAAACCTCAGGAACCCTTAAACCCTAAACTCTTAAACCCTATCCTTTGACCCTTAAACCCTAGTAAACCCTTAAACCCTAAACCTTAAACCTTCTACCTCAACCCTTAAAAACATAAAACCATAAACTCCTCAACCCTAAAAAAAATACGTCTCCTCTCTCTCTCATAACACTACACCCCTCTACCCTTAAACCATAAATCCTAAACCCTAAAATTTTAAACCCAGAACCTAAAACCCTAAAACTTAAAACCCTAAACCCTCTCTCAACCCTCAAACCTATAGCCTATACCATCTACCCTCCACACTCAACCCTTAAACCCTTAACCTTTAAACCCTAAACCCTTAAATTTTCTACCCTCTCCCTTAACCCTCTACCCTCAACCCTAAAACCCTCAAACCTCTCTATCTCTCTCTTTCTACCCTCTACCCTCTACCCTCAACCCTCAACCCTTAAACCCTTAAACCCTCAACCCCATCCTCTCTCTCTCAACCATACACCCTCTAACATTAAACTAAAAACCCTAAAACCCTAAAACCCTCAACCCCCCTCTCTCTCAACCCTACACCCTCTACTCTCAACCCTCAACCCTCAATCCTCAACCCTCTACTCTCTACCCTCTACCCTTAAACCCTTAAACCATAAACCCTAAACCCTTAAACCCTCTACCCTCTACCATCTACCCTCTACCTTCAAACCTCAACCCTTAAGCACTAAACCATCTACCCTCAACCCTCTACCCTTAAACCCTTAAATCCTAAACCCTAAACCTTAAACCCCTAAACCCTTTACCCTCTACCCTTATACCTCTACCCTCTACCCTTAAACTATAAATATTGAACCCTAAACCATTAAACCATTATACCCTAAACCCTAAACCCCTAAAACCTCTACCCTCTACCCTTAACCCTCTACCCTCTACCCTCAAAGCCCCCCTCTCTCTCAACCCTACATCCTCTACCCTTAAACTGTAAACTGTAACCCCTAAACCATAAACCCTCTACCCTTAACCATTAATCCCTAAACCCTAAACCCAAAAAGCTCTACCCTCAACCCTCAACCCTTAAAACCTAAAACCCGCAACCCTCAACCCTACACCCTCTACCCTAAACCCTAAAACCCTCAACCCTCAACTATCAACCCTATGCCCTCTACCCTTAAACCGTAAATTGTAATCCCTAAACCCTAAACCCTCTACCCTTAACCCTTAATCCATAAATTCTAAACCCTAAACCCTATACCCTCTATCCTCAACCCTCAACCCTCAACCCTACACCCTCTACGCTTAATCCTTAATCCCTAAACCCTAAACCCAAAAACCTCTACCCTCTACCCTTAAACTTCAACCCTTAAACCCTAAACCCTGTACCCTCAACCCTCTACTCTTAAACCCTTAAACCCTAAACCCCTAAACCCTCTACCCTCTACCCTTTAACCGTAAGCCCTAAACCATAAACCCTAAAACCTAAACCCTCTACCCTCTACTCTAAACCCTCAACCCTTAAACCCTAAAACCCTCAACCCTCAACCCTCAACCCTCTACCATCTACCCTCAACCCTCAACTCTCAACCCTTAACCCTACACCATCTACCCTTAAACCATAAAGTGTAATCCCTAAACCCTAAACCATCTACCCTTAACCCTTAATCCCTAAACCCTAAACTATAAAACCTTTACCCTCTACCCTTAACCCTCAAACCATAAACCCTAAACCCTCTACCCTTAAACCCTTAAACCTTAAACCCTAAACCCTAAACCCCTAAACCCTCTACCCTTAAACTGTAAACCCTAGACCTTAAACCCTTAAACTATAAACCCTAAACCCATAAACCCTCTACCCTCTACCCTCTACCCTCAAACCCCCCCTCTCTCAAACCTACACCCTCTACCCTTAAATCATAAACTATAATCCCTAAACCCTAAAACATCTACCCTTAACCCTTAATCTATAAACCCTAAGCCCTAAAACCTCTACCCTCTACCCTCAACCCTTAAACCCTAAGCCCTCAACCCTTAACCCTCTAGCCTTAAACCCTTAAACCCTAAAACCTAAACCCATAAACCATCTACCCTCTACCCTTAACCCTTAACCCTATACCTTTAAACCATAAGCCATGAACCGTAAACCGTTAAACCCTTAAACCCTAAACCCTCTACCCTCTACCCTCTACCCTCAACCCTCAACCCTACACCCTCTCCCCTTAAACCATAAACTATAATCCCTAAACCCTAAAATCTAAACCCTAAAACCACTACCCTCAACCCTCAACCCTTAAACCCTAAACCATCTACCCTCAAACCTCTACCATTAAACCATTAAACCCTAAACCCTAAACCCCTAAACCCTCTACCCTCCACCCTTAACCCTCTACCCTCTACCCTTAAACTGTAAACCCTGAACCTTAAACCCTTAAACCCTAAACCCTATACCCTTTACTCTTAACCCTCTATCCTCTACCCTCAAACC
>VDFB02047230.1:527441281-527472751 GCA_007258455.2 Sequoia sempervirens | reverse complement strand
ATGCCTAGAGAGATGAAGAACAGAGGAAAAGGAAGGAGTATGACTATGAAATGGCCCATAAACAAGAAGAAGGAAACCAATATGGGCCCATGGATAAATTAACTCTTGTTGAAGATTTACAACACATGACTAATCAAGAATTAGAAATACAAATGTAGTGGCAAGAACATGAGCTTGAAAAATGACAGTGGATGATAAAAAGAAACATAGAATTGAATCAACAACTGTCTCAGCTAAATATTAATACATCAAAACCACCTAAGTATGTCCCCCCACATAAACAGGGTGGTAATATCAATCCTCAAGGAGCATCTCAAAACACAAGAGCATCATAGAATGTAAACCAAAGACAACATTATCAACCTAATATGCCATCTCAAATATCCTAACACCCAAATGCCGCCAACGATCCCCAACACAATCCACCTCTAGGTCAGTAATATCCCCCACAATATCAGCAACATATTCCCCATGAAAGTATATACCCCCGACAACACATCCAGCAAAATGCTTATTGTCATCCTCAATATGGGTATCAATACTTCCCTAATCTGCCACCCTTGAACTTTCCTCTACAAAATCCTACAAACCTATGTAGACAATTTGATCTAGCAGGGTATCAATTGTACCCATACCCAATGGATAGTAATTGGAGAAATATGGTTCCCAAGTTCACCAAGAATAATGTGATATCAGCAGAAGAACATATCATAAATTTTAATGCCTTTTTTCAAGATATTGGTATGGATTATGAGGATGCGAATATGAGATTATTCATGATGTCTCTAACAGAAGAAGCGAGGGATTGGTTCAATAGCTTACTTGATGGTTCAATTAATTCTATATCATACTTCCAAGATCATTTCTTGGAGCAATATGGGAATCAGTGTGCCCCTGAGTTTGCTTTACATGAATTGATAAGTATTCAAAAACATTTGAATGAGTCAGTTTATGATTTCAACTAGAGGTTCTCCAAATTGCACAATAAGATACCACCTGGGTCCAAACTGACTAACCCTACAACATTAAGCATTTATCCTTTGATCCAAAGATAGGATATGATTTTAGAAATAGGTGCCCTAGAAATCTGGTTGAAGCACAAAAAATAGTATTGACTATTGAAAACAATAGAAAGGTTGTTGGGATGATTGGTAAAAGAGATAATCTCAGGGTTCCATAAAATTTTAATAACCCTCAGAACAAGCAAAAAACATACTTATAGAAGTGAAAGACCAAGGTTGCATGATATTCCATATAACACAAATTGGAAGTATGGAAAGCCCATAATTGATATACCTAGGAATACAAAGACTCCTAATCCCTTAAAGAAGAAGGGAACATACATGGTTAACAATAATCCTTGGTGTCAAGTTTACAAACTGCCACATTCCCTTGATCATTGTGTTGTAGCCCAATCAATGCAAGAGGAAGAAACACCAATGGACAATGATGAATAGGATCATACAATATATTTGACTTCCCACACCCTCTATCCCATTGAGTAGCGATATTCATCTTCAAAAGAGGAAGGCTATGAGCATGATGTTGGTAAACAAAGATACAATGTTCATATGGTAGAACAAGTCTTTTCTGATTATGATGAAAGTAATGACGAATCATATTCTTCTTTTCCACCATCTCAATCAAGTAAATATAGAATAAGAACTACTAAGGAAGAGATAAAAGAGTTAACTATTGCTGGTGTAGAACAAGTGAAAAGTAAATATAGGCTCATGAACAAAACAATAAATGTTGATGGTGGTGCTCTAAGAGGAATGTTTGTGAAAGAGAAAGAAGCAACACAAGAAAAACCAAAAAATATGGAAAGGAAGGAACTAAATAAAAATGAAAAAGAACATACCCCAAAAAAAGAAAATAAAGAGCCACACAAAGATAATCAGAAGTCAGATGAAACAAATGAGAGAGAAAAAGAGGAGAGAAAAGGAGATCCACTAGAAAAAAAGAAGATAACCAAAAAAAAAATGCCTCTTTCGACTTCACACAGGCCCTATCCCAGGTAAAGATGTTTGTAGCATTATTAGAAATGATGAAAATAAAGGAATACAGGGAAAGTGCTATTCAATTAATATCTAATGGAACTAATAGAAACACAAACCCTAAGAATAAAGAGACCACTAAGATCAGTAATAGCAGGTAGGGAGAAGTAAAGGTTCCTGAAGTTTGTCTTGGTGATGCAATAGTGAATCCTCCAAAAATTGATCCATTTTTTACTACATTACTCATAAATAATAAGTTGGTAAGAAATTATATGATAGATTCAAGCGCTATTATTAACATAATGCCAGTAGGGGTCATGAAACAACTTGGCATGTGGGTAGACACTACTGGTGGAAAATGCTATGCTATGGATAGTAGGCTTGTCCCAGTGATAGGAATTATGAAAGATGTAGAGGTGAAATTGGTTGCCTATCTGCATGAAGTATATAATATTGACATAAATGTAATTGACACACCCCCTCATTTTGGAATGGTCTTGTCAATACAATGAATTGCAGCAATTGGAGGAAATGTACAATTTGACTTGTCCTATGCTACAATACCAGTGAATGGTGAAGAGGTTAAGCTCTATAGAGAATGAATGGTGAATCGAATTGTAGACTATGTTGCTTAAAATCAATTGAATTGCTTTTTTGATGTAGATTTGGGAAGTTTCATAATAGACCCTTCCCAACTTGAATTAGTAAACACTGATCCAATTGATAAGTATGTTTCCAAGAGTCAAAATGGTATATGGAAGATGTATTTTGATGGAGCATGTAGTCAAGAAGGTAATGGAGTAGGGGTCATTTTTATTTCACTTGAAGGTGCTACATTCAAGTATTCATTCTTGTTGACATTTGAATGTACAGATAATATAGCAAAGTATGATGCCCTACTAACTGGTTTGAATATGGCTATCAAACACAAAATCAAACTGCTAACTATTCTTGGAGACTTTGAGTTGATCGTTTCATAGATCAAATCAAAATATGCTACAAAAAACAAGAGGTTAAAATAGTATAAGAATGCAGTCTCGGATACAATTGAATTATTCGATTCCTTTTCTATTGAATGGATAGATAGGTCAAAAAACTTGATGGAAAATTTCTTAGCCAATGTAGCCCTAAAAAGAGATGATATCACCCTGGCCAGAATATCTCAAGTTGAATTCAAAACAAGACTTGCCATCCCTGATAACATATATAGTTGGAAAATTTTCAATGATGATATTGATCTCATAAAATTTCTACATTGCATTGATTAGTATGAATCTCAGGAGATTGAATTTAAAGCATTTGTGGAAGAAGTAGATGAAAAATAGACTATATTTGGAAAAGAAGTTTTGTAGCTTAAAAACCAACAAACTTCCTAAAGGACTTGTGGCACTAGAAAGGATGTTTGATGGAATTTATTGTCCTCTCATGAAACAAACTCTAGTAAAAAGGGAAGATGTTGAAGAGATCAATCTAGGGACTGAATTGGCACCAAAAAGGGTATATATTGAAGATAAAATAAGTCCAACAATCAAAAAAATGCTAATTGCACTATTAAGAAAATACAAGCATGTTTTTGCATGGTCTTATGAGGATCTTAATGCATATAGAGAAGATCTATTCCAACATGAGATCCCATTAAAGCTAGGTGCAAAACCATTTAGGCAGAGGCAAAGACCCATCAACCCAACTTTGGAGCCTAAAACGCACAAAGAGCTTATGAAGCTTAGGGAAGGGGGTGTTATCAAGCCGATTAGACATTCATCTTGGGTCTCTAATATAGTACTAGTTAGAAATAAAAATGGAGATATAAGGATTTTTGTATACTTTTGAAAATTGAATGTATATTCTCTCAAGGATAATTATCTACTTCCAAACATGGAGGCTATGATACAAAGGGTCTCAGGTTGTGAGTTATTGTCCATGATGGATGGATTTTCAGGCTATAATCAAGTGAAAGTTAAAGAATCAGAACAATACAAGACAACTTTTACTATGCCATGGGGAACATATGTTTATGTTAGGATGCCATTTAGACTCACAAATCCTAGTGCAACATTCCAAAGGGCTATGGATGTTGCTTTTGCTAGCCTCATCAATGTGATAATGGTAGTCTACCAAGATGATTTAACTACATATTCCAAAAAAGCAAAGGATCACGTGGCTCACCTTGAGAAAATATTTTTGAAAGCATTGGAATATGGCATCTCACTTAATCCTAAAAAGTGTCTGTTTGCAGTAATAAAAGGAAAGTTACTAGGGCATATAGTCTCTAAGGAGGGAGCAAGAATTGATCTTGAAAGAGTGGAGGCCATTGACAAGATACCTATCCCCAAGAAAATTAAGGCTATTCAATATTTTTTCGGATAAATAAATTTTGTGAGAAGATTCATATCAAATTTTGTTGAGATAGTAAAACCAATATCAAAGATGCTGAAGAAAGGTGCAAAGATTGATTGGACTGTTGAGGCTATAGATGTGTTCATATCCATAAAGAGAGCAATCAAGGAAGCTCCAGTATTGAAATCTCTAGATTTTAGTAAACCTTTTCAAATCTTTTCATTCACATCTTATCACACAGTTGTTGCAGTTATGCTCCAAAAGAAGGATGAGGTGTATGAGAAACCAGTCTCCTTTTTTAGAAAATCCCTCCAAAATGCACAATTGAAATGTGATATTGTGGAGAAACAAACCTACGTTTTGGTGAAAGCAATCAAGGCATTCAAACCATATCTAGTAGGAGCAAAGGCTATAGCTTATGTGCCTAACACTGCTATGAAATATGTATTTGTTCAAAGTGATACAATAGGGCGTAGGTGCAGATGGGTAAATAAGATCCATGATTTTGATATTGAGTTTCAGATCACTAAGCTTATAAGGGGTCAAGGACTAGCCAAATTAATGGCTGAAACAAATTAGGAAGCTGCCCAAGTATGTAATGTTAATGATGAAGAAGATATGGTCACTAGTATAGAAAACACTTCATTGTACACTAATATTGTGTATTACCTCAATCATTTGAAATGTCTGAAAGGGATTGATGACAATAGAAAAAGGACACTCAAGTTTCAGGCCTCAAAATATGTATTCATGAAGGGAGACCTCTATTGGAAGAATAGGGATGGTGTCCTATTATTATGAGTAGATGAACATCAATCAAGACATGTCTTGAAGGAGATGCATAAAGGAGTATGTGGGGGAAATTTCTTAGCAAAAACTACTTCTCATAAGATATTAAGGGCAGGGTACTATTGGCCTAATGTTTTCAATGATGCACATGAATATACTAGAAAGTGTGAGGCATGCCAAACAAATTTAGGAAAATTGAAGTATCAAGGAGCATTGCCTCTAAGACCTATACAGGTTGAAGCCCCATTTCATCAATGGAGAATTGATTTCATAGGGGAAATTATAGAAAAATCTAGTGGAGGACACAAATGGATATTGGTAGCTACAAATTACTTCACAAAATGGGTGGAAGCCATACCCACCAAGCAGGAAACTAGTAAGGTTGTGATCAATTTCTTATTGGAGAACATCATCACAAGATTTGGGGTCCCAACAAGGATTTTTACTGATAATGGAATGTATTAATGAGTTCAAGGAATTTTTCCAGTCTTATGGAATCATCTCATATGCTTCACCTTATCATCCACGGGTGAATGGGAAAGTTGAATCCAATGACAAAAGTATTTTGAAAATCATAAAGAGGATGTTGAATAATAACAAGAAGGTGTGGGATTCCAAATTAAAGTTATCCTTATGGGAAAACATGATTACTACGAAGAGGGCTATTGGAAAGTCTCCCTTTGAGCTCGTATATGGGGCTCAGGCTAGGATCTCTCTACATAATCTGTTACCAGTAAGTAGGTTCATCTTAAAGGAGGACTTAGAAATCCCTGAACCTATGGAGGATAGAATGGAAGAATTGATAGAACTTGATGAAATTAGAAATCAATCACAACAACATAATGTGAAGAAACAACTGCAGATAAATTACTTGTATGATAAAAAGGTTAAAAATAGGACATTTGAAGTAGGTGACATGGTTCTCATGTGGAATGCCAGGAGCTAAGATAAGGGAAAGAATGGGAAGTTTGAAGCCTTATGGTTAGGACCCTTTGTTATTGTGGGTAAGGGAGGTGAATATTCATATTATCTCCAAAACATGTCAAGAGAGGAGCAAGAATTGCCAGTACATGGGAAGTTTCTAAAACACTTATGTTCTTAAGGAACATTAGAGGATCAAGGATTGCCAGTGCATGGACAATTCTTGAAAAACCTCTTAAATTAATCCTTTTCAATGCACAATAGTTTTAGGTTCTCATAATATTCCATCTTCATCCATGGTCTACTCCCCAAGTATTTTTTGGATTCTTGCAATGATTTTACAATCATTCATCCCTGGACAGAGCCACTGTTAGGAATAAAAAAATTCCACATATTTCCATTAACCTTTATCCATTTATCACCTAATCCCTACAAAATTTCACTGGACTTAATTTCATGATCAAGACAAATTTTTGAGGTTTGTGTAAAAAATCCATTTTGTAGCCAACATACCCAAGCAATTGCACCCATAAAATCCATCAAATTCATTTTGACACCATCGGCCTAACAATACTCTATCGGTGGAACTCCCATCACTAACCCATTGATAGCCTGATAAGGGTAGTCCATATCCTTACATGAGCGTAACATCTTTCCATCAGGCTAACTTCCAAGGTAGTTCCCCCGACGGGCTAATAGAAACAATAGAGATTATCACATCACGGTAGCTTGGGTGCATTGGTGGAGCGAATGATGAAGGTTCCCCGATAAACTGATATAACCACAAAGTATCAAGATATAACACTTATTGGTGAAGCTAGGATGTATCGAGATAGTGTTGTTAGATTTCGTTTCGACAGACCAAAAGAATAACTCTCGTCGGTTGAGAAGGTGGCCATCGGTGGAAAATGAATCAAAGTTCCAACGATATAGCGATGAATGATTACTATTTGATGTGACGTTCAAGAGAATTGTCAGGATATTTAACATAAATGCTCTCCCCGATGACAAGACTGAAACAAGTGGTGTATTAATGAGCTAGAATTGGAATGAATTCCACCACGAATTAATCATACAATTGCAAAAACTAGAAGGGCTACACTAAGGGCAGAAGTAGAAGGGATGAAATCAAAAGCTCTTATGCAGTGAAACTAGGGGAATGGAAAATTCACGTAAGTATTCCACTTTCAGCTAGAAAGTTTCATTTTTCAGAGTATCAATGGAAGGAAGTGTGAAAAAACCTAAGGCAAAGAAACAAAAAACTGAAAAGAGGAATATAAACCAAAACCTAATTCACTAGTGTCCGAGGTCAGGGCCACAACCTAGAAGAAATATAAAAACAAGTAAATTGTTAGATAAGCATAGGGGTCAAGGGGTTGTTTGGACACCACATCGAGGCTATGAGATTTTTATGTATCACTACATAAAGCAATTTAGATTTCAACTAGTATGTAACCCATGGAGATTGAACTTAGGAAGACTTGTGGTGCCAAATGTGTTTGTCAATGTAGAATTAATGAAAGCTCTGGCCAGTCGATATAATCCTAAGAAAAGAACTATCCAATCACCAAATGGGGCCAATATGCCTGTTATATCCCAAGACCCGATCTCTAATTTTTTTCAATTAGAAGGTCCCATGAACTTTCCATTCACCATTAGAGATTTTATGAAAGAATATCGTTGCATGGATACTAGTTACAAGAGATGGAAGCTACCTTTGCACAGACCTAACAATGAGCAAGGTAAACTCAAGAAATTTTTGATCAATGAAAACTCTCCATTTCATATAAATTTATTTGAAGAGTACTTCCAATATACCTACTACTTAGTTGGTCAAGTCTTGGGAGTTGAGGTTACACCACTTATGTCTATTGCACCGATGGTTGTAGCTGTTGATATAAAAAGCGAAGATGCTACGTCATTCAACTATGCAAATCATTTGGTGAATTCCCTAAATCAAGGGGTTGAAAGGATAAAAAAGAATAGTGATTGCATAGATTTCAAGCATTATTCCTTGTTGATGCATTTACTTTTGTATGAGGTCATGCTAGAAATGTATGGGGTAAAGAATTAAGAATCAAAGACATGGATGAAGATAGAAACTTTAAACCTATTCAAATGTGGACTGCACTATGGGATAGTTGATGTGATAGATCACATTACTTATATTTTGAAGATTATTTTGTTAAACCACTAATGAATTTGTTATGCTATTCATATGATCACAATTTATCCCTTGAGGTGTAGAGATTTTTGAGACCAAAGGAGAATGACCCAAAGGGAAAAGTGAACCATAATTTGGGAGACTGGTATTCCTTCTCTGATTGCACAATAATAAAGGTTTATGGATTTGAAGGAGATCCACATTTATTACCCTGAGTGGTTCCTAACAGCGTTGCCTATTTGGAAATTGTACGGAAACTAGCAAAGTTTGATACTAAACATCTCAAGAGTCATAACAAACAATCACTCATGCCCAGTAGTCTTTGTTTTGGAGACTTCACAGTATGTGCCATTAAAGGGTATGAAGAAATTAATGTTAAACTATCCCATTACAAACTTCCCCCTGGGTATTGTTAGCTCTCAAAAATGTAGGCGAAATGCCTCAAGAGGTTCCCAATCTCTTGGTACGTTTTAGGGTAACAGACAAAGCCAAATGGTTTAGACCTTCTTCTCTTTAGGTGCTGCTAGACCTAGGCAGGTGTACCTATATGAATGAAGCAGACTTAAAGTGTATGACTTGATTGAATTGATGGATCTATTACGATGGCACAAAGTGTAATAGATGAAAGTTTATTGTATATTCCTATTCCTAATGCTAAACTTGAAATGTGAATGTTTTAATAAGATTTTATAAAATTCTAAAATGTGAATGGTCTGACCAGTGCCTACTTTTGTTGGGCTAATGGAGTCAAGATTTGCATGATAGGTGACTTACTTAATTGTTATAATTCGAATTTCTTGGCACTTGTAACTGTTTACAGCTTGTGTAAATGTGCAAGAGTATAATTATCAAATTCTTCTTAATGATCCAAATGTCCTTTTCCAAATTACTGTGATTAATAAAAAATATTTAATCTTGTCTTGTAAGAACCAGTTAATTGAACCACGCAAGAGCAGAAAGTGTGCTTTGATAAATTGAAAAAATATCCTTGATATTTCAATTTAAATAATCAAGAATGACAACCTTGGAGACAACCAAATAATGTTTTCAATAAATTCGACAAACAATTGACACCATAATTGGATCACCAGATAAATATGTTCTTCTCCATTATATAATTTTAAAAGATTTTACAATGTACAACATGATATTTATTTTGGAAACCGTTCACCCTATCCAACTACCTAACCTAATTCTTATTTCTCCTCCATCTAATCCCATATGACATGATTTTATTGTACATATATACATTGTTTCTTTAGGGTTGTGACCTTTCACGACATCCATCTGGTGCAACTCTTCTTTTTGGCACAGCTCTTTCTTTAATTGTTCTCGGCAAAATAAAATATTTAATTAGTTTCCTTATTGGAAAATTAAATATTTTAATCTTCATCCTTGTGTCTTCGTGAATAATAATATTTCCTCTTTTGCATTTATTTTCATCAAGTAAATACTTTCTTAGAATAACTACTTATTGTCGGCTTGTAATTCCTTTAGTAAAAAATACTCCATGTGTTTGAAATATTTTATCCAATTTAATTGATCAGCCCTTAGGGTAAATAATTACTCGCTATTTAATCTCTTCCGATGAGCTTATTCCCCTTTGTTGTATTTCTCATTTAACAAATTGAGTAAAATGATCAATTATTTCTCTGGTGGAAATATAATTACTCACTTTACCATTTTATTTCTTCAATTTCCCGATGAAAATATTTAATCCCCAGATGATAATGTAATTTTATTTTACATTATTGAGTGTAAAACTTTATATCATGTTCTATCTCAATAAATACCATTTTTTTAATTTCTCCATTCCATATTTCATTTTATCGAACAAAATACTCCAATAATGTTTTCTTCTCATGTATTAGATAATCAGAGTGACTTGAGGAGATTTTTATTTCTTCCACCAACTTTATAATGTCTCCCTGATGAAGTTGCCATACGCATAAATTTCACTATCAGGAAAATTTATGCTGATGTAGTATCTCTTGCTAGTGAATTTAGGGTTTGCTCCTTTGTTTCGGTTTGTGTGGCACAAATTCTTCACAGCAACATCCCTCAATGATATTAGTCAAAACATCATTTAATCGTGGGACACAAGAAAATGCCACACTTTCTATCTTTTGGGTTCTTCAAATCCTCTCTTTGATATGTTCTTAAGAGATTACTTCTTTTCGAAGTATAACTCATCTTAGCCCTTCCTATTAATTCACATGCTTGTGAGTTTTTGAATTACTTACAATTTCATCTTGCACGCATTCTAAAATCATCGTGTTCCATGAAACTAATTCCCCAATGCCTGTGGTTGCCAAAAATTTCACACTTGAATTCCTTCATATATCTTGTTCTCAACTTGTATTTCCTGCTTGCCTCATTATCATCCCTCGGCCATTTTTTATTTCATTGATAAGTCAACTAGGAATGTACTTTCAATAGTTTGAATGCGAAGACACTCCAGGCACAGATAGTTATCTCGCTTCTCCATATTCTCTAGGTGATTGTATTATTTCTCAATGTCCAAATGCCCTTATTTGTGTCAATCAAATCTGAGAAGAGAATTCCTTGGTATTTATGTGCCATTAAAATCTTCAATGTTCTCATTCTTTCAATCCTTTTATTTGCATTTATTTCAATCATTAATATGCCTACTGCAAAGCGCAATCCCTCTGTAGTAAACTCCTCATTCTATTATCAATGCATTATGTTGATTAGTTCACCAACATAATGAGTTAGTGGGTGGGCATATCAAATGCCTTTACAGGAATGGGGGTAATTCATGATGCTCCCTTTGCTATCTCCCATAGGTGGTAGATTATTTCTTCATCTAAAACCCATCTTGTGTTTCTCTTGAAGCTCATGAGACTTGATATCTTCTTTTTTTCTATTACTTAGTGCATCATATTGGCTTGTCATTTCATAGTAAGGTACAGGGGTAATTAAAATAGAAATACTTGCAACATGGTGCGCAATGTCAAGAACTAGTTCTAGTAGCCGATTAACACTAAGTTCATGTTTACCATCTATAGCAACATGATTTGTAGTATTCACTTGAGATCCAAATGGTTAATTCACTATAGACTATCTTGAAGAAATCAGTGTAGCTGCTTTGAACAAATAAGGACCTTAAGTCTATCAAACTTTCCATATTCCCCATCATACTTTCAATACACAAAACAAGGGAATCGATATCCTTTCCTGGAAACTGGATGACTTGTACTGGGTTACTGTGCTCTTTCCTTTGTGTACAATTGGTCTTCTTCAAATTAGGTTCTACTGCCCTTAAGGATTTTCTTCTTTTATGTACAACCTTATTATGATTCTTGGGGATGATATATTTTGAAGCATATGATGCTCTTTTTATCTTCATAATTTCCCTTCAAATTGTTTATTCCTTGTAGTTCTTTGGTAAATGACCAGGCTAGATATAGCTTTCCCTCTTCTTTTATTCTACATCTATTCCTCATATCATATTTATCACTTAACACACTAATTTTTCCCTTCATTTGTGCTATATTTAAGTTTCCATTATGAAATTTTAGGCATATATTGACTAGTGAAACTATGATTACATTACTTTAGCTGAGATATCATCAAATCCTTGTTATGTAACATTTTCCACAATTGTCTACTCATAGAGTGCTGAAATCAATTTTCACATTTTGTGAGCCTTAAAATTTTCCAAAATCTTCATAAAATTTTAGGCTCTAACAGTGGCTCCATCTGGGGATGAATTATTTTTAGATCATTGCAAGAATCCAAATTACTGGAAGAGCAGACCAAATATTTTATTCTTGGAACAGTAGATTAAAATTCTTTTCTTGTCATGAACTGTTATGGTTTTCTGAAAAACCACACCATGGTTGATGGCACAAGGCCACCCCAATTTTTTTTTCCCTATTTGCCTCTATCAAACACCCTGCTCTGATATGAATTCATCAAATTCTTCTTAAGAATACTCATGCAATTAACCCTACCGCTATCATTAAAAACCTTCAGAAGATCATTATATTCAGCTTGACTCATGTTCTTTTCACCACTCTGTAGTTCATAGCTTCCATCATCATGAAATAAATTTCTATCATCCTCACCATACGATGTGTATGCACATTTAATGCAACATTTCTTACGATTTTTCTCATTATCATATATTGCAAAATGATCTCCTAGCTACATTGAGAATTCATTATCAAAATGCTTCTTATGTAAATCTAATAATTCTATCATATCAACATTTTTTGAAATAATCAAATCTGAAATGTCTTTTACTTCTTGCATGTCACTAATTGGAAGTGACATCAAATTTTGATCCACATAGCCATCGCAGTGTACATTTGTACCAATTAATGCTAGGGATGAATTTTCTGAGTCTTTCTTATGAGTATATCTCTTGTACTCCATTTCCAGTAGATCTAAGATTTTCTCATTGCTGAGTGAATATGCTTCATCATCCACCATATTGTTGTTGTGTTCTTCATTCTTCTCATCATCAAAAAATGGTAATTCAAATGTGTTGATCTCAAATTGATTTTTTTCACAAATTGGTACATCATTTTTATTATCAAAAAACACTTCATCTTCAACATAAAGTGGATTTGAAAACACATAAAATTGGTTTTCTGGCATACTTTGGAAAAATCTCATTTGATCTTCTTCTATCTTCTCATCATATAATGGATTTGAAAAAAATTGGAAACCATTTTCAAGTGTACAAACCAATTTATTATCAATTGTGTCCATATGGTTCTCATCTACAACTGGAGGTATTATTTGTTCACTGTCAAATGAACTTGCATCTTCATCTAGATCTCTATAAGAACTGCAAGAATCATTTTGCAAATCAAAATCCACAGGTTCATCTTCACCATTTGAGTATTCAATGGATCCCTCATAACATGCACTGCCACCATCTTTTGTGCAAGAAAGACCTTCTATGTCTCCATCTTCCTCATGCAAACTGTCATAGGAATCATTTTGACTTGCACATGTCTCATCTTCTATTGGCTGCATTATTTGATCAATTTCTCTATACCCATAAAAAATACAACTATTGGATTCAACATTGATAGTGTTCTCATACCTTATCCTCTCCATGGAATCAATAAATTTATTCACTCGATCAAAAGCATGATGTATTGATGATTCTGGCCAATAAGTTGATTAAGATTTCCAAAATTTTATGAACTATGCAACAAAAAAGGGTCTTGTAGGCCTACGATTAGGAGGTAATTGCATACAGATATTTATCATCTTGTTGTATAGAGAACTTTAATATTCTCCTTCATGTATCCTTCTGTTAAGAAATGCATCAAAGGGGTAAATTCCACATTTTGATTTTGTGATGGAATCTTCACTTTGAGTATATACATATTCATCTTCTTCCTCCTTAAACTGCTGACTCAGATATACATTTCATTGCAAGTTTTGATTGACACCTTCATGAGGGCTAGAACTGTGTTGATCATATTGATAGTCTTGATAGCTTACTAGCCTTTGTCCAGGAGAGACTGGATAAGCACTTATTTGCTTCGACAGTTGTGGTGAACAAATATCTTGTTGTGAATAAAGTGCATTACATTCATTGTGAAAATTCCCAATTGTATTATGAGGCTCTTGAAGGGTCCAATGCCTGCCTGCATTTGTGTATTCATTCTTATTGCAAAATTCTCTTGATTGTAATAGTTGTTGGTTCAATTGTAGTGTTTCTTTCTTCAATTGTAGTGTTTCTTTCTCCACTTGCAGCCGTTGCTTTTACAATTCTTTAATTCCTCTTATCAACTGCTACCTTCTAAAATATTCTTTTGTTCCATACACAAATTTTATCTCCATTCTTCATCAAGTTTTAACCAGAGTCACCACCTACTTTCCAAAAGTAGGAAAATGATTCTTTTGAAATTATTTTTGATTTTTTTTAGTGGAATCTCCTCACTCCAAATGTGAAATTTATATTGACTCTTTAAATGGATAGGCTGGAACCGAATTTTTTGATGTTTTTCCCCAACAAAGTTACCAATTTGTTAGCTCTCAAAAATACAGGCGAAATGCCTCAAGAGGTTGCCAATCTCTTGGTACATTTCAAGGTAATAGACAAGGCCAAATGGTTTAGATCTTCTTCTCTTCAGGTGTTGCTAGACCTAGGTAGGTGTACCTATATGAATGAAGCAGACTTAAAGTGTATGACTTGATTGAATTGATGGATCTATTACGATGGCACAAAGTGTAATAGATGAAAGTTTACTATATATTCCTATTCCTAATGCTAAACTTCAAATGTGAATGTTTTAATAAGATTTTATAAAATTCTAAAATGTGAATGGTATGACCAGTGCCTACTTTTGTTGGGTTAATGGAGTCAAGATTTGCATGATAGGTGACTTAATGGTTATAATTCAAATTGCTTACCACTTGTAACTATTTATAGCTTGTGTAAACGTGCAAGAGTATAATTATCAAATTCTTCTTAATGATCCAAATGTCCTTTTCCAAATTACTGTGATTAATCAAAATGATTTAATCATGTCTTGCAGGAACTAGTTAATTGAACCACACAAGAGCAGCAAGTGTGCTTTGATAAATTGAAAAAATATCCTTGATATTTCAATTTAAATAATCAAGAATGACAACCTTGGAGACAACCAGATAATGCTTTCAATAAATTCAAAAAACGGTTGACACCATAATTGGATCACCAAATAAATATGTTCTCCATTATATAATTTTAAAAGATTTTACAATGTACAGCATGATATTTATTTGGGCAATAGTTCACCCTATCCAACTACCTAACCTACTTCTTATTTCTCCTCCATCTAATCCCATATGACATGATTTTATTATACATATATATATTGTTTCTTTAGCATTGTGATCTTTCACGACATGCATCTGGTGCAACTCTTCTTTTTGGTGCAACTCTTTCTTTAATTGTTCTCGAAAAAATAAAATATTTAATTAGTTGCATTATCGGAAAATTAAATATTTTAATCTTCATCCTCGTGTCTTCGTGAATAATAATATTTCCTCTTTTGCATTTATTTTCATCAAGTAAATACTTTCTTGGAATAATTACCTATTGCCAGCTCGTAATTCCTTTGGTAAAAAATACTCTGTGTGTTTGAACTATTTTATCTAATTTAATTGATCACCCCTTAGGGTAAATAATTACTGCTATTTAATCTCTTCCAATGAACTTATTCCCCTCTATTGTATTTCTCATTTAACAAATTGAGTAAAATGATCAACTATTTCTTTGGTGGAAATATAATTACTCACTTTACCATTTTCTTTCTTCAATTTCCCGGTGAAAATATTTAACCCCCAGATGATAATGTAATTTTATTTTACATTATTGAGTGTAAGACTTTATATCATGTTCTATATCAATAAATCCCATTTTTTTTAATTTCTCCATTCCATATTTCATTTTATCGAACAAAATACTCCAATAATGTTTTCTTCCCATGTATTAGATAATCAGAGTGACTGGAGGAGATTTTTATTTCTTCCACTAACTTTATAATGTCTCCTCAATGAAGTTCCCATTGGTGTAACTTTCACTGTCGGGAAAATTTATGCTGATGTAGTATCTCTTGCCAATGAATTTAGGGTTTTCTCCTCTGTTCCAGTTTGTGTTGCATGAATTATTCATAGCAACATCCCTCAATGATATTAATCAAAACATCATTTAATTGCGGGACACAAGAAAATTCCACACTTTCTATCTTTTGGGTGCTTCAAATCCTCTCTTTGATATGTTCTTAAGAGATTACTTCTTTCTGAAGTATAACTCATCTTAGCCCTTCCTATTAATTCACATGCTTGTGAGTTTTTGAATTACTTACAAATTCATCTTGTGCACATTCTAAAATTATTGTGTTCCATGAAACTAATTTCCAAATGCCTGTGGTTGCCACACATTTCACACTTGAATTCCTTCATATATCCTATTCTTAGCTTGTATTTCTTATGTTCCTCATTATCATCCCTCGGCCATTTTTTATTTCATTGATAAGTGATAGAACAAGGGTTGATGTGAGAAAATACTATCTCACTGCTTTGAGTCCTTGATCTGAGAACTCCTAAGGTGTTATTTCTTTCACCTTACAACCTATAGGTCCTCCACCTTTGAGGCACCCCCAATTCACTTTATCAACCCTGCTATCATTTCAAATTTGCTGCTACAAAACATTCTTGGTACTCTTCCTTCACAAACACCATCTAGCCCTTATTCCTCTAAAGACTAGTTCAACTTCCTTTTTGCCCAACCTCATTGCAGGGGTGTGAATTAGTTTAGTTGTCTTAAAAATCACCGTCAATAGTCTAGGAAGGCTCTTGTCCTAACACAACCCTTCTTTCCTCTTTCGCTGCCTCAAAACCCTAGGGTTTTAGGAGGGCTTGTAACCATAAGCCTATTTGGTCTCTTCTTAAGTCTTCTCACCCTTCAGCTTGGTGAACAACAGAAACTCACAAAGGCACCCCAATTCAAATTTGGAGTTCTTCAAAATTCCTTGTGATTTCTGACCCTTTTAGGCTGTGCACAAGACAAATGCTTATTTCAAGAATTTGTAGGGCTTTACAAGCCTTTTCTTGAACATATATAGAATTTTACACATCCTACATCCATTAGTTGAAATGCTAATAACTCAAACCTTCTGTCAGATCCTTAAAAAGGTCCCTGCAATCTGTATGTACCATGCACTGAAGTTTACTCATCACCCCTGCATTGGGACTGTGCAAAGACAATGTCTTTTCCTAACCGAGCAGCAATAACTTGCCTAGGAAAAGTTGCTTGGCATGCTAACACCTCTCAAAAAACATTCTTTATCTACACTATGTATAGGTATGGAGACTAACCTAGCTTCCTTTACTCCCATACTTCCAGGTACGGGCAGGAAACTAGTTAAATCTCCATTTTTCTGGTTTTCACTAGTCCAAAACAGCAATACGAAAATAACTCTGTATTTACAAAAAGAAAAGAAAACGAAGGAATTTCCAACTATAGAATTAGAAAAAATGCTGAAAAAGACCTTGCTATGTGTTATTCCATATAGAAAAAGCTTTTATTCCATTTAAAAGACTGTTGTATCAAACGCAAAAAACCAGAAAAGAGTCTTTTTTTTTCATAAAAATCACTGTTCTTCTTTTATTCTCCACAAACTGCTAGCACAAAAAGCTTCCAACAACGTCTACAAGTCGAGATCCTTCCTTTACAACATGGGAAAATCAGTTAGGTTTAACATTTCGAGCTCAAAAGTGGCCAAATAACACACGTTTGAAAACACACTGTGTTTTCGAATTTCAGCCAAAACTTAAGGAAACGCCTACAAACAAGTTCCCAATTTATTTTAATTTTACCTAAGCTCTAAAAAGGTCCCCTTACACATCCTAAAATTCATTAGGACCTTTCACAACAAAAAGGAAAATATTTAAAAGAAAAACATCAAAATATGCTTATTTTTAAGGTAGGTGCTCCTGCACCATTCTCCCCCTCTCAGCACAAAGACAAAGAACTAGAAGGTGGTATCAGTTTCAGGTCAATCTAAAGCTTCTTGAATTGATCCTCTTGTACCCATGTAGCCTCTGAGTCAGGTTTGCTCTTCCACTTGATAAGGTGCTCCATGTATACCTTATTTCTTGTTGCTTTCTTCACCCTGGACTCCAAGACCTTCTCTGCCTGAGCTTTCTTTTGACTTGGAAGGGGTATATTACTAATATCCTGAAAGATTTCTTGACTGTTCTGAAAGTCATCATTGATTGTACCCTTGTACTTGATCAAATCAGCAACGTTGAAGATTGGAGATATACCCAAATCCGATGGAAGTTCCACCTTGTATGCATTCTTTCCATACTTAGCTATCACCTTGCATGGTCCTACCCATTTCATTTGCAACTTAGTGGACATCCCCTTCTGCAATCTAGATTTGTTGAGGTGAACCATCACATAATCACCCACCTAGAACTGCACATCTCTTCTTGTCTCATCAACTTTATCTTTCAACTTTTGTGTTGCTGCTGTGATTGTTTTCTTAACCTGCTCATGAATCTCCTTCATGGTTTGAGTGAAGTCTTCTACATGTCCACTCCTATTCTCCATTGTTCCAAGGTCTTTGAGCTCACAAAATCCTCTTGGATGCATCCCATACACAACTTCAAATGGGCTTTTTCCTGTAGTCCTGTTCACACTATCATTATATGCATATTCAGCTTGGGAAATCACCATATCCTAGGTCTATCCATATTCCTTTGTCAAGCACCTCAATAGGTTACCTAACACTCTGTTAACCACCTCGGTTTGACCATCAGTCTAAGGATGGTAAGCTGATCCAAATGATAAATTAGTTTCCAATCTGCTCCATAGTGTTTTCCAAAAATGGCTCATGAACTTCACATCCCTGTCAGAAACAATACTCAATGGCAATCCATGGATTCTCACAACTTCCCTGAAAAATAGATGGGAAATATAGCTTGCATCATGTGTGGTCTTGCAAGGAATAAAGTGACTCATCTCGCTAAATCTGTCCACAACTACAAAAACACTGTCAAAACTAGATTTAGTCTTGGGAAGACCCACCACAAAATCCATGCTCACGCATTCCCATGGTCTGTACAGAATAGGCAAGGGCTGATATAACCCAGCATTGCTAGCTCCCCCTTTGGCTCTCATGCAAACAACACACTGTTCAACATACTTTCTGACATCTCGTGATAACTTAGGCCAATAATAAAACCTTTGTACCAGCTCTAAAGTTTTGTTAATACCAAAATGCCCACTAAGACTGCCATTGTGTTTTTCTTGGATCAAATTTTCTCTCATTGATCCTCTTGGGACACATAACATATTACCCTTGAATAACAACCCATTTTGCAATGTATACTCAACATATTGACTGTGAAAATGATTTGCAAAGTCTGAACATACCTTATAGGCTTCGGAAAAGTCTTCGTCATCACCATAGAGATCTTTAAAACTCTCCAATCCAATGCTTTTCAGCTGTATCTCTTGGACTGTCAACATCCTCCTGCTTAATGCATCTGCCACTTTGTTTTGCTGTCCCTTCTTGTGCTTAATGGTAAATGTGAAAGCTTGAATGTACTCCATCCATTTCAAGTGTCTATTTCTTAACTTCTCCTGGGTATTGATATAACTAAGTGCCTAGTTATCTGTGAAGACCACAAACTCTTTGGGCAGCAAATAATGCCTCCATTTCCTAAGGGACTGCACTAAAGCATAGAGTTCCAAATCATAGGTGGAGTATTTTTGCTTGGCTTCATTGAGTTTTTCACTAAAGAAGGCTACAGGTCTACCTTCTTGACTAAGGACTCCTCCTACTACTACTCCACTTGCATCACACTCAACTGTAAACAATTTATCAAAACTAGGCAATAACAAGATAGGTTGTGTTGCCACTTCTTTTTTCAACTTTTCAAACCCTTTATTAGCCTCTAAAGTCCACTTAAACTTTGTTTTCTGACCACCCTTGATTGTATCTAACACTGGTGCACATATACCACTAAAATTCCTTATAAACTTCCTATAGAACTGAGCCAAACCATGAAAACTTCTTACCTCAGTTGTTGTGGTTGGTGTAGGCCAGTTTAGGATAGCTTCCACCTTACTTGGATCCATCTTCATCATTCCTTGGGATACCACAAAGCCTAGATACACAAGCTCTTGTTTGAAGAACTCACACTTCTCAAGGTTGATTGCCAACTATTCTTCTTGCAACCTTTTGAGCACCATCTCTACATGCTTCAAATGTTCTTCTGCTATCTTACTGAAAATCAGTATGTCATCCAAGTAGACTACCACAAAAATCCCTGTGAAATCTTTAAGCACCTCATTCATTAGTCTCATGAATGTGCTAGGGGCTTTCGAGAGGCCAAATGGCATCACTTTCCACTCATATAAACCATCATTCATCTTAAAAGTTACATCTTCCATTCATCACCTTCCTTCATTCTGATTTGGTGATACCCACTCTTAAGATCTAGCTTAGTGTAAAATTTTGCACCTCCAAGGCAATCTAATAAATATTCAATCCTAGGTATTGGAAATCTATACCTAATTTTGATTCTATTTATTGCTCTAGAATTAGTACAAAGTCTCCATTTACCTTCTTTTTTGTTGCCAAAACAACTGGGACTGCACATGGACTAATACTCTTTTGAATCAGACCTTGATTCAGCAACTCTTCCACTTGTCTTGCCATCTCTTGGTTCTGCTCAGGAGTCATTTTATATACTGCTTTGTTAGGCAATGAGGCTCCAGGTATGAAGTCAATTTGATGACTTATTGCTCTCTTGGGTGGTAGAGTTGATGGTGTTCCATCACTCACTATGCTCTTGTATTTGTCAAGCAAGTTTTGGACTACTGCTGGTAACACTGTCCTTTCAGCCTTTTCCTCTTCTTTGGGCTGCATCATGATCACATACCCTTCATTCCCTTGGTGTAGATCCTTGATGAACTCCTTGCCACTACTCAACATAATGTTTGGAACCTTGGACTGCCCTTCATCTTCCTCAATCAAGGATTGTAGCTTGAAGTTTCTTCCATCCTTCATGAATTCTATGGTATTCTCCTTCCCATGATATACAAGACCTCTATCATATTGCCATGACCTGCAAAAAAGAAGATGGCATGCATCCATGGGAAGTACATCACAAATCAGCTTGTCTTTGTAACCTCCTATTGAAAATTCTACTGTAACCTGCTCATTCACTAAGACACTCTGCCCTTTGTTCAACCATGTGACTTTGTAGGGATTGGCATGAGGTACCTTCTGCAATTTTAACTTATTTACTGCCTCCTTAGATATTATATTGTCCGTAGAACCAGAATCTACAATAACCTTGCATACCTTTCCCAATATCTTGCACCTTGCTCTAAACAAAGCTCTCCTTTGCTTGGGTTCTTCCTTGACTGGTTATCTGATCAACACTATTAAACATTATATTTTCACCTACTTCTAATTCTATGTGACTGATCTCAGGTGTCTTTACACTCATGGTGTCCTCTTGTGCATAAGCTACTCTTTTCTCATTGCTAGATGAAGCTTTCTCCGGCCATCTATAAGCTAGATGGCCTAGCTAATTGCAGTTATAATAGTTCATGGTGGCAAAGTACGAGTTACTTCTGCCTGCTCCTCTTCCTCTGTTTGAACCTCCTTGAGGTCCTCTTCCTCTATTAAATCCTCCTCTTGATGAGTTTTCACCTCCATGCTCAGTAAGCTTTGATTCACCTTGGCTCCTTTGTTCATTACCTTTTCCTTGGTAACCTCCACGCTGTCCTTTTTGATCTCTGCCTCTTCCTCTACCCTTAGAGGACTGATCATGCTTCCTTTTATTCCTCTCTTCAATCTTGATAGCTAGCTGATAACATTGGTGGATTGTCTTGGGGCTGAACAAAGCCATCTCCTCCTGTATATTCCACTTCAAACCATTGAGGTATCTAGCCACTTTTAGGCTCTCATCTTCTGCCACATTTGATCTCAAACAAAGCTTCTGAAACTCTTCCATGTAGGTGTTTACATCTTGGTCTTTTTGTCTTAAACTCTGCCTCTTCTTGTGGAGCTGAATTTCATAATCATCCGGCATATAGGCTTCTTACACTTTAGCAACCATTCCTTTCCAGGTTGATATGGGCTGCTTGCCTTGTTTCTCCCTTTTAGTCTGGACAAATTTCCACCAAGTTAATGCTGATCCTCTCAACCTTGATTTTGCAACCTTCACCTTCTGTGCTTTTGTGACTCCATTACATTCGAAGTGATTCTCCATGCCATCTATCCAGTCCAAGACCAGATCGGGATCCATCTTTCCATGGAATAGGGGTACACCCTCAAGTCATTTTCCACTTAGTGCTTTTAATGCCTTCAAGAAAGGCTCCTCCTCCAAAATAGGGTCTGGTTCAGGGACTTTGTCCTCCTCTGCAACCTCTTCTTCTTTTGGCACTTTGCCTTCTAGTTTCACCTTGTTCAGTGCTGCTTCAAGCTGTTCTATTCTTTCCTTTAGAGATTTTTTATCCTCTTCTTTCTCTTCAACCATCTTGGCTAACTGTACATTTGTCACCATCTTGGGCAGTTCACTTGATTCAACTTCCTCTGACATATAAGCTGTTGCTTTCCCAAATCTTTCACTGCTCTGATACCAATCTGATAGAAAAAGGGTTGATGTGAGAAAATACTATCTCACTGCTTTGAGTCCTTGATCTAGGAACTCCTAAGGTGTTATTTCTTTCACCTTACAACCTATAGGTCCTCCACCTTTGAGGCACCCCCAGTTCACTTTATCAACCCTGCTATCATTTCAAATTTGTTGCTACAAAACATTCTTGGTACTCTTCCTTCACAAACACCATCTAGCCCTTATTCCTCTAAAGACTAGTTCAGCTTCCTTTCTGTCCAACCTCGTTGCAGGGGTGTGAATTAGTTTAGTTGTCTTAAAAATCACTGTCAATAGTCTAGGAAGGCTCTTGTCCTAACACAACCCTTCTTTCCTCTTTCGCTGCCTCAAAACCCTAGGGTTTTAGGAGGGCTTGTAACCATAAGCCTATTTGGTCTCTTCTTAAGTCTTCTCACCCTTTAGCTCGGTGATCAACAGAAACTCACAAAGGTACCCTAATTCAAATTTGGAGTTCTTCAAAATTCCCTTTGATTTCTAACCCTTTCAGGCTGTGCACAGGACAAATGCCGATTTCAAGAATTTGTAGGGCTTTGCAAGCCTTTTCTTGAACATATATAGAATTTTCCACATCCTACATCCATTAGTTGAAATGCCAATGACTCAAACTTTCTGTCAGATCCTTAAAAAGGTCCCTGCAATCTGTATGTACCACGCACTGAAGTTTACTCATCACCCCTACGTTGGGACTGTGCAAAGACAATGTCTTTTCCTAACCGAGCAGCAATAACTCACCTAGGAAAAGCTACTTGGCATGCTAACACCTCTCAAAAAAAATTATTTATCTACACTATGTACAGGTATGGAGACTAACCTAGCTTCCTCTGCTCCCATACTTCCAGGTACAGGAAAGAAACCAGTTAAATCTCCATTTTTCTGGTTTTCACCAGTCCAAAACAGCAATACAAAAATAACTCTGTATTTACAAAAGGAAAAGCAAACGAAGGAATTTACAACTATAGAATCATAAAAAATGCTGCAAAATACCTTGCTACGTGTTATTTGATACAGCAAAAGATTGTATTCCATTTAAAAGACTGTTGTATTAAACAAAAAAAACCAGAAAAGAGTCTTTTTTTTCATAAAAATCACTGTTCTTTTGTTATTCTCCACAAACTGCTAGCACAAAAAGCTTCCAACAATGTCTACAAGTTGAGATCCTTCCTTTCCAACATGGGAAAATCAGTTAGGTTTAACATTTCGAGCTCAAAAGTGGCCAAATAACACGCGTTTGAAAACACACTGTGTTTTCGTATTTCAGCCAAAACTTAAGGAAACGCCTACAAACAAGTTCCCAATTTATTTTAATTTTACCTAAGCTCTAAAAATGTCCCCTTACACATCCTAAAAGGCATTAGGACCTTGAACAACAGAAAGGAAAAGATTTAAAAGAAAAACATCAAAATATGCTTGTTTTTAAGGTAGGTGCTCCTGCACCAATAAGTCAACTGGGAATGTACTTTCAATAGTTTGAATGCAAAGAAACTCTAGGCACAGATAGTGATCTTTATTCTCCATATTCTCTAGGTGATTTTATTATATCTCAATGTCCAAATGCCCTTATTTGTGTCAATCAAATATGAGAAGAGAATGCCTTGGTATTTGCGTGTCATTAAAATCTTCAATGTTCTCATTCTTTCAATCCTTTTATTTGCATTTATTTCAATCATTAATCTTCCTACTGCAAATCACAATCCCTCCGTAATAAACTCCCCATTCTATTGTCAATGCATTATGTTGATTAGTCCACCAACATAATGAGTTAGTGGCTGGGCGTATCAAATGCCTTTACAAGAATGGGGGTAACTCATGCATACTCCCTTTGTTATCTCCCATAGGCGGTAGATTCTTCTTCATCTGAAACCCATCTTGCGTTTCTCTTGAAGCTCATGAGACTTGATATCTTCTTCTATTCTATTACTTAGTGCTTCATATTGACTTGTCATTTCATAGTAAGGTACAGGGGTATTTAAGATAGAAATACTTGCAACATGGTGCATAGTGTCAAGAACTAGTTCTAGTAGCCAATTAACACTAAGTTCATGTTTACCATCTATAGCAACATGATTTGAAGTATTCACTTGAGATCCAAATGGTTAATTCACTATAGACTATCTTGAAGAAATCGGTGTAGCTTCTTTGAACAAATAAGGACCTTACCTCTATTGAACTTGCCATATTCCCCATCATACTTTCAATACACAAAATAAGGGAATCAATATCCTTTCATGGCAACTAGACCACTTGTACCAGGTTACTGTGCTCTTTCCTTTGTGTATAATTGGTCTTCTTCAAATTTGGTTCTATTTCCCTTAAGGATTTTCTTCTTTTATGTACAACCTTATTATGATTATTGGGGATGATATATTTTGAAGCATATGATGCTCTTTTTATCTTCATAATTTCCCTTCAGATTGTTTATGCCTTTTAGTTCTTTGGTAAAGAACCAGGATGGATATAGCTTTCCCTCTACTTTTATTCTACATCTATTCCTCATATCATATTTATCACTTAGCACACTAATTTTTCCCTTCATTTGTGCTATATTTAAGTTTCCATTATGAAATTTTAGGCATATATTCACTGGTGAAACTATGATTACATTACTTTAGCTAAGATATCATCAAATCTTTGTTATGTAACCTTTTCCACTATTTTTTGTTCATAGAGTGTTGAAATCAATTTTCACATTTTCTAAGCCTTAAAATTTTCCAAAATTTTCATAAAATTTTAGGCTCCAACAGGTATGAAAGAGAGAAATTTGATGCAAAGGGATTTATTCATCAAGCAAGATTAACTCAAAATTTGTTAGGGTATGAGCATTGGTTTGCACTTGATGATTTGATCAGGAACCAAGATGAAGCTTCCACTGGTGAGAGAATGGCTTCATATAATAAAGTTATACTTGAAGAGGAATGGAAGACAAAGAATCTCCTGTCACATAGAGAAGTATTTGCTGATATACAAGATCCCTTGGCTAGGATTGAGTAGCTTATTGCTCACATGAATGAAATAGTAAAAGATGTACCCTCACACATTTTTGATACATCTTAGATGACTTACACAGGAGTAGAGGCTGAGGATGTGGAGACTTTAAATCACATACCTTCACAACCCATTCCTAATGTGTGTTTTTCCACTAACAGTAGTGAAGGGGAGAAAGGTAATGAAGAAAGTGATGAAGAGAGTAATGAAGAGGAACAACTTGTGGAATAGATAAAGACCCTTGTGATCACACAATATGATCCTCCTTAGGATCTTGTAAAATTTGAAACGTCAGATGAGTTATCTAATGACATTAGGGTCAAGGCTAGTCATGAATTCATTTCTAATAATGATTTTGTTAGAACTCCTAAATTCAAATCATTTGTCTATGAGTATAAGGGGAAGAAAATAAGAAAAAAGGAGTAATTACTCCTGAAAGTGGTAGAGAATTACTCCTAGAGGCTAGGGTATTACTACTACTAGGATGGGACATGAGCTCTACAATTATATTTGATAGCATTAGAAAAAGAGGGGATACAACAATGACCCTAACAAAGGAGGCTAGTGATAAAATATATTCAGGGTCTAGATATAATACAAATGAGGATACCTTGATTATTTAGTCATTATACCCTCATGAGAAGAGGCCGACAGTGATTGAAAATCCAAATCAAGTATTTGAATCACCTTTTGGTCAAAAGAGTTGGGGACACTAATCCCTTAGAAACTACAGAACTGAATGTCAATGTGGAAAAGTTCACTAGAGCACAAATTGAAAAGTTGGTTAAAGAAAATGACAAATTGAGAAAGTAGTTATCACATAAAATGGAGAATACATCCTCCTCTTCTTCTCAAGAATTGTACTCTCCATGGCTTGAGAAATATAAAAGAGTGTTAGATGCATTAGCTGATGCTTCTTATTGGAAAAATTCTCATTTGAAGGCTCAAGAAAAGTGTAAAACATTGGAAAAGGAAATGAAAGGAATCAAGGAAAGATTTAATAATATGATGAAGCAAGCCGATGATTATTGGAGAGTGTTCAATCAGGTACATTCAGCAATAGAAGAGATTATTCGATTGTAGAGAAGGATGATTGATAAGAAGAAGGAACCTATGGATAAATAGATTCTAAAGGATTAGTTATTGCAAAGATATAACAATTTTGTGGAGTCTCATAAACAATATCATAGTAGACTCAAAGAGGACCTCAATTGCTTTAATTTGGTTCCTGCACTCATGATGATACAGGAAATATTTTAAAAGAGGATGATTAGAAAGTAGAGTTTACAAAATTTCTAACAACTGCAATAGAGGAGATCAATGATGAAGATATGGTCTTGCAAAATGCTCATAGACAGGTTGATAAATTCATGTACATAGAGTATGATATGAAAGAAGTCATATCCAATGCATAAACCCATGTAGAACAAGAATATATTGATCATCTCTCGGCTTTCAATTTGTTTATCAATCGAGCAGTGGACATTCTGGACACAATTGAACAACAATCATAATTCATCGGTGGTAATGATGTGAACCCTATCATATAGTAAAATCTTTGAACAGGTCTTAGATGACCATAGGCTTTTACTCAGAGATTAACAGATTGGTACACATGTTTATGATTGTGCTAGTTTCTCAAGTTATGTTTAGTTTCAAAATCATGTTTTGTTATCAAAAGTCGTGTCTTTTGGTCTGAAGCTTGTTGCCTCTCATATATATAAGAGAGACCAGGACCAAAAGAAAGAAATACGAGAAAATAGTAGTAGAATAGGTGTAATATATGGATAGTAGAAGAGTTCCATAATGGTTACATTTTAAAAGACTATGTTGCAAGTATAATTTTGAAGAAGTCAATGAAAGATCTCTGATTATGTGGTGTTATACTAGTATCAATTATATGTTTAAATTATGTAGTTATTTGGTTGTGTCCAACTTAATATTTCCTTATTATTTGAATTGGTATATCAAGTATATATTCAATTTATCAATGCACATTTATTGTATTTGTGTGATATTATTAATTGGCTTCCTTAAAGGAATTAGATTCCTTCTAGTCAATCACAGTAATCTGGAAGTGCTATTTGGATTAGTAAGAAGGGCCATATAACTAGGATTTCCATTATGTCTCCAATTTGATATCATCTTTTGTTCTTGTGTGATTTATTCAATTTTTTCTTCCAAGAAAAGATTAAAAATCCTTTTGATAAATCATAAGTAACCTAGTTGTGTCAGGTGGATCAATAAGTATAGTTTTTCAATCATTTTCCTACATATTTATACAAATATAAACCAATATTAGTGTGCCAAACAATTTGAGTTATAACCAATACAAGTAATACTTTCTAGATCTTCATTGGACTCCATTTACCCAACAAGGCACTAATCTTACCAATTTCATCATTTAGCTTTATCAAAATTGTTTTCAAAACCCTACATTTGTTAATTGAACATATTAATAAACTTCACCTTGATATTTCTTTTACAATTTATACCAAATTAGACTTGCATTTTTCCACTTCCAATTGCCATTGTGGATAAATTGCACAAGTAGGAAACATATAGTATAAGTCTGCTCCATTTGCAAAGGTACACCTACCTAGGTTTGATAGAGCTTGAAGAGAAGGTTCAAATACACAAATTGGCCATGTTCATTAGCCTAAAACATACCAAGAGTTTAGCAACCTCTTGTGGTTTTTTAACCAACATTTTTGAGAACTAAAAAAACCAATAGAATGTATGAGTTGGGTTTCATTGTAACCTTGTAAGGACCAATCATCATGGTCGATAGGTTAATTTATTTGAATAAGAATTAGATTGAATCTGCATGATGTATAGTGTTGCATGCATTAAGAGATAAGCTATAATGCCCATAAGGGAAATTTTAAATATAACTTTGAGGTTAAGAAAGGAAGCAACCAACCATAGAAATGGGTTGAATATAGAGTAACCTTGGTTTGTTTGTTGTAGCCTAAATAGGAAAAATTATTGTTTGAACCTATAACTTCCTTGGTGTCCTAACTAAAATATTTTCTCAAGAATTTCATCGACAAACATGTCGAACTTGGTTTCTTTATATTATTAAAGTTTCTCATTGTAATTCTAGTGATGAAAGTGTTCAAGATCTAGATAATAGACATTCTAACCATATGATTGTAATCTGGTCTATTTGATTTGTTTATTTCTAGTTCATAATGAAAAAACTACTTTGTATTAAATGATGAACATTTACTTGTAAAGTGATCATTTAGCATGTAAAAATATTGAGATCAACAAATAGAGTAAACAAAATTATTTTTCTTTAAATGTAACTATTTAGTTTGAAACAATATTGTGTTGATTTAAATAGTGGTTAATCTTTTACAAACAAGTCTAATTTGATAAAAAATTATTATTATAGCTGGAAACAACCTTGCTTAATAAACTGTTTAGTTAGAAACAACTTTTTTTATAACTATTTAGTAGGAAACAATACTTGTTCTATTCAAACAATGAATGTATATATGTAAACAACTTGTTTCATAACTGTTTAGTAGGAAATAGTACTTGTTCTATTCAAACAATGAATGTACATATGTAAATAACTTGTTTTATATTGTTTAGTGGAAAATAGTACTTGTTTTGTTTAAACAATGAATGTTCATATGAAAATAGCTAGTTTTATGACTATTTAGTAGGAAACAATATTGTTCTATTAAAACAATGAATTTTTTTAAGTAAACAGTCATGTTAGAATATCTCAAATGTGAGAATTAAATGACAATATGTGTGACACTATTAGCATAGTCTTGTTCTAACTCTTTATTTTTGACAAAAGAAATGTCAAATGAAATACTATTTTTAAGATTGCAATCTGAATTGTTGATTATTTTAGAATGTATGCACATAGACTTCGTCTATGTATGTACACATACTTGTGACATACCTCCTTTTTTTTTTAGTACATTTTAAAAAGTAGAATTCTTATGATGAAAAGTAGAGAATAGTCATAAGAATGATATGACTGATTATTGAATTACTCTAAATATGATTTCTATTTAAAGAGTAAACTAGTATTTTGATTCTTCTTTAGAAGATAGTTGAGAAAGAATATTTAATACTTGAACATAATAGTGATACCTTAGTTGACTAGAGCACCTCAGGGTAGATGTTGCTAGAAGGTAGATAAATATTATGAGTTATATAGTATAAAGTTACCTTCACTAGTACACAAACAACAATATATGACTAAATAAACTACTAAAAATTGTATATAAATGACTAAGTTTAGTCATGTGACTATTAGTGGTTTATTTGTAGTCATTTATAACACCACCAAATTTATGACTAAACTATTTTAGTCATTGATTTAGTCATTGATTTAGTCATTTATTTAGTCATTTATTTAGTCATTTATTTGGTCATATATTTAGTCATTAATTTTAGTTATGTGACTATTTTAGTGGTTTATTTGTAGTCATTTATAACATCACCAAATTTATAGCTAAACTATTTTAGTCATTTATTTAGTCATGATAGTGATTTATTTAGTCATATATTTATTCATTAATTTATTCATATATGTAGTCATTAATTTAGTCATTGATTGTTGTTAACTGGTCAGTTATTTAGTAATGGTAGTCATTTATTTATTCATATATTTAGTCATTACTTTAGTCATATATTTAGTCATTACAAATCAAATTTAACTTAATTAATCCTCCAAAATTAATGCATATAAACTTCAAGTATCATAGATATTCAAATGTTGAAGAAGAACCATGAAATGAAGACTAAAATGCTTGAACAAATATGATTGATCAGACACAAACACACATATTACAAATCAAGAGGAGCCACAACATAGTATTTATGAGTGGAGAAAAAAACCTCTGAAAATTTACTTTATTAAGCCTCATTGGCAAATCAAGATCTCATTGGTTACATTCAATGTCTCAGTGAAACTGTACAACTTACAAACATTATATAAATAGAATAATCCTATTTTCATATACTCATACTATTTTCCCCTTTCTTAACTATAGTCCTTTTGGAAGGGTAGCAACATCCTATAGGGGATTGACCCATTTTGATGTAGGAGCATTCAGTGGTGTAAGGGCAATCTTGCATCACCCAAAAATAGTTAAATTTCAAATTTCTTGATTTTTAGATGTTTTTACATTTTTGGATACCCTTTTCGTCATAATGAAATTCCCAATTTATAGTTTTTATTTTCTATTTCTAGGTTGAAAGATATTGCAGTTTTAGTTTCCTAGATTTGCACCTAAAAATATTTCGAGTTGGATTTGAGGCACTTAGAGCTCCCATAATGGCCCTGAAACTTGCTAAAATCATTATATCCAATTTCAAGCATGTTCTTGACTTTGAGACCTTTTCAACGGTTCAAACGGTTCGTGAATTGGAGCCCTGGATCAAAAGTTATGGCCCCGGGAAGTTGGTGCTCTTTCTAGAAGATACAATTGCAAATGTTCTTTTGAAATTTGAATTTCAAGTTGTAATTTTTGGCGCCAAACCACCAAAACTCAAATTTTAATGTTGTTTTGGCTCCAAACTAAAGAGAAGCTCTATTTATGGGCGGGTTTCTAATTTTTGGGTAACTTTTTTGGGGACAAGCTTGCATACTGCAAAAGGGTTGTTCTGTAGCTTTCTGTAACTTGCATGTGTTGTAGAATTTGGGGATTTGAGATCCTCTGCATGTAAGAAGCTCCATTTTCTGAATAATAAAATTATTCTCTTTTTTGTGGGTTATTTTCTGTGTCTCGGGCTGTGCCCTCATCAAGTGGTATCATAGTGGGTTTTCTTGAGCGTGTGGACAAATCGTCGATCGTGAGGTAGTTAGCACCAGGACCGTGGTTGTGGGTCAAGGTCAATAAAGATGCCTCCAAGAGTGATGCCTAGTAGGCGTGGTGGTGCTAGAGGTGGTTGAGGTGGCAGAAATGTTGGTGGAAGAGATGCACTAACAGTCCTCCAGAGACAGATTGATGCGTTACAAGAGCAGTTGAGAAGAGGGTTAAACCCGAGGGAGGAAAGTGAGGATGAAGGAGAGGAAGAAGGTTCAAATGTAGAAGAGGAAGAAGAAGCAATTGATCAGACCAAATCACG
>VDFB02047230.1:527385075-527441181 GCA_007258455.2 Sequoia sempervirens | reverse complement strand
GAGGCATATGAAATGGGTAGAGTTTTTGCAGAGTTATACCTTTGTTTTGAAACATAGGAGTGGGAAGTCAAATAGGGTTGCATATGCCTTAAGTAGGAGGCATACATTGATGAAAAAGATGCTGATTGAAGTGGTTGGGTTCAATGAACTCAAGACACTATATGCAAAAGATCTTGATTTTGCAGAGGCTTGTAAAGCTTGCAAGGAACCTGTTACAGTGGACAGGACAAGGTGGTTGGATTTCATAATTCAGGATGGCATGTTATTTAAGGGAAGTCAGTTGTGTATCCTGAGGAGTTCCATGAGGGAGAACCTGATAAAGGAGAAGCATAGTGGAGGAATGGCAAGAAATTTTGGTCAAGATAAGACCATTGCCATTATCAGTGAGCATTATTATTGGCCACAGTTGTCACAGGATGTGAAGAAGTTTGTACAAAGCTATAGGGTATGTTAGATGGCTAAAGGAGTGAGCCAAAATACAGGCTTATATCAGCCCTTACCTGTACCAGAGAGGCCATGGGAGGATATAAGTATGGACTTTGTTCTTGGCTTGCTAGGGACACAATGAGTGAATGATTTTGTCTTTGTGGTGGTTGATAGGTTTTTGAATATGGTACATTTCATTCTATGTCAGAAGACCCATGATGCAGTCTACATTGCTGACTTTTTCTTCAAAGTGGTGGTGAGGCTACATGGTCTGCCAAAGAGTATTGTTTCAGATCGTGACACCAAATTTTTGGGGTACTTTTGGAGGACCTTGTGGAAGAAGCTAAAAACAGAGTTGAAGTTCAGTTATGCACACCATCCACAAATGGATGGGCAAACAAAGGTTGTTAACAGGAGTCTGGGTAACCTATTGAGATGTTTGGTAGGAGATAAACCCAAGGGATGGGACTTGATCTTACCCTAGGCAGAATTTTCTTACAATAATTATGTCAACAGAAGCACTAGTAGATCAAAATTCCAGATTGTGTATGGAGGTAGCCCCAAAACAGCTCCAGAATTGAGGAAGATGGACCAAGAGAAGAAAATAAGTGTTGAAGCCGAAGATTTTGCAGAACACATCAAGGATATACATGAGAAGGTAAGACATATTAACAAGATGAATATGCAGTATAAGGCTAAGGCAGATCAGAAGAAGAGGTATAAGGAGTTTTAGATTGGTGATGAAGTGATGGTCCACTTGAGGAAAGAAAGGTTTCCAGTGGGAACATATAACAAATTGAAGATGAAGAAGTTTGGCCCCTGTAAAATTTTGAAGAGGCATGATTCAGGGAATGCATATGAGGTAGAGTTTCTGGATGGATTCAACATTTCAGATTTGACAGAGTATCATGAAGGTGGCGCAGAGGAAGTAACAAAGATGGAACAGTGTGGGATTCCAACACCTACTTCAAAAAAGGAGGAGATTGAGGAAATCTTGGATAGTCATGTGGGAAGGAGTACCAGGAACAGGCAGTATGAAGAATATCTAGTGAAATGGAAAGGACGGCCTGTTGAAGATTCATCTTGGCTATCTAAGGCAGTGGTTGACTGGTTGGGTTTTCTTCAACCATCTAAGATGTGACGGGGTCACTTCTCAAATTACCCTGGGTGTCTGATGTAGGAGAATCCAGTGGTGTAAGGGCAATCTTGCATCACCCAAAAATAGTTAAATTTCAAGTTTCTTAGTTTTTAGATGTTTTTACATTTTTGGATACCCTTTTCATCATAATGAAATTCCCAATTTATGGTTTTTATTTTCTATTCTTGGGTTGAAAGATATTGCAGTTTTAGTTTCCCAGATTTGCACCTAAAAATCTTCTGAGTTGGATTTGAGGCACTTAGATCTCCTAGAATGGCCCTGAAACTTTCCAAAATTGGTGTAGTAGATTTCAAGCATGTTCTTGACTTCGAGACCTTTCCAATGGTTCAAACGGTTCACGAATCAGAGCCCCAGATCAAAAGTTATGGCCTCGGGAAGTTGGCGCACTTTCTAGAAGATACAATTGCAAATGTTCTTTTGAAATTTGAATTTCAAGTTATAATTTTCGGCGCCAAACCACCTAAATTCAAATTTTAATGTATTTTTGGCTCCAAACTAAAGAGGATCTCTATTTATGGGTGGGTTTCTAGTTTTTGGGTAACTTTTTTGGGGACAAGCTCACATACTACGAAAGGGTTGTTCTGTAGCTTTCTGTAACTTGCATGTGTTGTAGAATTTGGGGATTTGAGATCCTCTACATGTAAGAAGCTCCATTTTCTAAATAATAAAATTATTCTCTTGTTTGTGGGTTATTTTTTGTGTCTTGAGTTGTGCCCTCATCACATTTAATCCCTTTGCAAATCCAAAAATTTCCCACCACTATTGGTTTCGGCTCCTCCAAACTCTTCCTCATTGGCATTCACCTTTTACTTCTCCAATTTGGAGCTACAACCTGAAAATAAGGTTTCAAAATTTTCACATCAAAATCATATTTGGAAGTAGATTTTTATCAGATATTGTAGTTGCAAGTTCTACTAATTATAATAAAGATAAATAGTTTTACCTTTATGCATCAACTAATGCAATTCTAATAACTTTTAGAGGATCGACAATTCTATCCTTTATCATATCAACATAATCAACTGCAAAGTTGCAACACAACATTAAACTTATTAATTAGACTCAACATCTAAGAAAGAAAAAGAAACTTCAAACATTATCAATTTAGTTTCCTCGTAGCTTTCCTCTAGCATATCTGGAACCTCTTCAGATGTTCCATCCAACTATCATCAATCCCATATAGGTAGAATTGTGTATGTCTATCAAACTATCATCTTTCCCATAGAGTTAGAGCTAAATTCATTTAGAAATATTTTATTATTGATAAATCCAATTCCCCTAGCAAGCCTAACATATAGACAACCTCCCTTACATTCAAAAATTTACTCAAGGATGTCATTTTTAGTCTCATAAATCAAAATAATCTTATCATTCATTTGTCAAAACTACACAGTTAATAGAAAAAAAAATTCAATGGAAAAAGCATGAGGAAAACTAATCTACCTCTATATTATTAGGGGTGATCAAATACTGCTTAAATCTACAATTAGAAACCCTCCTATGAGATACAACCAATCCTATCAGATTAAAAAACAAGAAATAAAACCTTCTTGAGAATCAGAAAAACAATACCTGAAATCAATCAATGGCCGAATGTAATTTTTTCCAAACATGTATTAATCAAAAGGCTCTCGTATTGCTCTATGATAATTAGAAAATGTGAAAGGATCCTGAAATAAAGGAAGAAATAGAAGAAATTATGCATTTGTTCAAATGAGTAAGTATAGTGTAATGTGTTAATTGTTTTTTCTTTACATCATTTAGGTACTAAAGCATAAAAAATTGCATAGAGAGGATTTGAAGAAGCAAACCTCAAACTGTAACAAAATCAAGTCAAAAGTTGTTGCCATGTTTGAAAGGACTATTTCTTTTGCATTGGGATTCCCACTCTCAAAAACTTGACAAAGGTAATCCAACTACATGACCATCGAAAAGATACAAAATTATCAAATTAAAGAGAGGAAACAACAAACACTTTGTTAAAATTCCATTCATGCCTCAAAATCTACTACTTTACAAGAAAGAAAAGCATTTTAGGCAATTCCAAAGCAATATTTTCATATTTTTTTAGTAAACATCAATATAAAGACCTTTGTTTTGTTGCTCTTACATGCATTTTTTAACTGGGAATGAAACTATTTCAAGATTTAGAAAACCACGTTTGACAGGTATACAAGGTATTGGAAATGTAAACTTACAGACTATTTGCAATAATGCTTTTACATTTTAAGATAGAGAAATTTTATTCTATGGACTTTTTTTAGTGGCAAAGACAAAGCAGAGTTTATGACCATCACTAGCCAAGCGTGTAGCTTCAAGAAGGTTTAGAAGGTTGTTCGCTGCCCTTATTCAAGGGTAAAATCTATTACTAGGTCACTGACAACACTGTCTCAACTCCAACATCCAAATGAGGTTGGGATTCTTGCTATCTAGGTAATAAATGAACAAGAAATTAATGTAAATGTAGGTTAGTGCTATTGTAGTAGATTCTGGAAACACATATTGTGTTTACTTGGTCACTGTATCATTTTCTAAGTTCAAACACTTCATATCTGCTCATTACATTGTTTCATTATCCACCTGTACAAGTTTGAAATACATTTTTTGAGTATTTTTATTGCTACCATTATTAGGCTGTGTAGAAAGTGAATTGGGTGTCAGTATATATATTCCCTTGTTCATATATATATATATATATATGTGTGTGTGTGTGTGTGTGTATGTATAGTTTCCTTTTTTCATAAATTGTTGATATGAAATAGGAATATAAAATCTTGTCTCTTTCTTTTGAGATTCATTTGGAAATCAATTACTAAAGTCTAATTTTGTAACAAGAAAAGGTGTTTTGTAAAAGAATCCTTTAAAACTAATAGTAAAAGACATTGCTGAAAGATGCAATGTTAAGAAACAAGTGATTTGAACAACTAGGATTCAAGTAAAACAACCTTAACTACAAAGTACAACGTTATACATAACTCATATAGAATAGACCCTAGAAGCCAAAATGTAGCAGTGGGAAATACATTTAAGAAAAGATTCTATGGAATAGATGATAACCTTCACCTTGTTCAATAAAGAAGCTATAAAATAAGTAGCTAGCAGGTAGCCTACTCTTTATATTTACCATTACTCTGGTATTGAGATTTTCTTATATAAAATTTGGGAATTTCTTTATCATTGTGAATTCTGTAATAATAATTCTCTATTTTTACTTGCATAATATATTGAACATAAATTTTTCCCATAGTCCATAAGAAATGTCATACAAATAAGTTTTCTGGCACTATCTTCAGCCAACCATATAAAACCACACTTTCCCACATCTCAACTCCACATTTTTTGGAATATATCTAATATAAGGGTTATTTGTGACATCAAATATAATGTATTTCTATTATCTAAAATAGCCTTTACCTTTATCTCCATACCTCTATGCACAGTACCAGAATTTACCCTTCTAATAACTATTTGTCCTTTGTGTTCATTAAAATCTAAATTTGTTGCCTACAAATTTCAACCACATTTGTTGATAGGTTATAAATTTGTTACTTCATTCATAAGAAATAACCTTGCCAACCATTGTAAAGCACTACATAGGACATCTGATATAAATCTTTGCCTATTCCAAAATGGAAGCTTTGGAATACGGTATGGACATCCATCAAAGCATAATAGAAGGGGGGTTTTCATCTGATATTATAGTTGGAAATGCTTTGGTTGACATGTATGCAAAATTTGGAAGCATAGAGAGAGCATGTGAAGTATTTAATAGAATTTCTTAAAGAGATGTCATCTCTTGGATTGCAATTATTGCTGGATATGCACAAAATGGATTTTTTGAAAATGCTTTAGAAAATTTCAAGCACATAAAATTGGCAGGTATAAAGCCAAATTCCACAACCTTTGCCAACATCTTTCCTTCCTGTGCCAAAATGGGGGCTTTGGAACAAGGTATGAACATCCATCAAAGCATAAATAATAGAGGAATTTTGTCAGATGTTGTAGTTGCAACTACCCTTAGAGCAAAATTGTATGCAAAATTTGGAAGCATAGACAAGGCATATGAACTGTTTGACATAATGCTTGAAAGAGATGCCATCTCATGGAATATGATGATTACAAGATATGCACAAAATTGATTTGCTGAAAAGGCTTTAGAAAATTTCAAGAAAATGTAATTAGTAGGTGTGAAACCAAATTCCACAACCTATGCCGGCATCCTACCTGCCTGTGCCAAAATGGGAGCTTTGGAGCAGGGTATGAACGTCCATTAGAGCATAATAGATGGGGGATTTTTGTTAGATATTATGGTTGGAAATGCTCTGTTAGACATGTATGAAAAATGTGGAAATGTACACAAGGCATTTGAACTCTTTGATGGAATTCCTCAAAGAGATGTCATCTCATGGAATGCAATAATTGCAGGATATGCACAAAATGAATTTTGCAAGGATGCTCTCAAAATATTTGAATTAATGAAGCACTATGAAACATATCCTAACATTGTAAGCTTTGTTTGTATTCTTTGTGCATGCAGCCATGGAGGTTTAGTGGATGAGGGTTATACATACCTCAATCACATGAGTAAGTAGTATTGCATTACACCTACAGTTGATCATTATGTGTGCATGGTTGACCTTCTTGCCTGTGCTGGCTATCTCGAGGACACTCTAAACTATATCATTAAGATGCCAATTAAACCTGTGATGGTTGTGTGGATGTGTCATAAATCAAGTTTCAGAAGGTCTTCATTAACATTTTCAAAATCCTTCATGTAACAAAAACAAAGGTGAAAACCTTGAATGCATTATTATGACTCTAAACTTTACATTATAAATGGCTTGGACTTCAACCACACTTACAAGATATAATAGTTGCAAAAACTGAAAGGATGAATTGTACCAACAGGCTAGCAGCCATCAAATGTGAAAACTTGTACAAATAATAAACAACTACCTAGTGTTCACTCTAGGGTCTCTAAACACTATTTCTTGAGAATTTACTAATTTCCCTATCCATTTTCTACCAAATATGTCAGGATTTTGCCTCTTAGATCAAAATGAATGATATAGAAAGTAATTTCAATTACAAATAATAGTGAAATAACCATATCTGGATCTGGATAACTATGGTTATAACAACCAATCCATAAACAACTATGTCAATTCCCTAATGCCAAGCATGTGACCTATCTTATAGGTGTAACTGATTACAACATTGTAGGTTACTTGAATATCATTAAATCTTCCAAATATAGGACTGAAAACACCCCTAGCAGGGTCAAGGGGCAATTCCCCTCATGGGGGTTTGGGGGCAGTTCCCCTAGGGAGGTTGAGGGGAAGCATCCCTCATGGGGGTAGCGCCCCCAACGGGGTCGAGGGGTAGCACCCCTTGCGGGGGTTTGGGGGAAGTGCACCCAACGGGGTTGAGGGGAAACGCACCTCACAGGGGTCTGGGGGTAGCACACCTAGCGGGGTTGAGGAGAAGCGTCCCTTGTGGGGGTCTGGGGGTAGCGCCCCCATTAGGGTCGAGGGGTAGTGCCCCTAGTGGGGTCGAGGGGTAGCGCCCCTCGCGGGGTCCAAGGGTAGCAATTTAAGGCTTCCGAAACCATACAAAACTCCATGGCACACCTCATTTTCATGATTTTTTGAGTGGCAACAAATTGGTGGGATGTTGTGTTATCTTCTGCTAATATGTTCTAGTGCTGCCAATATGCTTTCATCGGTCTATTGGTGGAGCTATGAGGGGAGTTCCCCCGATGTAGTAATGTTAGGCTGATAGTGTCACTACCGGTCTAACATTAATACATCGGGGGAACTCCCCTCATAGCTCCACTGATAGACCAATGAAAGCATTCCAATATTCTTTCATCAGTCTATCGATGGAGCCATGAGGGGAGCTCCCTCGATGTAGTAATGTTAGGCTGATAGTGACATTATTGTCCTAACATTACTACATCAGGGTAACTCCCCTCATAGCTCCACCGATAGACCGATGAAAGCATGTCGACATATTTTCATTAGTCTAGTCACTATAGGCCTAACATTACTACATCGAGGGAACTCCCCTCATAGCTCCACCGATAGACCGATGAAAGCATGCTCACTTGTTCATAGTGGTGATGTGTATTCCTCACAATCATTAGAAAGTTCCATTAGAAATCTGGGATTTCTAAAAACCACTCTTGACTAATCTATTAAATAAGGATACTGATGCAATGTAGGAGCACAAGACTATTCACCAAAATCAACTTTTCATAAACACAACCAATTCTTGACTATCCTTGCAACTAGGACTCCACATTCTTCACAAAACCTTTTTTCAAAGTACTCAAACTAAAATTAAGGAACACACAACTCTTATTGAATTCATAGAACACCTGAAACAACATCAAAATACATGACCCAAACCCCTTTCACCAACATAAACAACTCCAATATAAGAACTATCAAAAGTGAACTATCTTAATCAACCACTAGCCCATTTAGGCCACCTACACAAGAAAAATTCAAACTACAAGCCCAATCCTCATTACCAAAGTCTTATACATGTCTAAAAATTCCTATACAACATAATGAAATCATTCCCCAACCTTTATTCTTGACAATTCTTCAAACACCTATTCAAAGCCTTCATTATTGATTCCAAAATGTGACTGTCATAACATTATATCTACAGGATGGTATACAAAAGTGCATTCAAAGATTATAAATCACAAAACCTTCTTAGAGAGACTTCAATATACACCTCTACAACTTTCTAACTCACTGTAATCCAAGTAGAACATCCTTTGTGTCAGCAAAACACAAATTTTTTACTGTTCTTTGTCAAAATCCATATTTTTCATGCAAATACAAACCTAGGGCATTCATTTTTCACATGCTAACCATCATCACTCAATCTAAATCTTTGGAACATGAAAGAATATACAAAAAGAAACCTACTCATCAAGATTTAGACTATTCTATTGGTTGGTTTGGAAGAAACACAATTTTGAACTCCAACTGTTACCCTAGAACACGGTTTCAACCTGCCTAAAGTGAATTTTACAATAACTTTTACAATTCTAAATGGTTTTAAATGAAATCAAGTGCATTATAAACTAGATTCAAAGTTCCATCAAGTATATTAATTTTTGAGTAGTTTATACATAGTGAGTAAAACTAAAGGTGTTTTTTTTAGTATGCAATACAAATTAGCTTAAAATAAAATCTATGATAGTTATTATGTTTATGCTATTTAGTTAAATGTAGAGATTAAGCAATACAAAAACACATAAAAATAGGATTTAGTTTCGACAACACAAATGACTCAATAAATTAGAAGAGGGGTGTTACAAAACTACAAGATCCACTTCACTACAACGTACAATACAAAATCTGCAATTAATAGTAAAAATACTTAAATTTACTTCATCTACACTATACACAAGACATTGTAAGCTAAATATGATAGTTACATTCAAAGCAACAATTACAACTTAACACCTGTTATAATATTAGTTCTCAGTGTTCCTAGTGTTCCACCATTCCATCACAATGGGCCCATTATACTCATGCAATCTCAAGTTAGGATCCTTACTATGAATTGTTTGTTTTATTTGTCCAAGCATGTTGTTAAATGTTTCAAAAATATCTTCAAGACTAGGAGATTCAGTATATCTAATGACCTACATAACAAGTGAGATAAAGAAACAAACATATCTAAAACAATATCAATAAAACATAAGATTGAAATGACAGAGAGAATACTATTACGAAAAACAAAAATAACTTACAAGTTACAAACATTAATAAATTGATAATTTAATAATAAAATCAGAAATTCTTACTTCGTTGTGAACTACCAATTATCATAAGGATCTTTTACTTCATACCATTTCCTTCAATTGTGTTTGCCTCTGCTCATCTACTCCACTTTGTACTAGCAATGATCCCCTTACTTTGATAAATCTACATAAATCATCTTGTAGATGGGAAATTATAGTGATTTGAATTTGACAAGCAAAGGATTTGGATGGAATAAAGTCATTACAATTTTATTTTTTTAGGAGTACAACATAAAACAAACCAACAATTAACTGCTCAAAACTATAGGTCAAACAAAATAGAATGATTGTGTAATAGCATGCAGGATGTAGATATACATTTTTGTGACACTCTCTACAATTAACATCTAACCACCTAGACAATTAAACACAATTATTGATGAAGTCACAACATTCCTAACATAATTCTTGTCTGATTATTATATATTTTTTTATAAAATTTCCACAAGTGAAATAGCAGAGTCCTCCCTTCCTGTGCAAAAATGGGAGATTTGGGATGGGCTATGAACATGCACCAAAGCATAATGGTAGGGGAATTTTCATCAGATGTTATAGTTGGATATGCTATGGCAGACATATATGCAAGATGTGGAATCATAGACAAAACATCTGAATTGTTTGACAAAATGCATCAAAGAGATGTCATCTCATGGAATGAAATGATTGATTGCAAAATGTGCACAAAATGGATTTTTCAAGGCACCTCTCAAAATCTTTGAATTAATGAAGCACTCTGGAACACATCCTAACATTCTATTTTCAATGGAATCAGGGAGGTTATTTAAAATTTTACACCCTTATATGTTCAAGTGTTGTAGTTGTGATAGGTTAGCAATGAATAAGGGAGGATATTTAAATCTATACACCCTACCATGTTCAAGTGCTGCAACTATGAAAGGTTGCCAATGGAATCAAGGAGCTTATTTAAATGTCCACACCCTTCTATGTTCAAGTGTTGTAGTTGTGATAGGTTGTCAAATGAATCAGGGAGCTTATTTAAATGTCCAAACCCTTATATGTTTAAGTGTTGCAGTTGTGACAAGTTGCTAATGGAATCAAGGAGGTTATTTAATTAGGGGGCTTATTTAAATGTCCACACCCTTCTATGTTCAAGTGTTGTTTTACAGTTGTGACAAGTTGCTAATGAAATCAAGGAGGTTATTTAAACTATGACAATATTTTATTTTTAAGTGTTGCAGTTGTGATAGATTGTCAACAGAATCAAGGAGGTTATTTAAACCTTTAAAATTTCCTATTATATTCAAGTGTTGCAGCTGTGAGAGGTTGACAATGGATTTGGGGAGGTTATTTAAACCTCTGCAACTTTTTTATTTTCAAGTGTTGTAGATGTGACAGGTTGCTAATAAAATCGGGAAGGTTATTTAAACCTCTATAGTATTCTATGTTCAAGTGTTGTAGTTGTGATAGGTTGCCAATAGAATCAGGGGGGTTATTTAAACTTTTACACATTTCTATGTTCAAGTGCTATAGTTGTGATAGGTTGCTAATAGAATTTGGGAGGTTATTTAAATCTATACACCCTACCATGTTCAAGTGTTGCAGTTGTGATAGGTTTCCAATGGAATAAGGAAGGTTATTTAAATGTTCACACCCTTCTATGTTCAAGGTTGCAGCTATGATAGGTTGCCAATGGAATCAAGGAGGTTATTTAAACCATGACAATATTTTAGTTTCAATTGCTATAGCTGCAATAAATTGTCAATAGAATCAAGGAGGTTATTTAAACCATTGAAACTTCCTATTATGTTCAAGTGCTACATTTGTGATAGGTTGACAATGGAATTGGGGAGGTTATTTAAAACTCTACAACTTACTATTTTCAAGTACTGCAGACGTGATAGGTTGCCAATGGAATAAGGAAGTTTATTTAAACCTCTACAATCTTCTATGATCAAGTGTTGCAGCTGCGATAGGTTTCCAATAGAATCAAGGAGGTTATTTTAACTTTAACACCCTTCTATGCTCAAGTGTTGTAGCTATGACAACTTGCCAATGGAATCAGGGAGCTTATTTAAACCTCCACACTCTATTATATTCAAGTGTTGCAGCTATGATAGGTTTTCAATGGAATCAATTTGAGATTGGGTTCTAGGTGCATGCAATCATGCAGGTTTAGTGGATGAGGGCTACACATACTTCACATGTCAGTAACCCTTATTGCATTAAAATTTACATATATAGTTGATCATTAGGTGTGCATGGTTGACCTTTGTGTCGTGCTATCTATATTGAGGACACCCTAACATTATTACTAGGATGATAGTTAAATCTATGGTACATGTGGATCATATATGAATATAGGTTGAGTATTTCCAACAACACTACTTTTTTAGTTGGATCCTAAAAATGCTACAACTTATGTTGAAGGATATATTTTGCATGCTATAGAAGATATTGGAAAAACAAAACCAATTAATTTGAACATTCAAGCAAGGTTTTTAGTAAAGGATAGCATAAGTAGCACCATTTCATGTTCTTGGGTGTTGTTATGTATACTTCTTGACATAGAGCATGAGCAGAACTATTGCATGTTCTTGGATGTTGTAAACATGTATCTTGTTTTTATCATCACAATGTATTTCATTGTAACATGGATCATTTGTTGTAATCAACTTACATTGTAGCATGGTTCAAGCATCACAAAGGAAGGAATTTTTTAGTTTCAATATGAGTAGGCACAAACTTGGATCTCAAAATGGGAAGGGAATTTTCCTATCCTGATTGTAAGAGTTTTTCAAAACAAAAGTTAGGTATATTCCAAATGGATTCCAAAATGAGTTATCAATTGGTATATTCATGAACATAGTAGACAATGTGAAAAGAGTATTATATTTATATAAAGTGGCAAATAAAGCATCAAGTTGTGAAGGAACAAAACAAGGAAAAGTACATTGGACACTAATAAAATTAGATAGACATCCACACAGTTGCAGTTTCGTCCATGATAATTACAAATTTTAACTGTAAAAATGAAGTGTAACAACATTTTTTGGAACTTCCTATGATTATAAAACTTCTTGGAAGATTTGAAGACTTATTTGTACGAGAATTCATAAGGCTAAGGAAATGAAAGGTTGTTTCTCTTCATTTGTTCTTTGGAATACTATATATGGAATGTGAGCTTGGACTTCATTAGGCAAAGCCAAAGAGGAAAATCATGTGTTGTACCTTCTTTGAGCCAACAAGAGGAGAAATATGTGTTGTACCTTCTATGAACCAACAAGAAAAGGACAATCAAGTGTTGTACCTTCTCCAAGCCAACAAGAAAGAGGACAATCATGTGTTGTACCACTCTCCACCATTAAGGGGAACAATCATGTGTTGTATCATCATTTTTTATGGGTAATATACTCAGGTAAAAGGGAATTGCCTCTACCAATTGGATTTTTCACCCCACATTGGGGTTTTCCCAGCTCAAATATGGTGTTATGTTGCAACAATTTATTTTATAAGTAGCATAGAATAATCATGAATTAATAAACAACTATCATTTAATCATGAATTAAGTATCATAGTGATAAATCTTGGTTTTGTAAATTCTACAAGTATAGTTCTTAAGAAGTTAACAGATCAAAAAGATATGGGAATATAAATATTCCCATAAGTCACAATTTTTGAGTTAATATTCATTGAGTAACTACACAAGTGAAATGAAAGTTACAAACTTTCTCTACTCTATGCTATTATAAGTAGAGAGGGAAATGCATAACTTGTAACTCAAATTTTCCCTTTTTTCGAGGAATATTTTCATATCAATAGAAGGAAAAAATGTATATCATTCCTTTAATGTGGAGATATAGTTTATGACAATAGTGCAAACCATATTCATAAATATTTAAAAATAGAAAGAATGTGATTTGAAGAGAAAATAACATCCAAACCAACATCTTCATTATCAAAGAAAAATGTGAAACAAGTTAATAATTATTATGTTGGAAACCAATCCAACTGCAATCTATGGTAAAGAATGGTAGTATTCCCATTGACCTCTTCTACCAAGCTTCCATATTGAAAACTACAATCCCACCTACAACAAAAGAAGATGAAAACAATTATAAAGAGACAATAAAACATATTGTGGGAAGAAGATCCAAACATATTGTTAATAGTGTCCAATGGAACACATACTACAAACAAAACTTACTTGTATCGAGTTTCATCCATCCCCATTATAAGCTCAAAAATTGCTTCACATGTAGCATCCACAACACCTACTGCCTTCATTTCTCTATAGCAACTTTGTGGCTGCACACACCACTTGCTCTATAACTATTTCTATGAAAACAACAATAATAAAATTATTTTAATTGAATTGAGAAGTTAAATCACTTTTCTAATTGTATTGAAAAGTAACAAGTGATAAACCAAGTAGTTAGCTTCTAGAATTTCTTCAAAGATCCTAAGACTTGTACAAGAAAAAAAACCTATAAGTAACGATCCTGTTGTTTTTAAGTATTTCTCTAAATTTGATCCTAGTTTCCATTCACAACAAATAAATTAGTAGAAAGTTTCATTTGCTACATTTTTTCAATTGCTTAATAATATTTGAAACCCTCATTCAATTATCATTCCTCCTATTTTTCCACAATCTTTTTTCTTCTTCCAAACATTTGGATCATTTTGAATACTTTCCCACCCTCATAAAATCATTTTTCCATACTTTATGGAGCATTCTCACAAGTTCTCTTATGTTGTTGGGTATATTTGTTTTATTTTAATTTATGCTTTCCATTTAATTTTTTCCCATGTTGAGCTGTCAGAATTAAGGCTTGTTCAGAGGAGTCTACAGAAGGTGCTGGTGATCATGAAGGATTTGGTCACATATGCCAACTTCAATTGGTTGGAAACTGGGTTTTCTTTACAGCCCATGGATTCAAGCCATGTGACCCTAGTGGCTCTTTTTTTGAGGTCGACAGGCTAAAAGCATTTCAAGTGTGATAGGAATATTCCATGGGGATGAATCTCAACAACATGGCCAAGATGTTGAATTGCACTAGTAACAATGATATTATCACCATCAAGGCTGACAATGGAGAGAATATTGTTACCTTCATATTTGAAAGCCCCAACTAGAATAAGATTTCAAACTTTGAAATGAAGTTAATGGACATTGACACCAAATGTTTGGTTATTCCCGAGTTTGAGTACCAATCTATCATGAGGATGCCATAACAAGAGTTTTCTCATATCTGTAAAGATTTGAGCATCATTGGTGACATAGTTGCTATTTCTATGACTGAGAAATGATTGAAGTTCCCTACCAAGGGTGATATTGGAAGCACAAATATTGTTTGTAAGAAAAATACCTCAGTTAACAAGCTATAGGAGGCCATGGCCCATAGTTATTGAAATGCAGGGATTTGACAAAAATGTAAGAAAAATACTCTTCTATAGCAAATATTTCAAATTATTCTAATTGAAACCATAATGACCCTGTAGCAACATTATGGGAGTTTGAAACAAGATTGAGTTATAGTAGCTCCTCAATGGGGGAATTCCTAGAAAAGGAAGGTTTTAAATGTTGGATGTAGGGTACCCCAACAAATGAGACTGAGTGCAAATGTATGGGAGCATGAAAACAAGATACCTTCCCATGAAATATGAGTTTAAGGCTAGAACAAGAGAAAATCCCTACATGATTAACAAGCAAGGATTCCATGAATTTTCAATTTTGAGAGGATTTTCAAGCCCTAACTGTCTCAAGATAAGTCTTCAATAAACATCACTCCATCCCACATGACATGCTAAGGCATTAAAAATTAAGTAGCACAAACAAAAACAAATAACATTCAATGAAATGCTTTCTTTCTGTCTCAAACAATAACAACATAATATGGCACTCAAAATTTTTTTGTTAAGACTTACAAGAAGAGCCAATTCCCCAAAGATCATCATCCACAAAAAGTCATATGTCTACTTGTCAAACGGTCCATGCTCTAAATGCACACCATACCTTGCTCTGTAAACTTCAATGTTATATTTGTGTTCATGAAAAGGATCCTCCAAACTCTTCCTTGTTGGTTTTGACCTTTCACTTCTCTGATTTGGCGAGCTACACCTTGAAAATAAGGTTTCGATGAGGGGTTTAGAGTATGTTTGTTAAAATAAAAATTACTAGCTGTAAATTGAAAATTATGGCACCCATTTTTCCCGCTCATTAAGCCTGCTAAAAAAAATCGCAATGGAATATTAATAATATAATATTATATAATATTTAATGTAATATTATATTATATTTTAATATAATATAATATAATGTAGTATTATATAATATTATATTATTATAATATATTATAATATTATAATATAATATAATATTATAATATTATATAATAAAAATATAATATTATGCGAGTGGTAGGGCGGGCGTCCCTCCACTCTGGTGGAGGCGATGTGGCAGTTTATGCCACGGTGTTTGGCGACATGGGTGAAGGGGATGATGTGGGCAGTTTCTCTTGATAAGTGATGGGCAGGAAACTTCATGTCAACAAAGTACGTGTTTTAATGAGGGAGCATGGTTTCCATTTTTTAGGACAGTTTGAGCGCATTAATCTAAAGGTTTTAGTCATTTTAGAGTTAATCGACACATTTGGAGGGGATTCATTAGTGGAGGTAATGGCTCTATAGTACTTGGCATTAATTCATTATTAAGAGTTGGCTTTACGGCCGAAGCAAGGGTCATTTCATTTCCAATTTTATTTTCTTCTAGTTGTGAATGGTGTTCTCTCTATCTAGGTGGGAGTGGCTAGAGCTTGGGTGATGATATTGGCCAAGCACTCTCAACTCATAGTGGAGGTGTCAATGGATGGGCTAGCATGATTTGGGGTAGCTACCCTGATTTCCTTGAAGTCATTGGCTCGACATTAATCTTTGTTCAGAGAAATAACTAATCAACGTCTTAAAAGGATTTTTCTCAACAATGATCCTATGGTTGTTGTGGCAATAAAAATGACCCTGGGTACTAGGAATTTGGAGAATATGGTAGGGACAATTTGCATATCTCATCTCATTTTTTGGCATTGTTATTGGATAACAAGGTAAAGAAGGCAGAGACAAAATTGTTTCTTGAAAAAATGTTTAGAGAGGATCTGGTGGAGGGAGTTGATGAGGTCTTACGTGCTATGGTGGTTGGAAATGGTGTTTCGTGTCCCCACGACTTGGAGCTCCTCTAGTCCTCAGATGAAGCAATCAAGTTGTACCCATTCCTTCTCGATTTGAGTGGACTAGCCCTTATGAAGCATAGTTTGATAGTAGTTGTGGCGGTGGAGTTCTTGAAGAAGTTCTTTGGGTTGATGACAACTGGGGGTGTGGAGTGGGTTACAGATTTCAAAGATTTTTCCAAAACTTAATCATTTTTTGTAAGTTTGGTTTGGTTTTTTGTCATTGTTAGAAGGTCTATTTTTTTGTATGGATGTATAGGCATGCTCTGTTAGGAGCATTGGCCGGTTGGCCCCTTTTGTTTCTTTATGGCTCCAATTGGGAGTTTTTCTGGGTGGGTTGGCAAGTTTTTTCTTGGTGGTCCTATTTTTGGCATAGAAACTTAGGTGTTAATAGTCGTCTTTCCTGCAATGTAGACAATTATATCTGAAATATTATAATATTAATAAAATAATAATACTTTCGTATCAAAAAATAAATATAAATATTATATTATAAATACTATTAATATAATATAATATAAAAATTATATTATAAATGGCCCGCTTAGGTAGGGGTCCCATGAGGGGGACTTAAGCTCTATGGATTATGATCAAATTCAAAAGAAAAAAGAATAGAGGAGTAATAGTCTTTTATTTAGTCATTTATTTAGTCATTTTATTTGTTTGATATTAGTCATTTATTTAGTCATTTAGTTGTGATTTTACCCGATGACCAAATTAATCATTTTTAAATGACCAAATTAGTCATTTATTTGCAATATTCTACTAGTGTTAGTCATGTGACTAAAATTTTTAGTCACGTAGTCATTTATTTGCCAAATTCTACTAGTGCTTCTAGGACGGGTGTCAAAATGGAGTTCAAAGAGTATAAGTTTTCTTTACCAAAACCTATTGTTTTTTGTTGTTACAACACATTTATTATGCTTTCCCAAGCAATATAGTTCATTATGTATGTATGTACGAACTCTGTGATTTCACTCTTTTCCATTCCTGGCATAGATCTTGCATTTTCTTTTCTAACTAGTAGATAGAAATTGCACGTTGATGTACGGGCATGAACCAAATTCCACCATGCAGATTGTTCTCATGCTAAACTTTATGTGCAAGTTCAGACATTCTTCAAGTTGAAAGAATACTAGAGAAGTGTAAGCTTCATGGTTGGGTGGTAAAGTGCTTCAACCATGTTCCCGTCCACTAGTGGAGGAAAGCGTCCATGAAGAACCTTAGTTGTTCATAAGACTATTATAGTCTAAGATGCAACTTGATCTAATTCATTCTTGTACTTGATGTAAAGTGTATAGTGTAATGACTTTGTGGCCTTAGGAGACAAGTCAAACATGATATTGTAATTTGACTTTTGAGGTGAATATATGAATCTTTGACTCATTTTAAATGGACATGTGTAGTTATGATTGACTTTAGCCACTAGTTATGTCTTTTTAATTTGGATTATATTCATGTGTCATTTATAATAATATTAATAAAGTAATAAGTTTTAATTGGTTATTATATTTCTTATCAAAGCTTAGTGTTCAAATCTAGGCCTTTGAGTCTACCATAGTTGACTAGGGGTAGTTGGCCCTTGACCCCAAATTTGGATGTCCTAAGAATTGACCAAACCTGAATTGAATGCAGGAATGGGATGGCCAAAGGTAGGACAAAGGAAAGGGAAAACTATTAGAACCTCATGTAAGAATGACGTAAAGGAAGGAAATGCCAAGACAAAAGTTCAATCAGAAATTCCTGATGATGAACTCTAGCTTAGGCTCTTACATGATTCAAGTTAGAGAGATGATTGAAGATTGAGGAGAAGAAAACACCTAAGATAAAAAAATATTTCTGCAATCTGGGATTGGCCTCTAGGGTGTGGACCCAATGCACCCTTGTTGACTAAAGAGGAAAAGGAGAGCATGCATCCTCAACCATCCTCTTCTATTAAGTTTGAAGTGTGTCACCAAAAAGTGTATAACTTGACATTTTCACACAATGGGAGTAATTGATGATAAATTGGACCTAATGATGCCTTGATCTAGTGATTGTGAGGTGTTTTACAAATCCACATTAGGTCTTGGACCCTTGTAAACTAAATAAAATGCATCTGACAATGTCTTGTAAAGGTGTTGTAAAGTGTTGTAAAAGACTTTCACACTTTTATAGACCTTTATTAAGTATTTAAGTCTCATGGACCTATCTTTCCCTAATTCAATGTTGTAAAATGTATTCAATTGCATTCTCACATTAATCTAGAAGGCTTGTAAATTAAACCTAATTCTAATCTAGTGTTGTAATTGGATGTTGTGCCTTTCTAGGCTATGTGGAAGTCATTCTCATGATGCAAAGTCTATTTAATCACACTTTCACATTGAACTTTGTGTCCCTAGCACTAATCCCCCTTTACATCATCATTAATAAGCCCCTCTGGCCCCATATTGTGCATCCCAAGGCTTAATTTCACCAAAGAATTGATGAAATCAACATAACAACTAGAATTATTCATTCCTAGACAATCTAGCTAGAAAAATAACCCCTGTGGTACCAAGTCGCCCAGCCTGGCGACTTAGTCCCATTTGGGCTATTTTCAAGGTTCGAGCAGGAAAAAATGGATTTTAAGTTTATTTTTCCTTCATGTCAGCCTTGGGGATCAAATTAACAGAAAAATTAGGTAGATTTCCTATAAATACAATCTTCTAAACCCTAATTCATAACTCATTCATTATTAATTCATAATCCATCTCTCTCAAGTCAAGCAAGCTAGGGTTTTAACATTTCAAGTCATCAAGATAGCTCTCTATCATTTGATCTATGATTTGCTACAGAAATTCAAGATATATTGTCAAGGGAAGTCTCTAACTCCATTATTTCATGCTTCAGTACATTATTTCTTCATTTTGGTTTAACTACCTAAAAAAGGGTTTGACCAAGGCAAACCCCCATGCTCTAACAATCAATGTTTTCTCCTTCTCTCTTTCTATGTTTGCAGATTTAGGTATATTGAGGACTTAGAAGTCATTCAAGAATAGTTTGAAGGCTTATTCGAGTCATCATCCTCCTTTCAAGGTCAAAGTATCAACAAAAAATCATTTATAGAGTCAAAAATCAGCATTTTGGAGGTGGACACCTGCTAGAAACCAAAGTGCAAACCGAGGAATTTCGTTTCCAATTTCAAATTTTTAGAAATTTAGAAGTGGAATAAGTCACCAATAGTGGTGAATTATTCCAATTGTACATGTTTATAAGAGTTTTCTATAGATTTGGATATTCATTTCTCTGAAATGGGCTCCGAAATAGTTTTCCAAATCAAGGACTAATTCGCTCAGAATGGCATAAGTTTCCCAATAGCATTTTTTTTTAGGATCAATAGAATTTCTAGTCCTTATTCCTATCCTCAACACATTTCCAAGTGCATGCTTTCAATTTTTCTTTCCTGTTATGTTTTATTTTCATTTCTATTCATCTTTCTAGGTGTTTTTGCATACAACACTATGTTTTCAAACAAGGTGCACTTCTCTAGTTTTCATTTAATAATCAATATATTTTATCCATTCTTTGCATTTAGGGTAGTCTATTTAGACATATTTCAATCAAATTTGCATTAGTCTTGAGTGTACCACCAAGTTTTTATGGGTTACCTTTCTTCTTTTAGGTGCAAAACCCTAGAAGTGCAAGAGAGAAGCCCCTACAAAAATTGGAGATACATTTTAGTGAACTCGACTTTCAAATATCTTCTTTTCTGATTTGGAGTCCATCGTCATCCTAGAATTAGCTTACATTTCATTTTGCATTAGTGAAAAGTGCATTTAGCTTGCATTTTCGCATCTTAAATCATTAAAAACTTCTGAAATTCTACATTTTCATCTTAGGTATGCATCATACAACACCGAACACATCAAAAGAAATTGATTTTTTTTTAAATTCTGAAAAAAAAATCCCTACTAGGACTAATTCGCTACCTTGAGTGACTTATTCCCTTTTCAACCCTGAAACTGCCTTTCACAAAACTAAAAATCCTATTTTTAAGCTTTTGTTTGCTGCCCTTACCTATTTGTATTAATTCGTTGAGTTTATGTAACATCCATTTCAATAGATCTAGCTTAAATTAGCTCATTTCATGCATTGTTTAATTTCAAATTTGCATTCCAAACATTTCATCCTTCAGGTTGATGCATAAAGTAATTAGACACTTACCTTGTTTCACATCTACAAATTTGCATTTAAACATTTGCATTTTAAGTCATTGCATTGCACTTTCTTTATTTTTCTATGATAGCATGTTTTCTTTCAAGAGATGTGGCTTTGATTTGGTTAAAAATGGATTGCATAAATACAACATTCCCTCTTATGAGCTCAAATTTGATTATAACAATTAGGTCATTAAGAAACATGTTCAAACCATTGACACAATCCTTAATATTACATTGCCCATTGGTGAGGATGATAGTGTTGACAATCATCTCAATCATACTTGTTCTTCTCTTGATACCTCTCCTATTAGTGACAAGGGTATTTTGGTGAAAGAAGATACAAGCATTGAAGTTTTTTATTGTTCCTCTCCCCATTCCCCTTTGGAAGAAATTAGAAAACAAGAAAATGAGATCATAGCCACCATTTTTCCTATCCCAAATCCATCTCTCCATACTCCCCCTCCTTTTCAGAAGCCTTTAAAAGTGGATACAACTGTGAACAATCATGAACATCACATTAGTCAAGATGATATGTGGATTGAAAGTGATAACCTTATCTCTTTCCTCCCTAATGTCCCTAACATTTGGAAAGTCCTATTTGAACAAAAGCATCTTAGTTGTCCTTCTCTTGATGCATCCTTTCCATGTAATATAGATGGTTTACAAAATCTAACCATGGATGCATATAATACAAGCTCTCTTAGTAGGGAAGATAATATGGAACAAGAGAATGAGACTTTAGAGAAACATGACACTCAAATATAACCTTCTCCTAACCATCCCATTATTGATAATCCCATCATTGATCATTCCCCTACTTGTGATGAAGTCATTTTAGAAGAACCAACCCTCAAACGTCAAGAACATGTGGTTTGTAGTTCTCCTAAATACTCTCCTCCTATGGAGGATATCATGATTCCAAAGAAGGATAACATTGACAATAATGATATTATACCCTTAAAAGAAGATGAAGAGCCCATGTTAGACTCTCATTCACCAAGGGATTTTAATATTATTCAACCTCAACTCATCCTTTATCCCCCTTCACACAAACCTCAAACTCAAAACAAACCTGAACTTATCCTTTACCCACCTATAAACAATGTTTCACAACAACTAAGTCATAATACCATTGCTCATACATATCCCACTAGAAATAATCCTTGATCACCACAACCCACCCCAAAACCATTACCTTTGCCTACTCCCATTTTTCCTAGAGATCCTTGATTTACTCTGGTGTATGATCTTGTTGAACAACTTAAGAACACTCTTGCAAAGATATTCCTATGGGATTTAATTCAAAATTCACCTAACCATCACACTATGCTTCAAACGGCCTTACAAAAAATTCCTATGCCTTATCATGTGCAATCAAATGACACAACAGTCATGATTCTAGGAATAAACACTGACATTGTTTCCACCAAAGTGAACTCCCCCCTTTGGAAGTGCAAAAAAAAAATGATTCTTTTGTGATCATAGCTCAATACAATAGGATAGGGATCAAGTGAACCCTTGTTGACAATTTTTCAACCCTTAATGTGTGTAGCATAAAAATTTTGAATAGGATTTGTGTTGATAAATCACACATTCAACCTGATTCTTTATCCCTTAAGGGATTTGACAATGTCGAAAAGAAACCACTTGGGATGATTACTTTACCTATTACAGTTGGGAAGGCCACATTGGATACACAAATTCATGTTATGCCTTATGAAATTTCATGTAATCTTATTTTAGGCTGACCATGGATTCATGCAATAAATGGGGTGCCTTCTACTCTTCATCGTAAAATGAAATACATCTACAACAACAAAGTGTACACACTTGACACTGATCCTGAGCCTTATAGTCTTACAGCTTGAAAAAAATAAAGAGAATCCCTTAAACACATCAACATACACTACACATGTGGAACCTATGCAACAAAATGACAACAAAAAACAAATTGAACAAGTCATGAAGCTATTAGATGATGATTGGGGTTCCTTAGATTTCACACCAACATTCATGGGAGAATACAAGATCATACACAAAGACTCTGACAAGGGACATGAAAAGGAAATAATGTAAACACGAAACTTAGAATACCCTTCAAAATCACCCACCTCAACCACTTTAGACAAGGAAAAAAATTACACAACAAAATTTTTACGAACTTGACAATGAACAACCACCCAATTCAAAAGCAATGAAAATGCTTTAAGGAAAAGTTTATGAGCTTACGAAACAACTTGGGTATAGTGGAAAAGGATGTGGTGCTATAAAACAAGGTATCTGTGTCCCCATTGATCCTAGCATGCAAGAAACAACTCATGGCCTTGGTTATTGTCCTTTGATTGAAATAGCCAAGCCTTCACTCAACATCAACACTCTCACACAACATTCTTCTAAGCCAAATTTAATTGTAAAGCATCTTGAATTGATAGAAACTAGTGATCTTGAAAGTTATCCTTTGCAAGAAACTAATTAATCTTCTCTTAATGTCAATGTTATCTCGTAAAACACTAAAGATTTTAGTTCATTAGATTTTACACCCTCCTATAAAGGAGAGAACAAACTCTCACAATCTAAAGAATTTTCCATAAGCATGACATCTTGTACTAAACAAGAAGTTTCTTTGTCACAAACTACAAGACCCCCTTCTACCATCAATCAAGAGGGTATCTTGTTGAGACTCCTCCAAGATCAAGATCACTTGATATCTCTTCCTACAAGAACTCAAAAGAAATTTTATTAAAAAAATTCATTTTTTACATATCACGGAATTCACGGTCATTCTACTAATGACTGTAAGGCTTTGAGTAGTAAAATCCAACATCTTAAGTAATTTTGTGCTCTTCCTTATGTGGGCGCACCTAATTCCTCTATTTGATACTGATTTTTACTCTAGCATGTTTCACATCAATCATTTTGGCTCACCCTTTTCCTACACTAAGTGGGGTCAAGGGGTTAGTTTGCCTTGTCCTTGTATGTCACTTGTCATTGTCTCTTTTGGCTAGCTGATCACCTTTCATGAATGTATAAGAGCAAGCTTGGGATGTGGACGACATGCCTTAAGTTGGCTCGCATGTGACATACTACCTTTTCCATGGCGTAGCTTATCAGAAACATATGACTTCGTATAGGGCTTTCTGAATAAGCTCTCATATATTGTTCTACTTTAAAGAAATTTCTCACAGAAATAGTGTTAGCAACCACTTTAAAGTGGGGGCATATATCGACACTCACATTTTATTGTGCGATTTTTATTTTTTCTTGTGATTTCTTCTCTTGGAAGCATTAGGTACAATGTTGCCCAGGATGAGGCATTGCACTCATCCTCTCTTGGAAACAAGATGAGACCATTTTCACTTTTCCTCTCTTAGAAGCATTAGGCACAATGTTCCCTAAGATGAGATTGTGCATGAACAAAGAAAAATCCCTTTGAGCATTCCTTACACAATTTACAATGTCTATGAGTGTAAATCATACAAAGTTTTTCTTACCTCATAGAGCTCGAAGATCATTTTTGTGGCACCTTGTTAAAGTTCATCAAGAGGTATAACTTTGGTATGGTTGAGCGAGAAGCCCATTCTGAGGCATGAATTTCCCCATGGCCACTCATGTATTTGTGAGCACACATTGGCCATATGTGTCTCACCTTTTAGGACTTCTCACCTAGTAGACAACCTAGAATTCCATTGCCTCATAGTGAGTATGCATTTTTGGAAAAACAACCTAGATCTGATCCACAACATGTTGGAAAAATGATCGAAGCTTGATCCACCTTTTTATTTTCGCTTTTCTCTTCCTTCTAGTTCTTGTCATTTCATGATTGCATATCTTGTTATGCTACAAATCATTCACCTTATGTGCCTCCTTTTGCACTCATGTTGGTTTGACTTAGGATCTTGGATCCTGGGGGCTTGACCAATGCCTCGATCTTTGTCATTCTTTGTCATCCACATTGGTACAATTGGACTCCTCTTGAATGTCTAATTTAGTGTGAGTTTGAAGCAAGTTCATCCTCTCACTAAAGTGGGGGCTTAATCTATTGCCAAAAAGTGTATACCTTGACATTTTCACACTTGATATGGGAGTAATTGATGATAAATTGGACCTAATGATGTCTTGATCTAGTGATTGTGAGGTGTTTTTTAACACATCCACATTAGGTATTTGACCCTTACAAACTAAATAAAATACATCTAATAATGTTTTGTAAAGGTGTTGTAAAGTGTTGTAAGAGACTTTCACACTTTTCTAGACTTTTATTAAGTATTTAAGTCTCATGGACCTATCTTTCCCTAATTCAATGTTGTAAAATGTATTCAATTGCATTCTCACATTAATCTAGAAGGATTGTAAATTAAACCTAATTCTAATCTAGTGTTGTAATTGGATGTTCTACCTTTCTAGACTATGCAGACTTCATTTTAATGATGCAAAGTCTATTTAACCACACTTTCACATTGAATTGTGTTGCTAGCCCTAATCCCCCTTTTTATCATCATTAATAGGCCCCTATGGCCCCATATTGTGCATCCCAAGGATTAATTTGACCAAAGACTTGATGAAATCAACATAACAACTAGAATTCTTCATTCTCAGACAATCTAGCTAGAAAAATAAGCCCTGTGGGACCAAGTCACCCATCTAGATGAATTAGTCTCATCTAGGTGGGACTATGTCGCCCAGCCTAGCAACTTAGTCCCAGTTGCGCTATTTTTGAGGTTCGGGTAGGAAAATTTGCATTTTAAGTTTATTTTTCCTTTATGTCAGCCTTGGGGATAAAATTAAAGGGAAAATTAAGTGGATTACCTATAAATACAAGCTTCTAAACACTAATTCATAACTCATTCATTATTCATTCATCATTTATCTCTCTCAAGTCAAGCAAGCTAGGGTTGTAACATTTCAATTCATCAAGATAGCTCTCTAAGGAATTGAAGGGAATATTCTTCATCTATTGCTACAAAAATTCAAGATCTATCATCATGGAAAGTCTCTAACTCCATTGTTTCTTCATTTTGGTTTAATTACCTAAAAAGGGGTTTGACCAAGGCAAACCCCCATGCCCTAACAATCAATTTTTTATCCTTCTCTCTTTGTGTGTTTGTAGATTTAGGTATATTGAGGACTTAGAAATCATTGAAGAATAGGTTGAATACTTATTGGAGTGATATTCCTCTTTGCAAGGTCAAAATATCAACAAAAGTTCATTTACAGAGCCAAAAATTAGAGTTTCGAAGGTGGACACTCGTCAAAAACCAGAGTGCAGACCAAGGGATTTTGTTTCCACTTTCAGATTTTTAGAAATTCAGAAGTAGACTAAGTCACCAATAGTGGCAACTTAGTCCCACCGTACATGTTTATCATAGTTTTCTATAGATTTGGATACCCATTTGGCTGAAACGAGCTCTAGAATAGTGTTCCAAATCTGGGACTAAGTCGCCCAGAATGACGTAAGTGTCTCAGTAGGAATTTTTTTTAGGATCAACAACATTTCCAATCCTTATTCCTATCCTCAACACATTTCTAGGTGCACACTTTTTTTTTTGCTTTCCTGTTATGTTTCGTTTGCATTTCTATTCATCTTTCTAGGTGTTTTTGCATACAACACTATGTTTTCAAACAAAGTGCATTTCTTTAGTTTTCATTTAATAATCAATATCTTTTATCCATTCCCTATATTTAGGGTAGTCTATTTAGACATATTTCAATCATATTTGTGTTATTATTGAGTGTACCACCAAGTTTTTGTGGGTTACCTTTCTCCTTTTAGGTGCAGAACCCTAGAAGTGCAAGAGAGAAGCCCCTAAAAAATTGGAGATACATGAAGTAAACTTAGATCATGACCCAAAGGAATGTCCTTTTTCTAATACTGAGAAATAAAAATAATGTAATAAGAAGCCTATTGTAAATAAGGGTTTATTGACTCACCTTAAATAAAATCAGATAATATTTTTTAGGTGTGTTCAAAGAGAGACTCTAAAATGTGAGTATTATGCATGAATGTGTATGTCTTCTATATTGAGGGATGCATGGATATGAAAAATGATGTGATCTAGCATAAGAATTTTTGTTTGTAGAACCTTGTGTTGAGATGAGATAAAGATGACTATGTTGTAGGATAAGTGTAGGACAACATGGTGACTACCAGGCAAGATGGGGGTGGTAGTGGTTTTGATAACAAATCAAAGAAGAGACTAGAAAAAATTATAGAGCTTCTAAATTGGCAGGAGTCTCACATGGATCATATAGAGCAAGAAGTCTGAGTTGCATGTGAGGATTGGGACTATAGGAATGCAAAAGGAAATCAAGGAGACGATGGTCTAAGGGCAGGTCCATGAGGGCGAATTGATGAGGAGCTTGGGAAAGACTTCAAAAGAGTAGCACCACCCAACTTTGATGGTAAGGCTATCAGAATAGGAGTTGAGGCTTGGATTATAGAAATGTAAAAATACTTTTGTCTCTATAACCTTTCTTAACATACTAAGGTGGCATGTTCTATGTATAAACTCTCAGGTGAAGTAGTGACTTGGTTGGATGATGAGAAATTAGAATGAAATATTTAGCCTACTAAGATCACTTGTGAACTCTTCCTCCAATATTTCAAGAAGAGATGGTTACCACAAATTTTGTTTGACAAGAAAGTAATGGAATTTTAAAACTTAACTTAGGGAAATATGATTGTGATTCATTATTGGGAAAATTTCACCAACATATTGAAGTATGTGCCCCAGTATTAGGGAGATGAACGGTTTTGTATCTAAAAATTTATAATGGGACTCAGACCTCACATAGGAGCTGAAGTGAATATACACAAACCTCAAACCATGAATGAAGTCTTCCAAAAATCCACCAAACAGGAACATAAGATGCAACAACTATCTAATCTTTGCAATGATTCAAATTATAAGTCGCGGTATGGGAAGAAGAAATTTAATAAGGGAGACAAGAGCCATTAGATCTGTAAGATCTCAAGAGGGGAAGTACATTGTAGGATAAGGGTGAAGATGGTAATGGTGGAAAGAGTAAGAAACACAACAAGGGTAAGGGTAAGGATGAACATAAGCAGAAGGGTTTTAGAGAGGACAAGCCAGGAGGTTGTAAAGGGCCTCATGATGGATGTTATACTTGTGGAGGAAACCATTATACCTCAAATTTTCCTTAGTGGTCAAATTCATGAGAGGAAGGAAGATACTAGCAGACTCAACATCATCATATCCATGCTACAATGGACAACAAATAGGTAGAGTATCAAGCTTTACCAAATCAGCTAATGGGTAAGTTCAATGGCCAATCTATCTCATCTTAATTGATACTAGAGCTACTAAATGTTTTATAGATCCTAGAATAATATCCAAGATACCCATTAGACTTAGATACATGGAAAATTCATGGATAGTCTAGTATGGTAATTGGCTAGAGCAAAGGTTAGATACATGTCTCTTTTGTAGTGAGTTAGAGCTTCCAACCTTTCAAACTTAGGTCAACTTGTATGTGGCACCCTTATTCTCATATGATGTAATTTTTTGAATAAATTGGTTAACTTAGCATAAGGCTTTAGTGAACTATAAGGATAAGGTGGTCAATTGTCTAGATGATTATGGAAACCTAGTTGAGGTTTTTGGAATGTAAAGACCCTTAGAGTTTAGATAGATTTTTACGTTGCGGCTCAAGAAGGCTCGTCGAAAGGGGTGTAAAATTTATGTAGTGCATGTTAGTAATCCTGAAAGTAAGAAGACCTACTTAGATGAATAAACTATTCTTAAGGAGTTCCAAGATGTATTCCTTGATGAACTTACAAAGTTGTCTCCAAAGCGAGAATTCAATTTTTCTATCGACCTAGCTCTAGGATTTGAGCCTCAATCCAAGGCACCTTATCAAATGACCACCACATAACTCTTTGAGTTGAAGGCATAGTTAATGGAACTATTGGACAAGGGACTTATAAGACCTAGTGTGTCTCCCTGGGGAGAGTTGGTTATTTTTATGGAAAAGAAGGATGGAACTTTGCATCTATGTATAGATTATTGAATGTCGAACAAGGTTACCATCAAGAATCAATATCCACTTCCAAGGATTGATGAACTGTTTGATCAAATGAAGGGAGTGACAGTGTTATCCAAATTGATCTTAGGTTAGGGTACCATCAATTGAGAATTAAGGAAGAAGACATTATGAAGACTATATGTAGAACTTGGTATGGACATTATGAGTTCATAGTGGTACCTTTTGGTTTAACTAATACACCAACAACCATTATGAACCTTATGAATAGTGTATTTAGAGACTACTTGGATGACTTTGTTATGATCTTTATTTATCACATTCTAGTCTATTGAAAGACAGTTGAAGAGCATGATAGACATTTTAGGATGGTTTTTTCAGGGATTGAGAGAAATGAAACTCTTTGGGAACTTGTCTAAGTGTTCATTCTATCATAATAGAGTGCATTATTTGGGCCATATCATTTCAGCTGAAGGAGTCTCCATAGACCCCGATAAGATCAAGGAAATCGTGGAATGGCCATGGCTTTAGAATGTGTCAGAATTTCATAGCTTCATGGGCCTCGCAGGATACTATAGAAATTTTGTGCAAGGGTTTTCCCAAATTGCATCTCCTATTACTTCACTCCAAAGGGCGGGAACTTAGTTTGAATGGAATGAGAAATGTGAGCAAGCATTTCAACTCTGAAGGAGAGGCTCATGATAGCACCAATGTTGACTATCCACGATCCTAATGGGAGTTTCCACAGTAATCCGCAGATGCTTGAGAGAGGATTTGGAGCAATATTAATGCAAGAGATACAAGTGGTAGCATGTGAATCAAGGAAGCTCAAGCAACATGAAGTGAACTATGTGCCTCATGATTTAGAATTGGTGGCCATAGTTCATTCCTTAAAATGTCGAGGCATTATCTTTTGGGAAAACCATTTGAACTCAAGACATACCACTTAGGATTGAGATACATATTTACCAAGCCAAACCTTAATGCATGACAAAGAATGTTGGTGGAATTCCTTAGTGAGTATGAATTTGGAATTGAATATATAAAAGGGAAAGATAATATATGGTTGATGCTCTTAGTAGATGAAGGCATATGGCAGCCATGATCTCAACAAGGTCTAACTTGAGACAACAAGTGATTCAAAATCTACTAGGGTATGAGCACTATGAGAGAGTGAAGAATGCCCTAGTAGAAAATCCTTCAGATCATTGGCTCAATGGGTATGAGATAAAATTGGATGGTATTTTGAGATACCAAAGAAGAATGTATATTCCTATATTCCTAACTCTGGAGAGCTGAATAATTTAGTTTTAGAAGTTCACAATGCACCTTATTCAGGACACTTTGAAGTATCCAAGATGATTGCGGAGTTGAAGACTCTGTATTTTTGGCCTAAACTCAAGAAGGATGCAGTGGAGTACATAGCTAGATGCTTGGAGTTCCAATGAGTCAAGGCTGAGCATGCACACCTAGTTTGGTTATTGTATCCACATGGCATACCTGAGTATAAATGGTAGGTGATCAGTATGGATTTTGTACAGGGGTTGTCGTTGATTAAGAATAAGAATGATGTTATCTTGGTTGTGATTGATAAGTTGACTAAGGTTGTGCAATTCATTCTAGGAAACCTTAAGGATGGATTGTTGACCCTAGATAAGAAACTTTTTTAGGAGATCTTCTGCTTAAATGGAGTGCCAAAGACTATCATTTCTGATAGGGACACACAGATGACCTCAAGGTTTTAGATGACCTTGAATATGACATTGGGGACTAAACTAAATTTCAGCTCATCTTATCATCCTCAAACTAACAAACAAACAAAGAGGGTGAATCTCATATTGCATGGACCCATAATATAGGTAGGAAGAATATTTGACTTTGGTAGAGTTTTCTTACAACTCCTATCAAACATCCTTTGGCATGGCACCATTTGAAGCCTTGTATGGGAAAAAGTGTTGTACCCCCATCAGTTGGGATAAATTGGAGGACATGATCATAGTAGGACCTAAAATGCTTAAGGAAATGGAATAACTAAGGGTCATTAAGAGCAGATTGAAAGAGGCAATAGATCAATAGAAGAGTTATGTCAAAAAGAATTGAACTCTTAGATAGGTCACAATAGGGGACAAATTTTTATTGAGATTTAAACCTCATAAAAGCTCTATTACTTTTGGAAAGCCTTCCAAGTTGGCCCCAAGATATGTGGAATTGTTTGAAGTCTTGGAAGTGATTAACCCAGTTTCTTATAGACTAGCTCTACCACCTACTCTGGCTCGACTTCATGATGTATTTCATGTTTCCTTACTTAAGCCATATCATCTTGATGTGACTCATATACTTGATTGGAAATCCTTGTAGGTACAATATCCAAGAGTGGTGCTAATGGATCCTATTAGAATCTTGGATAGATGTAATTTTAAGTTGCAGAGCAAAAATATTCCTCAATTTAAAGTCCAATGGGACCAATACTCAAAGGACACTGCTACTCGAGAGGATGTGGAAGAAATAGAATGCTCCTTTCCACATTTGATTTCTTGAAAAAGAAACTCAATAACTTTGTTTAAATTTTTTTTGGATTGAGATATTATGATATTTCATGCTATAACATTCTAATGTCAAAATAGACATATATTTTTGATGTGATGTTGAAAAAGACATATATTTTTTATATGATGTTGAAATAGAGATATATTTCTAATGAGATATTGAAATAGACATGAATGTTCAAAATTTGATATGATGTTATTTTATTCAACTTATTAGACATCAAGATGATGTATCTTCTAGGAGGGGAAGGATGTCATAACCCAATTTTATTGCATATTTATCATAATATGGTAAATTGAATTATTGATGAAATTCAATTAAATATTAAATGAAGATTTTGGAATATTCAAAAATTGAATGAAAGTAGTTGACTAATTTTGACTTTGTGAACTTTTGAAAATTATTTTATATGTTACCAAGAATTGGACATTACTGATCAATTCAAAAGTGCAAGTGTGTGTAGTTGTAGTGTGACAGGTTGAAGGATGAGAACATGGTTAAAGTAGGATTGTTTAGCCAAATCGAATGATAAGCCAGTTGGAATCAAGGTGCACACACCACAAATGGCATGATGACTTGCATTTGAATTAAATTGCATATATAAGAGAACAAAATTTTCTGACTCGAATTGTCTCTGTTATTGAAACTAATGGCATGTAGATTAAAATTTGTTTACTTAAACTCTATGTTTTTAAGAAAATGAAAGCGAGTATTGTAAAGAAAATTCTTTTGTTAGTATATATATATATATATAAATACATTATTAGAATACAAGGTAAATGTGAATGAAATTATTTAAACACATGTAGATATATAAATATATGTATATATATACTACATATTTATATGTATACATAGATATATACATACATATATATACATACATATATATATATATATTCAAGTTTGTATTGAATTCAAAGTTGATAATCAATATACTCTAATTAGACTATCAAAATCAATGTAAAAACTCAGGAAAATCCACAATAGATGTGGCCTGCCAAAATCATGAAGGCATTATTCAAAATCAGAGGGCAGCTATGGCAAGAAAAATCCATAATGACAACACCCAACTGCTTGCAAGAAAATGTGGTTACCATAATAGAATAGAAGTGATGGAGGAAAAGAAGGGGAGAAATTTGGGAAAAAATCGTCAAGCAACATTGAAAAGCAGAGAAGAATACACAGTGGTGGAAAAATATGAGCAAAAGCCTCATCCAAAAAGCTCGACTATTGAGGTAAATTAGTTTTTTTGAAATAATATCGATTTCACTATCCTATTTTTCATGCTTGGCTAGTGACTGTCACTACATTTGATGAAAAATTGATAGCACAGTAAACCAGTATATTCTCTGTCTGTATATCTTGGCTTGAGCCAAAGGTAAATTCTTATCGACCACCCTCTAGGGGATTGCATGGCCTATGACCTGCTACTATATAAGTGCTTAGGATGGAGCCTTACTGGCTAGCCTCTGTGTTAGACCGAGGCATGAAACCTTATAAATGTGATTGTTATGTAAGTTGCTTGATAATGTTAGCCATATCTCAACTATCAAAAATATTATTTTGATTCGTATGTGTACCTTATGGTGTTTGATTTTGTAGAGGTTCACATGTCAAACCTATGATAGAGGATATTATCCTCTATGTTACCTTTGATATGTATCAAATGTGTTTTACTTTAAAAATATTGCCTTCCATTATTGGCTAGGCCAATAATGGTAAGGGAAAAATCATTAATTATTAAGAAATATGGAAACCATATTTGCATAAAGAGGATGCCCTCCATTTGAAGAACTAATGGAATGCATGAGTTGGGTTTCATTGTAACCTTGTAAGGATCGATCCTCATGATCAATAGGTTAATTTATTTGAATAAGAATCAGATTTGAGTCTACATGGCATATAGTGTTGCATGCATTAAGGGATAAGCCAGAATTCCCATAAGGGAAATTTTGAATATAACTTTCAGGTTAATAAAGGAAGCACCCGACCGTAGAAATGGGTCAAATCTAGAGGAACCTTGGTTTGCTTGATGTAGCCTGAATAGGAAAAAGTATTCTTTGAACCTAAAACTTCTTTGCCTTCCTAGCTAAAATATTTGTTCAAGAATTTCATCGACAAACATGCCGAACTTGGTTACTTTATATTATTAAAGTTGTTCATTGTAATTTCAGTGATGAAAGTGTTCAATATCTTCATAATAGATATTTTGTCCTTATGATTGAAATATGGGCTATTTGATTTGTTTATTTCCATTTCATAATGGAAAACACGTTCTATATTAAACAGTGAACATTTACTCGTACAATGATCATTTATCATGTAAACAACTTGAGATCAGCAAACTGAGTAAACAACATTAGTTATTTTTAAATGTAACTATTTAGTTTGAAACAATATTGTGTTAATGTAAATAATGGTTAATAGTTTAGAAACTCTATTTTGTTAAAAAGTTATCATTATAGCTGGAAATAGTGTTCCTCAATAAACTGTTTAGTAGGAAAAAGTACTTGTTCTGTTCAAACAACAAATGTACATATGTAAACAACTTGTTGAACATAACCATTTAGTAGGAAATAGTACTTGTTTTGTTCAAACAATGAAACAGTGGCTGAAATCACAATATTGTGTCTCACTTTTTTCCCAAGATGGACATTTACATCAATAGTATTAACTAAATCTTCATCTTCTGAGACCTATAGCAGATAAACTATGAAGAATTTGGAGATGATGTAAACTAGTGATTTGTGAGAATTTTTGTGTAGATTCTAAATATATTTTTATAATTTTTTTTTGAAATAAATCATGAATGTTTCAACATCTCCTTTAATAACTAGTTTTAAATAGAAAAACAAAATTTTAGAATGTAACATTTGTGTCCTACACCATAACTTTTTTTCTATAAAGGATAAAATTCTAATTTTTGAAATATAGATTCTCAACATAAATATCTAGGGAAGAGATATTTTTTCATAATATTTTGTTACATATATTTTTTTAATTAATTTTTGAAGTCACTGTAACTATAATTTAGACATGCGAGTGTGTTGTATGACCTAACTTGTTGTGTATATATTGAAATCCATTTTTTTCTTTTTTTAGTGAAACAAGGACATCAATACCTAGGGAAAGAGTATTTTTTTATTTTTTTTTATAGTGGTTTACTATTTTTCCACCTCTATAGAATAAAGAGCTTGATGTCCAGAGAAAATTTTATGTTTAGTAAAAATTAAAAATTAAATACAAGATAAAATTAAAACATATCAAAACTATACTTGTTGGAAAGATAGTTCTTAGGGCTACAATATTGCAAAAGATCATTTCTAGATGATGTTATTTAATCCCTCAAAAGGTAAAGTAAACATGTTTTTTTTCCAACATTGTGATAAGTGAGAAGGAGACTTCATTGTGTGTATGATTTAATACTAGAGGGGTTCTATCCAAGGGGGTTTAATATAAGGGGGTATTATCTATCCCTCTTTAATTAAAACCCTTTAGATGGAACCTCTCAAAGATAAAATCATTACTTTTTCTAAAAAAAAGTGATCTCAGGGAAAAATCAGCATCTCCCAAAAGTGAGACACACTATTGTGGTAGCACCCATGTACATATGTAAATAGCTTGTTTTATAACTGTTTACTAGAAAACAATACTTGTTTTGTTTAAACAATGAATGTTCATATGGAAATAGATAGTTTTATGACTATTTAGTAGGAAACAATACTTGTTCTATTGAAACAATGAATGTTCTTAAGTAAACAACAATGCTAGAATATCTCAGATGTGAGAATGAAATAACAGTATGTGTGAAACTGTTAGCATAGTCTTGTTTTGACTCTTTATTTTTCACAAAAGAAATGTCAAATGGAATACTATTTTTAAGATTGCATTCTGAATTATTGATTATTTCAAAATGTATGGACAAATTTTTAACATAAGTAGGCACATATATGTGTATGCACATACTTGTGACATACCTTCTTTTGTTTCTAGTACATTTTAAAAAGTAAAATGCTTATGATGAAAAGTAGAGAATGGTCATAAGAATAATATGACTAATTATTAAATTACTCTAAATCTTATTTCTATTTAGAGAGTAAACTAGTATTTTGATTATTCTTTTGAAGATAGTTGAGAAAGAATATTTAATACTTGAACAGAATAGTGATACCTTAGTTGACTAGAGCACCTCAAGGTAGATGCTACTAGAGGGTACACATAGCTGTTATGAGTTATATAGTAGAAAGTTAACTTCTGGGATGGGTGCCGAAATGGAGTTAAGAGAGTATAGGTTTGTTTTACTAGAACCTTTTGTTTGTTGTTGTTGCAACACATTTATTATGTTTTTCCAAGCAATATAGTTCATTATATATGTATGAATGAACTCTATCATTTTACTCTTTTTCAATCCTAGCATAGATCTTTCATTTTCTTTTCTAACTAGTAGATAGAAATTGCATGTTGATGTACGCGCATGCACCAGATTCCACCTTGCAAATTGTTCGCTTGCTAAACTTTTCATGCAGGGTCGAGCATTCTTCAATTCATAAGAATATCAGGGAAGAGTATGCTTCTTGGTTGGGTGGTAAAGTGCTTCAACCATGTTCTCATCCACCAGTGGAGGCGAGTGTCCAAGAAGAACCTTAGTTGTTCACAAGACTATTATAGTCTAATATGTAACTCGATGTAATTCATTCTTGTACTTGATGTAAAGTGTATAGTGTAATGACTTTGTGGCCTTAGAAGCCAAGTCAAACCTGATATTGCAATTTGACTTTTGAAGTGATTATATGAATCTTTGACTCATTTTAAATGGACATGTGTAGCTATGATTGACTTTAGCCACTAGTTATGTCTTTTTAATTTGGAGTGTATTCATGTGTTAAAATATTATTAATAAAGTAATAATTTCAAATGGTTTATTACATGAACGTGGTAATAGGTCATGTAAGGATCAAGCTTGGTCAAATTTAACTATTTTCCAAAAAAATACATGAAGGATCTAGGAGTTAAAAGAATTAGAATTTTTGAAACTATTTCTTCATATTTGTTAACAACGATGTCACTCACAACAACAATGCAGATAAATTCCTCACAAAAAAAATCACAAAGAGCCTATCCTTCTTGAAATACTTAACCAGAGGCAACCCAGGGATGTTTGTTTAATAGGAAAAGGTTGACTTAGTTCAAAACCAAGTCTCTGGTAGTTGGGTCTTGACTGTACTAGGTTCACTTCAGGGTATGATGTGATATTGTTGTTAATCTCAAAGGGAATAAATTTTTTTGGAATCATATGTATTGGATACTGAGTTTTAGTTCAATCATAAGATAATATCATGAAATTAAAAGATTTCAAAGAATATTTCATGAATGTCAACAATTTTTTGCTATCAATTAAGTAGATTTAGCTTTAAGCATTCAAGAGTTCCATAGAAAAGGAAATATTTTCCATAAATCTCCATCCATTTTTCTATTTTTTGCAACATTTTAAAGAATTTAAACATCTATTCTAAAATAAAACATAAAAATACTAAAAATTAAAATTTCTCTCGATTATTCTGGTGCAAGAGCACCTACACCTCATCCTCCATTTTTGCTCATTTAATGAAAAAATGTTGTTAGGAGGTTAGAATTAATCTTTTTGAGTCTTTTAGTCATTAATAAGGTCAATCAAGACCATTGAGCAAGATCTAGGGTGAGTTTTTGAGTTTTGAGTCAAAATATGCAACAATGCAATCTTGCACTAAAAGTTGCTTTTGTAGCCTTTGAAGGAAAAAATGTGAATTTTTATTTAAGTGTGCAAGGTTTGGGGTCTTGAAAATGTAATAAGGCCATTTCAATGTTATTTGAATGGTTGTTAAGGTATTGGGTCTTTAGGATTGCAAAGTTGCTTCAAAATGCAAAGTTGTCACAAGGAAATTTGGCGTAAAATCAACATTAATGATGTAATTTCATTAACTAATGGTTCCCTCCTTCAAAAATCAGTTGATGGAAGTTTTAAATGATGGGAAAAAAGTTTAAGAATCCTTCCTTGGGTCGAGGTTCCGCTATTGTTGGCAGTTTTGAAGTTTTGAAGCATTTAATAAGAAGAAAACTTTGTTTTTTCTATTTTTTACAGCGTTTTTTCCTGATCCCGTGCTTGGTATGGCCTCGTACATAACTATAAGGACTCCAAATTGTAATGGTTTGAAAGAGGGCAGAGTCTACTTTCTTTTGGTGGTGATTTTACTCATTTTCATCAAGTATTGAGTAAGTTACATCAATTTTAGTGAAAGTGGGTCTGAAACCTTGCAAAACAAGGGTTTGGTCACCAAAATGGATGTAATTCCCATTTCCACTGTGGGAAAAATCTAAAAACTAGTGGATTGGTAGATTTAGGACTCCTTTACATTCTGAAATTTGTTTCATATTAAAAAATGGAGGTTTGCAAAAGTTATGTGATGCCCTAGGTTTGGTTTTACCTTGAAACAGTCTAGAAAATGATCATTTGTAAGCATTTCTTTCAATTTCTGATTATTTGAGTAAATAGAATGGATGAAACATGTGAAATGGGACTTGGAGAACTTGTTTGAGTCTTTTAAAGGCATTAGGGGTGTTGGGTTGTGTCTTGACAAGTTGAATTTTTCCTTGTACAGGCCTAGTTAAGCCTCTTTGGTGGCTTGAAAATCGTTCTTTTGAATCATCTGTTGTTAGCATTTGGTTTTGTGCTTTTGGGGATTTGTAGAGGTTGATGATAGATGTATAAAACCAGTTCTCTTTGTCTGGTTGTTGATTTAACAATATTTAATGATGACTGTCATATTTGACCTATACTACAAGAATGCATGGCTTGTTTGAAAGCGATGGGAGAGTGAGTGTTTTTGTGTGCAAAATCTATTTTTCTGATCATGATTTGTCATTTTGGGAGTATTCAAATCATCCCCAAGTCCTATAGTGATGTCTGGATGAGAGATTCATGTTGGTGATTAAGTTGCTTTATTGAAAGAAACAATAAAAAGATGTGTGCACATAGAGTGTTTGAGAGGAATTTTTGAGAAAAGGTGTTGCTTCCCCTGCCACTCTACATCATATTCTCCATGCATGCCCCCAAAGAGTTAATCAAATGAAAGAAAATCACTTTATACTTCATTAGATTGCTTCACAACACCATATAAAATGGTGCAATCTTTTAAAGAGAGGGGTTTTAGTTTGGACACTGAGTAGGTTCTACATGCACCCTTAAATGGCATAACATACCGTCTTGTTCGAATGAACTAACAAAACTAGCTACAAAGATTCATGAGATAGGTAGCTATCAAATTGGATCTCATATTGATTAAAATCTATGTGCATACAAGTTTTTAGACTGGAATGATTCAAAAAATAGGAAAAAAGAACAAAAATTAGAGAAGTTTTTGCTCTTCTGATATCCACAAATTTTGAACTTGACTTAAAAAAGGTATCCTCTAGCCTTTTATAGAAACAAGACATAGATGGGATAAGACAAATACATGAGAGGAAATCCAAGGGATGAATCACATCAAGGCACATGGAATATAGTGATTGGTAAGAGAATTGCAACCAAATTCAATAAAGGTCAACCTCAATCTGTACGTTGAAGCACTTCAGGTTTTTAATCTTTTTATTATCATTAGGAAAATATCTTGAATCGAGATAATGTGTAGGAAATTTCCCATATATTTAGAATGATTACTTTATCACCCTATTCCTACACTTTGTTCCACTTTGGGCTTTCTACTCTCAAGAATGGGCTTCCACGAAGGTTGGCATATTTCTCCACCCCATGTGTAATACTGGGGTCTCCAACATTTTGGTGGACTCAAATCCCTCTGTTATAGCATCCCAGATTATGCAACCCAATCTGGATAAAATTCTATCCATGATTCAAATTTTCCTGACCGTCCATATCCAAACTTTGGACCACAATTTGCATCTCCTGCAATCACAAATTCCACTCATTAAACCCCTTTAAAAAAACCATTTTAAACAAAATCTCATGTAAATAAAACCATCATTAAATTTATTTTCATTTAAATTTCTCATAAATAACATGCTTTTAAGAATATCAAAAATCCTTGCATAGTTATCTTTTATATATCGAGTTACCGAAATATTAGACTCATTGGATAACCTTAAGATTTTAAAACTTCATTTCACATCGTTACCCAATACCCGATATTCAGCTTTACCCTAACATCCACGAACTTCATTTTTACTAGAATTTCCATCTTATCGGACCTCAACTATCAAACTATAACACTTTTCTCAATGTTTGGATTACCTTTTTCCTTTTTCAACATTCTCGATTCCCTATATCCGGTACCCGAGACACTACATTACAACGTATTCTTTTACTAAATATTTCTCTTTGGTCTTCATTTCTGGTGATCTTTTCAACTAGCCAGCATATGCCATTGGTGTTTGTTTTCACTTGGGTCACCAAGTCTTACAGTCTTGGGGTGTGTTGTGAGACCACACAACAACTTGCAACCAATAAAACCAAATTTAAACCAAAACTTGAAATTAAATCACTAGTTGTAAATTATAATTGATGCATATTTTAAAATAATAACTCTTTACCTTTACCTAGATTCTGATGTAAAATAGTAAAAGCCATCCGGAAACATTTGTGTGTGCTCTGATTAATTCTAGTTTTTGGAACTCAGTGAAATAAATCAGTTAATTGAAATTGAACTACATAATATGGTAATCCTCCAAAGCCAACCAAGGATAAATCCTTGCTGCTAGTCAAGTGTCCATAGGCCTGACAAGGTTATCTTTGTAATTCCCCCCAAACATAGCTCTACTTCTAGCAGGCTTCCATAGCCCTGGTAGAGATATTTGGAAAGCCTAAAGAGTTGATTTTTTTTTCTTTTGATATTTCATTAATAGGTCATTTTTTCCTTTGATATTTCATTGATAGCTCATTTTTTCTTTTAATATTTCATTGATAGCTCATTTTTCAACTTGTAGGCAATGAATCCCACTATTAGGTTGGGAATTATAGTGGTAGCGAAGGTTACCTTTTTATTTTTCATTCAATGAAAATCCCTTCATCATTTCACTATTTCCCTAGAACTCATTTAATGATTCCTTGGTGTGTATTTCGGCTAAATTTTACCACTTTATGCCAAATCCTAGCTAACTGCAACTCAATATATGCTAGAAGATATGCATAAATTAAAATTTAGCAAAAAACAATTTAATCACCAAATTTAAATCTAAGTTTAGAACCATTAGTTACCACCCCTTTCCAATCAAATTTTATGGTAACTACTAAATAGTCGGCTAGCACTTCCGATTTGATGGTGTTGCACCACATTAATGGATCAAGAATGTCATGATGACAGTTAAGCACAATCACATTATTTTACATTAAATTATCACGCCTCAATGCAAACATATTACTTCTTTTAAATTTCCCAGGTGATGACGTGTGCTTCCTTACCATCTTAATTTTCCTTTTTGCTTCACACACCATCTTAATTTTCCTTTTTGCTTCACACACATAAGCACCTTCATAATTAATATGGCTTAATAAAAACACAATGAAATAACCACCATTAATTTTGAAATCTTCAATTTTCTTGATTTGTAATCTTCGTACTAGGAAAATTTTGAAGCAAATTATCACCATGTGTACAAAAATTAAATTGATTTAACATTCTACTCTAAAAAGTCATCTAGTTGCCACCTTGCTTACGATTTCCAAGACTTCACTCGAGGCAACTATGTATTGCAACTTCTTCATGGATTTCTATAAATTTGACACTTCTCTCTCAAATTCTTCACACTTTTACTTAGCTTTCTTGTTATTTTGCATTTGTTGCTATGCTTGTTCTTGCTTGCTTCTAGGTCATGGGTACTCCAATTTTCTTGACTTTCTCTCATTGCTAGAATGTTTTCTTAGGTAGTATCACACTGCAAAGGCTTGAAAAGGTTTTCTTCAGTAGGACTTCTAGTTTCACCGTGCCAAACTTATGCTTAGTCCTCAGGGAAAAGTATGTAGAATCCAGTCACTACTACCGGTTCTATTCTGACATGGCTTCTCACTTTGTAGCATCTCTCCTAGATATTGGGCTTTCTGTTGAAGACATTCACTCAAATGTGAGACAGATAGTACGACCTGAATACTTGGATAATCTAGATACTATTCTCTATGTTGCACACCCAACCATGAAAATCCCTTCCATGGATGATATTCCTTGATTTCTGGAACATGGTGAAGTGGTTCCACTTCAGCCTTTCCTCATTGACCTCCATATTAATGGCATTGGATTTCACTGTGAACTCGCCTACATAGGGTATTTATCCTTAGTGAATGAGGCGTCCTACATTGACTAAATGGCTACTCATATATGTACCTTGTCTACTTCTCTTTTTACTTTTTGTTTGATCCTTTGTTTTTTTTCTCTTTTACAACAAAAATTTCTATACTTGATGTATATACATGATACACACGCACACACAGATATATATATATATATATATATATCTTTTTCGTACATCTTAAAGCGTGTATTTATTGTGCATGGTTTTACATTTTACATTTCACAGAATAATTTTACAAATGTTTGAATTAAATCTCATGTGTATGATAAGTTAAGAAAAATTTGCTAATGCTGAGGGCTAGATAGAAAAGAAAGAAAGAAAACAAAACAAGAAAAACCCTACAAAAGAAAACTAACCCTAACTAACCAAACATTCTAATCTAATAGACTACTAACCCTAACAAAACAATTTATTTTAATTTATATGACTATTTCCATTATTTTTTGGGTACAAATTACAACAGGTTTATCCTCAAATTCATTGAAAGAAATTTCAAATGTCCTATTATAAGAATTAATTCTTTTAAAAAAATTGAATTTAATAAATGTAAATTCAAAGGTGTACTTACCAATTACTTGGATTATATGTAGGAAAATGACCTCATTAAAGGTCGATTGCACACATTTCATCTAATGCAACCATACTCTACCTTCTTTTAGTCCTGGTTCATGATTTGTTTCTCTACTCTATTCATTTTCATGAATGGCTATGTCCATTTCTCAACTTTCTCCTCCTTTGAAAATTTATGTGTCTTTGGTCCTGTCTTCACTTTGCACTTTGTTAGACCAAACAATATCACAATTTATATTACTATTAGAGAGAGAAAAGGTAAAATTTTGATACTCTGTATCTTGCATAAAATAAAATAAAAATTCTTTTTTAGCTTGTGAACTTTCAACTTGGAGCAAAAGACACACATTTCCCACTCGATTTTCCTGCTCCTTTTCATTTGCATTTTCCATGTATAAAGAGAATGATGACTCATCAATGTTGTTTCCTCAATTTTGATGCAATGTCTCTAAATCTTAACATTCTTGCTTATTTTCCTACAAAACATTAGGATTTTCTTTATAATAACTACAATTATCAAACCATTTTGATGTATCTATTAATTTTTTAATATTTTTGAATCCACTAGGGTTATACTCTTTTCTCGTTAATAGTCCCTTTCTTCTAGTAGTTAAAACTTCTTTAGTTAATAGAATCACCTTACACATAGCCAAACTCACCCTAGTTAAAAAAAAATAACAATCAAGTTCACCATGAGCAGTTGTATAATGAATTCTACACTCGGTGACTCTACCAAAGGTGAATAAACTTAGAGGATGTAATCTCTGGTTAAATTTTTGTTGAATTTTCCAAACTTCCATCTCAAAGAACCATCTTGCATGATATTCTTGCCTTACAAGCTACTTTTAAAACCCAGGAATAGCACAAATTCTAGATTCGCCCTCCTTCTAGTGGTAGTTCCTATTGATCACGATGTCACTCACAAGAACAGTGCAGATAAATTTCTCACAGACAAACCACGAAGATCCTATCGTTCTTGAAAGACTTAACTAGTGGCAACCAAGGGATGTATGTTTGATAGGAAAAGGTTGACTCAATTCAATCCCAAGTCTTTGGTAGTCAGGTCTTGACTGTACTAGGTTCACTTCTAGGTATGATGTGATATTGTTGTTAATCTCAAAGGGAATAAAGTTGGAATCATATTACATTGGATATCGAGTTTTAGTTCGATCATAAGATCATATCATGAAATCAAAAGATTTGAAAGAATATTTCATGAACATTAACAATTTTTTCTATCACTTAACTAGATTTAGCTTTAAGCATTCAACAATTCCATAGAAAATGAATTATTTTTAATAAATTTCCGTCCATTTGTCTATTTTTTGGAAAATTTTGAAGATTTTAAACATATATTCTAAAATAAAGCATAAAAATACTAAAAATTAAAATTTCTCTTGGTTATTCTCCACACATGCCCCAAAGAATTAATCAAATCAAAGCAAATTGCTTTATACTTCACTAGATTGCTTCACAACCACATATAAAATGGTGTGAGCTTTTAAAGAGAGGGGTTTTAGTTTGGACATTGAGTAGGTTTTGCATGCACCCTTAAATGATGCAACACATAGTTTTGTTTGCTTGAACTAACAAAACCAACTAGAAAGATTCATGAGATAGGTAGCTATCAAATTGGCTCTGATATTGATTAAATTCTATGTGCATACAATTTTTCAAACCGAAATGATTTAGAAAAAAGGAGAAAGAACAAAACTTAGAGAAGTTTTGGCTCTTCTGACATCCACAAATTTTGAAATCAACTTAAAAAAAGGTATCCTCTAGCCTTTTATAGAAATAAGATGCATATGGGTTAAGACAAATACATGAGAGGAAATCTAAGAGATGAATCATATCAAGGAATGTGGAATATAGCGACTGGTAAGAGAATTGCAACTAAAGTAAATGAAGGTCAACCTCAATCTACACATTGAATCACTTTAGATTTTTATCTTTTTATTATCATTGGGAAATATCTTGAATCAAGATAATGTATAGGAACTTTTGCATATATTCAGAATGATTACTTTATCACCTTTTTCATACACTTTGTTCTGCTTCGGGGTTTCTACTCTTGGGAATGGGCTTTCTCGAAGATTGGCATTTTTCTCCACCGCATGTGTAATACCAAGGTCTCCAAAATTCTAGTGGACTCAAAGCCCTCTACATTATAGCATCCCAGAGTATGTGACATGATCTAGATAAAATTCTATCTGTGATTCAAATTTTCCTAACTGTCCATACCCAAACTTTGCATCGCAATTTGCATCTCTTGCAATCACAAATTCCACTCATTAAATCCCTTTAAAAAAAAACAATTTAAACAAAATCTCATGTAAATATAACTTTCATTAAATTTATTATCATTTATATTTCTCATAAATAACACACTTTCAGCATATCAAAAATCCTTACATAGTTATCTTTTATATACCAAGTTACCAGACTATCAGATTCATTGGATAACCTTAAGATTTTAAAACTTCATTTCACATTGTTACCCGATACCTAGTACCCAGTATTTAGCTTTACCCTTGTTGAAATGCACAAGAGAATTGAGATGGGGGGTGAATCAGTTGTCACCAATTACATTCACAAATCTCAAACAATTATTAACTCCACATCCACTTTAATCTGTTATTAAGTAGAAGCATGAAGTGCAAATAATAGAAAGTAATATCAACACAAGAAACACCACATTTACATGGAAAATAAAATAAGGGAAAAACCACGGTGATGGTAACTCACAATATAAGATTAATTACAAAACCAATTACAAGGAGGCTCACTTCTAAATGGCTCACTACCCAAGATAGGACTCACTGTCCAATAGGGAAGCTCACTACCTACAGATAAAAAAACATAGAAAGAAGAATGTTACATAGAGAATACTATCTCAATGCAACAAAAGATCCACCACAACAACTTTGACACATCCATAGCCTTAATCAAAAAAATGTAGACACCATCAACCTAATACTTTTAGGAGTCAAACACATTAAAGTACTACTACCTCAATTCACTTTCACACACTCTTGCTTCTCACAAGTTTTTGGATTTCAATTCTTAGCATCTTTCCTTGTATTTATACCATCTTCAACCTTAGAAACTTTCTCCAAGGTTAGCTACACACACTTCATTTTACAAATTCAAACTAGGTCAAAAACTCAACATTCCCACAATGGAAGAGAATGAGAGTGGACCAAACCAACACTTAACCAAGACCTAAAACAACATCTCAGATCAATCACATGCTTCCTCAATTGATACTTATCTTTTGCATGACGTGTAGACACCAGGTCGACCAATCCTAATGAAAACACAAATGAAATTTAGAGTACATGATTTCACAATAAGAAGATAACATGTGGACCACATAACACACTTCATCATACACTGGAACACATCTTGGATTCCTTCAGATTCATCCACAGCTAATGCAACAACCTTCATACATAGGACACTTTCCATCAGTCCATTTGGATTGTACAGACACACACAGTTACTCTAAAACTAGTCTTTCAAAGCACCAAACCACAAACACCTTTGACAAAACATAGATAAAACCATTACAACCTTGTTTCAGATCTGCAAGACCTAAAACAAACCAGCAAAGGACTACGGAGCAGATATATTTCTCCCAGTCCATAGACAAACAACTTTTCCAAACCAATTCACAAACCAATGAACACAACTTTCAGTCTTCATCAAACCAGAAGCTATAATCCAAGATATATCACCCAAGGATACCCATAAAAAAACTTCAGATCCACACAAGCATAGGATCAACACATAATAAATGTGGAGCACAAACCAAAGCACATTCTAAACACACATACAACTCTATCTTCACTATTTATTAATTTTATCAAAAGCACTTGGTAACTCATCATATCAGCACACCTGCAACACCATAAAGATATCTCCATGTACTCACAACATCTCAATAGTATCTCAACTATACATGCACCACCTAAAATAACTTATTTCCTTTCTCTACAACAACCTATATTGTGTTGACATCAATGACAACATTAATGAAAACACCACCAAACTTATTCATACTTGTAACAACCCTGACATCCCTGAACTTCAATTTTACTAGAATTTCCATCTTACTGGACCTTGACTATCGAACTGGAACACTTTTCTCAATGTTTGCATTACCTTTTCCCTTTTCAACATTCCTATTTTTTGGTATCTAGTACCCGAAACACTAAATTACGAAGTATTCTCTTACTAAAGATTTCTCTTTTCTCTTCATTTTCGGTGATCTTTTCAACTAGCCAACATATGCCATAGGTGTTAGTTTTCACTTGGGTCCCCAAGTCTTATGGTCTCGGGGTGTGTTGTGAGACTACACAACAATATCCTCTTTATTTTTTTAATCATTATTCTTTTAGGGTTAGTTTCATTTATCTTTACCACTTTGTTAGATTTAGTTTTGTATAATGATTGATTAATTAAATATTCAAGGAAAAACAATGTTTGGATTAACAAATCTTCAAAATATTCAATCCCATAAACAATATTTAAATTAATATATATGGTTTTAATAAGTAATTTTTTTATGAAATTATTTATTCATTATTTTATCAAATTAGGGTGTGAAATTATGAATTCCATGAAATTTTGTATAGTGAATTATCGCCTTCTAAGGAATAATTGATTTAATTCATTGTTGATTTTTTGTGCTAATAATCATTGAGATTTTTTTCTAAGTAAATTTAAAGTTCTAATTTTAGGACATGGTTATAAATTGCCCTAGAACAATATAAAATTTATTTGAAACTAACCCTTATAATAGGTTTGAATCCTTAAGTGTTTCACTAGAGGCCCTTAAATGGAATAGTTTAAGGCTCACCCATTAAAACACTCTTGTATAATTTATATGAAAATTAGAAAATATTCCTTGGGGGTAAAATTATTTTAAGTGATAGAACTAATGTTGGTCCAAGTGTTTTTCTATTAAACTAATCATCAAACTACTAACTACAAAATTAATATTTGTAAACACTTTTTATCCTTATGCGTAGGTTACTTATAAGTATTTTCATGGAATTTTTTATATAAGTAAGAAAGGTGTGTGGAAAAATATTCCTACACTAATTGTAGGTTACAAAAAAGTTAAAATCTAATCCAAAATTATCATAAAAACTAGATAATTTTATTCATATATATATATAAAATAAAACTAAAATATAATGATTTACCTGGGGAAAAATATATTGGAAGTAAAACCCCACACTCTAGAAACTATAGAATATATTTATCAAATATAAAAGAGATAACAACATACTTAAAATCCAACTCACTAGTATTTAAACCTAGAATAATTTAGTACCATTCTAACATTGCCTATGTACTTAAAAATTTGCATACTTCCTCATGAACCAATTTATAAAAAATTCAAATAAATGAAACCAAAAACCATGAGCTAAAACCACTCTCAAATGTGACACCCAAAATTTGGAGGAAAATTCCAATGGCCAAATCATAAATAATTAAATATATTATAAAATATTAAATTCCTTAAACCTTCCATATGTATTCATAAAATCCTAGATATTACACCCCACTTTTGGCTTCACATGATCTCCTAAAATCATGATTATGATACAAACCATATTTCTAGTCAATATTCCCATCAAGCCCATCTATTCATGGGTCTTTTACATCATAATAATCTATTATATATTGTCATTGGATCCCACCAAATTAGGGTTCCCAAATCTACTAAATATATACAAATTAAATATCTCTTACACTAGCTTACAAAGAATGGACACTTAGAAAGTAATGTCACCTAAAATTCCCATGCCCCACTTTCAAGTAAGGTTAAGTGAAATAATAATCAAATAGTATCATTTTCAATTAATTATAGGAAATTAACAAATGATAAATAAATAATTGTAGAAACTTGTAAAGGTTGAGATACCTTAATTCCCAAAATTCTACCAGTTTTTGAATACTTTTCAAGAGCTAAAATGGGAACGCTTTCATTGGAATTTAATTTCTAGGGGTCAAGAGACCAATTGACTCCAAAAATCCACCTAAAATTCTTTATTCTGATAGATTTAGTTGTTGTGTCTAAAAGATTCATCAAATTCTCTACCTTTTTCCAACTTCACATTATCATTCTCAACCATATCTCTCACAAAATGATACTAGACATCTATATTCTTAGTCCTAGCATGAGAAGGTGGTTTCTTTGTGAGTAAAATCACACTCTAACTATGATAATGAATTATAATTACTCTTTATTTTAGCACAATTCTAAAAAAAAATATCGTAATATAAATGGTTTATTTACATGAATAATTTTCTTCCATATAATTTTCCTCTATAGTGGATAAATTGACCATAGCCTATTTCTTACACATTTAATGCATAACATCACCAACTAGAATAAAAATATATACATTGGTGGATCTTTTACTATTGACATCATCTTCCTTATCTAAATCCACATAACCATGAATATTTAAGGAATGCATGTCTCTTACCCCAAAAATATTGGAAGACTCTTTGAGCTAGATCTTAATGAACTCTTCTAGGATTAGACATATATCTACTAATAACTCATATTACTTATCAAATTCCTAGTCTAGTATAGACTATAACATACATTAAGCTTTCAACTACACTCTAGAAAGGAACTATCCTTGTGCCTTCCATATCTTAAAGGGGTGTAGGAAAATGTATAATAGATGAATTTATTCCATTTATTACAAGAAAACACAACGATCTATAATCCTACATGTTAAACCTCTACAAGATTGAATTGACATATTTACTTTGGTCAATAATTGTTGAAAGAATGAAGAAGACATTTTTGTCATTGATGTCAATGCTACATGGTGAATATCAAAATGGTATGAAGAATACTCTACTAAGTTGAGTTGATTCACAGTTAAGTACTTCCACTATGTGTCTATGTTGATGATTTTTGCTCTCTATGCCCACCATATATTGGTTCACATTTCATCGCACGTACAGATACCTCTTTTTTATTCCAATGTGATGTTTGTGGATGATATTAGTTCCTAATTCTAGAGTTTTAGTTGGTCTAAACAAATGGTTCAAAATTTGCATATGATAGAAGTTTTGTATGTAGAGTGTTCCCAGTTTTTTATGTAATGGGGATGGCATTTTCTGTCCACACTTCTCTACGAGTGTGTTCTAGGTCTTATGGTTTTGGGATAATATTTATAGATGTTTGTGGGTTAATATTTCCATATGTTATGATATTTTTCAGATCCACATGTTTTGTAGTTGATGATAAATTGAAGTATTATGTTTTAGGTCCTATGCCAGGTTGACCTAAAATATGTAAAAGGTTGTGGAGATTAAAATTATAATGCGAATGGAAGAAGGAGCTATTATAGGCCCAAGTTTACCTATCTCATAGGTTTGCAGTGTGAAGGTATTTGAATTTGAATTAGGTGTCGATAAGGCATGTTTTGCATTCCCTTTGGCCTCATCTAATTAGTCTGACCTAGTTAATGTTTGAAATGATGCTCATGTATATATATAAGATCATTTTGAGGTTAAGGTGTGTGATAGTGAAGTGATCTAAATGCAAGTAGGAAAGATTATTTTTGCAGAAGATTGAGAAAATAATATGCAAATATAATTCTGAGCAAAGAGTTGTGTTTTGCATCAGGAAAAGTGGATTGAATCTGAATATTGAGATTCAAAGGAACTTAATTCATCATATGAAAGATTCATTTTGTATTAGTTCAACCTTGGTTGTGTAGCCACTTTTCTTATCTTACTTGTTGCTATGAATAGTGAATCTGTCTAGCAATGAGCCTTTATGTAATATTTTATGACCAGTCATACTATATTGTGAGCTAATCCTCACTGTGGTTTTCCCATCTTGGGTTTTCCACGTAAAAATTATGGTGTTCATGTGTTGCATGTGTTATGGGTTGCTTATGCTTTCATTTCTATTAATTTATAGGTATGCTATGTTAATTGGATGGTTGGTAATTAAATGGTTTTATGGAATTCTCATTCACCCCCTCTTATTATTTCAGGTGTTCAACAATTGGTATTAGAGCTTGGTTTCACTAAAGGAGCTTAACTACTTTGGGAAGATATTGAAATTTGAACACATGGCTGATAATGGTAGCAAGTTTCTCTTGAAGATTATGATAGTTGAAGGTGAAAATAGAGGTCTGAAGGAAAATATCAACGAAGCTAGTGAATGAATCAAGAAAATCAAAGAACAAATCAATAAATTCATAGAAAGGAATAAGGAAGGTAGTAAAAAATTGAGACAAGCAAATGAAGAGATCTTCATATTAAGAGTACAAGTGGAAGAAAAGAAAAGAATTGAGGAATTTCTTAATACTATGGTAAAAAGAAAAATTGATGAGTGCATCAAGCTTGAACAAGGAGTGGTAAACCTGAGAGAAGATTTGGAAAAAGCAAGAATCCATGAAGATAAATTTAAGACAAGTTCTAAAATGCTTGATGAGCTGATTGCATGTCAGAAAGCATATAAAGATAAAAGTGGTTTGGGACTTGAGGCGGGTGAAAGTTCAAAATAAGGAAAATATTAGTGAACTTGAGAAGACTGGAGATAAGAAGAACAATGGCAAGTACTAGAATAAAATAAATAATGCAAGAAGACCTCCTATCAGACAACCAAATGATCAAAGGTACTCATATTTCAATGGAATTTGTTATTCTTGCAACAAGTTTGGTCATAAAGAAATGGAATGTAGAAGCAAAATAAATTAGAATGTTTCATCCTTTACTGGTCAATGCTTTGCTTGCAAGAAGTTTGGACATAGAGCAAGTGAAATCAAATGAGGAATTATTACACCAATGGTAGAATGTTTCAATATTTCAATGTTTATTGTTATACTTGTCATGGATTTAAACACAAGGCTAACCAATGTAGATAAAAAATGAATGAAAAGAGTAACTCTCAGAGGAATATTATATGTCACAATTGCAATAAATTTGGACATATTGCTATATTCTACAAAAATATAAGAAAAAATAATCCTAAAAGCATAAATAATTTAGTCACAAAGATTGATCTGATAGAAGTAAAGAAGGAAATAGAAAATATTTGGAGGAAGAACGAAGAGCTTGAGGACAACAAAGAATCAAAAACTACAAATGAATCTATACCACCCTCCAATGTAGATAATTCTCTCAAAAATTGAATCTAGGCATTGGATTAGGGTGAGAAATTATAGAAGATCAAAAATCTCCTTCCCGAGATAAGGTGCCATAGCTTGGCATGAAGACATAAGATAGAAATTGATAGTTTAGACCTTTTGGAGAAAATTCTATAAGAAAATAATCTTTTGCAGAGTTTTGTGGAGAAAACAAGGGTTTGTTGTTACATAGTGAAGAATTTATGTCAACTTTACTAATTGGTACATTGAATGTGAATTAGGGAAAAAATATTGGACTATAAGTTTCTATACTTGGAATAATTCACTCACTCTTATGCATTTGGAAGTGAATTGAAGTGAGTTAAAAATTTTGGGAAGCAAAGCATTCAAACCCATTTTTGATCAAGCAAAGAAAAGGTATTTATCATTACCTTAAATATTTCATTTAGGAATTTGAATTCTATAGAGATGGCTACACCTATTTTAGTAAATGTAAGTGAAAACCTTCAGCTGAAATTCAAGAAGTATCCCACATGAAGATATTTGACGACAACCTACTTGGAGCCTTTTCGAGCATTCCAAATAGGGTTTTTCCTACACGGGACACTAGGGATTTTATTCATGAAAAAATGGAAGAATATAATCATGTGAAACTCATCGACCCATGGCTAAACAAGTTTACTAGAGATGATCATCAGATCAATACTAAATATAAAAACCTAGTGGCAAAAAATTTGGACATCTGGTGGCTATTCCAAATTTCACCTACAATGATGCTCGTAAGTTTGTAAGAATGGCATTGAGTGGAATACATGACTACTACTTATGGATAGACAAGCCCGACATGATATCAAAGGAATCTACAAGGGAAGTGATAGGACTTTGTGCTACTAGACCCATGCTAGTATTAAAATATGTAAAAAATAAAGATGTAATGTAGTTGATTGGAGCCACATTCGATCATAGCACTCTCATGGTGGACACTATTAAAACCCTACAATAAGGTATGTGGAAATGGTCATAGGATAGAAAATTTATTACACTAATAGGGAAAATTCAGTGTCAGCTACAACAATCCATGTTTCCTATGAGATGGTGGAAAAGGGTAAGGACTATGTTTTGTGTGAATTTCTTTGACAAAAACTATTTGATAACTTGAAATAGACCAAAGATAGGAAATATCCATTCAATTTTGGTTCTCTAGTAATTTTTTTGTTATTTTATTTTTTGGGAGAGCTTCCAAGAAGAAGTAATGTCATATGGAATCAGAGGAGGCCAATGTCACATTAGATTTTTTAACATTTACATAGTCTTGGTGACTTGAAGGTTCAAGAAGAGGCATTTACTACATTCTTTACAACATTTCAGAAGATAATGCATGAAAGAGAAAGGATCCCTCACTCCTTAGTGGAAAAATATTGAGATGATATCACATTCTTAGTTTTCACTAATTTATGTATTGTTGAAGTTGTGGAACCAAAAATAGTCTGGATTCCCCCAATCAATTATGAGATGAATAAAGTTGAGGTTGATGGTCTTATTAAAATTTTGTGAAACATTCCTAAGGATCGTAACCGAGAATACATGGGACTTATGAAGAAAAATCAATGAAAGTACATATGGAATTGTTAGAACTTGCAAGTAGGAAAAGAGTGAAAAAAACAATCAATGAAATTTTCCAATGTCATTGATTTTTAACAAAATAAATATAGTTTTTAAGAAAAAGAGTTGTTGAATTAGTAGGTATAGTTGTTGAGTCCTCTGAACCCAAAAGATCTAGTATAACTAGTTCCTCCACTTCCCCCACTACTCAAAAATAGTATGAAATAGTTTCTACTACTCGCAACACTAAGAAAATAGAGACCAGTGCTCTGGTGGTAGAAGAATTTTAGTCAAAGAAAATAAAATCTACTCTGGTAGTCTCCTCATCTAACTCTAAGAAAAAAAGAGGAAAGAAGAAGAAAGATCAAAGAGAAAAAGACATGAGCATGCTCTCTGAAGAAAAAGACAAGGATGAAGATTCATCATTAACTATGAAAAGAAGTAGCATAAATTCAAAGAAACAAAGAACATAGACAGTTGTCTCTTCTAAAGAAGAAGATATTGAGAAAGAAAACTAAGATTTTCAAATACATATGCTCAACGTAAAAGAAAAGAAAGGAAAGAATCCTAAATCTGGTAATCCAAAGAAGAAGAAGAAAAGGAAGAAGTCTACTTTAGATAATCCTCCAAGCCCAATGAACTTGGATGCATTACTTGAGGGTATTTTGCATAACAAGATGTTGAAGGAAACTGTTGTCTTGTATCAAAATGAAAATGAGGAAAATAGAGTCACCATAATTGTAGCTATCATCAAATATATTGTCACTATTGAAGTTGATATGGAGTATATTAGGAAAAAGGTTCCAGATGATGTATGGAAGAATTTACTAGAAAAGAGAGAAGAAGCCACTACATTAGAAGAAAATATTAGATTAGATGCTATGGAGAAGATTGGTTTCTCCCTGTCTAAAGCTAATAAGGCCACAATAGTTCAAGTTTGTAGGAAAGAATCTAGATCAAAGCAGAGGATAATGCTTCTCATGGGAAAATATAGAAGGAAACCAAAGAGAAGGTCATTGAGATAGCATAGAAGTATGAGATGATTCTTGTTTATTCTTCCATGGGACATGTTTCAAAAAAAGAAAGTAGTCATGATGAAGAAAAAATTTTAGATAATACTCTTCTAGACATGGAAGAAGCTATGCAAGAAAATTATTAAGATATGCATGATGTGGAAAGAAAGACTGTGACTGAAGAGGAAAATACAAAGTTGACACTCCCATCTCTCTGGGAAACACAATTCAAAACAATCCTAAGATATCTGGGTATGTGCAGGATCATCATGGAAAAAATAGGCCCTTAAGTGGCGATAAATTTAGAAAAAATAGAGTTAGGCAGCTTGAAATAAAAATTTGAATAAGTTATCTATATTATTTCAAAAATATGTAAGAATAGAATCTATAGAAAATTGAATGTAGTTCTAAAATATTAGGTTTATTTTTAAAAAATTATATTTGGTGAAAATTTGAAATTTCAATGCAGTAGTACTTAAATTTCAGGGAAAAAATAAGAAGTAGGTGTCTGTTTGACCACCCTAACCACAATAAAATGATAATATTTTTTATAAGATTTTAGATTTAAGTAGAGGACTCATGTCAAGATGTGATGCATATTTTTTTGTAATTTTTTTCCTAGTAAATAATTAATTATGAATTTTTTATTACAAATTTTAAAAAATATAAAAAACTCATATGTCTGACCACCTTAACTTGGTCAAAACTTCATGAAACTCGATATTTTTTTTAATCCTATATTATGTGAAGCATATAATGTGACACATGTTTCAGATTCAAAAAATGTGATACCGTTTGAAAGCTATACATGTTTTTCAATCAGCCTATCAATCAGGACTTTAGTCGTAATTCAAATAGAAAATGTGATGAGGGCACAGCCCGAGCCACAGAAAATAACCCACAAACAAGAGAATAATTTTATTATTTAGAAAATGGAGCTTCTTACATGTAAGAGGATCTCCAATCCCCAAGTTCTACAACACATGCAAATTACAGAAGCTCACAGGGAATCACCCTTTTGCAATATCACGAGCATGTTCCCCAAAGTTACCAAAAAATTAGAAACCCACCCATAAGTAAGAGGCTCCTCATTAGTTTGGAGCCAAAACAACATTCAAATTTGAGTTTAGGCTGATGCAGCTGAAAATTTACAACATGAAGTTCAAATTTCAAAAGAGCATTTGCAATTGTATCTTCTAGAAAGTGTCTGCCAACTTCAGGAGACCATAACTTTTTGATCACAGGGCTCAGGTCCATGAGAACCGTTTGAACCGTTGGGCCAGTCTCGAAGTCAAGAATGCACTTGAAATATGCTATGCTGATTTTAGCAAGTTTGGGGCCATTCCGGAAGCTCTAAGTGCCTCAAATTCAACTTAGAAGATTTTTTAGGTGCAAATCTAGGAAAACTAAAAAATCCAATATCTTTCAACCCAGGAATAGAAAATAAAAACCGTAAATTGGGAATTTCATTATGATGAAAAGGGTATCCAAAAATGTAAAACATCTAAAAACCAAGAAACTTGAAATTTAACTATTTTTGGGTGATGCAAGATTGCCCTTACACCACTGGATGCTCCTGCATCAGACACCCAGGGTAATTTGAGAAGTGACCCTGTCACGTCTTAGATGGTGGAGGAAAACCCAAACGGTCAATCTCTACCTTAGGCAACTAGGATGAATCTTCAACAGGCCTTCCTTTCAATTTCACAAGATATTCTTCATACTACCTATTCCTGGTACTCCTTCCCACACGACTATCCAGGATTTCTTCAATCTCCTCCTTTTCTGAAGTAAGTGCTAGAATCCCACACTGTTCCATCATTGGTACTTCTTCTGCGCCACCTTCATGATACTCTGTCAAATCTAAAATGTTGAACACAGGGGAAATGTTGAATCCATCTAGCAACTCTACCTCGTATGCATTCCCTGAATCATGCCTCTTAAAAATCTTACAGGGACTGAATTTCTTCATCTTCAATTTATTATATGTTCCCACTCGAAACCTTTCTTTCCTCAAGTGGACCATCACTTCATCACCAATCTGAAACTCATTATACCTCCTCTTTTGATCTACCTTAGCCTTATACTGCATATTCATCTTATTAATATGTTCTCTACCTTCTCAT
>VDFB02047230.1:527323233-527384975 GCA_007258455.2 Sequoia sempervirens | reverse complement strand
AAAATGGAAACTTCTTACATGCAGAGGATCTCAATCCCCAAGTTCTACAACACATGCAAATTACAAGAAGTTACAGAATCACCCTTTCGCAATATGCGAGCTTGTTCCCCCAAAAAGTTACCCAAAAAATTAGAAACCCGGCCATAAAGAGAGCTCCTCATTAGTTTTGGAGCCAAAACAACATTCAAATTTGAGTTTAGGTGGTTTGGCGCCAAAAATTTACAACATGAGGTTCAAATTTCAAAAGAGCATTTGCAATTGTATCTTCTAGAAAGTGTGCCAACTTCTCGGGGCCATAACTTTTTATTCGGGGCTCTGATTCGCGAACCGTTTGAACCGTTGGAAAGGTCTCGAAGTCAAGAACGTGCTTGAAATTTGCTACACCAATTTTGACAAGTTTTGAGGCAATTTCGGGAGCTCTAAGTGCCTCAAATCCAACTCAAAATATTTTCAGGTGCAAATCTGGGAAACTAAAACTGCAATATCTTTCAACCCAGGAATAGAAAATAAAAACCATAAATTGGGAATTTCATTATGATGAACAAGGTATCCAAAAATGTAAAAACATCTAAAAACTAAGAAACTTGAAATTTAACTATTTTTGGGTGATGCAAGATTGCCCTTACACCATTGGATGCTCCTGCATCAAAATGAATAATTATTATTTATTAAATTCAAAGTTTAGCATAATTTATATTGCTGGAAAGATGAGAATATCCTTTAGAAACTATTTTTGTTTCATCAATTTTGGGTAAAAAAATTGTCAGCAACATACCCTACACAAACCCATCATATCACCACTTTTTGGCCCATCATGATCTTGCACATACCCATTTGTTTCTATAGTAGATGCAACACAAGGAGCTAGTGAAGATAATAAGAATGAAGTTGGAAATGAGAAAAGGAAGACAAATGAGGAAGAAAAAGGTAGAGGTAATGATGAGAAGGAAGAAGAGAAAGACAATGATAAGCCCTTCAGAAAAGAAGAAGAAAAGGTAGAAGAAGAAGAAGTTACTAACTATTGAAAGAATGAAGAAGATGAGAAATCTAAGGAATTACCCATGAAAACTTGCAAATACTTCGGTGATCCTATAAAGAGTCTTCTACCTAGCCAGACATGGTTCCAATCAGAAGTATCTTTACAAATGTTGCAATTACCTACTAGTGACTTAAGTAAGATGCCCCCTGAGTATAAGATGCAACTATGTGATGAGTTAAATGTATCAGCTAGAAAAGAAATTATTGAAACATTGAAAAAAAGTAATGAGTTGATGGAAGAAGCGGTGAATCTTTTGTAGGAAATCACTTTAGGTACTAATATTGATACTTCATTATCTTTTATGGAGAACTTCAAGTTGTTGGCTGATTATTTTAAGGGTTATCCCTCTGGTTCTAAAGGTCAAATGGAAGCAAAGGTCATAACAAGGGTTACAGAAAAATATACATCAACCCATGCTAAAGTTGAAGAATGCTTGAAAGAGGTACATGTGACTATGAGGATGAGGCGAAAATACCTATTTTATACTACATAGCTTGGCCAAAAGCCACACTGGGTATAAAATCTAAAATGGACTCTGTATATGCATAAAATTGGTCATGTTTAAATAATCCTGACATTTAATTAAATATTTATTATCTAATTAATTCCTCCAAAGTCTTCTACATTTAATTAAAGTTAATCAATTTAATTATAGGATTCATTCATTTTATTCTCCCACCATAATTAAATAAATCTATTTTATTTAATTATTCCGCAGATTTACTTGATTAAATTAAATAAATACATTTTATTTATTTAAGTTAATTATCATCTTTTGAATTTAATTAAATCTTTTTTTTAATTAAATTTAAATATCTCTTTTCTTCTATTTAAAACTTTCCTCTAAATTAATTAAATACTTTTGTTTAATTAATCTCATAACACATGTCATTCCTTCTAATTTAATTAAATATTTTATTTAATTAAAGATCTTCTGCTTTCTTCAAATCATAATTAGATATTTCATTTAATTATGAAATCTTCTGATTTCCTCAAAATCTTAATTAAATATTTAGTTAAGAAAAATCAACTTACACTCAAATAAATAATTGAATTAGATAATTCATTATTTATCTTCCCAGAATCTTCCCATTTTTCTTCTAAAAAAAAGATGATTTTTAAATCATCTCATCTTATGTCTTCCATGAAAATGGAAAAATCTTGCTTTATTCATTTTCTTCTATTTTCTCTTCAATCTCATCTATCTTCAACCATTTGATCTGTCAGGAATTATCACAGGCATTGACCAACCCAGCGAATCAAAATCATTGAAAAACTCTATAAATGCACGTGCAAATCCAAGCATTGGTTACAACACATGACGAACACTACATATGTATACATTACACTTGCATTCTTGCATTTTTAGCATTTCAACAACATTCTCATCATAGCATGATCTTTGCATTTTAGCATAGTATGCATTTTATTTATATCTCATTCTTCAGTTGTCCATTTTGTTGAGCTTCATCAGTTGAGTCTGAGAGCAACTGGAAACAACAAAACACTAAAGATAGAGAGAAATAAGATGACTTTGGGGAGGCTGCCATTTACAGTTTGTTTATGCTATTTTTCTTTTAGTTTCTCTGATCTAACGTTTTATTAAATGTGTTTTGAATTCATTATAATAGATCATATTTTCATACACACATAAAATGGCACCCACCATGGGGCCTATGCCCTAATTTTAATATTTTCTTGCAAAGTATTCTGGCAGGTTTCCGCGTTCTGAGTTCGACGTTCAAAAAAATTTTGCATTTTAGCGCATCCGAGACTTTTTGCGGTGCTTCTGGGACTGTAATTTCTTTCTATTTTCGCAGGTATTCCAACACATCTGGGAACTGTTTCGATGCTTCTAAGAGTTATTTTAGCGCATTCGAGGGATAGAACAGCGCATTTGGTCTCATTTCATTTAGAGTTAAATCTGCATTAATTATAGTAGCACATTTCAAGACTGTTTTAGTGCTTTTAAGGTTTGTTTCTGCACACTTAAGGTAGATTTTAGAGTATTCATGCTACATATTTGTAGATTTAAATCAACACTTAATTATAGTAGCGCATATGAGGTCTATTCCTGTGCTTCTGAGGTCTATTTCTATGCTTTTGAGGTCTGTTTGTGCACTTTTAAGATCTATTTCTGTGCTTTTGAGGTATGTTTCTGTGCTTTTAAGATCTATTTCTATGCTTTTGAGGTTTGTTTCTATGCATATACTGTCTATTTTGGTGCATATACTGTCTCTTTTGGTGCATCTGCTGTTTGTTTTGGCGCATCTGGTTGTAACACAAAAACATAATTCTGAGTCTGACGCATTCTATAGAAAGAATTTTCTTTGGTTAAAAAGAAACAATCCTAGGATAGTCACATCTGGATAAAATTGATCAATCCTAGGATAGGCATGGAACTTAAAATGAAGCAATCTAGGATAATCACCACACAATGATCTTGCAGTTAAAAATTGAACAAACTCGTTTCTGTGAAGCAATATCTTCGCTTAGATTAAATCATTATGGTTTTGGGTTCTAAAAAGAACATTTGTTTTCTTTGTTTGTGGCAATAGGTCTATGCTCTCCCCTTAACTGGGTGATCAGAATACCAGACTTTCCTTTTCAATTTCATGCAAATTTCATGCTTTAATTACATCCTTTAGAGAGCCTGCCGTAGTGGGAAAAAGTACTCACCCTACAGGAATGACTCAAGTGGGTTCAAGCCAAAGCCAGGCTATTCCGCCCCACTATAAAATTTAAAAAAAATATGGGGAAACCCTCTTTTGCTGGTAGTGTGCAAGATAACCATCCCCAAAGCCTTTGTTCTAAAGGTTGGGAGGTCTCCTGAGGGAGTTTATTATTGCTGCACCCAACGGAAACCCTTACTACGAACCTAGTGTAGTAGCCAGCTGAAGTCAGTTTTTGAACATTCTAATAATCACAATGCAAGGGGAGGGAAGAATCTGTCCCCAAGACACTCACCATATAACTACCAAGGACCGTTTGCTCAAGGGATCTGGTATCCACTTCTGTCACTCTGAGTACGCACCTGGTAAAGACAAAAACACGGGCACCCCTTCAGGGGTGACATGGCTGTGTGAGTCAACGCAGTTCTAAGATGTGGGCTGTTGATTACTAGAATGACCTACTTGAGTAATAAGAGTGAGTCTGTTTGAATTGTCTTTCATGTGCTAAACCTGTGAAAACACTTGCTGAAAAACATTTTCTTGATAATACACTTGATGTTAGTATAGGGTTTTAAAAACAACTATTTTTCAGAATGTTTGTTGTGTCTTCCATTACATTAACTTAGATAAAAGATCATCTGAAATGAAAGTGAAGAACTACAGCTGAAACTGTTCAAAAATCATTCACATATTTGGTCCAATAACGTTCTTGATATTTTCTCTCATGCTTAGGAAGTGGAAATCAACAAAATTCATCAAGAAATCAATTTCCACTAGAATCAAGAAACCCAAGAAACAATTAGGGTACAAGAAGTCATTGCAAAGAAGAAAATTTTTATACAAGAGTCGGCACGTCTTGCTTCATTACCACGGATTTCTTCATAGATACCAAGACTTTGTTAGGGGATTCACTGACGAGTATGTTGTAGATCCCTTAGATTCTCGAGCTCATTATCAGAGATTAGCTCTATCTCAACGACATAATCTTAATCGACCTCTTAAGTTTGATAATATACCTCAACCTTCTATTGAGTATCCCTCACATCCTAGTCAAATCCTCTAGTGATCTTGAATTCTTTCTTCAAAGACAAAGATCAAATCTTTAAGAGTGTGCCTTCCAAAAAAAAAAAAAAAATTTTGATTATTGATTCACCTTCCCCAACAGGATTCTAACATCCTTCATCATCGGAAGCCATAATAAAAAATTAGGAAACATCATTGATCATATCATAAGATCCCCATCTTATCAGATCAAGATATCCCCATTATCACACTCATCAAAACTATGATCTATGTTTAGAAGATTTCTTCAAAATCACATGCCTATCTTTACAAGATTCTAATACATCAAATCAAGGGAAGAAATCAAACAAGAAGGTCCTACTCAAAACACTCAAGAAGAAGGTGAAAACAATAATCCTCTCTACAGTATAAGTCATAATCCATTTTTTAACAATGACATGGATAACAGAGAAGAAAATCCCTTCCACAAGTACAAAGCCATAAACAATACTCTTGTAGATAGTGATGATGAACATGAGGATGAAAGCCATCTTAGAGAAGTTGAGCAAGATCCCAAATTTTACAAAGCCATAGAAAAGATCTTGCAATGCGATAAAGATAAATATTTCCTCTATCTAGCTGACCAAGGAGCTAAATTACCACATGACTTTGATACTGAGATCTTGAAGAACAAACCTGAAGAAAAACCCCCATCTGATCTTAGTGCTTTGACTCAACAAATTAAAGCACTTCAAGGACAAGTTAAAGAGTTACAAGGGGGAACCACCACAGAAAAATATACGCTTGAGGACATTTGTTCTTATCCTTTTGATTGAAGTCTCAACATGATTCCATTTTCCAAACATTGTGAAATTCCAAAATTTGATCGCTATAATGGGAAATCGGATCTAATCGATCATGTTAGAGACTTCAGAAACATGACATTAGAATTTTCTCACGAGGACACTTACTTGATGCGGTTGTTTATTAGGAGTCTTGGAGCTCATTCTATGGAATGGCTATCAAAAATCACACCTACTGTCACGACATTTGAGGAATTAATCAATTTGTTTATATCCCAATATGCTTACAACATCCAACACCAAATCACTATGATAGATCTCTGCAAAGTTGCACAAAAACCTGGTGAATCTTTCATTACGTTTCTTCAAAGATGGAGAAGAATGTTCACTAGATATCCATGTCCTATTCCTAAAAAGGAAAAGATGGTTACCTTCATTAACAACTTGAATTCAAAAATGAGCTATCATTTGAACTTACATTGTCCTCCTTTTGATAAATTGATCGAAGATTCCATAACCATTGAAGGTGCTTTGGTCAAAAGAGGAGTAATCAAACATGACAATCCTAGCTCATCCAATCATCACAATAATTAGGACAAGTCTAAATTTTGGACTTGCAACAAGAACATAGTGAATGATGGTATTGTTGATGCGAATCATGTCTCAACCAAGCCATTTGTTCTTAGTGCTCCAAGCACTCATCACAACAATGTCAAATCAATTACAAATCAAGGGAACAATCCTCCTCCTCCGAGAAACAATGTAAATCAACATCATACTCCCAATCAAGGGACTGTCAACAATCTAGGCTATCGAGGAACCAATAACAATCATAACTCCTTAGGGAATACCTCGAACACAAATCCACAGTGATTTTCATTCTTCTCTCGTAGAATAAATTATACTTATATAGGGAAATCTTTGGAATCCACACTCAAAGAATTGATGGGAAAAAATGTCATTACCTTGCCACCTCAGTGAAACTATGAACCCAATGTAAAGCCTCTATCATGGAACGAGGCATACTATTGTGACTATCATCGGTGCAAAGGTCATTGCACAAATAACTGTCAAGCCTTGAAGAATACTATTCAAGACTTAATCGACAATGACATCGTCACATTAGAATGACATCAAAAATAAAATGAACACAAAGCTTTTCGAGATCCTTTTCCTAACTATCAAAAAGTGAGTCTTTTGAAAAAAATGTGAATCATATTGAGGATCTGATAATTAATCATATCTACACTGATGATGAACATATCAATGTCATAAAAGTCAAGGAAAATATGGAATATAGGGAGGTCAATGCAACAACAAGGGTGCAAGCCAAAGTTGTCTTAAAGGGTGTCCCCTCAAAATCCATTGGACCTTCACCTCAACATCAATATGACTTAGTTAACCAACTTCGGAAGACTCTTGCTCAAATTTCTATTTTAGAACTCTTGAAGATTTCCCCAGCACATAAATAAATTCTCGAAAAAGCCCTCTTTGAAACAACTGTATCCACTGATTTGGATGTAGACCAATTTCAAGCTATGGTCAGACACTTGTCTTCACCCACATGCCTTTTATTTTCAGAAAAGGATGACGATGCCATAACTCATCCTCATAACTCATCATTATATTTAGAGGTCATGGTTCACAAGTTTCATGTCAGACGAGTTCTAATAGATGGGGGCATTGGTTTAAATATATGTACTATGAAGTTGGTCAAGGCTTTGGAATTTTCTGAAGACTCCATTGATTTCAGAAGAAAGATTACCATTAAAGCCTATGATGATGAGGAAAGAGCATCCAAGGGTCTAATAATTTTGCCAATCAGAGTGGGTCCTATTATAAAAAATACCTTTTGTCAAGTATTAGACCGTGATCTTGCGTACACCATCTTGTTGGGTCATCCTTGGATCCACAAAATGCAAGCTGTCCCATCTACATATCATCAATGTCTTAAATTTCCTTATGATGGATAGGAAATCACGATATCAGCTAACAATTGAAATATTCAGACTTGTGCTAATATCAAAGTCAGTCAAGATACTTTAGTTCCTAACAATCAAGAAGCTCATGCTAGTACTCTAAAGATCAACACACAAATTAGTCAGTTAGCCACTAGTTTTGACAAGAAATTGAAATTCAAAGACCATGGAGTCAGAGAATATTCTCTCTATCTCACTAATTTATCCACATCTCCTCAGTCACATGGACAACCTTCCATTGCACAACATAAAATATCAGTAGCATCAACGTCAACACAACCACCAATGGGGCCGATTACAAAGTTTAATGGACAATTCATCAAAGAAAAATTCCCCATGGAAGATCCTGAGGATAGGGAAATTCTAAACTGGCTCTATAAAGATGAAGATGAAGCAGTTTTTAATGTCAAATTACCAATAGAGAAATATGGAAGAGGATATTCTATCATGCAGAAGATGGGTTATGATAAGGGTCCCATCAGGAAAAGAAAAGGAGTAGTTGAACCTATTAATCCTATGGGACTTGTTGCAAAGGAGAAAAATTGATTAGGTTATGACACTACCTCAAAAGAAAGAACATCTAAACAACTGCAAGGCACTGTTTTCACATTGCAAGAAGGTTTAGGTTCAAGAGAAGCATGTTTGGCCACAGTTCAAAATTTCATGGAAAATAACTCTGACACAGACTCTATTGAATATGAATGGGGCACCATTTACAATGATGAGTTCTGGAGGGATAAAGAGGTTGATATAATACACAAGTATACCCCAACTCTAATCGAAGGTGAAGGTTCAGGGACCCAAACACACGAATCTGAACTACAAAGTCATTATGATGCTAGTGATACTGAGTCAGATTTAAATGAACAAGACTATCATGAGAACAATACCATCATTGATCCACCTCGTCTCTCGGATCCTACAGTCAACTTCATTATGACCATAACCATAGCCGATTTCATGCAACCCGATGACACACTATCTCTGATCCATCCTGATCTCATTGATTGGGATTCATCCGAACCTATCGATATTCCCATATTCCCAAATGACGAAGCTATTGTAAACTTCCTTTCCACAGATGACACAAATAATTGTTCCACCAGCGATTCTTGGGATAGAGTCTTTAATTAGGAGTGTCAAGTCTCCCAGCTGCAAAAATAAAATTAAAAACAAAAGATCTAATAGTGAAAACTAGAATCTGGCAGTATTAGATAAAAAAAAAAAGATAAAATAAAGAGCGTATCAGATGGTGAAAACCTTTTTCAGGCACCAGACGATGGGAATCTTGACACTCTCCCAGAACACTACCATGAGTGATTGCCTATTTTGATTGAGCCTACAAATGTCGTCGATCTTGAAACTTCAGAAAAACCAAGAATTTTATAGTTGGCTACATCAATGACAGAAAAAGAAATACCAGAGTTCATGGAATTTCTAAAAACAAATCAAGTCAACTTTTCTTAGTCTTACGCGGACATTCCTGGTCTTGATCCTGATCTTATTATGCATCATTTTTCTATCAAATAAGGAGTTAAGCCTGTGAAACAAAAACTCAGAAAGATGCACCCCCATGTTGCATTATTAGTTAAGGAAGAACTGAGAAAACTCCTTTATGTGGGCTTTATAAGATCAATCGACTATGCCGAATGGATCTCCAACATTGTTCTTGTAGCCAAGCCAGATAAAAGTGTCAGAGTGTGCACAGATTTCAGAGATCTTAATAAAGCATGTCCTAAGGATGACTTCCCACTTCCAAGCATTGACACTATAGTTGATCTAACAGCTAGCCATGCCATGTATTCATTAATGGATGGTTTTTCTGGTTACAACCAAATCAAGATTGTAGCTGAAGACCAAGAGAAAACAACTTTCACATGTCCATGGGGAACTTACTACTGGAACATCATGCCTTTCGGTCTAAAGAAGGATGGGCTACTTACCAAAGAGCCATGACTACGATCTTTCATTACATGATGCACACATTCATGGAAGATTATGTAGATGACATATTGGAAAAATCATACACTAGAGAAGGACATCTAGAAATATTGTCTAAAATATTTGCAAGATTGGAGAAATTCAAAGTTCGCCTCAATCCAAAGAAATGCATTTTTGGGGTCACATCCAAAAAACTCTTAGGATACATAGTATCTGAAAAGGGAATTGAAGTAGATCCTGCCAAAATACAGGCAATCATGGAGATGCCTACATCAGTCAATTGAGATCATTACAAGGATGACTTCAATCTATATGAAGGTTCATTGCATAATTGGCTGACAAAAGTCTACCTTTCACACATCTCATGCATAAGAATGTTCCTTTTAGATGGGATGACAAATGTGAGATGGCTTTTCAACAAATCAAGCAGTACTTGATGAACCCACTGGTTCTAGTACCGCCAAATCCAGACAAACCATTAGTCTTGTATATTGCCGCAACAGAGACATCCTTGGGTGCATTACTAGCACAAGAAGACCATACAGGGAAAGAACATGCAATCTATTATATCTGCTGAACATTAACAAGGCATGAACTCAACTACACTTTCATTGAGAAGGCTTGCCTAGTAGTGGTCTTTGCTTCACAAAAGTTTCGACACTACATGTTAACTCATACAATTAATCTTGTTGCAAAGATTGATCCACTCAAGTATCTATTAAGCAAGGCTACATTGACAGGAAGGCTAGCAAAATGGGTTATGATCTTAAGTGAATTTGACATCCATTATATTGATCACAAGGCAATCAAAGGACAAGTTATTGCTGATCAACTAGTCGAAGCACCACTACATACAAAGCATCCCATGCACATTGAATTTCCAGATGCTGATGTCTTCAATGCTGAATCAAAACAAACATGGTCTTTATATTTTGATGGTTCTTTTACCCAACATGGATTAGGGGCAGGCATACTCTTTGTCACCCCTCAAGGTAATACCATTCCTCAGTCATACAGGCTAATATTTCCATGTACCAACAATATAGTTGAATATGAAGCCTTAATCACTGGACTGAAGATTGCATTGGAATGGAGGATCACTGAACCATAGGTCTATGGTGATTCAGAGTTAGTCATTAATCAAATCAATGATGATTATCAGACCAAAGATGACAAATTGCTGCCATATAAAAAGATGATTGATGACTTCAAGAAGTACTTTGTGGACATCAAATTCACACAAATTCCAAGACTGGATAATAAAGTAGCCGACGCCATGGCCACGATCACATCATTGCTACAAATCCCAGAAACTCAGGCTTGTTATGAATTTCTGGTGGAACAATCATTTGTACCTGCTTATGACACCCTTAAAAGCCAAATCATTTGCCACTTGGTGGGATCCGATTCACCTTGGTATGGAAAAATCTATTCCTATCTGAAAGACGACATCTTACCACCTGATTTATCTCGTAACCAAAAGAAAAATTTTATTAGCCAATCCTCTCGCTACACTCTTATCGCCGACACCCTTTATCACCATGGTCTTGATGGTACTCTACTTCGATGTCTTGAACGTGATGAATCTGACAAAGATTTACAAGAAGTTCATGGTGGAATTTGTGGTACTCATTCAAGTGGATTAACCTTATCCAAGAAATTGATTAGAATGGGTTACTATTGGCCTACAATGGAGAGGGAATCCTTTACTTTTGTTAAAACATGCTCAAAATTTTAGATTCATGGGAATCTCATTCACACTCTTGCACAAGAACTTCAACCATTTACACCAACCTGGCCATTCTCTCAATGGGGGTTAGATCTAGTTGGAAAAATTCATCCTTCCTCATCAAATAGACACAAGTTCATCATCACAGCAACAAAGTATTTTACCAAGTGGATTGAGGCAGTACCTCTCACTAAATTCACCATCAAATAGATCTCATCTTTTATACTCAACTATCTCATTTTTCGGTATGGTATTCCCACCTCTATCATCATAGATAATGGACGACCATTAAAGAATTAGGATGTTGATGAACTCTATGAGCGATTTCATATTCAACACAGATATTCAACACCTTATTATCCACAAGGGAATGGCCAAGCAGAGGCCTCAAATAAAACAATATTGAAAATTTTGAAGAAGACTATGAATGATGCAGGAAAGATTGGCACATTCAACTCAATCTCGCATTATGGGCCTATAGAACTAGCATCAGAATGCCAACATGAGCCACACCATTTGCTCTGGTCTATGGAGCAGAGGCTATACTTCCTCTGGAAGTTAAGATTCCCTCTCTCAGAGTAACACTGAAAGGACTCATAATAGATGATGAATACAGAGTTTCCCAACTACAAGAGCTCGAACTCCTAGATGAAAAGAGATAAAGAGTAGTTGATCATTTGAAAGCATATCAACAGATGATGTCTCAGAGCTATAATCACAGAGTCAAGCCACATACTTTTCAGGTTGGTGATTTTGTTCTGAAAGAGAACCCACACAATCAGCAAGAAAAAAAGGAAACGAAAGTTTGAACCAAATTGGTTGGGTCCTTATGTGGTCATCATCGTCTATGGTTCAGGAGCCTACAAGCTATCAACACCAGAAGGGGACTTGTTTCACGAACCCATCAACAACATGCACCTAAAGAAATATTATGTTTAAGTTAGTTATCAAAAATAGAAAAAGTCCTAAAAAAAATACAAAAACAGCAGAAAGGGTCCTGAAAAAATACAAAAACAGCAGAAAAGTCCTAAAAAAATACAAAAACTGTAGAAAAGGTCTTGAAAAAATACAAAAATAGTAGAAAAAGTCCTAAAAAAAATACAAAAACAGTAGAAAAGGTCCTGAAAAAATATAAAAACAGTAGAAAAGGTCCTAAAAAAATACAAAAACAGCAGAAAAAGTCCTGAAAAAATACAAAAATAGGAGAAAAGGTCTTGAAAAAATACAAAAAAAGTAGAAAAGGTCCTGAAAAAATACAAAAACAGTAGAAAAGGTCCTAAAAAAAATAAAAAAACAATAGAAAAGTCTTGGAAAAATGGTTACCTTGGTGAAAACCGAGCAAACAGGCATCTTGGTAACAATCAAAAAAAAAAATCGTCATAGGGTGAAAACCTAGCGATAGGCAATTTATTGACAAGAAAAATGCAATAAAAACAAGTAGTGAAAATCTGGCAAATAGACGCTATTTCTAGCTCTCCATCTATTAGTTCATGCTCTGCACTTGGCTTCTCAACCTTCATTTCATGCATCTTTCCATCATCTTAGGGTCATACCAGCATCATGATGCCATCATTTGCCTATAGCGATAATGTCTTACCATGGATTGATTATTGTACATATTCATTTTTGGCAAGTTGTGTCAATACTAGGGGAAAATGTTGGCATACTGGGGGCAAATCAACTTTCAATTTTTTTTATCGAAACAATTAGACAATGACATCAAACTCAATCATGCGAGCAAACAATCAAATCACGTGAACAACTATCCAATCATTGATACATATCACAACAGTTATTAGCAAATCCCATATCATGATTCATATCTAGATGATCTAAAATATGAATAATGTTTGGACTAGCAGCATTATATCTTGAACAATGGTTGTTTAATTTTCGATATCATCTCTCTGGAGCACAGTCGATGATGTACTGAACTAGAGTAGTAGGGAAAGAGGATGATTTTTTTTTGTCTGCTATCCTGAGGTTAACTATCCATCTGTTGCAAATATGTCGCGAGACATGATTTCCAAAAGTTTATCATTGATGGTTCCAAATTTGCATCAGAAGGTGGTTAGTCTTTGTCTATTTATGCAAGAAATGCTCAGGTCATCTCGGTTCAATTATACCTCGATGCTTGTGTTCGCTTGCTATATCAAAAATCATGAAAGTTGTACTCAGGTCATCATTGGTGCTAATTTACCCTATGATGCTTCTACATACTTCCAACATTTTAAAATGCTCTATGATGATTCAAGAAGGATAACAAAAAGCTCAACAAATGGTTGGTGTCATTTATTTGCATTTCATCTAGCTCATTGTACATATCTGCATACTAGATTTGCATCCAAGTTTTGAAAGGTCAACACACAAACATCAATGACTATCATGTCTCTTTGGATTATTTGTGGAGGACAATTCAGACAGTTGTTTCATCATCATCATTCATTCCTTACATTATAATTCATTATCTTATCATTTCATTTTCTTAGCATTATCATTATCATTCATTATCTTATCATTTCATTTTCTTATCATTATCATTATCATTCATTCATTTCATTCCATTATCATTATCATTCATTCATTGCATTATCTTATCATTATCATTATCATTCATTCATTTCATTCCATTATCATTACATTATCTTATCATTTCACTTTCTTATCATTCATTATCTTATCATTTCATTTTCTTATCATTCATTATCTTATCATTTCATTTTCTTATCATTCATCTCATCATTTCATTATCATTATCACTCATTTCCCTATCATTCATTTCATTCATATCATCTCATTTTATTATCACTATCTTTTCATCTCATTCATTTCATTACCATTTCACTAATTGTCAGTACATATCATTCATTTTTATTTACATATCACTTTCATAGTATCATTTCATTATCATTTCATATTTACTCATTATTGCATTTCGTCATCATTTACATTTCATCCTTTTCATATCATTTATCACATTACATTCACATCATCCTATCTTCATGTCAAATTACATGACAAATTCATAATGCATATCATAAACACAACATTCATTTTTATTTTTGAAAACCTGCATGACATCACATATCACATATTCCATGGTATATATTCATATTCCTTTCATAAATCATCCACCTGCATGACATCATTAGTACGCATCATCAATCATTTGTCATCAATCATCATCATAAACACATCATATCAAATCATCCTACATATCATGTTAGTCATCAAATCATTCAAATGCATACCAAAATCCATAACTACATATCACATAATTAGCAAATCATGATAGACCTCATATAAATCATCTCATAAATGCACATCACATCATCAAAAACAATCATCGCTGCTACATATCATCACTCATCAAAAATGATACAAATGTCCAAATGTCCAATGAAACTGTAGTGTTCAAAGAGAGATACATAGGACATGATAAAAAAAATGGCATATACATGCTCCAAAAATGATATACATCACAAGACTAGCTAGTTGATGCCCCTAATGGAGCTGGTGCAGAAGGAAGTGGCCTACCACTGGTACCTACGTCTGGATCCCGTCGAGGCCCAGTGACTCCCATGCTCTATGCACATGTCTGCAATTTGCTCCTAGTCCTACTGTGAGACCGGGAAAATGGCTCTCTACACTCGGGAGGACATAGCTCCTCATACCTGACACGGTAATACTCAACCTCCCTCGCCATCTCCATACCCTCTGCAATCGCATCTCGCAAAGAGGCACTCTCTATAGTTCCCATCAATCTCTGAGCTACTCCCTCAGCCTCTACTACTCTCCGTCTCAAAGCATCCCTCTCTACGATCAAATGGGCTATCTTAGGATCTGGGGCAGGCCGAGCCGCCTATGCCTATGCCTGTACCTGTGCCTAAGCAAGTTGTGCCTGTAACTGTACTATCATACCCTACGCATGACCTAGCTAACCTTAGACAGTCTGCACCTGGGCCTACAGAGTGTATATCTATGCCTACTGTGAAGAAGATGAAACCCTGATAACAGTTTGTGGTCTAACACTGGATCTGGGCCACCGTACTATCTGAGCACTAGCTAAGTTGTCAAATCTCTGTCTCACTTCTCTCTCTGCCTCTCCCCCATCATCTCCCCCATCATACCCACCATCTAAACTACCCTCCTCATCTCCGCCAACCTCCTCATCTTCGCCAACCTCCTCATCTCCACTCTCCTCCTCCTCCTCTCCTCCACCCACCGCCTACTCTCTGCCAACTGCACCCTCCTATCTCTCCACCTCTGGCTGTTGTACCACTACAATAGGCCATGGCTCATTTGGGCATATAAATTGTGGAAATCGATGAGTGTGGAAGTACACTATATACTCATCTAACATCCTTGCATCTCTAACCTCCGGTAACCTCCGGTCTGTATGCCCATACCTCTAGCTGCAAGCTAGCATACTTTTTGTATGCCACCTAGTAAGTAATATAGTGTCCCCATCCAAGATCATCCTTGCACTGCCCATAATGAGCAATGCCCTGTGGCATCCCCTGCGTGAATCCATACTGTCTCTGCAACCGCAAGGCCAAAAATCTCTCAATAATGAACGAAGTCTATCCTATCAGATATTGAGGTATGCAGACAAACAACATCTCCAAGTGATTCATGTCCCAGGGCTCACAATCTGTATATGGCCTCCATATAATGACATCCACATCATCCAACACACGCTGCCAATACTCCAACTTGCCCAGCTTGGGATAGACAAGTGCACCTGAATACACCTCCACATATGGCCTACCTAGTGGCCTCACCCTGGCACATGTTGGCCTAATAACTGCAATATGCTCCCAGGCCCAAATCTGGAGTAGCGTCACACCGCTAGCCAAACTAGTCGACCCTCGGTACACTACCTAATGTAAATCATGATACACATGCACCAAAATGTAGCTCCCCCAAGAGTACCTCCGTGGATGAGTCACCATCCACTCTAGCATCCTCCCCCACCCAACTGAACATCCCTTCGACCGATGGTCTGGTCCAAGGAAACCTCCAATAAATGTCGCCAACACAGCAACTAAGGCTAGATACCTGCTAAAATCCACCCATGCCACCCAATATCTGGCTATAGACGTATCACCTCAGATCCTCCTCAGTGCCTCTGTCTCACCTATCTCCTTGTGGTCATAAACCACAAGGGAACCTACAACAAGAATCCCTAGAATCCTGTATACATCCTCAGGTGTCACCGTCATCTCACCAGTCAGTAAATGAAAGGTGTTATGATCGAAATGCCACCTCTCTGCCAAGGAAATCAGCAGTCCCCTGTTGACTCAAATCCCTCGCGGGATAGTCAACAGGGATCCCAGTCCATAGGCACCTATCCACTATACCTCTACAGGAGTCAACTCTCCTATCTGATCCCATCATATCGAGAACTACTCTCTAATATGGAGGTTGTCAAACACCTCCTATTATCATCACAAAGAGAACTAATCAGACTCATATCAGTGACCCATATCATGTGCTCTATCTATCAGTGACCCATATCATGTGTTCTATCTATCAGTGAACCATATCAGTTATCCATATAAAGTGACTCATATCAGTGACCCATATCAATGACCCATATCAAGCAACCCATATTAGTGACCCATATCACACAATCAAAACATCATTCTATTTGTATTTCAAACATAAATGCAAATAAGTTTTTCACATCAATCATTTACTATTTATTTTCTATTGTAGAAAGAAAATTTATCAGGAGTCATATCAATCATTTACTACTTGTTTTCTATCGCAGGAAACAAATTTATTAGAATTCCTATCAGGCATTTACTCTTTGTCTTCTATTCGGGGAAGCAAAGTTATCAGTTAACCATCAGCTATCAACATGATGGAAAAACAATTTATTTATCTATTGACCAAGGACGCAATATAGACCATCATTTTTCATCTTGGCATTCTGCCAAAAAATTTCCCAAATGCGCTACTCTGCGCCTCCGATGCGCTAAAACTCAAATGCGCTACAGTTTCCCTCAAAAGCGCTAAAACCCCGTATGCATGGATATGCATCCCAAAAGCGCTAAAGTTTTCTCTATAAGCGCTAAAACACTAGATGCACTACGAAACCTAGCGTATGTGCTACTTCATACCCTAGATGAGCTAATTCCTAGATGCACAACTCTGTGCCCTAGATGTGTGACTCTATGCTCTAGCCAGACTCACACCTATAAGCGCTAGAACACCTGGCTTCACCCTACACCCTATATGCGGTAAAACATACCCTATAAGCGCTACGAAAATTTGTGAATACGCTAAAACAGAACTGCGGATGCGCTAAAACATGTTTTTCTAACCTAAATCCGTGTGGAAATGCTCAAAAAATATTCAAATTTGCAAAAATTTGAATCATAAAGAGGTTTAATCAACTCACCGGTGGTCCATACATTGCTAGTCTCTGAAATCGTCATGCCCGCTCAAATCTGTGAGTGTGATATGGAATCAGCATCTTGCTGAGTTACTGTCAAAGCATCCAAATCATTATAGCAAAAGAGTGAAAATGACTTTCACTTTCAACCCGTTTACCTTACATAGGTTAATTAAGGTGGGCTTTTGGTGGCATTTTTCTTTTCACTTTAATCTGGGGCATCTTTTACATCATTTATCGGAAGCTAAATCACTAACTCCCCAACAGACTCTTATCATCTGTGATTTACCTCTTGAAGGGGCATCATCTGCATTAGCATCAAAAACATATCAGGGGCAACAAAAAAATTTATTTTCTTTGAAGCAATGCATTTCACACATCACTTCAAAGAGGGGGAAAATGTATATGCATAAAATTGGTCATGTTTAAATAGTCCTGACATTTAATTAAATATTTATTATTTAATTAATTCCTCTAAAGGCTTCTACATGTAATTAAATTTAATCAATTTAATTATAGTGTTCATTCATTTTATTCTCCCACCATAATTAAATAAATCTATTTTATTTAATTATTCCGTAGATCTACTTGATTAAATTAAATAAATACATTTTATTTATTTAAGTTAATTCTCATCTTTTGAATTTAATTAATTTTTTTTCTAATTAAATTTAAATATCTCTTTTCTTCTATTTAAAACTTTCCTCTAAATTAATTAAATACTTTTATTTAATTAATCTCATAACACATGTCATTCCTTCTAATTTAATTCAATATTTTATTTAATTAAAGATCTTTTGCTTTCTTCAAATCATAATTAGATATTTCATTTAATTATGAAATCTTCTAATTTCCTCAAAATCTTAATTAAATATTTAGTTAAGAAAAATCAACTTACACTCATAAATAAATAATTGAATTAGATAATTCATTATTTATCTTCCCAGAATCTTCTCATTTTTCTTCTAAAAAAAAGATGATTTTTAAATCATCTCATCTTATCTCTTCCATGAAAATGGAAGTTTTCTTCTATTTTCTCTTCAATCTCATCTATCTTCAACCGTTCGATCTGTCAGGAATTATCACAGCCATTGACCAACCCAGCCAATCAAAATCATCGAAAAACTCTATAAATGCACATGCAAATCCAAGCATTTGTTACAACACACGACGAACACTACATACGCATACATTACGCTTGCATTCTTACATTTTTAGCATTTTAGCAACATTCTCATCATAGCATGATCTTTGCATTTTAGCATAGTATGCATTTCATTTTTATCTCATTCTTCAGTTGTCCATTTTGTTGAGCTTGATCTGCTGAGTCTGAAAGAAATTGGAAACAACAAAACGCTGAAGATAGAGAGAAATAAGATGACTTCAGGGAGGCTGCCATTTACAGTTTTTTTATGTTGTTTTTCTTTCAGTTTCTTCAATCTAACATTTTATTAAGTGTGTTTTGAATTCAGTATAATAGATCAGATTTTCATACACACAGACCCAATTGAGTCTCAGATTGCCAAAACATCAAGTGACTATGATTTGGCACTAGACAAAAAGTATCATACCTAGACTTCTATAATAGATCTGCATGAAAAATTCCTTACTTAGCAAACCCAAAAAGAAAAGATTATCAGGAAACATGGAAAGCTAAGGGACTATGTACAATCATAGACATACCTATTTCATGTGCCCCGGCAAGTGCTGATAGGATTTTATAGATAAATATTAAACCTGACACTATGGAAGAAGGATAATATGCCTTAATGGAGCTTGACACTTTACATAGGTTTCTTGTAGCAACAAAAAGGAGTTGGGAAGAAGGAAAGCTTGCTTGGCAATCCATGCTACAAAAGCTTGGGTCAACATCTTCAGGTTTACCATTTTCATTTTAGCTTATTCATGTTTTTTTATCTCTTTGTACATATGCGAATGTATTAGGAACTTTTTCTAAGGGGGAGTCAGTTACTTCAGTTTATTTTAGTTTGTACATATGGATAATATAAGTCTTTTTGTGTGTGCACCCTTTTCCCTTGATGCCATAGGGAGGGAGATGTGTGGAGAAGAAGTTTTCGCAAGGGTTGCCATCAATGAAAAAGGGGGAGATTGTTGAAAGAATGAAGAAGACACGTGTTTTCATTGATGTCAATGCTACATGGTAAATATTAGAATGGTATGAAGAATACTCTACTAATTTGAACTAATTCATAGTTAAGTACTTCTGCTATGTGTCTACATTGGCAATTTTTTTCTCTTTGTGCTTGTTGTATATTAGTTTTCATTTCATCGCACGGACAAATCCCTCTTCACGATTCCAATGTGTTGTTTGTGGATGATATCATGGCTAAACCTAGAGTTTTAGTTAGTCTGAATGAATGGTTCAAATGTTGCATATGACATAAGTTCTATATGTAGAGTATTCCTAGTTTTCTATGTATTGGGCATGCCCATTTCTATCCATAGTTCTCCACGAGTGTGTCCTAGGTCTTGTGGTTTTGGGATTATTTTTATAGGTGTTTGTGGGTTAAGATTTCCAGCTGGCATAATATTTTGAGATCCACATATTCTATGGTTGATGATCAATTCAAGTATTTTTTTTTAAGTCCTATGCCTTGGCAACCTAAAATATGTAAAAAGTTGTGGAGATTAAAATTATAATGTAAATTTAAGAAGGAGATATGATAGGTCCATGTTGACCTATTTCTCATAGGTTTTTGGCATGAAGGTATTTGAATTTGAATTGGGTGATGACAAGGCATGTTTTTCATTATCTTTGACATCATCTAATTAGGCCAACATAGTTAGTGTTTGCAATGATGCTCATGTATATATATAGAAGATCATTTTGAGGTTAAGGTGTGTGATAGTGAAGCGATCTGAATGCAAGTAGCAAAGAGAATTTTTGTGGAATATTGAGGAAAGGATATGTAAATATAATTTTGAACAAATATTTGTGTTTTGTATCAGGCAAAGTGGGTTGAATCAGAATATTGAGCTTCAAAGGAATTGAATTCAGCATATAAAAAATGCATTTTGTATCAGTTCAACCTTAGTTGTGTAGCCACTTTTCTTATCATACTTGTTGATCTAAACAGTGAGTCCTCCTTGTAGTGAGTAATATTTTATGACTAGTCATACTATACTATGAGCTAATCTTCACCATGGTTTTTCCCATCTTGGATTTTCCACGTAAAAATTATGGTGTTCATGTGTTGCATCTGTTATGAATTGTTTTTTCTTTCATTTTTGTTAATTGCTAAGTATGGTATGTTAATTAGATGGTTGGTAATTAAATGGTTGTTAGGAATACTGATTCACCTCTACTCTCAGTATTTCAGGTGTTCAACAATAATTAGCTTTTTGTTCTCTGTATTTCTTCTACTCCCCATCCCAAGAATTATTTTAGTCACACCAAGATATTTTGTTTCAAATTATGTTGAGAGCTAAAATTTAAATTTTTAAATAAAACCTTCTCTTTTCCAATGAACAACATATAATCAACATCTAAATCCATAACCAAGAAATGATTTCTATTAAATTCAAAATAATCTGAATAATCATATTTAAAATTCTCAAATCTTAAAATCAACACATGTGCATCAAACTTACGATACCACATCCTAGGACTTTTTTTGAGGGAGTAAAAGTATTTATTTAATTTAAAAACCAAATTACTTCTACCTTTCACCATGTAGTGCTTTGGATATGGCATATAATTATTACACTTTGAATCACCATGAACGACTATCATTTTCACATCCATTTTCTTGATATCAAATTCATAATTTTTAGCAATAAATACTAATAGTGTTTTAGATATTTGTAAGTGGAGAAAAAACTCACCATAATGTAACTTCTCAATTTGTAAGTCTTTCAATATGTAATCATGATTTTTATTTCTCACTACTACCTATAGATACCTAAAATTTACCATTACCATTTGGTCAATTTATCCCTAGTTCATCTATTCCTGATCCCCTATATTAATTGAATAATGTTCTATTTATTTAGTTAATATTTCCTACTTATCCTATCATCCTAACCCATTTATCATATTCTTCTAAATTCATAAGCCTAAGTTAAATAATTAATTTAATTATTTACCCAACCTTACCTCATATACCATTCTCTCCAAATAAATAAAATAAATAAATTTTATTTATTTATTTTCTCCCTCCAAATGTCCCATCCTCCATCACTTTCCATTAGCCCCCTAATATTCATCTAATCCATCCTCTAATGTTGTGTAAACAATTAATCCCTAACTAAGTGACTTCAAATCCCACACCACCAACCAACATTAAATTTATCATTTTTTGAAAAAGGACCTAGGACCTTGGGGGCATGGGTGTTTCTTCAAAAAGGATCCAAATAGAGTTTTTAGTTCCTTTTCTCCCCACCTCTCTCTCATAAACAAGAATTAAAAATTCTCCACTTGTCTCTTTGAAGTAAAGAGAAAAGAAATGTCTTTGTGGCATATCTTCTATGGTACTCTAAGATTCCTATTGTTGTTTCCAGGTGATGGTATAGCATCTCCTAAATGGTAGCTAATCATTATACTCAGAGACCCTAGGTCAGTGGCCAACAAATAGGATATGACTAATTGGAAAGCCTCTCCTCTGTACTTTAGGCTCTAGAGGACCAAGGTGGGTACGCCTATACATTAATTTTGATCATCACACTACAATGGTGGAAGGATTTCAATGGGCTAAATCATCTACACAACTCTCCCTATTAGCAGTGACTTGTGGTAGTGTGGAAAGGGAAACATGAAAGTAAATCTAAACTAAGAAAGTATGAAATGTTCTTAAATTGAAAGTTTTGATTTTTCCCTAGTCTCATACTTTGTGAATCTCCTTGACTAGTGCCTAATCCACATAGAGTCAAGAATGAAATAAAATACTACAATAAACCAACAATGGCTTCTCATAACCCTACTACCTTGTAGTAGGAAACCAACAAAAGGACAATCAACATGCTACTTAGTTATCCAAACTGCACTACATTACCTTCATTACCTCTATGCAAGCAATTGCACCACTCCTTGAATGATAGGAAAACACAAACATAACTCAAACAACAAGTGTGTTTGAAGCATCAACACAACCCTTGATTATATTGATTCAAAAGATAATGCATACAATATTTGGAGAACATATAGATTGACATATATAATGAAGAAAAATATAAATGTTGTATGGTGTTCATATATTGTTATTACAAAGCATGGCTCATTACATTCCCTATCTATGCCCAAAGGACTTACCCTATTCAACTTGACTCAAAGCAAAGAATCACAGTGGTGCAGGGGCACCTTGGCTTAACTCCTTCATGTTTGTTTGCAATTTTTGGCTTGGACTGACTTTAGCCAAGTCAGGAATTTTGGTTGTTTGATTTGGACCTTATATGGTCTTGCAATTGTGTGTGATGAGTTAATCATTAGGATTAACTCATCTTTGTTATTAGATTGAAAATGTTGTTGCATTTAGCTTAGGACAACATATGTTAAATTACAAAGCATTTAATGTATTAAAACCACATCATCATTGTTTGAAAGATGCCATGGGACAGTTAAAATGTTGTTGGCTCGAGATTAAGGAGATAATGATCCTAAAATAAAGGATAATGGCGGAGTTGCATGATTGCATGTTGAACTTGTTAGTTTCCATGCATTGGGAATCCCTTGGAATCAGGAAAAATGCTGAGCAAACTGCCCTTGAATCATGGCAAAGGCATCAAGAGTGGAGTGTGTGGCTCGAGAAAGAGCAGTTAGAACATTGTAAATAAATTTCTGTTGTGAAAGAATAGGAAACAGTTTGAATTTTCTGTATTTTTTTTGTCTTTTCTGAAAACCCCGTGTGTTTTCAGAAAACTGTGATATTTATGGAATTTATGCACTGATATGCATGGGATCAGAGTTTAGTGGTCATACTCCAGCATCTTGTCTTTGTAAATAGTTCATAGACTAAGAACATAAGCATAGTAGTTAAGATTTGGACTGTTAGGAATAGTAAAAAGACTGTATTTCAGTTTCTGCCTGTGCATCTTGAGGAACAATCATGTCAAAGGCATTGTTTCTACTATTTTGGCAGTGGTTTTGTGTTCATTGTATAGTATAGAGTAATCTTTACCTTGTTCCCAAGTTGCTTAGTATAGATTTATTGTTCTTGGTTCATAGATTAGAGAGTAAGGTGACTGTTTCTTTATTTTGAGCAGTTAAGGTAATATGGCTCCCCCATAAACTTTGTCATTGGGATTTCCCTGTGGTTAGTAGATTATGAAAGGGGAGCCACCTATGTGTAGATATTTAGAATTAGGAATTTTAAAGAGCCAAGCAATGATTGTAAATTCCAAACCCTAGGCAAGCCTAAGATACCCGGTTAGGGATTTGGAAGTAAAGATTAAGGAACTTGGGCAAGGTAAGGAGTACCGTACGGCCATAGTACTGATTAAGGTGAGTTTGTGTCATAGCTAAACAATTTAGGAGGATTGGGACCTCAACCAATCCATGTGAGACAGATTTGAAGGAAGGAGAGTTGGAACCCTAGTTATTAGGGCAATTAGGCCTCCTCTCCAAGATCATTGGAAGTCACTGTACAAAACAGAAGGGGGCCAGAAACTTATTGCAAGATTTAAAACCCTAAAAAGGGTGTCTGAAAGTGCATTTTATTTGATAGGCTATGTGGCAAGTTTGAGAGTAAGAGGCCAAACACGGACTAGTAAGGGCTAGTAGGATTTAGGCCTCACCTAGGCAGTTTCATTAATCGGGTGGTTTAAGGTTATGACACCAAGCAAGATGCATTCATTTGGATGCAAAAAGCATGTAGACAGTATCCTCAATTCCCCTACAAGCAGTTCCATCAAGTTGAAGAAGTTGGCACTTAGACCCTTCTAAGTCCAAGCATGATTGATCAAGTTGCAAGAAGGTGTTGAACTACCCAGGGTAAAGCACAAGGTAAGAACTCTTTGTGAAGAGTTGGAGCAGGGTTTGGTCAACCTACAAGCTCAAGAGGAACCCATTGGAGTCAGGTTCCAGGAAGGAGACAGAGTGGAAGGTCTTCTTGGAGTGGTGCAAGCAACCTTGGGTTTTAACATACACCACACAGAAAGCATAGAAATAAAATATGGTAGGGAAACACTACACCAAACCAATTAGATTGGAGAGTAGAAGTATGAACCCTAGCAAAAACAACAAAATTTTCCTTTATGCAGACATAACTAAGAATTTGAATTCAAAACCTAACCCTAATTCAATCTAAGTTACAGAAAGGATTAAATATGATCATATTACAAACATGAAGAATTTCCCCAAAACCGAAGCAATAACTAGCCATAAAGCACACTCGAACAGAGTCATTTATGAATGTAGGCATGGTACTTGTTGATGCCTAAAGTTACTAGGAAAACAACCTTATGGGAAACTCAGTTAATGGGGGACCACTTTCACTAAACTGAGTAACCTCTAGGTTTTAAAGAAGTCTCTTTTATGTATTAGGGGGCTGAAAAAGGGAAAAGGAAGTACATATATTAAAATAAAATCTAATCTAAGGTGATGCGCCAAGAGTTAAGTATGTAGGCATGGGAAATCTTGCTTTCAAATGAAATTTGAGGGCCCATTCAACAATTTTCATGTCCAAAAATAATAGAAAACATAGATGAAAATCCTAAGAAGTCAATCAAATAACATAAAATAACTTTCATATACATTCACTGAACAAGAAGAGTTCAAGACATGATCTGAATAGAAAATTTATATTGAAATTGTAAAACCATTGCTGATAAACTACTTAGTACAACAAACAACATAATATAATGTCTTATCAATTAACTAGGAAATAAAGAGGTCGAACAAATTGGCATAGTCTATGAGTCTTAATATAATAATTAAAAACAATACAAAGGCTTACAGTCTTTTAATACTTTTTTTATATATTTTTGAACCCTTTCATAGAAATTCAAAGCAGTATAAATAGATCCCTCCATCGCTTGAAATCCAATAACTGAAAATATTCCTCAGGCACGGGCCATGCCACCCGTCACAATGATTCTCCAAAATTGATGAAACATAAAAGATTCTGAAACATGGCAATCAATTGCCTCAGACAAAGTGCACCCTTCACAATGATGGAAGTAGTCTTAGAGTGGAAGTAGTGAAATTATCATGAAGACATGTGTCTAACCATTTGAAGAATCAATTAGGACACATGGCGTAGAGGTGGGGCTTCTCATTCTTCCTTCCTTTATTTGTGTGAATGGTTATCCTAAACCTACACAAACACATTATTAGTCCAATATGCAAGTTAGAAACAACATTCCCCATGAAATTCATTTGAAACATGAAAATAAGAAATAAGTGAAGAACGCAAGTTAAAAAGCTATTAAATCCTATTTTATTGTCTAAACTCTCAATCCCATGGGGGAATTGTTGCCATTTTGATGTGGAAAATGGCCCTTTCCCAATTCCTTGCAAGCTTGATGATCAATGGTAAAGATTTGATGCTCCTTGATGAAATTTCTCCATAACCTAGCTATGAAATTATGAAAATGGATGAACTTGATTCAAAACATGAAGATGATAACTTTGCACAAGTTGTGGATGAAAATGCTTAAGATTGTGGATGAACTTGTGGATCCAAAAACCAATATGAGAGCCTTCTATTTATAGAAGAGAATGGTGGAGGATGAGGCAAAATGGATGAATGTGGGATCAAACACCAACCAATAGTATAATGCCACTTGTCAACACGTGAGAGGACAAAAGTGGAGCACATTTGGATAAATGTGCACATAAATTCAATTAAGTGGACTTTCAAATTGGAGAATTGACATATTGGAGGGAGAGAAGAAATGAATTAAATGCCACTTGGCTCAAGAAGAGGACATGTAAGAGGCCTTTAATGCCTTGTTGGATGGACAAGTCCTTTTTGGGGGGAGATTTCAAATTTGAGGAATATTCCATCTTTGATTAAAGAGGATGGTGTTAAATTTAAATCAAATAAAGATTTAATTTATTTAATTTAAAGGAGATGACCTTAGAACCTAATTAAATAAAATGAATTATTTAATTAAAAGAGGGACTATAGAATTAATTAAACAAAATTATTTATTTAATCAATAGGGGATGATGACTTAATCAGATAAAATTGATTTATTTAATTAAGAGATGAAATATGATGAATTTAATCAAATAAAGATTATTCAATTAAATGGCTAGCAAAGGAGATGATTCTGGATGAATTGGTGTTAGTAAAATCAGGATCAAGTGTATAGGATCAGTTTATATATTTTTTGTGTCTACATTTTTCCCCTCTTTGAAGCAATGTACCCACTACATTGGTTCAAAAAATAACCCTGTCGAGATCAAAATTAAAAAAAATATCAATTTTTTTAGATGCCCCACTACTGCCCTAGTGAAAGAATTATGCTAGTACACTACCCCTTGAGAGATCAGATGAAAATTTCAATTTTTGGGCGATCTCACAAAAAAAGAGGACAAGCTGACCAACGGGTCCAAAAAGGGTCCAAGATGCCAAAAACGTGCCAAAACATGAAAAAATGATGCAAAACGAGCCTCAGTTGGATGAAAATAGCCCTCAAGAGGTCACTTTTAATTCACTAACTTTCATGCTTAAATAGCCCTCAAGAGGTCACTTTTAATTCATTTGCACATTCAACCTTTAGAGATTTTTTTTTCTTGAGCTCTGACCCTCATTCAAGATGGTGCAAAGAGTGCTTCCATGACACATTTTGGAGTGAGTGCGAGTGTTCCAGTGACTACCAGGCATAGGACCACTGGTATGTGACCTTAACCCAACTGTTCCTTTCAATTTTCATGTGCATTAATTAGGCTTAGAAAGTCAAACAAGTCAAGTAGTGCTATTGGGCATCGCTGAAAAGGTATAGTCGACACCACACAACCTTAAAGTGCACCGCTATTGAGTCTTGCAATGTAGTGTCATAGTTAGGAAATTAAGGGTCAAACTCCAAATGGCAACACATATGCAAATAGCACTACCATGGGTCAATTAGGAGATTAGGGTTTAGGATCAAACAAAAGTGCAGTCAGATAGTGTTGTCATAGCAGAGTTTGGAATTTAGAGACTTCCAGTGGCACAGTTTGAAGTTTTCAAATAGTGACATAATTGCAAACAATGACGCCTTTGCTATTTTGATCGTGAAAAATTTAAACGGGATCCTATTTTTTTATGAAACTTGATGTTGTTACTTTACAAGTGTAGGAGGATGCAGAGCTAGTACATTCACATGAGCATAGGTCCTCGATTCTCAATAGACTGACTGGATTACACGAGTTACTTTAGGAGCACCTTGGAGCAATGGGGCTATGGTACGTCACATACACTCCTACCATCAAGACACATCTTGGTATGATGACTGTGCTAGCAGAGAGATGGCACAGTGAGACATCATTGTTTCACTTCCCCATAGATGAGGCGACAGTCACCCTAGAGGACATTTGACATATTCTTCATTTTCCCATCCATGGAGAGCAGGTTATCTATGACATGGACACTGGGACAAATACTTGCTATGATGTTATGGGCTAGATGAGATTATTTTTGTTGAGGTTCATATCAAGCTGGAGTAGTACAAAGGTTAGGTATCGACATTCTGATTGATTGTGGCAGCCATCACCTCAAGCCTTGTGACACTAGATGAGTGTGACCGATACTTTAGTCTAGGATGGGGTCTAGCTTGGGAGAGGATGCTCCACTAGAGAGAGTGCTTTGTATGGGGAATAGTGATGCTGGCCTCACTCTATCATGATTTGCATGAGTTTTCTTACTATGATAGTAGGGCCATCAGGGTTGGAGTTACTCTCTTGCACATCTGGGCCTGGGAGCACATTTCCATGCTCGCCCATGAGTTATAGTTGTTGATGTGGAGCCAAATGATGTAGTGATCTAGAGATACAGGGGTGGCTTGACTTTCACCCATATAGGAGCAGCTGGCATCCCTCACTAGAGGAGGGTGATTGATGAGATGACCATATTCAGATGGAGGCCTTGGCTTAGGATGCACACCTGGTATGATGACGTTTAAAAAAATTTCTTTGCAAGGCAAGACAAACTTATGCAGGGTAGAGATCACACCATGATTGAGTGTTACCTATTGGATCGGGTGGCTAGGAAGTTTGGAGATACTTAGGACAGGCTCGATGACTAGTACATGTCAATATTTTCTCATACTACGAGGGAGACCACATGGGATCAGATGATCCCTCCAAAGGATGTGGTGGATAGCTTTAGACAACTGGTTGCCAGGCCATGGCCCTATTATTAGGGACGGGAAAACCTAGGGACCACACAGTCATATCATGATTGGTTCAGGTCACCAGTTAGATTGATAGTGCTAGGGGAAAATTTACCATGGTGGAGACCCTGAGGCTAGATAGTAGGGTAGGGGTAGGGTCATGGAGGCCAAGGAGATGAAGATGGAGATGGAGATAGAGGCAAAGGAGGAGGTGGACCACCTCTATACCAACGAGGGCTGAGGGATGGGTAGAGAGATGAGCAGAGATATGGGTACTTGTAGAGGGATGCCCTGAGGGACCCACAATAACCTTCAAGAGACCAAATGCATCCACCACCACCACCTTAGCCAGACTAGAGGGACACACTAATTCAACAACTCTAGGAATAGGTTGCTACACTAATAGCTAAGAGGGATCAGGCTCGAGCAGAGTAGGATTAGGCTGTGTAGCAGAGATAGGCTGCAGAGCTTTAGTTAGCACAGGAGGTGGGAAGTCAATAGTAGCTTCAGAGCATGGTAGTCATAGCCCAGGTCAAGATAGTCCCAGTACGCATGTACCGAGATTTAGTGAGAGAGGTAGAGTACTATAGAGTACATTATCATCAAGTAGTTCCTTGAGCAGCCTGGGTGCCAGATTTCTCACAGCAGATAGGGCAGAGGTAGGATCAACCTGAGAGATAGTTGGGCAAGGGGAACATCCATCAGGGATAGCTCACATTTTTTATCAAAGACATCATTCTTTTTTTGATTCACGAGCTCCATTTTTTATAGCCTTGTGGGTGTTTGTATATATTGATTGATACAGACACTTTTGATCCTAATTCTTCGTATCATGACAGTTACATTATTGATGATATATGATATGAGGTGATTTGATCTGATATATGATGTGTCCTATTCTATTTATGCATGGATGGATTTATATGTGATGTTCTATATGTGATGCGATGATATGATGACTTTATTTTATGTGATGTGATGCAATGTATGATTCTATGTTATGTGATGCAATGATTATGCATGCTTCTATTGTGTAGATGGATGGATGGATGTTTTTCTTCTTCAATATTTTTTCTAAGCACTTTTTATGATGATGATGTGGATGCAAATGATTAAAAATTATTAGACTAATAGATCTATATGGATGATGATGATAGATGCTATGATTATGAGATGTATGAGATGCTCTTTTTGTTTTTTTTCACTACTTTTTCCAATATGTATGGAAGACATAATGATGCATGTAATATGATGTGATGATGCTTTTATTATGACATCTATGTGATGATGCAAATGAATGATATGATGATGATATTCATTTAATAATGCCTATGTGATGATACTTTATTTTTATTTTTATGCAATGGATGCAAATGTATGGTTTATGAGATGCTTAGAATAACCAATCTATATTATGCAATGATGAAATGAAATGCATGCGAGATGATTAATGTTTCCTATATGATATGTCATGATATGCATTATGCTGATGGTTTGTGGATTCAGGATGGATGCATTAGCAATGTTTTTTATTAAATGTCATGGTACCATGTTAGCGTGAAAAGAAGACAGAAGAAATAAGAGAATCCAACATCAACTTATTAGAGATGATGATGATGATTTTCTTATCAAGAATTGGGACTTTGAAAGGGCTACTTACCTTATGATTGATAACGCACATAGGCATGATACTTCAAGGCATAAAGAACTAGGATGGTGTAGCACCAAGTGTGATGGACTTTGACTCAACAATTAGATAAGAGTACTCTTGTTCACACCTGACATACGACACCTTATTCGAAATAGAGTTCAGATAATTCAAAAATCTCATAACAAAACATAGAAAGGAAATCCTTCTTATGTGGTCTAAAAAATGCCTAAAACACCCTCCCTACAACCAAAAAAAGCACACATGACCAAGGTTATATTACAAGAATATCCAACAAGCACAATAGATAAAAAGATAATGATTGTTTCCCCATTCCTTTCTCTCTAAATCCCTTTGTTTGGACATCATCGAGAGATCCTCAAAATGAGCACAATAAAATAAGCAAAAAGACAAAGATAAAGTAAAGAAATAAGCTAATGTTCTTCAATACCGCTAGCCAAGACTAAACTACGGTGATGCCTGATTTTGATGTCCATTGTAGGAAGGATGCATCCTAGTACATGATGTTATTAGATGATTTGGGATTTGACTGGATGATAGGCTATTAATAGAAAGAGTTGACCAACTTGTTTACTCATTGACCTAGACTTGAGACTTTGACACTTGAGTTTTCACTTTTGAACTACTAGACTTGTTTCTGATTGTGTCAACGAAGGTTGAGGATGACGATGATTTATTATGAGTGATGTTTATTGTGGGTGAAAGCGAGATGCAAATGGATGGAGTTTTTCAAATATTTGGATGTTTTTGGTGTTTTTGAAATGTTTTGAGGCTATTTTTGGTATTTTCAAGATGTTTTACAAGTGTTTTGATTTTTTGGGGTTTTCTGAGATTTTGACCAAGAGACTAAACTAAAGACCTATCCTAGGGGCCTCAGGGGTTGATCAACAAATTAGCCTTTCCTACATTGTACACGCAAAGACCACATAGTTCGACTAACATAGACTCGATTATTGATGAGATATGAACAAATGGATTGCTAGTTTATTATGATGACTCCTAAAGGACTAAACTAAGTGTCTCGGGGGATGATCAAAATCAACCTTGCCTACGATCAAAGCTCAGAGACCCGTAGTTCAACAAGACAACTCTATTTTTTGAATTTTTGACCGACTTTTGACCTATTTTTGGATTTTGATATGTTTTGAATATTTTTGGATTTTCTGACTTTCTGGATGTTTTGGGATTTTTGAATTTTTTGGATTTTCTGATGTTTTTGGATTTTTTGGATTTCTAATGTTTTTGGATTTTTGGATTTTCTGATTATTTTTGGATTTTTTGATTTTCGAACGTTTTTGTATTTTTTGGATTTTCTGATATTGGGAAGACCTCAAGAATATACACGAATCCAATCTGATAATAACATGCCCCCAACATGATGTAATAGACTACTTCGATAAAGGCAGGACAAACTGACCTTGGGAATCATCTAAGTAGTACTAGGAGGGATCATGACATGAACACAGGATCAAGCTATGATGCGCATGCGGATGGGCAATGGATGGAGATACAAAAGTGATGGAAGTGTGATGGATGGATGATGCAGAACAAGTTGTGGAGATCTTTGGTGGATCGAGAGTGCTTATTTACACAAGGCGCCTATTTGCTAGGTTTTCACCAAGGTACTTGCCCAAAGTTCCACCGAAGTGGTTTTCACTATAGGACAATTTTTCTCTTTACTATTTTTAATACTTTTTCTCATTTTTTTGGATTTTTAATGTTTTATGTTTTGTTTTTGTATTTTTAGTTTTATACCATGAAAGATTAGGCATATTTTTTTTTTGAGATGGGAGCTATTCATGGGCTGCTATATAGGTTCTCCTTCAAGTGTTGATAACTGATATGCCCCTGACTTGTAGCTTGCTATGATGATGAAGGGTCCCAACCAATTGCGTTCAAACTTTCCCTTGCTATCTAGATTTGGAACATTCTTCTGATTCTCCTTCAACACAATCTCTCCAACTTGGAAGGTCTAACTCCTGATCTTCTTGTTATAACTCTGCTTGAGTCAATTTTGGTAGACTTGAAAATGGTTTAAGGCATCCATGCACTACTCATCTAGCAGTTCCAACTCATTTAATCTTCACACTTAATATTCTTCATCTGTGGTGAGATTCTGCAATGATATCCTCAAGGATGGGAGCTCAATCTCAATGGGTAGTATGGCTTCTAATTTGTAGACTAGGGATAATGGGGTGGCACCTGTTGGTGTGCAGATGCTTGTTCGATAGGCCCCTAGGGTGAGATTCAGCTATAGATGCCAGTCACAACCAACATAATTGGTTGTTTTCTTGAGGATTTTCAGGATGGTCTTATTTGTAGCCTCAGCTTGGTCATTTCCATGGGGATAATATGGAGTGGAAAAGAGATGTTGGATTTTGAACTTTTGGCATAGGTCACAAAAATCTTAGTTTTTAAAAGGTGTCCCATTATCTAAGATAATGGCTTGAGGGACACTGTAGCAGAAAATTAGGTAGTTCAAGATGAACTTGGATATCTGTTTTCCAGTGATATAGGTCATGGGGATGGCTTCCACCCACTTCGTGAAGTACTCAGTGGTAGTGATGATGAACTTATGTCCACTGGATGAGGTGGGGGTAATTTTTCCAATGAGATCAAGCCCCCATTGTGAAAATTCCCAAGCTGTAACAATTGGGTGGAGCTCCTGAGCTGGTGCATGGATGAGGTCCCCATGTTGATGACACTGCAAATACCTTTTGACATAATCATGAGCTTCCCTTTCCATTGTAGGCCAATAGTACTCCATCCTCAGCAGTTTCTTAGCCAAGGTCATACCACTTGAATGTGAACCACAAATGTTATTATGTACCTCAGTTAAAGTGGTCAAAGCCTCCTCAGAGTTTAGGCATTGTAAAAGTGTTCCTTCAATGCTTCTATAGTATGGGGTATCTCCTAGGATGACAAAATAGGATGATTTTTTGAAAAAGGATCTTTTGAGGTTCTGGGTTATATCTGTGGGGAGGACTCCTATTCTCAAGTAGTTGTATATATCATGATACCAGGGATCACCAAGATCACTAGGATCAACAATTTCACACACAGATTCAAACTCTGGTACCTCGAATGTTGGTATGAGAAGCTGCTCTATGAATAATTCTTGCTTTGGGACATTGTGTAGAATATCCAATAGCGATCCAATTGTTCCCATGTTGTCTGCAATTGTGTTATTTTCTCTTGGTAGCTGCTCAAATGTGATATCAATGCAGAAATCCTTAAGGATTTCGACCAACTTCTTGTATGGAGTCAACTTGTCATCCTTTTTTTGATACTCATCATTTACCTAGTTGATTACGAGCTCTGAGTCTCCATAGACCTTGAGTGCCATGATTTGCCATTGTACAATAATTCTTAGCCCTATGACAAGAGCCTTATATGCTCCAATGTTATTTGTGCTTGGAAATGATAGCTTGTATGATTTAGGTATGCAATCCCCTTATGGAGTGATAAAGAAGATCACTGCTCCTAATATGTGTTGTGTGTAGGATCCATCAAAATACATTTTTCAGTGATCTACTACACTTAGGTTGAAGATTGATTCATCAAGAAACTTTGATACAAGTGGGTTCTTTGAGTATATCAGTACCTCTGCCAGCTAATCTACAATTGCTTGTCCTTTAATGGCCTTACATTCCACATACTCAATGTCATGCTCTATCAGGATCATAACCCATTTAGTTGTCTGCCCTATGAGTGTTGCTTTAGAAAATAGGTACTTGAATGGTTCTATCTTTGCAATGAGCTTTATTTGATGTGCTAGCATGTAATGTCTGAATTTATGTGCTGCAAAGACAACTGCTAAGCAAGCTTTCTCAATGCAAGTGTAATTAAGTTCATTTCCCACCATAGTTTTTCTAATAAAATAGATAGCTCTCTCTTTCCCATTTTCATCATACTGTGCTAGGAGAGTGCCAAGTGATCATGTTGTTGTTGATATATACAAGATCAAGGGTTTCTCTGGAATTGGTGGCATGAGTAATGGTGGTGTGAGCAAGTACTCCTTGATCTTGTTGAAGGCCTAATCACATTTCTTGTCCCATTTGTATACTACCCCCTTGTGGAGTAGATGAGAATATGGGATCGCCTTGTCTAGTAGTTGTGCTATGAATAAACAGATGGACTAGAGTCTTCCTTGTAGGCCTCTTAGCTATTTCAATGTTTTTGGTGCCTCCATTTCAAGGATTTATTTGACTTTGGTGGGGTCTGCCTCAATTCCTCTCATGGATACAATGTACCCTAGGAGCTTGCCTAATTGTACTCCAAAGACACTTTTTTGGACTTAGTTAGACCTAGTACTTTTCTAGTCTGTCAAAGATGGAGCTTAGAGTTGGTATGTGATCTCGACGTTTCTTTGACTTAGCCAATATATCATCCAAGTAATCTTCCATAGTTTTGTGAATCATATCATGAAATATTAGTGTCATGGCCCTTTGATAGGTAGCTCCTACATTTTTCAATCTAAACAACATCATATTCCAACAATATGTCCCCTATGGACAAGTGAAAGTCATTTTGTGTTGGTCATCCTTTACTATCATTATCTAGTTGTAGCCTGAGAATCCATCCATTAGTGATAGCATCTCATGTCACGTCATCATATCCACAATCATATTAGTGTTTGGTAGAGGGAAATCATCCTTGGGACATGATTTGTTCAAATCTTTGAAATTAGTGCAGATGTGGATGCCCCTAGTGGGCTTCAAGATAGGCACAAGATTTGAGACCCAATCTGGATAATCAATGGGACATATGAACCCTGCATCTAGGAGCTTTCATAATTCCATTTTGACCAACAATGCAATTTGGGAATGCATATTCCTTAGCTTTTGTCTCACTAGCTTTGCTTTGGGATATACAACTAGGTGGTGAACCACAACTTTTGGATCAAGGCCTGGCATGTCAACATAGGTCCATGCAAAGTTTTTCTTTCTTTCTTTTAGGAATGCAACCAGGATTTCTTGCTCTTTTGTCATAAGTGATTCTACATAGAAGGTGAAATGTGGTGTTTCCTCTGTTCCCAGGTTGACTAGATTGCACTTCTTTGCTAAGACCACCGACTTCTCCTGATGAATAGAACTAAGGGGAATATTGAATCCTACATCCTCTAATGCCTCAAAGAAGTTTTCACCATCGGATGTGTCCTTTATTTATACTATTTTTGGGTCAGAGAGTGCCATAGTGTGGTTTTCACTCAAAGACCTAGATATTATTCTCATATTTTCACTTTTGCAATTGAAGGATCCAATTGTTTCCCCGTAATAGGAATGTGTTTCTAGTATGATTTCAAATCCAACTTTGTGATCTCCACATGGTATTGTATCCCATATTCCCATGAATTCTAAGAGTGCCTCATCTTTTTGAATGTGTCCAAAATTGGTGGTCCACATTGGTTGTAATCGATGAGTTGGCGATAGACTAGGTTTATCTCATGGGTTTGATTGGTTGACTCAAAAGATAGGGTACTAATTATGAGAAGGGAGGAATCCTCAAATAACATAGGTAAGTTAGTTAGGGGATCCTCAAAAGGGTAAGTGATTGATAATGGAATCGAGGAGGAAGCTTTGACTGTTTTGACTAGTGCACCTTTGCCACATATGATTACTTTTGGAAGAGTACATCCAAGGCCCGGATTCCTTATACGCTTCTTAAGAATGAAAGGTTCTAGAAGACCATTGTCATTTTACCCAAGTTTTTTTTTTTTTGTTTTAACCCCATCCTTGCATTATTTGTAGTCCTTTGTTATTTTCATCCATAGGAAGATCAAGGAAGAGCCTTTCTTCTTGATATATCAGACTTGATATGTCTCTTTCATCTACCACTTCCCGACTTAGGTCTCCCCAGCTTATGAATCTAGAGGGGTCTACTTTGAAGGTTTGGGTTGATGTGTTAATTAGCTAGGGCTACCCATGGGACCTAGGAGATTGAGGTAACTCCCCTACCATGAAAGCACTTTTCTTCATTTTGTAATTCCCACACCCATTGTCTTGGACAATAACTTTGATCTCAAAGATATCAGGAATGGCAGGTTTCTTTGTCTTAGAGGTGGAGGCTAAGGTAGTTGGGTCTACATATGGAGTTGTAGGTCCTTCATTGTTCTTTGGGACTTGAGGTATTTTATAGTATTTTGCTTCCAAATTCTTGTAGTAAGCAAAGGGTTCATGATCACCATAGACCGTGACCTCTTGATTTTGATATGGGAATTTGACACACTGATGGAAGGTTGATGCAACAACTTTCATTCCATGGATCCATGGATGCTCTAGGAGAATATTATAAGGTAAATCAAGGTCAAGGACCTTGCATGTGGTTTCCATAATGGCTAGCCCTATAGTGCCCTGAGACACTCTTTCCTGATCATCATATGCTCTTATTGTTATACCTTTACCTTTTTCAATGGAGTCCTCAGAGAATCCCAGATTCTTTATCAACTTGAGAGAATAGATATTTAGACCTGCACCCCCATCCACCAAGACCCTTTTGACTTTATTTTTATGAACCTGGACTTCAGGTGGAGTGTACGATTGTGAGATGGTTGGGTGGGGAAGTCCTCAGAGAATGTTAGGAGAAATGGGGTGATGATGTGTTCAACCATAGCTTGGAACTGGTTAGCATCAAGATCTGTGAAGATAGTGGATGAAGCCAATGCTTCCTCTAGGATTTTTCTATGTGTGGATGATATCTTCAACAACTCCATGATGGAGATCTAAGTAGGGGTTCTTTTCAATTGGTCCAAGACATTGTAGCCACTAGGAATGGATCTCATTTTTGAGGTGGATGCTCTAGGTGGTTGTGATGAATCAACAACAGTAACTTTTATGCCACGTGTGGTGACTCACAATCAACTTTGGTTCTCTTGATGTTAACAATAGTGACCCATTCATCTAGGGATGTGACAACATGATCGTACGGATGGTTCACATTGGAATATTTGGTCTTTCCATGGTTGTTCCCTTAGTTATGATCTAGCATCAAATTTGTGTATATTTTAAGGTTTTGATTTCCAGTTGGTTGCTGAACATTTATGACCTTGTCATTGATGAGGTCTTGGATCATATTTTTTAGCCTCATGCAACTGGCAGTGGTGTGCCCCATGATTTTATGAAAATCACAAAGGTGGTTTTTATTGTACCATGGTGGTTTCACTTGGGGCTCTTGATAATTCTCGTAAGTGGGAATTTTAATGAGATTTTCATTTACCAATTTCTTCATGACTGATTCAATTGGTTCCCCAAGGGTAGTGTATTTTCACTTCAGTTGATATTTGTTTCACGGGGGTGGTCCCCCTTGATTATTCAGGTTGTTGACTTGATTATTGGGTGGTTGTTGTGATACCGTGTTAGCTTGAGTGTTGTTTCAATTATTTTTTTGTGGTTGTTGGTACGATTGCATATTTTGTTTTGGAGCACTGATTATGACCTTGAAATCCACCACACCATCATTGGTGACATTTTTGTTGTTCACCCACGTGCAAGGTTTTTTGTTATAGCTGGTGGATGGGAATTTGTCTTGATGTTCTAGATATGTGGGTGTCCTTCCTTGTGCAATAAGGGCTCGTTCAATATTGAGCACCTTGGGGATCAAATGGTCATACGTGGTGATACATTGCATCTTAAGATAGAATTCCAAGGTTTTCTCAAGATTGGAAATGATGGTGCAAACTTGTCATTCTTCTGGCATGGACCACTTGCTCCTATTGGCCTTGGATTTCCATTGTTGTAGGAAGGAAGCGAATGATTCCCCTTTAACTTTTTTAAGAGAAAATAGTTCCTCTAGACTCACATCCATACCTATATTGAATGCATCTATAATCTCTCAGAACTTTTTGATGCCAGGAGGGATGCAAGAGAACCATTCCATGGTGGGGCTAGCCAAACTTCAAGGAATAGCCTCATCTGGTATGTATCATCATATGCGAACTCCATGCAATGTACTTGGAATTCCCTGATGTGATCCTTAGGGTTTCCCGTCCCACGATATTTGTCAAATTTAGGGATTTCAAACCCATTTGGGAATGGTACCATTGCAAGGCTCTTGTGAAATTTATAGGGGCACAAATTTCTTGGTGTCTTTGTTGTTTTACCTTATTGGAGATCGAGCACTTGTTGTGAAAGAAATTTGATTTGTGATATCAGGTTGTCTTGAGGATCGAGAGGTGGAGTGAATGTGTTTTGAGGTGGTCGAGGTGTTTGAGTGATGGGTGGAACATGTTGGGAATGTTGGTGGGATTTTATTGCAAGCTTTGTTGTGCGATCAAGGTTTGTTGATATGTTTGCATTTGTTGTTGGTCTTGTTGTACCAACAATGCTTGTTGTTGGTCTTGTTGTTGTTGTGCCAACAACACTTATTGTTGGGCTAATAGTTGGGATGCTTCTTGTTGTGCTTGATACTGTTACAGGGCTTGTTGATATGCTTGTTGCTAAGTAGTTTGATACTATGCTTGCGCTTGTGCTTGCTAAGCTTGGTATTGTGCTTGAGCTTGAGTTTGCACTTGTTGGGAAGCTTATGCAGCCTAAGTAGCCTATGCAGCTTATGTGAATTTTGCACCTTGAGTTGCTTGAGCTACTTGTGTAGCTTGGGCAGCTTGGGTGACTTTTTGTTGTTGCAACAAAGCTTGAGCTTGGGAAGCCTATGCAACTTGTACAGCTTGTATAGCTTGATCTACTTGAGCAGCTTGTGCTTGTTGAGTAGCTTGCTATGCAACTTGCATGTTTTGTGCTTGTTGATCTTGGAATTGTTGAAGTTCCTTTTGATAGGCTTGTTGAGCTACTTGCAGCGTGATGCTATATTGGTTGGCTACATTTGGTCTTGGTGGTAGTGGTGGTGGCAGATTTGGAATGGTGTTCTTTTTTGTGATGAGGGTGTTGTTGTATTGATGATGGGGATTTGTGTAGTGGATGGTGCAATTCATATGCTTGGTCCTTGAGAGACCACATTTATGGATGGTGCAATGGTTGCTTGTGTTGCTTGGATAGTTTCCATTTTCTTTTGCAGTATCGATGGAAAGATCAAAGGATTTGGCACGATGTTTTGATTTATGATTGGGGGGTTTTTCTAACCTTGTTTATTGATGGGTGGTAAAGGGGGTTGCCCTAGACTGAGGAGTGGTGTGGATGTTAGTGGTGGAAGATGGGTGGTGTGTTCCCTTGAGGAAATGATGATGATGAGGGGTCAATTATTCCCCTTGTCCAAATAGCCCACCTTCTCCTTGTGAAGTCATAGGGAGAGAGGTTTGCATGTTAAGAGGATATGTTGGAGTTGCATGAAAAGAGGATGAGCCGGTGGGGTCATGAAAGAAAAGTGGAATGTATTGGTGTAGAAAATTCAATGGAATGTATTGAACCAAGATGATGTTTGCATCCAATTCTTGGTTGTTCACAAGGGGGTGTGTTTGTAGTGCATGAAGCAATGAGCTCCCCTTGTTGTCAATTGGTTGAGTTGGAGCAATGGATGATGTGATTTGTGGGATGGTTTGAGTGATTCTTTGGAATGGAGGTGTGGATGATATCAGTGGCATAATCCCAAGAGGTTTATCCACAAGAGTGCTCACATCATAGTCAGAAGGGGAGTTTAGCCCCTTCTTTGGCCAATTCTAGCATGTATTGTGAGGGATTGAGTTTCATCATGGAATTAACAATTTTATGAGTCTCAGGATTTTGGACCATTTCAATAATCTCATCTTGAGTCATCCCTAAAACATTGTTGGTGATGTCCTCCACTTGGCCACCTTCCTCTTGATGATCTTGTGGAAGTGAAGGAAGATTGAGCGTGGGATTGTTAGATCCAATGGGATTCATTTCGGGTGTGGTTTGACTTAGGTCACTTGAAGTAGATGTTTATTTTTTCATTTCTATGTTATTATTGTGTTGAGATCTAGTTTGGACCATAAAATAAGGATAAATTTTCAAGAATGGGAGGTGAACCTTTAATTCCTTGTATTGATCTAAACTTTAGGCACAAAAAATAAAGTCTAAGATATTTAAGGATCAAAAGGATGATGATGGGATAATGAGAGATGGATGATTGGTGAATGATTGGAACTCTTAGGAAACCTTGAAGAGGATACTAAACTTTAGGACTTTGTGATTGATGCTTGATTTGATTTTGGATTTTGATTTTGGATTTGGTTTGGTTTGATTTGTTTTTTATTGGATTTGGTTTGGATAATGAACTCATAAACTCTAAGAGGTTGGATGTTGTCCTAGAGTAAAATTTTCCACAAGATGATAATTTTACTAAGTGTGTAAAGATGGATTCATCTACACACACCTAACCAAACAAGATGACTTTTATTTGTTTTGATTTTTTGATTTCAAGAGGATTTTCCCAAAGTTTAGCATGAAGGATTTTTTCAAGATTTCCAAGAGTTGTTTGTGAGGTGATTTTGATTTTGATGTTTGAATATGGATGAAGATGTTTTGATTTTGTTCCTAAGAGACTTAGAAAGAATTTTGTTTACTAGACCAAGGTGTTGAAGAACATGCTATTACTTCCTATGTGAGATACTCAAACCTTTGAAAGAGACTTGGATTTTGACAATAGTAAAATGAATACAAATTTGGATTTTTCCTTAATGCACATTTGTAAAAGTTGAAGGTCAATCTTTCTCTAAATTAATAAAGCATGGAAAAATGTTTCTTGCGAGCTTTTTGACTAAGACCTTTGGACTTTGGTTTTCAAATTTTGTTCTTTCGGGAAATCATTTGGAAGGGCACATGTGTGGGGTCCAATTGTTTTGTACCTTTGTTTAATGAGTTATTTTTACCACAAACATTTTCTTGATTAGGTTTTCAAACTAAATGTCTAATGTCCTAATTTCTTCTCATCCCACAAAGTCCATTATGTGGAAATCAAGGAAATTAAGGAAATAGTTCCCTATTGTTGACTTTAGTGAGAAAATTGAGATGTAAATCCAAATACTTAGAAACCTCTAAGGATAGAATCCCTAGGGAAAGCAATAGCACTTGGATTTTGTCAAAGGTATTTTCTTCCTCTAAATGGTTTGAAATTTGATGATCATGGTTGAATGTTTGTTTTCGAATGTTTTAGGTCCAAGCAAAGTGTTTTGATTCCAATAAAATGTACAACCCTATGGATGGTCAAGATGCAATATTTGTTGAATCCCCACTTGGATAAATCTAGCTATGCTTATTCTTGGTGGATGATTAAAAGATTGACCACAATGGCTCCCCTCTATGACACTCACTTCTATGGGTTAGCAAAGCTTTAGTACCCATGAAACTCCCATGACATACTTCTCATCTCTACCAAGAAATGAAAAAATGTGAGGTGACCTCAGAATGACTGTTCTTTCACCAATAAATAGATAAGGATTTGGGCTTCTAAACAAATTGGTTCTTAGTAAGGGTGATCGGGGACATGGCACCTTGAGAGCTATAGCAAGCCACTAAAGGCTTTAATCAATCCTACTAGGGGATCTTATACTTTTTGCAATAGTACCATGTTTTGAAAGACATTATATGGCTAAGGCCTACATACCATTGGACTTGACAATTTAGTCTTATCCTTTTATATACCAGCCCAAGTGAAAAACCAATTGGTGTCACCTTTGAGTTCTCCTTTTGAATGTGTCTCTTAGGCAAGCCCCTCTAAGGGTAAACAAAAGTGAGCAAGCACACCCGTAGTTTGATTGATGTTTTTTACATGAACAAAGAGAGAACACACACGGTATACTCCACTCACACTAGCAAACTTTGTTCAATTTTAAGAATCCAAATTGAAGTGTTGAGGCAATTGCTTATACAACTTAATATCACCAAAATAATTTTGATTCTCAAGATCATTGTGAGATGCGAGAGAAGCACATACGCCTTTTAAATGATATTACTTTGGATAAGAGATTACAAAACATAAAATCCACATGTTCATTTTAACCTTCCAAGAAAGAATGGATTCTCTTAAAGCACCAATATTGAAGTGTGAGATTTTCTTGTTCAATTTTAAAACCCCAAAACAAACTCTAGTAAGTTTCCTATGGTTCTTTTTAATCCCTTTGTTTTGTTCTTTTTAAGCCCAAATGAATTATTGAGTCCTAAAAAGCTTGAAAGTGACAAAGTCCTTAGAAATGGGACTATAATTGCTCCCCAAATTATTCAAAAACACTTGATACAATATAATAATGATGCCATAAGAACCCTTTCTTTCATTTCCTCCTTCCTTCTTGAATCACTACAACCTACAAAGCTAGTTAAACTATAGAAAACAGGGGCTAAAAAAGCAGATAGAAGTTAAGGTGGTCAAAATGAAAAAACAACACATGCTAAAAAAAATTGAAAGTTTCCTTTTACCCCACTCTAGTGGCATATTTTGTGATGGTAGCATGATTTGAAGGCTATCAGTGGCGCTCAGGTGAAACCAACAATGCTTTGTGGAGGTGCAATGAGTGTGATTGTGGCACTATTTTGTAAAGCGGTGTAGTTTGGAATTTGAATTGGTCAAACCCTCAGGAGAATGAATCAAGTAGTGCAATTTGTAGTTTGAAAGCATTGCTAAATAGTGCCACTTGACTGCTAGTGGTAGAGTTTGACCTGTCAGCAGTGTAATTTCCTATAGACACAGAAAAACTAAAAAAAAAATTAGAATTTCTCAAAAAACATGTTAATTTCTTCAAAATTTTCCCTCCTAGCACCAAAATGTGAATGATGATCCTAGACCTATACAAACACAAAGAAAAAACACAGTATTAGTCGAATTTTCAAGTTAGAAACAACATTCCCCATGAAATTCATTTGAAACATGAAAACAAGAAATAAGTGAAGAACACAAGTAAAAAAGCTATTAAATCCTATTTTAATTTCCAAACTCTCAATCCCATGGGGGAATTGGTGTCATTTTGATGTGGAAAATAGCCCTTTTCCAATTCCTTGCAATCTTGATCATCAATGGTGAAGATTTGATGCTCCTTGATGAAATTTCTCCATAACCTAGCTATGAAATTATGAAAATGGATGAAAATGGATAAACTTGATTCAAAACATGAAGATGATAACTTTGCACAAGTTGTGGATGAAAATGCCTAAGATTGTGGATGAACTTGTGAATCCAAAAATCAGTATGAGAGCCTTCTATTTATAGAAGAGAATGATGGAGGATGAGAAAAAATGGATGAATGTGGGATCAAACACCAACCAATAGCATAATGCCACTTGTCAACACGTGAGTGGACAAAGGTGGAGCACATTTGGATGAATGCGCACATTAATGCAATTCGGTGGAATTTCAAATTGGAGAAGTGACATGTTGGAGGGAGAGAAGAAAATAATTAAATGTCACTTGGTTCAAGAAAACATGTAAGAGGCCTTTAATGCCTTGTTGGATGGACAAGTCCTTTTTGGGGGGAGATTTCAAATTTGAGGAATATTCCATCTTTGATGCCTTTTTAAATGAAAATAGGAGATTTATAAATTAAATTAAATTATTTTCATGAGAAAGTTTCAAAAGCTAGAGGATTTGAGTGATTAAGACTAGGATTAATCAAGATTTGATTAATTTAAGAGGAGATTAGTTGATTTGACAATTTGATTTAGATTTTAGGATTTAAATAAATCAAAATGAGAGGAATAATGATTTAAGACTTAATTAAATAAAGTTTGATTTATTTAATTAAAAATGATGGCGTTAGATTTAAATGAAATAAATATTTAATTTATTTAATTTAAAGGAGATGACCCTAGAATGTAATTAAATAAAATGGATTATTTAATTAAAAGGGGGACTATAGGATTAATTAAACAAAATGATTTATCTAATCAATAGGAGATGATGACTTAATTAGATAAAATTGATTTATTTAATTAAGAGATGAAATACGATGAATTTAATCAAATAAAGATTATTTGATTAAATGGTTAGCAAAGGAGATGATTCTGGATGTACTGGTGTTAGTAAAATTAGGATCAAGTGTATAGGATCAATCGTTATATTTTTCGTATCTACAGTTTGAGATTGAAGTCCCCATGGAGATGACATGTGGAGAAGTCTGTGCTCTAAGCGTTGACTATGGGGTCTGCCAAAAAGGTGCCCGTAGAATGATGCAACATGGCATAGGGGTAGAGCTCAGAGAAGAAGCTAGTGAAAAAAGTTCCCAAAGGTGTGCACTATCTACACATGGCACAAACGGATGAAGGCACTATCAAAAGGGGGCCAAAAATATGAAAAAATGTGTAAAGTGTAGGCCATAGCTAATTCAAAACCAATAATATCAACCTAGAGGGAGCTTTAAGGATTCTAAATCCACAAATTTTGGTGACTAACAGGGGAATTTTGCCTGGGGAATGGGAACCCAAAAACTTGGTTCGAAGATGAGATCCTTATCCATTGGGAAATAATCATAGATTTGAAAAGGTGGTCTAAAGAGGTAGCCAGTCAGCCTTGTATGGCATCGATAAAGTGCGCAAATTTTCTTGTGCCTCATGCAAATCGATAATTTCTTTGAAAGGTAGCTCCATGGAGATTCTGGTTCTGAACTCAAACTAGAATAGAAATCACGCTACTAGATGAATGGCACCTTCAATGGGAGGTTGATTAAAAAATTGGAAAGTAGATAAATCTTGTTGCTTCTCCTCGATACTTGCCACAATATGCTCTATCATGGCCACTGAATTGTCAGAGAGAAAAGGCGAAGGAAAACCCATCTAAGTCAAATGGGAAAATTGCATCTGCATATTACTCGTAGTCTAACTTAGCAAGACCAAAAAATTGTTATCTTGGAGGATTACAACATGATAACTAATGAATTCCTTCACCTTTTTGTTAGCCAACCTCCAATCATCTATCCCTGACTTTTCCAAGTCTACATTTGTCACCATGTACAATTTTTCCAACAATTTCTTGACCTTGGGTGCCTTCTCAGCAATAAATTGTGGAACCTATTAAATGGTACCACACATTTCCCTACTCAAATTCATTACATCTTCCATGAAGTGGAGTGTCGATTTTAGGGACAAATAAAAAGACTTGACTTTCTCCCAGTATGAGGCATAAAATTGTTGAGCCACCAAAAGGAGATCTAATTAAGAAACAAGGGGTTGGGAAGGAATTTTTAAAAGGTCCATCTCCACCTCTTTTAATCCAATGTCCTCCATCAAATCTTCAATATTCTTGTCTATTATAGAGAGTTGATCCCATAGAGTTTCCAACTCTGTATCTTTGCTTCTCAACAACTCCTCTACCTGTCCTTGGGTTCTGCATTCCTTTTCCAAGGAGACCTTCATTTCTCTGATCTCCTTTTCAAATTGAACCCATTGGTTCTAAATCTCCTGATTCTTTTCTTGGGTTTCCTTCTCTGCTCGATTCAGTCAGTCTTGAAGCTCTTTGCTTTCCTACTACAGGATAGCAACTAGGTTGGGATACTGGGACTAGAACTTTACAAATTTCTCCTAGAATTTGGCCTTTTTTGCCTATGTTTGCTGAGAAAAGCATGCAATTTCAGCATCCTTGACCTTTTCATTCTTTTGTAGGATCTCCATTCTTTCTTTAACATTCCTGAGCTTGATATAGGAGCATTCTTGGTTCTTTGCAATCCTGCATCAACCAAAAATATTTTTATTTCAGTTTTGTTCTTATTTAGTTCTTGTTAGTTCAAGTTGGCGGATTTATCATATTTTCTCACCAGAACCTATGGATCTATTTTTTCACTGTGGACATGTTCACTTTCCTTATCCCAAGATTTTAGATTGATTTGATCTTTTTTTGGAAAGTTATCACTTCTAGATTAAGTGGCAATTTCAAGAACAAAGAAACGAAGTGGTTTCAAGCATAACGACTAGATTTATCTCTTGTGGATCCTTATGGTGTGTTTTGAATTATTTTGTGGAGTTTCTACGACCTTAATTTAGGTCCACACTTCATCCTATGCACCCGTCGAGGATAAATTCAAATTTAAAATTGACCTATTCCATGCACATGTTACATTTCCTTCATTGGAGATTGTAATGATCTTTGGCCGATGCAAATGATTCTAGATCTCAAGATATGATATAAATCATTGTAACTGATCATTAGAAAAGGAGTTAAGTAGAAAAGTAGCAAGTTATGTAAGACTTTAGCTCACATTAAGGAGCATATAGGAACTTTTTATTTTGAGAATGTTGTATCAGGAATGTGAGCCTAATCTGTAAACCTAGATGTTGTCGGTTTTGAAAATTTTGATAATAAGAATGTTTGAATCTACATTTTCCTCCATACTCTGTGTTGCTTCTATTGCATAACTCTTGCTACACGGTCTAGAATATTCTCTTAAGGACCCTCCTATAGTGGTTTCACCAGATTGGTATAAGAGTGAGATTCATTCTATGAGAGATCATCAGAGTTTGTAGAGTCCTATTGAAGATTTGTTGTGGGGTGGTAGACTAAGGATCTGACCTGCAGCTGTAGATGACTTCTATAAATATGGTGGGAAGAATAAATGGTAGAGGAAATGGAGCGTGTAGAAATGAAAACCCAACTATGATGGAGATGTTGAGAGGAATTGCTACTAGATTAGTGTAAGGAAAGCTAGATGCGGAAGCAACTCTCCTAACATCAAAACCCTAGGGAAGAATGCAGAGATACCTTTTAAAATTTACAATTATAGTCCAATTAAGATGCACATGAAAGAGATGACAGAAATAGAGTATTTGAAAAACACATATGAACACTAGATTTATGTGGGAAAACCCTTACGGGAGAAAAACCCACCACACAAAGAGAAGTCACTTTGTATTATAGTAATAAATATTACAAACAAATATCTGACTTATCTTTCTGATGTTAGGTTATAGCAACATTCACGTTATAGTCTTTACATAATAGAATTCATCCACTAATCATACAGTCACACAACAATCCGTCGATCCATCAAACCATACACAATCTGTGATCATAGGGTATAACCATGTTGCCCCTATCTATTGACCTTCCTCTCAGTAACAGCCACAATAGTCCAACTGCTAGCGGTTCCCATTCGACTCCTTTGATTGGTCGATAAGACACCACATAGGAAAATCAAACAATCAAAGGAACATTCAACTGAGTTCTCATGTCGGTGAGACACAAGAAGTGTCTCCCCGATGCTCAACAGTTTCATATCGATATCCTAAGTCACACCAAAGAGTCATTCTATCAGCAGGACATACTGCTTTCGCCAGGACCTCACGTCGAGCCTTCAAGTTAATCTGAGTGCATCCACCAGTCGGCGAGACTCGTCGCTTTCGCCAAGACTTCATACCAAGGTCCTAAGTCATACCGAGACATTAGCATTTCCATCGGCACCCATCTATCTCTAAGACATTCAACTATCACCAAGAAGTTTCATCAAGATCTCTTTGTTACTCCGAAGCCATACTACTATCGGCAAGACCCCATGAGTCAGTGAGATGTCATACCAAAAGACAAAGCTTCCACCAAATGGTCTACCGCTTTCACAGAGAGGTCATAGCGAACATCCCATGTCACCTTGATTGTCACATACTATCGGCAAGATTCTCCATCGGTCGCCAAGACTTCATACCAAAGTCTTTGAGTCACCGCGAAGACCCCAAGTGTATCCCTGTCGGTGAGACCTTCCATTGTCACTAAGACTTCTCCCTGAGACCCTTGTGTTACCCCAATAGCCATATGCTATTAGTGAGACATTCTTCAGTCACTAGGACTTCTTCCCAAGTGTTCAAGTCACTCTAAAGCTTGCGGTTGCTATGACTCTTCCCAACACCCGATATGAATAGCTTGTCAGCTAGAGATCTCCACACGGTAATAGGTCACACTGAACACAACATGTCATAGTGATAGGATCATTCGGTGAGATAGAAGCAAGGTCATAGCGACCTGAATTGTTCAACAAGATTCAAATTGCTAGTTGGCCAGACACAAAAGATGTCACACCGACTTGGCCCTTTCAGAGGTTTCAGCCTGTGGGATTGAGGCACATATTTCCAACAATCTCCCACTTGATGAAGATCACATAGGCACCTCTAGAGCACAACAAAACTTATTGAAAATCATGGGCACTAAGGCCCATTGAACTAGCACACCACCTAAACTTGTCTGTGCTCACTAGCTTCGTAAATGCATCTGTAACATTCTCTAGAGTATCAACCTTTTCCAAACTGACCTTTCCATCCTCCACCATATCTCATACAAAGTGGTACTGTACATCTATATGTTTCATCCTAGCATGGAAAGTAGGATTCTTTGCCAAACAAATTGCACTCTGACTATCACAAAAAATAGTTATTTTCCCTGCATCAAAACCAATGTTAGAACACAAATTTTTTAACCAAACTACTTCTTTACAGGCATGTGTAGCTACCATGTATTCAACCTCTGTAGTGGACAAAGTGACTATAGCCTGATGCTTACTTGTCCAACTCACTGCACCACCATTCAACATGAAAGTATATCCACTGTTGGACCTCATGTTGTCAATGTCCCCTACCCAATCAAAATCCACATAGCCTCGAATACTGAGAGTCTTCTGTGATTCAACCAAGTTCCCATAATAACACAAAGAAAAATTTGAAGTTCCCTTCAAATATTTGAAAACTCTTTTCATAGCACCCCAATGTGTCCTTCCAAGATTAGCCATAAACTAACTAAGAACTCCCACTGCTTGAGCAATGTCTAGCCTTGTATAGACCATTACATATATAAGACTGCCAACCGCACCAGGATAGGGTACACTAGCCATGTCCTCCATCTCAGTAGGAGATTTTGTACAGTCTTCAACAGATAGCTTCATTCCCTGCAAGACTGGAACAACTAGCTGCTTGCAATCATTCATGCAAAATCTCTCTAGAATAGTCTTGATATACTTACTCTGACTAAGCCAAAGTTTTCTACTATTCCTATCCCTAGTTATCTCCATCCCCAGAATATACCTCGCTGCACCAAGATATTTCATTTCAAACTTAGCAGACAACTAAGACTTAAGATCAGAAATCATCAACTTAATATTACCTATGAACAACATATCATCAACATAGAGAGCAATAATAAGAACTTGATCACTTTCAGCTTTATAATAGACACAATGATCAAATTTTGATCTTACAAATCCCAAAGACAATACAAAAGTATCAAACTTCTGGTACCACATTCTAGGTGATTGTTTTAACCCATACAGAGACTTCTTTAACTTGCAAACCAGTTTCTCTTTACCTTTCTCCACAAAGTGCTTTGGTTGGGACATGTAAATCTCTTCTTCAAGATCACCATGAAGAAATTTTGTCTTCACATCCATCTGTTTGACCTCTAAGTCATACGTTGCTGGAAGTGACAAAAGAAATCTGATAGATGTCAGCTTAGCTACATGAAATTTTTTTTCCCCATAATCAATTCCCTCTACCTGGGAATTACCCTTCGCAACCAATCTCGCCTTGTATTTTTCCACACTGCCATCCAGACCAATCTTCTTTTCAAATACCCATTTGCAGCCAACAACTTTTATGCCTTTAGGCAAGGGCACCAAACTCCAAGTTTCATTCTTTTCTAATGATGTCATTTCTTCATTTATGGCTTCCAACCAAGAGTCTGAATTAGACATTCTAAATGCCTCTTTCACAGTCCTAGGCTCATCAGTGCTAGAAATTAAAGCATAGGCACAAGTAGAATCTATCAAAGAAAATTCATACCTATCAGGTTGCTTTCTTTCATGAGTTGACCTCCTCAATTGTTGAGGGTGAGGTTCTTCTTCTTCTCCAGAAATTTTAGAACTGCTTGAGCTCTCCTCAGTTTCAGGTACATTTTGAATTTTCAATTCCTCTTTATCTGGTGTATGAGGAATTTCAACTACATCCTTATTATTTTTTGAATTTGTCTTTGACTGCAGATCCAAGGTCGAAGGCTTTAGCTCATGAAAGATTACACTTCTACTGTATACAACCTTCTCTGTATCAGGATTCCAAAGCTTGTATCCTTTTATGCTAGCACTATAGCCAATAAAAATGCATTTGACAACCTTGTTCTCCAATTTAGATCTTTTCTCATATGGCACATGAGCATATGCCTCACAGCCAAAAACATGAATATGTCTTAAAGAGGACTTCTTACGAGACCACACTTCCAAAGGTGTTTTCTCAACAAGAGCAGAATTTGGAGAATGATTAATCAAGTAACATGCAATAGCAATAGCCTCAACCCAGAACTTCTCCTCCAAGCCAGCACTACTCAGCATACTTTGTGCTCTCTCCATCACTATTCTATTGAACCTTTCTGCAACTCCATTTTTCTATGGAGTATAAGGTGTAGTCTTATATCTTTTAATCCCATGGTCTTTACAATACCTCTCAAAATTATTAGAAAAAAATTCACTGCCATTATCAGTCCTTAAACATTTAATTTTTCTTCCAGTCTGATTTTCTACAAGGTTCTTAAATTCCTTAAATCGACTGAACACTTTTGATTTACTTTTCAAAAAATAAACTAATGTTCTTCTCAAATAATCATCAATGAACGATACATAGTACTTTGACTTAGACAAAGAAGGAACATTCACTAGACCAAATACATTAGAATGAATATAATCTAGCAAACTAGAAGATTTATGAGGACTATCATAAAATGAAACACGGTGTTGTTTTCCATATATACAGTGCTCATAGAATTCAAAATCAAGGTTACAATCTTCAAGCCCCTCAACCAAGTTTTTGTTCTTCAAGGTTTTTAAACCTTTCTCTCCAATGTGGCCTAGCCTATGATGTCAGAGCATAGTCTATTCTGCTAGAAGTTTAACTTCCATAGAGTTTATACAATTAGGAACATTTCCCTCTTTTCCTCCATGAGTAGCCTTTTGTGACTTTACAAAGACATTGTTGCATTGAACAACATGTACATCTAGCTTGTACAAGGTACCTATACGAGCACCCTTTGCTAGCACCATTAAGCCTCTAGTCATCTTGCAGCCATTTCCTGAGAATGTGACTTGCACTCCAATATCATTCAGCTTACTAACAGAAAGTAAGTTTCAAGCCAGACTTGGTATATGCATTACATCATTAATTCCCTTCACTCTTCCATCAAGGAATTGAATTCTGACTCTTCCATGGCCAACAATTTCTAAATTTGAATCACTTTCCAAGTACACCTTTCCACCATCGTATTCTTCATACTTCGTAAACTAGTCTCTATGAGATGTCATGTGGAAAGATGCTCCAGAATCAATTAGCTAGAAATCATCTAATGTCTGTGTAGCCAAGGTTGCAATGAAGGCATCTACATCACTATGAGAAGAATCTTTGTTAGAAGAATACTTCTTCTTCTTCTTCTTCTCTTGTTTACAATCCTTTCGAACATGACTAGGTTTCCCACAGTTCCAGCACTTCACCTTGGACTTCTTGCCAGGAGACTTTAATCTCCCCTCTGATTTTGATTTAGATTTCTTGTCCTTCTTTCCTTTCTCTTTCGACCTTCCTCTAACAGCAAGGGCCTCCTTCGCCATCTCAGAAGATTTCCTTCTCATTTCTTCTAATAACAAAGAAGCAACAACATCTTCCATCTTGAAACTGGATGTTGTACTCCCAATAGCCATCACAAGGTGATCCCATGAATTTGGCAAAGAACACAATATCAGTATATAGTGATCCTCTTCATCAATCTTCACACAAACAGATGTTAACTATGTAATCAACATGTTGAATGTGTTCAAATGATCAGCTACAAAACCTCCTTCCTACATTCTCAAAGTGTACAACTTCTTCCTTAGGAATAGTTTATTCACCAAGGACTTCCCCTGATAAATAGATTCCAGTCTCTTCCACAAGGAAGATACAGTCTTCTCTTCATGCACATTGAGAAGAACAGAGTCTGCCAAATAGAGCCTCATCAGCCCCTTAGACTTTCTATCTACAAGGTCCCAATCTTCTTGCTTCATGCCTGTAGGCTTCACTCCAGACACAACAATCCAAAGATCACGATCAACCAATAGATCTTCCATCTCAAGTTTCCACAACTCAAAATTGCTTCCATTGAACTTATCTATTTCAATCTTTCCTGATGTGCTAGCCATCTCAATCTATAATTAGAACTTGAAAAACTTCTACAAGACTCCCACTGAACAAAAATTGACACAAAAAACCCAACGTACCCACAGGGATAACACAACTGGCTAGGCTCTGATACCACTTGTAAGGAAAGCTAGATGCAGAAGCAACTCTCCTAATGTCAAAACCTTAGGGAAGAATGTAGAGATACCTTTTAAAATTTACAATTACAGTCCAATTAAGATGCACATGAAAAAGATGATAGAAACAAAGTATTTGACAAACACATATGAACACCGGATTTATGTGGGAAAACCCTTACAGGAGAAAAACCCACCACACCAAGAGAAGTACTTTGTATTACAGTAATAAAGATTACAAACATATATCTGACTTATCTTTCTAATGTCAGTTTACAACAACATTCACCATGAACAACCTTGTTACAGAACATTCACGTTACAATCTTTACAAAATAGAATTCATCCACTAATCATACATTCACATAGCAATCTGTCAATCCATTGAACCATACACAATCTACGATCACAGAGTATAACCATGTTGCCCCTGTCTGTCGACCTTCCTCTCAATAATGGCCGCAACAGTCCAACTACTAGCGGTTCCCATTCAGCTCCTCTGATTGGTCCATGAGATGCCACATAGGAAAATCAAACGGTCAAAGGAACATTCAACTAAGTTCTCATGTCGGTGAGACTCAAGAAGTGTCTCCCCGATGCTCAACAGTTTCATATCGATATCCTAAGTCACATCGAAGAGTCATTCTGTCAATAGGACATACCGCTCTTGCCAGGACCTCACACCGAGCCTTCAAGTTAATCTGAGTGCATCCACCAGTCGGTGAGACACGTCGCTTTTGCTAGGACTTCATACCGAGGTCCTAAGTCATACCGAAACATCAGCATTTCCATTGGCACAAATCTATCACAAAGACATTCAACTATTGCTAAGAGGTTTCATCAAGATCTCTTATGTTACTCTGAAGCCATACTACTATCGGCAAGACCCCACGAGTTGGTGAGACATCATACGGAAAGACAAAGCTTCCATAGAATGGTCTACCACTTTCACCAAGAGGTCATAGCAAACATCCCATGTCACCCTGAGTGTCACATACTATCGGTGAGACTCTCCATCGGTCATCAAGACTTCATATCAAAGTCTTTGAGTCACCATGAAGACCCCAAGTGTATCCCCATTGGCGAGACCTTCCATTGTTGCTAAAACTTCTCCCTAAGACCCTTGTGTTACCCTGATAGCCATATGCTATATATCAGTGAGACATTCTTTAGTCGGTGGGACTTCTTCCCAAGTGTTCAAGTCACTCAGAAGCCCGCGGTCACTATGAGTCTTCTCGACGCCCGATATGAATGGCCTATCAGCTAGAGATCTCCACACAGTAAGAGGTCACACCGAACACATGTCATAGCAATAGGATCATTCGGTGAGATAGAAGCAAGATCATAGCAACCTAAACTGTTTAACAAGATTCAAACTGCTAGTTGCCCAGACACAAAAGATGTCACACCGACTTGGCCCTTCCAAAGGTTTCATCCTGTGGGATTAAGGAACATATTTCCAACAATTAGAAGCAATTGAAATGGCCCAGAGGAGAGTTTGACCAGTTGATGATGTGAGTGATGAAGAGGTAGAAGAACATGAAGAAAGGGAAAGAGAAAATCAACATGGCCTGGATCAAAGAGAAGAAAGGTTCATAAGAGCCCTAACTAGGGTACATACTAAGCAACATTTCAATCCATCGGATTCTAGTGGTAGGTTGGATTCGAATGAATTGCTTGATTGGATAATGGAGATGGAGAAGTATTTTTATTTTGAAGGTATTGCCAAAGACAAGAAGGTGAAATTTTCTTGTACAAAGTTGAAAGGACGTTCATCCCTTTGGTGGGAACATTGGTAGAAAGATAGGAAAAGAAGAGGAAAGGAGAAGATAAGATCATGGGATCGGATGGTGAATAAGTTAAAGACAAAGTTTATCTCTATAGAATATCAAACCATTTTGTTCAGGAAGTTGCATAATTTGAAGTTGAAGTAGTCAAGTGTGATAGAGTATACTGAGGAGTTCTACAAGTTGAATATTAGATCCTAAAATTTTGAGGATGAGGTCAAGCAAGTAGCCAGATATGTGAATGGCTTGAGAACGTCTATACAGGATGAGATTCGTTTGATCAAGTTTCCAAGTGTGGAGGAGGCATATCAATGTGCCCTAAAAGTAGAAGAGAAATTGAATAAAAGACATGAGTAGAGACAGAGAGGAAGAGATAAAAGATTTCAAAGAGGAAGAACTTTTACTGGAGGAGGAAGAGGATATTTTATAGATTATAATAAAGATAAGGAAGTCAATAATAATGATAATTCGTACCATAGAGATGATGGAAACTCTTACCAAAGAGGAGGATATGATGGTTACCAGAATGAGGGTTATAGAAAAGATGATAGAGGATAGGAGAAAAGAGTATTCAGGGGAACTTGTTTTAAGTGTGGTGGACAAGGACATAGAGCATTTGAATGTAATCAAGGAGAGACAAGCAAAAAGACCTATAATAGTAGAAGAACAACCTTTGTTGAGGAGGATCATACCAGATCATCTAATAAACCAGAAGAAGGAGAAGTGTTGGTGAACAAAAGTGTATTGTGGCAAAGTGAGATGGAGCAGGAACCATTGTAGAGAAAGAATTTGTTTCGAACCAAATGCAAGGTAGTTGGTAAATGTTGCAAAGTGATTGTTGATAGTGGAAGTTCCAAAAACATAGTTTTAGAGGAAATGGTGACAAAATTAAAGCTGGGAAGATTGAAACACCCGAAACCCCATTAGATAGCATGGATTCAAGATGAGCATAAGGTGCTGGTAAGTGAAAAATGTTTGGTCAAATTGAAGATAGGAAATTAACATGATGAAGTTTTGTGCACGATATCATGCCTATGGGTGTATGCCATGTTTTGTTGGGAATTCCTTGGTAGTATGATAGATAGGCTATTCATGATGGAAAGAAGAACACATATACCATTGTTGCTAATGGGATGAAGCAGATTTTGTTGCCATTGGAGGATTTTCCTAGAGTTGAGGTTTGTACAAGTGCTAGAATTTTTTTGGTTGATCGAAGGATATTTTTGGATGGAATGAGACATGAGAACATGTGCTATGCCTTGGTTCCTAAGAAGGCTAGAAGACTTGAAGCATGTAGACAAACAACCAGAGGAGATAAAGGAGTTGGAAAAATATGAGGAGATCATTTCGGATAATGTACCTAATGGATTACCACCTATGAGGAGTATTAGTCATTACATGGATCTGATTCATGGAGCTAGTTTACCTAATAAAGTGACACATCATATGACACCGATAGAAAATGAAGCGTTGAATGGACAAGTGCAAGAATTGTTGAGGAAGAGTTTGATCAGAGAAAGATTAAGCCCTTGTGTAGTACCTATTGTGCTAGCACCTAAGAAGGATGGAGAATGGAGGATGTGTACATACTCTAGAGCCATAAACAAGATCATGGTGAAGTACAAATTTCCTTTGCGTTGAATGGATCACATTATGGATTGTTTGAGTGGAGAAAATAATTTGCAAAGATAGATTTGAAGAGTGGATATCACCAAATGAAAATCAGAGAAGGGGATGAATGGAATACAACATTCAAGACAAATGAAGGATTGTATGAATGGTTGGCGATGCCTTTTGGACTAACAAATGCATCGAGTACTTTCATGAGGCTGCTGAATGAGGTATTGAAGAAATTCTTGGGAAAGTTTGTGATTGTCTATTTGGATGATATATTAATTTTCAATAAAACTAGAGAAGAACATTTGTTGCATACAAGACAAGTCTTGCAAAGGTTGAAGGAAGAGTAGTTGCTAATAAACATTAAGAAGTGTAGTTTCATGAAAGAAACACTGGTATATCTAGGATTGGTGATGTTTGTGGATGGATTGAAGATGGATCCTGAGAAGATAAGAGCAATTTTTGAATGGCCTACATCGGAAAGCATTGGAGAGGTAAGATCATTTCATGGATTGGCTAGTTTCTACAGAAAGTTCATTAGGAATTTTAGTTTTATTTGTAGACCTATGACAAAAACAATGAAAGGGGATAAGAAATATTTTAGGTGGACATCTGGAGAAAACCATAGTTTTGAGTTGTTGAAACACAAGGTGACTGAGCAGCCTATGTTGGCTTTACCAAATTTTAGTAAGGTATTTCAGGTAGACTTTGATGCAAGTGGAAATGCAATTGGAGCAGTAAAGTCAAGAAGGAAGACCAGTAGCTTATTTCAATGAGAAATTGAATGATTCTAGGAGAAGGTATTCAGTGTATGACCAGGATTTTTATGCCATAGTTCAAGCCTTGAAGAAGTGGAGACATTACTTGTTGCCTAAGGAGTTTGTGTTGTATACAGATCATCAAGCATTGCAGTATTTGAATAGTCAAGGTAAGTTGAATCAGAGACACATGAGATAGGTTGAATTCTTGCAAAGTTATAATTTTCTTTTGAAACATAGGAGTGGAAAGTCAAATAGAGTTGTTGATGCTTTGAGTAGGAGAAGTAATTTATTGGTAGAGATGAGAGTGGAGGTATTAGGATTTGATGAATTGAAGAACTTGTATGAGGAAGATCCATATTTTGCAAACCCTTGGAGAGCTTGTAAAGAACCATTCTTTGAGGATTGAAGTCAGTGGTTGGATTATTTCATTTAGGAGGATATTTTGTTTAGAGGTAATAAGTTTTGTATACCCTAGATTTCAATAAGGGATAGCTTGGTGAAAGAAAAACATAGTGGAGGATTTGCAGGACACTTTGGAAATTATAAGACAGTAGAATTGGTATGTGAGAATTAATTTTTGCCACAGATTCATAAGGATGTTAGGAAATTTGTGTAGAGTTGTAGATTTTGTCATGTTACAAAAGGGAGTAGTCAGAATGTTGGATTCTATAAGCTTTTGATAGTTTCAGAGAGACCTTGGCAGGATATCATCATGGATTTCATACTTGGTTTGTCAAAGACACAAAGAGGTAATGATTCTATATTTGTGGTAGTGGATAGATTTTTTAAAATGGCACATTTCATACCTTGTAAGAAGAGAACATATGCAGTGCATGTAGCAAAAAAAAATTTCAAGGAAGTGGTTAGATTGCATGGATTACCCAGGAGTATTGTTTTAGATAGAGATACCAAGTTTGTTGGTTACTTTTGGAGGACACTTTGGAATAATTTAAAGACAAATTTAAAGTTCAGTTCTACTTTTCACCCATGAACTGATGGATAGACATAGGTAGTAAACAAGAGTTTGGGAAATTTGCTGAGATGTTTGGTTGGTGAGAAGACCAGAAGTTGGGATTTAGTCCTTGCACAAGCAGAGTTTTCTTAGAATAATTAAATGAACAGGAGTACCAGAAAGACACCTTTTGAGATTGTGACTGGAGCTCATCCTAGAGGTATATAAGAGTTGTGAGACATCAATAAGGAGGATAAAAGGAGTGCAGAAGCAAAGGAATTTGTAGAAAATATGAAGAAAGTGCATACTCAAGTAAAGCAACAACTGGAAGATATGAACCAGAAGTATAAGGAGTGAGAAGATGAAAAGAGAAGACATAAGGAGTTTGAAGTTGGAGATGAAGTGATGGTGTATTTGAGGAAGGAAATATTTCCAGTTGGCGCATACAATAAGCTCAAGATGAGGAAATTTGAACCTTGTAAGATTTTAAAGAAATTTGACTCAGGAAATGCATATGAAGTAGAGTTACTAGATGGCATGGGTATATCACCTATATTCAAAATTGCATTTTTACATCATTACCATGAAGAAGAATCTAGTGAAGATAGTGAAGAAAAAATGGAGAGAGTTTCCTAAACAACAATCAGATGCGATAGAAGAGATTTTGGATACCAAGGATGGGAGGAAAACACATGGAAGGCAGTACAAAGAATACCTTGTGAAGTGGAAAGGTATACCAGTGGAGGATTCTTCTTGGATTTCTCAGGCTGAGGTAGACCATCTTGGTTTTCCTTTAGCCCCTAAAAAGTGAGGGAATCACTTTTCAAATAACCCTGGATGTCTGATGCAGGAGCATCCTTGGTTCTTTGCAATCCTACATCAACCAAAAAATGTTTTCATTTATCTCTTGTGGATCCTTATAGTGTGTTTTGAATAGTTCTGTGGAGTGTCCCCAACCTTAATTTAGGTCCACACTTGATCCTATGCACCCATCGAGGAGAAATTAAAATTTAAGGTTGACCTATTCCATGCACACATTACATTTCCTTCATCGGGGATTGTAATGATCTTTGGCCGACGTGGAGGATCTAGATCTCAAGATATGATATAAATCATTGTAATCGATCATTAAAAGAGGATCTAAGTAGAAAAGTAGCAAGTTATGTAATATTTCAACTCACATTGAGGAGCATATAGGAACTTTTTATTTTGAGCATGTTGTATCAGGCCTATGAGCCCAATCTATAAACCCAGATGTTGTCGGTTGTTTGTAATTGAAAATTATAGTAATAAGAATGTTTGAATCTACATTTTCTTCCATACTCTATGTTGCTTCTATTGTCTAACTCTTGGTGCACGGTCTGGACTGTTCTCTTGAGGACCCTCCTACCATGGCTACACCAGAGCTCCTCTTCCCCCTTCTTTAGTTGATGACTATGCTTCAAAATGTTTGTCATCACAACCCTCTGAGTTTCTTCCATCAACTCAACTTTTTCTTTTGTTTGGGCAGGGTGTAGATCGATCGCTACGGCATGGATTATATAATCCTCTAGTTGCATTTTCCCTTAAGGTTTGATGATGTTGACTGACATTGTTGTAAAAATTATTGATCCATGAACCTCATTAAAGAGGGTCTACATGCATGGCTCAACAGGTTTCGCAAAATCCTTTTCCTTTCTTTTCTAGACTCTTTTAGCCTGTGTTGCCTTATTCATGGTATTTTACATAAAAAATTCTACTAGTGATCTAATTTTCTCACCTACAAAGGGGGCACAAGGAGGAACAGAAAAAAGGAACAAAATCATTGTAGACTCAGATGATGTTTGCTCTGGTAGAGTTACCATCAATGGGGAGAAAGGGGGAATGCCCTACCACGTTCTGATTGGGGAAGCGATAGAAGGACTCATAATAGGTGGTGGTGGTAGTATAGATGTAGAGGTTACCATTTTTTGGGTGGGTTGAGTCGGAACCAATGTAGTAGAAGCAAAGGGGGGAGTAATGGCGGGTCCATATTGGGCCCCAAAAACATATGGAACAAACTATGGGGGAGTAAAAGTTGCATGTCCAATTGGAGAGAAGGGAGATTGGGAGAAACCTCCCACAGGTATGAAAGCAGAAAATGATAGGCTGACACTCGAAGTAATTGGAGACATGGTTGCAATAGGGCTAACCAAATATTGAGAAGCGAGAAGAGAGGGAGAGAAAGATAATTGAGTTGTTGCAGGCTCTGATCCTTGGCTCATTGGAAGTACTTGCGAGCTTTTCCCAAGATTGGCATAGGTGCGCGACCTCTTCTCGGGTGGAGAATTGTCCACCTCTATGACCTTCTGAGATTGTTGGGTCACCCTAGGTCTCTTTGTAGCCCATTTTTTTTATAGTGCGTCCATGACATGGGATGTCATTGCTTGTGCACTCAAAGGATTTTCATCGGGTTGTTCTATTGCTTCTCCACCTCCCTATACTAGGGCCTTTGATGCCTCTTTTCTTTTCATTATTGTAGTCACTTCCTCTTGATCTGCCTCCTCATCTCCACTTGAATCAGTATCATCGTGCTCTCTATTCTAGAGATCATCAAATTTGTCATCCATGTTAGGCCCTTGGAACTTGGCATCAAGATACCTAGTCTCTTGATGATAAATCCAAAACTGGGTGATTTTATCGTCGCTCCACTGGTAGTTCTTGGCAAATTGATTATAAAGGGTGGCTCCAATTTTTCAATTTTCACTAGGTTTGGCCAAACGGAAATAAAAATAAATCTAGGGTGGTCTCTAGTCAGTAGTGGGAACATAGGCCAGGTCTACAAGGATATTTTTCTCCCCTATCTGTGGACTTCATCGAGCCTCCCAATAAGGCTAGGAGCTACGAGTCACTTTAACATTCAGCTCCATCAAGTCATTATCAAGATTACATTCCCACTTGTCACAAATCAACACTAGCCCTAGATGAGCAAGCTTCATGATTAGCAGACCCTGTGTTTACTTCTTTACCATTATTACTATACCAAAGCTTAAGGGGCATTTGAAAAAGCCTTTCTTATTCTTTCCCTGACAAAACATGACATCTATAATTTCCAGTTTCCTAAATACCTCAAGGGCCAACACCCTATTTGTGACATAGATCGTAGCTAGAATGGCTCCTTAGTAAAATCATGCAACCTGAAAAATGAAAAATCCTCTATGAGGAACCAGTTGCAAGGAGGGACAAAGCTTCTCATCCATCCCACTTGCATGGTGGAGAAATGATAACAACCAACCTCACTCTCCTTATTAAAATCTTGCAATATCAAGGTCAGGAAAGACTCAGAAAAAGCATAATAATTGTGGGTCATAGAAAGAAGATGGGTCCACACAAAACTGACTTCCTCACTCCTCTTTCATCAAAGATAGAAAAACCCATATATTTTTTGAATAAATCAAGGTTTTGGTGTAAGAACATGTGAGCAAGAAAAGAAGAAAACTTGAATCTATACTATGTGTGGGGCAAGTGCATGAAGATGAGTAGAAAATTTGTGGCCAATTTACTTTTTCATCTTGAAATAGTGAAAACACGAGTGTGTTAGAGTAAAATGCACTCGCATTATGGCTTGGTAGTGATTGAGCCTAGGATCGATCATTACCAAGCCATAACATGAGAGTATTATAACACACTCGCGTTATGGTTTAAATTTCAAAAAATGCGCTCATTTTGAGTTCAAAAAATGTGCATTTTTTGACATCAAAAAACTATTTCCAAAACGCAAGGGCATTATAATGCGCTCAATTTTTGGTCTACATTAAACTTTTTTTCTTCTCTTTTTCTTGTCTCTTTCTTATTATCTTTCAGGGAGACTATATACATTAAATAAACATTTAACTATAAGTTGAAATTTACATATGGATGTTTACTTTCTTATACTTTAAGTTATATTTCATGTATATAGGCAAGATGTTTGAGAGTGGTTTCAGATCTCTAGGAGCTATAATGAAAATTCTAGTTTTTGGAAGAT
>VDFB02047230.1:527016045-527323133 GCA_007258455.2 Sequoia sempervirens | reverse complement strand
AAAAATCACTAAGCTTGAGACCCTCATAGATTTGGCAAACTATGATGAAAATCAATGAAATGTTAGCCATTTCTGACTTTTTCCAGTGCTCTGAATGCAACGGAAAACCCTGATCTGATCCAAGATGCTGCATAATGATGCTCAAGGATTGAAACCCTCAAGCGACCTCGAACGAGCTCTACACTATGTTCCTCCAACAAAGCTGAGAAGGGGCTGCAAATCAAGGCTTTGATACCATGTTAGAAAACCAAGATCTGATTGCAAACCAAAATAGACCTTCCACAGAAGAGGAAAATGAAAAAGTAGAAGCTTTGCATAAAAACATGTAATTTGATATATTGAAAAAGGCCAAATAATACAAGAGATAATTTTCTTTATAAAAGCAAAGATGCAACAACCTAATCTTATCTTGAGCAACAAAATAGCTCGATAAGATAAAGATAAGATCCTATAACTTAGGAATTAAATAATGCCTAAGTAAACTTATGCAAGCGTAATTAAATATTAATTACACTAACACTTTCTTCTCATTGGTCCGCATAGGTCAGTGTGAACTAACTCTAGAGGTTTTGTAGTTGAATATCCTTAGTGGGAAATTTAAAATTTGTTAGCTTTCCATGTTGGCATCCTTGATAGATAATATTGTCAAGCTTTGCAATCTTAGGCATGTTTCTAACCTTTTGTGCTTATCTTTACCCTATTATCAAAATTTACATGTCATAATCTTTAATGCCACAACTAGATTTCCTTTGCTTGACTGATTAGGAATGTTTGGCCTTTCACTTCACATAGATTATAGAGGTTACTATCATTCCTAACCCCTTGAGGAATTGTTTTACCATTCATTCTTATCTTGCAGCCTTCAAAATCAAATACAACTTTGTATCCATTATCACACATTTGATTGACACTAAGAAGATTATGTTTTAGTCCTTCCACATAGAGCACATATTTAGTTTTTTTCTTTCCATCTAAGATCAGAATTCCTTTACGACAAATCTTGACAGCAATGTTTTTGAAAAGGAAAAAAATAGGTTTTATAGGGACCTGAAACCACAAAGTTTAAACAACAAGAGATAAGCAGATAAAGTACAAACAACCGGACAGCTGTCCCAAAAAAGGAAACGACAACAACAAAAGACAACAGGGCCCTAAGAAAGGACCGCCCAAAAAAACTAGCAAACAAAACATCACATTACTCCAAGGTGTTTAGTAAATCCTTGGCTTCCTTTTCAACATTCTGCATGTCCTGTAACCCCTGCTTGAGAATTTGGACCCTAGACTCACTGAACCTTCTTTTCTCATTTCAAGTTTGATGAATTTATTTTTATCTCTAGTCATCTACTTGGAGCAGCCACTGTCAATTACCCACAAGTCTTGTTCTTTTGCATGCAAGGTGATTTGAGCAATCATTGACTGAGTAGGAATCTGCTTTTTCCCCTTCCATACCCTCTTAGGTTTATTTTCAACCTTTTCCTTAATGACTTCAACTTTCTTTTCAGCTTTAGAAGATATAGTTTTCTTCTTCTCAGATTGAATATTTTGTCTTCTAAAGATTGTTCTACAATCTCTAGCTATGTGACCAAAATTATTGCAATTGAAACATACTACATCCATATCAATTAACGGAGCAAATTAATTTTTACTCATGAAATTTATATTTCTCCTTGGATTAACTTTGCATTCTCTAGCCCTATGACCAAAGTTGTTACAAGTATAGCAATACCCATTAAAATATGATGAGTGCCTAGTCATAGTGTATCTTTTAGCCAGTTATCTTCTTTGTTTAGATTTTCATGGATAGTGTACTCTTGTGAAACCATCATTTTAAGCTTTCATAGGATTCTGCTTCTTCTTTTGCTAGTCTAGATTTGTCCATTTAACCTTCTTGTCTTCACTTTGTTCTTTATCTTTAACAATTTTCTCAACTATAGTTAACTTGTTTTCCTCTTCAGAAGCATCTTCTTTGTTAGATTTTTCATCCTTAGAGACTGATTTTACTTCTGCTCTAAATCTTTCATAAACCTTTGTAGAGGTATCAACAGATGAACTCATTCCTTTTTCAAGTCCCAAACCAGATTGTTCTTTACCAGCTGGCTTTTTTGTACTTAGTAGTTCATCTAGGATATTAGTACCACCTTTCAACTTCAGAATTTTACTGACCAACTCATTAGCCTTCTCCAACTCTTTTCTTAGGGAAACTATTTCTGCCTCAAGTTTCAAGCATATCTCCATCTTTGTTTGAAGCTTATACTTCATAACATCTTCAACTCTTTTGAGATCTTCTATTTAAACTTTTAGACCAACTATCACCTTATTAGATTCTTCAAGTTCTTGAGTTGCTCTGTCAGTCTCTTTTTGGGCATTCTTTTTCAGTTTCTTGCTTTCCATCTTGAGATTATCATATTTGTCTCTTAACTCCTCAAGGTCTTCAAGAGCACTAATTAATTCTCCTTCAAGATCAACAATTGATTCTTCTTCCTCCTCATGTAATTCCTCAACCAGTGTATCTTTCTAGTCCTTACTTTCCTTAGCCATAAAAATAAACTCTTTTTTGTTTTCTCTCATAACAAGGGCATGGTCTTGATCCTCTTCTAAACTATCACTACCATCAAAAACTCCACTTTCTTCATGAATATACAAACTCTTCTTCTTTCCAAAGTTCTTCCTTTTTGGATAAGCCATTTTCTTCATTTTGCTACCATCTTCTTGCTTGGAACCATCCTCTTTACCATATGGAAACTTTGAAGCAAAATTCCCTATTCTCCCACCATTGAAACACTTAAATGGGAGCTTACCTTTGTACTTATTGGATCCTCTCCTAAGTCTCTTGATGAAGTTGGCTTCTTCCTCATCAAATTCATCATGATCAGATGTAATGACAACTTTTTCCTTTTTATCAACTTCATCTTTCTATTTTTTGACCACCTTAAATGCAACTTCTCTTCAGGGTGATTCAACATTTGGAATTCTCATCTCATATGTAGTAATTATGCCATGAACTTAATCAAGAGTGAGTTTATCAATTTCTCTACCTTCTTCTATAGCAGAAATCTTGGCATCATATTTAGTTGTCATAGAATTTAGAACTTTCAACACAACATCTTCTTCTTTTAGATCTACACCATATCCTTTAATGGCATTTACCACATCTTCAACTCTCTGAAGATAGTCTATAATATTCTCTTCTTCGATCATTGTCAAGCCTTCAAATTTTTCCCTCAGAACTTGTAAATTTGCTAACCTCACTTTGGTCTCACCTTCATAGATCTTCTTCATTTTTTCCTTTACATCATAAGCAGTTTTACAATGCATAACTATTGTTATGAACAGAGTCAGAAAAATTGTTCATAATAATGAACCAAGCTTTCTTATTGTCCTCATGAACTTTATTTGTTGTTGGATCAATAGGATTTGTAGCAGCAATAGTATATTGGGTCTCCACAGTTTCCTAGACTTTAGTTCCAAGAGATATTAAGTATCCTTCCATCAATGAGCTCCATTTGGCATAGTTTTCTCCATCAAACCTAGGTGGCTTGTTTGAACCTTCCTGAAGTGCCATTGTGTTCACCTATCCAAGATCAAACCATGATAGTTAAGCTTCTCCCAAGGAACCTAGGGCTCTAATACCAATTGTTAGAACATAATGATCTACTAAGAGTGGGGTGAATCAGTAGATTGTAAATTTTTAAACCTAGAGTGACCTTTAGCAGGATTAAACTTAACAACTCAAAAGAGGTATTCAAAGCATAAGCAACTAAAGTAGTCACAAACAAGAGAGAGACAAACACAATATGGGTAAAACCACGATGAGAAATGTTGCTAGGATCTACTATCCTAATCCACCTCACAAGCATCAAAATTTTGTTATAGGCTTTAAGGGTTACAACCCTAAGGAAGTTTTGAATCCCTATTTTAGAAGCATAAACTTCAAAGGATGTTGAAACAATCTAAACTAAGATGCAACTAAGTATTAATGGAGGCTACAACCTCTTATAATGATTTTCAATCAACTATGCATAACTTGGTTCTACTCAACCTATGATGCATCAATTCAACACATTATATTATTCTCTCTGCTCACTCTCATACTACTATAATCATATTTTTATATTTTTATTATTCTTCTTCTCTGTTATAGTTCTCTCTCACTTCTTCTATGTTCAGGCACACACACATTTTTCTAACTCATGCCTTTGTATATTTCATATGAGTCAAATCCCTTGTTAGGGTTTTTCATTTGCAATGTCCATTAGTGAATTTCATATCATCGAGCTACCCACATACTATTATGTTCATTAATGATGGAAACCAATCATATTTTCCATATCTCACATCCGACTATACACCAATCATTGGGTTGCACACCAATCAACCTTGTTATCAAGAATTTACCAAATTTAGCTCTCTTTTTTACCCAAAAGACCAATATGTATTTAATTTTCTCTTCTATTCATTCGATCAAATTTGATTTTGATCAAGCATGTCACCTTTATGGCTTCATCTTGATTAAATGTTCACATGTCAGTCAGTTAGGTGATCTAATTTTGTTCACATGTTAGCCACTGACTTGAAACCCTTGTTCACATGGACTAGACTGTCAAGTGAAAACACTAGCCAACGATCATCTTGCGAACAAATAAAAAAGTAGAAACATGATTAAGAGACATTAATAAGCTCATTATAATCTCAATGCAAGCTCTGACAACATTATCTAAAGAATTTATCAATCTAGAGCACTTCAAACAACATCGTCAAATAGAGGAGATCACTTCCAAACCACCAAATCAAGAACCATTTGAGTTGAGAGCACTTCACAATATTACAAACCTAATTCCAAAACTATAGACCAAAAGATGTAAATGTAGAGGAATGCAAACTAGAATACATTGTCTCTATCACCATTGAATATACAAATAAAGAAAAAATTACTCTAGTGAACATAACTCCTTCAACTCATCATACCAAACACTCCAACTTGGAACATACCATCTTCAGACATGCCTCTAAATGATTATCAATCCATAGACAAAGATATTCATTATGTAGGGAATGTAGAATAAGCTGCCAGACCATTCTTACCATAGTCATAAACTTGAAGCATAACATATCATAGGCTCACTCAACTCATCATACCAGAGCACCAAACCATAAGCACTCTTTATGGAACACATATTCTTCTAGATTTGCAAGACTTGAAGCAAGAAAGTGGAGGAATACGAAGCAGATACAATTCTCCTAGTCCATAGATAACCAACTTTTTTGGATCAGTTCACAAACTAGTGAACTTCAATTCTTTCTCTTCATCAATCCCGTAGCTGTAATCTAGGATATATCACCCAAGGATGACTTTGAACAACCACATCAGATTTGCACATGCATAGGATCAATATAGTAGAAATGTGGAGCACACATCGGAGTACATTATAAACACACCCTAGAGCACATTTTGAACTTGAAATCACTTGTGTCCTTCAATTGCAACAACTTATATTGTGTTGACATCAATGAAAACACTAGTTAGACACATATTTACAACACATTCATGAACCATATACTGTGGAAGACCAAAGAACCATAGCCTATATGCCAAAGAGTCTTGGTTATTAACCTTGTCCTTTTTCATTCTTTTGTAGGCTACCTCCCTAAGACCCTTAGGGTTAGTTTTAAGCCCAAGGTCATAAATATTATCCCATTCTTCCACTATTAGGACCCTATTCCTATGGGAAGCCTTCTGTACGACCCATGTGTGAGGCCATTTTGTCTTTTTTGGCATCCCTAGTGTGGCATAAGAGATGTTACTGAAAACATGGGCCATTGGCACCATTAAGAAGGTGTCAGTCAAGCTTCAAACTATCTCTTCTTGAGTTTCCATCTCAAGATTCTGCTTCCTTACTTGATTCTATGCCATTACGATATTTTGTAGACTTTTGCAAATGCTTAATTTATCTCTATAACTTACCTTTTAATTTTTCTTCAGTGAAATATATACTCAAAATTTTCTGCAGTGTTATTATTTTGTATGCAATTTTATCCTTTCCTTATTCAAGAGTTGGAAACAATAACTGTTTTAAGTAATAAATTTGGCATGTATTGCCGACTCTTGCATGCATGGACAATGAATTCCTACTCCTTTGAAAAGACAATAATTCATGATGAAAATTATCCATTATGCCTTATGGCACTATCTCTTGGAAAATTAAATTGCAAATTGAAGGCATACAAAACTTTTTGCATTTTTTTTCATTTAATAACTCTAGAAGAATGATTAAGCAAAAGGGTGTAATGAATACATGAAAAGATTTGAGTTGATCCTTGGAGACTGAAAAACATCCATAGCATGACACTTACCACTCGACCATGTGGACTACCACTTGCACTTGCCACAAGTTTTAGCTACTTAATTACCCCATCTTAATTCGCATGTAGCACACACAACCTGGTGGGATTTCCAAGTTTGCACCTTTGGTGGGATTTTCGAGTTTGCACCTCTAGTGGGATTTTTGAGTTTGCACCTCTATCAGTATCATGCTTATCACACACATTGTACCTCAACTACCTCTATTGGTAATTGTGCTTATTGATAGAAGCAATGAATACTCCCATTAGGCTAACTAGCAATAGGTCTCAGGCAGCTTTCCTAGGGAAAATTTCTAGTAGGAATTTGAAATGTATGACAAAGAATAAGAACTCTTTGGACATAATTGCAATGGAATGGGTACTGGGGAAAGATTGTATAGAGTATGAGGACAAGTATCGTGTGAAAACTGATATTTGTTCTAATTTTGTTGCCTCTTTGCTCGACATTCAGGTACCAAAGTAGGTGGTACTAAGGCTTACCATGGAAATTTTTGCCAAGTGCTATCTTAGAGGCCTTGGGGAAATTATAATGAATGTCGTCTATGGCCTTGGAATTCCAACAACTAGTGATCTCCGTTGTCACATTGAAGAGGATGCAGTGGTGCCTTGGGTGCCATTTTTAATCCGATTTCACATGATGACCATTGGGGAACACCGCCAGAGGGTGTCTCATGCCTGCCGCTTCTTGCTAAGGTGCTACAATGTATTTATTTTCTATGATGTGGATTGGTTTACTGATTTAAGAAACCTGGTGTTTCCTCCACTTGTTGTTGCTGCTATCGATGCTCCTGTTGCCCTACTGTTGTTCATGTTGTTGTTCCTATTGAACCTGCAACTGTTGATGGTGATGAAGCTCCTACTGAATGAATGAACTCTTTTCTCCTCTCTTTATATATATGTATATATCAAAAATCTACTTAATATATATATACTCAAAAAGCATGGCCCAAGAGCCCTTTTGAATTATAATATCCCAAAGTATATATTACCGTATAATGAATATATAGCTCTTTTGTCAGGTTTTCTGTCTCGTTTTCCTTTTTCTTCTTTCATATTTCATGGGTTTTGTTTAATAAAGACTCGGTTGAACAAAACACAAAAAGATTTACATAATTACATATTTACACTATCAAAAGGTTAACAAAGCTAATTAAAAAGTTTGAGGTGAATTCCATTGACCGAAATTCCCATTTCTTCTTTTTCCATATTCTCTAATTTGAAGGTATTATATTTCTTGCATTTAATAATGTAGAAAGGACCTTCCCATAGACTATCAAATTTTCCATGTTGGCCAAACTTTGTGGCTCTCTCATTGAATTTGAGCAACAAATATCTACACTTAAGACCTTGGTCAGAGGTTTTCTTGTCAAACCACTTCTTAACCACTTGTTGATGGTTAGACATGTCTGTTAGCACATTTTCTCTTTTCTCTTGTACCTCCAATAATTTAGCCAACTGGACCTCCATGGCTCCATTTTTTTCAACCTCCAAAGACTTGAGCAATTGTATAGTGGGAATTTCCATAGATATAGACAATAGCGCTTCCTTCCCATATACTAGCTCATACAACGAAGTCTTTAAGACTTGCTTAGGGGTTATGCAGTCTACCTAGAGTGTTTCTTTAAGGTTCAAATGCCACTCCCTCTAGTGCTTAGACCCTATTCTTTTGATGAGTCAAACTACATTTTTATTAGTTGACTTAGCCATACCATTTCCCTATGGGTAATAGTTTGAAGATGTCTTTAGGAATATACCATGCTTAAGTGAAAATTGACATACCTCCAAACCTAGGAAGGCTTTTACATTATCTGAGATGATGGTCTTGGGTGGGCCAAACCTTGTTATCAATTTTTTGAGAAAGTTCACAATCTCTTCCTTAGTCGCGTTCTTCAGGGGCATGGCCTTGGTTCATTTGGTAAAATAATTTGTGGTTGTGAGGATCCATTTATGTCTAACACCAGAGGTGGGATTAATCATCCCAATGAAATATAATACCCACTGCGCAAAGGGTTCTTTAACCACTATCAGATTCAGAGGCATTGCTGAGTTCTTCCTCCTTCCTATGAAGAATTGGCATTCTTTTTAGGATTTAACTAGAGATTGTGATTCATTGAAAAATGTAGGCCAAAAGTACTTGACACACATAATTTTAATGGCAGTGGTCTTTGCAAAGAAATTTCCACCCATGGGACTACTATGAAATATTTCTAGAATTTTTTGTGCATGCTCTTGGGTTACGCATCGTAGAAGAACACCATTGAAACTCCTCTTGAAGAGAACCCATTTAATAAGAACATACCTACGGATCTACAATCTATAAAACCTCTTCTTCTAAGAATGGAGGTCTGCCAGATATTTCCCAGTCTGCATGAATCTCATTCTATCTTCCAACCAGTAGCCTTCAAACTTGAATTCATTAAGTAGAACTAACTTGGGTTGTTCCTCCTCAACTGCCACTTCTTCATCACGTGCCAAATACTCACATAATCCTCTTCCCCACACAGTCTTCAAGGGCTTGACCTCAATTTCATATTCAAGGATATTGGTTATCCAGTTGGCTCTTTTTTTTACGTTTTCTCCCTCCATTATGTACTCACGCACACTAGAATGAGCTACATATACGACCACCTTGCTGCAAGCTATGAGTTGTCAGAACTTTTTGATCCCCTTAACAATGAAAAATTCCTACCTCTCAATGAATTTGTACTTCATCTCATAGTCTTTCAAGGTCTGAGAGTGAAAATCTATAAGATGCTCTCCCTTTCCTTCATCATCCTTTTGGGTCAAAATAGTAACAATGATAGATTTTCTACTAAACACATACAACATGAAGTCTTTTGATAGGTCTAGGTTTATTAGTATAGGAGCTGAGGAAATATCCTCTTTGACCTTATCAAAGGCTTCCCTAGCCTCTTTTTTCATTTAAACAATTGATCCTTCTTGAGCATCAGGGTGATTGGTCTAATTAAACCTACAAAATCTGAAGTAAATTTGCTTACAAAATTTACCTTCCCTAGGAAGGACTAAACTCCTTTTTTGTTGACTGGAAGGGGCAATCCCTTGATTGTCTTCACCCAATCTAGATCAATAGCAATCCCATCTTTGGACACTACAAGCTCCAATAATTTTCCTTGGGGCACTCTAAAAACACATTTTTTTGGGTTCAGGGATATCTCGAACTCATAGAATTCTTTTAAAAAAAATCAAGATGATCAAAATGATGATCTTTTGATTTAGAGAATATAGTAAGATCATCCAAGTAGATCAAGATGATCCTATTAATCAATTCTCTAAAGTAAAATATCCATTACCTGTTGGAAGGTAGCTCCCCCATTTGAGAGACTGAAGGGCATTTTTTCATAGGAAAAAATTCCCCACTTAGTAGTGAACATTGTTTTTTGTCAGTCCTCTTCTTTGACCCAGATCTAGTTGTAACTAGAGAAACCATCCAGCAGAGAAAAAATTTCTAAGGTAGCCACCATTTTCAAGATTGACTCCATGGAAGGAAAGGGGTAGTGGTCCTTCAGGGATTCCTTATTCAAATCCTAAAAGTAAAAATAGAGGCAGATGCCCCCATTCTTCTTTCAAATCGTAACCAAGTTGGACACCCAAGTACTTGCTTGATTGAGAAGAAAATCCAAGAGTGGATTAGCTTTGTCAACTCTTGTGCCATTAATTTCTCAATCTTTGGATTTATTGGCCTATGCTTCTAGTGGAAAATTTTTGCTCCTTTCTTTAGTTCTATAGTATGCTAGATGACTTTGTGATCATATCCCTTGAGGTCATCATATGACCAGGCCACTACTCCTTTATATTTTTCACAAAAATGCATGAGCTGATCCTTGTCATGATACATAACGTACCCCCCAACCTTAATCTTCCTTCCATCATCAACCTAAAGATCTGCATAGTCACCTGTGTCAACTACAAACTTCCTCTTGTCATTCCTTGCATTGTCTTAATCAAATAGATTTTTGAGAGTGACAAGTCCCTTCAAAAGTTTGTTGGATCTTAGTTAAATAATTTTCCCTTCATAAGGTTCTACAATTTTTGGTTAGAGTTGATCAAAAAGTTCTTCTGAATGCTAAATCACTCACATAAAGTGTATGTTATCAATCAAGTTAAAAACAGGGTCAAATTGAGACCCTATAATCGTCATGCAATTTGTGGTTGCATTCTGCTCTCTAGGAACTGTCTGGATATTGAAGGCTTCAAAGCTTTCAGTAAGGTCCCAAACCCTATGTCTATAAGATTGTATGTAGACATTATTTGCTATGGAGACCCCTCAGAGTTGATTAACTATTAGCTCAGAGTCTCCAAACACCATTATTTGTTTAATGCCCATCCACTCCACAAGACTTAGACCTTGCATGAGGCCTTCATATTCAGCTTCATTGTTTGAATAGGAAATTTGAAAGTGAAAATATCTGAGTTTATTTCCATTAGATGGGGATGTCAAATATATCCTAGCTCTTGCACCAACTTTACATCTTGCTCCATCAAAATACAACATCCACAGCTCTGAGGCTTGATCGCCCTTGGATTCCTTCATCACCTTTAGAATCACTTGATCCTCATCATAGATAACATAAGTTACCAATCTGGTGGCATGATAATTTCCTAAAGGATCAATGTCTATAAATTCACTCAAGAGGACCTCTTCTTCATCAGTCTGATCTTATGTCACCTTCTCATCCTCAAGTAACTCAGTACAATGCATCTCATCTTTGGTGATAGATGTATGAGAAGCCTCAAAATTTATCATGGCTTCATCTGCTACATGTTCCAAATGCAAAGGTTCAAATACTATCTTCATCTTAGCTCCATGCTTGGTCCTAAGAATGAAGTGTGACCAATCTAAGGAATGATACCCACCTATCTTGGTAGTGAAGTCTTAGGATAAGCAAAGAATGAACGTGGGAGGGACATCACTGATCACAGTATCTTGTGGGACTATGATGCTAGGGTAGGAGAACAAAGTCAAGGGGAGGTTCTTGATGACACCCATAGTTTTAACCTTATTCCCATCAAGTTGTGTAACCCCTCTATTTAAAGGTTCATAGCTAAGTCTTAAGGCTTCAGCTATTTTCTTGGGCATGACTGTGGTGCTAGCACCAGAGTCAATCATAGAATTGTGCAACAATTTCTTACCCACTATGAGAGTCAAGAAGGATTTCAGTTTAGGCTTACCTTACTTTTGGTAGAGGCTTCCTCTCCATTATTTGTGAAGACTTTGGCCTAAGATGGTGAATCAATAGCCTTTGCTTTGGATGGTTGCTCTGTTGGCTCTATGCTTGCATCTTCCAATAGGGCCTTCTATAGCAACAACTTCTACTCTAGAATAGCTAGGATATCCCAATGAGATACATTAGTAGAGGCTTTATTCAATTTTTCCACCACATTGAATGGTAGCGGATTCAAATAATTTTGTTCCTTAGACCTTGTTATAACAATCTCCTTGTGTGGTTGAGATTTTTGTGCAATTACGGAGGTACTAGGAGCTTGGTTGGGAACAGTTTTGGGTTGTTGAGCAACTGGTTCACCCGTGAATCTCATCTTTGAGTGAGTGTTATAATTTTATTGCACTTGTGGGGCCTTTGGTGTGGACACATCATTTTCAAACGCTGCCTCTTCTTCTTCCATCCATGAGAAGAGCGTGTGATCAGGAGCTATATCTATTTCTTGCTCCAGGGACATTCCTTGCATTTGCACAGTGAGTACCAAATTTTCCATTTGTGGAGAAGCATATACATAACCTCTTGAATCTAACACAATGCCTTGACTACATTGTTCTGCCACTCTTTGCTATAATTTCCATGCAGACAATTTCAAGGCATATGTGCTTCATTGCAGGGGAAGCACCAAGGTTTGATGTCATCAACAAGATTATTTTTCCCTGCTACCAGTTCTCTATTAGAACTTGGGCATAAATTCTGTACTAGAGTAGGTACCATCACAATCAGATTATTTGTTTGAGTCTGTAGATTCGTGCATGCACCTCCTTGGAATTGGTTTTGCTGGTAGGAAGATCTTCTACCTTGTTAATTTTGGTAAGCTAGCTTCGGAGGCATGGACTATTGCCACTTGATATTAATTATTACATTTGAGAAGTTTTGCAACAACTCCTTGATGTCACTTATTTCATCTTTTGAGGAGTTCTATGTAGAAGCAACATTCTATGGTACACTCAGATATGCATACATAGATTGGGGAGGAGCATACGCACTAGTAGAAGCTATCTCATGTGTGGGAACTAACAACTCTACAAATATAGGCATAGAAGGCTTAGGTGGTAACTTTCTGGCATTGATCAAATTATTATTTTCCTTAACAACAATGTTATATGCATTTGGTAGGGTGTTCCCACCAAGGGATTAGATCTTCACCAAAATGTTAGTGTTGAGAGACTTTATATAGAACATGAATGCCAAATCAGCAGGTGGATGAATAGCAGTTTGAATCCTTTTCCAAGTTGTGTGAAACTAGGAATTGAAGTCATTCATGGCCTCCTATGGGGCCTACTTTATGGTCACTAACTGCTAGAATAGAAAAGATCAATCTCCATTGTTTGAAAACCGCTCGTAAAAAGGCTCTTCAAGCTGATCCTAGGTATCGATGGTATTGGCTTCCAAGGTGCAGTACCAATCTAGTGCCCTACCCTTGAAAGAGGATACTAGTAATCTCAATGGTACATTTTGATCAGTTATACCCTGCACTAAACACATGTCGACCACATCTTGCAAGTGATCGGATGGTGTTTTCGAGCCTTCACTAGTAAATTTTGGTAAAGCTTTTAAAGTAGACATTGGGATGGGAGCCCAAATGGCTAGTGCTACTAGTGCTATGAGAGGGATTTCAACATCCCATTCTATAAAATTTCTATTTTCCATTGGTAACGGGACTAGAGGAGGGGTTGGAACGTTTACTAGATGGGTTCTTGCTTGTACTGTTACCAACGGTGGTACTAGCATGCTAGGGTTATTTATTGTTTAAGATCTAGTAAAAGGTCTATTGCTCATACACCCACTTTAACTTTAGATACATTCAAAAAAAGTACCATTGGGCATACTAGAAAAAGAACTATTGATGCCTAAAATTACTAGGCAAATAGCCTTATGGGAAGCTCAATTAATGGGGGGACCACTTGCGCTAAACTGATTAACCTCTGAGTTTTAAAGAATCCAACTCTTCCTTGTATTGGGGGGTTGAAAAAGGGAAAAAGATGAAAATATATTAAAATAAAATCTAATCTAAGGTGATGCGCCAAGAATTAAGTATGTAGGCAGAGTAAATCTTATTTTCAGATGAGATTTGAGGGCTTGTTCAACAATCTGCATGTCCGAAAATAATAGAAAACATAGATGAAAATAATAAGAAGTTAATAAAATAACATAATATAACTTTCATATACATTCACTAAACAAGAAGAGTTCAAAACATGATTTGAACAAAAAAATTATATTGAAATTGTAAAAGCATTGCAGATAAACTACTCAGTACAACAAACAACACAGTATAATATCTTATCAATTAACTAAGAAAAAAAGAAGCTGAACAAATTGGCATAGTCTGTGAGTCTTAATACAATAATTCAAAAAATAACAAATGCCTACAGTCTTTCAATACTTTTTCTATATATTTTTGAACCCTTTTACTGAGAGTCAAAGCAGTATAAATAGATCCCTCCATCGCTTGAAAGAAAATAACTAAAAATATCCCTCAAGCACGAGCCATGCCGCCTATTTCAATGATTCTCCAAAAATGACACAACAAAAAAGATTTTGATACATGGCAATCAGTTGCCTCATATAAAGTATTCCCTTCACAATGATGGAAGTGGTCCTAGAGTGGAAGTAGCAAAATTCCCATGAAGACATGTGTCTAACCGTTTAAAGAATCAATTAGGACACATGGCATAGAGGCGGGGCCTCTCATTCTTCCTCCCTTCATTTGAGACTGAAGTCCTTGTGGAGATGACACATGGATAAGTCTACACTCCAAGCATTAACTATGGGGTCCACCAAAAAGGTGCCCGCAGAATGATGCAATGTGGCACATGTGTGGAGATTGGAAAAGAAGCTAGGGAAAAGAGTTCCCAAAGGTGTATGTTGTCTACATGTGGTGCAAGTGGATGAAGGCGCTATCAAAAGGGACCTAAAAATATGCAAACATGTAAAGTGCGGGCCAGGGCTAATGCAAAACCAATAAGAGGTAGCTTTAAGGATTCTAAATCCATAGTACTCCCAAGAAATTTGTGATCACAGTCAAGAAGAACATACCTTGACATCGATTTCATTTTGTACAACACATTAGGACATCAATGGTGTGAATAAATAGTAAATTCTTCCTGGGAGAATCAAAAAATCTGATTTGTATCTATCCTGAGTCAATCTTGGTAGCTAGTTGCAAATATGCCATCACTAAACATTCAATACCCACAAACAGGAGCAGCCAACTATTAGGGAAATCACAATTTGAATTGTTGTCGTTGATCCATCTTAATCGCACCAAGATCCAATGATCCATCACTCACTATCCATACTTTAAAAATTGACCATCAAATTATCAGTCATTCAAATCTCCATCATTGATCGATCATATCACTCAATCATAGGGACACCCACTATAGTCTCAGTGATGGACCGAAGTCACACCATTGAGAAATCCATCGAACCATTATTGGGACACCAACTTTACTCCCATCGATAGGGCATTGTCCTACTAACACCATTCGCTATCACCCTTGATGAGTCCCACCAGGCACACATGTCACCAGCATGACTCACAACAATGATGTGAGTCATCCAATCACATAATTGGCTAGTCCCACCACAATTGTTGCTCTATCACCAGGAATAGCTCCATAGTCTTTTCGATACCATATTTTCCACACAATGAAGTCATCGGGTTGTCGGGGGGACACCCCTCAAGGTCTTGCCAACAAACCTTTGTCATGCTGATAACACCCTATAAGATGTCACCTATCCACCTCATCACTAGGTCACCGCACATAATCCATCACAAGGATATGGATTTCCCCCTTATTCAATCCCATCATGCCACACATCTACACCATTATCATGACCGAGACCCACATTGAACACTTCCTTCCTTCCATTGCTCCATCCATGAGACACACATAGAACTTCATGTTAGAGTTTTTGAAGTTAGGAAAACCCATGACACATCGACAACACTAAGAGATCACCAAGTTAGGAGGTTTTGAAACTTTGAAACCCTCTGACAACAAAGAGAAAGCAAATTTGGGAGGTTAGGAAATCTTGAAAGCTCATGACTTGAGAAAAAGACAAAGCATTTGAAGGGTTCACAACTTAGTTCATGCCAAAGGTTTTATGATATAAGGGTTTTAAACCTTTTATATAGTCTTTTGAACCATAAATAGACAAAATGGAGGAAACTCAGAGGCACAGGTAGCAAAATTTATGGAAATGGCCATGGATTTTATAAGTACCACCAGAGGCTCTAGTTGTGGACACCTACTTCACAAAGTAGAGTGAAAATTCAAATCTTGGGAGAAGCATACCAAGCAACCATTAGGCAATGGAGTCACCCAAAACATACCACCTCATTCGATATCCCTAGGCCACCAAATTAAAAAGGGGGGTTAATATTTACCCTTGTCAAACACCAACCTTAAAGGATATGATCTTCAACTAATAATTATTTTTGTCACACCATAGCTGCACAAGTAGCCTCCTTCCTACAAAAACCAACATGTGATAACCCTTGAACAAGTGAGAACTTGCTCCATGTTTTTCTTTGTTTTTATATGGTAACCACATGACATATGCCACCTCACTTCCACCCATTTCATTTTCTAATTTTTTATTCGGTGACAAAAAATGAGAACACTAACCTGCACCATAAAAAACCTCTATCTCTTCGCACTTGCTAATCACTTCGCATGAATCAAGGCCAAAAGACAAAGCCTCAAACTCACATGGAATATAAAAATCTCCCATTCTATCATGCTAACAAGTAGATGGAAACTCATTCTCAGACAAGTCAAATTGAAAACTTTGAAGCTCAGGCACACAAGGGACATGAGCAACCAAAACATTACCATGATTTTGCTACTTATCAGGACTAAAAGAAACATGCTTGAAGTCATCAATGTTGATGCATACCTCCTCAAAACATCCATTCAGGTCATGAGGCATTTTATGTGAAGAGCTATACTCTTTAGATTGCCTCTCTTTTTCAACCCTTTCATAATCTGTTGAGGAAAATGTGTCACAAAAAATAGAACCATGACACACATATGTAGAACTTACCTCAGCAACATCACTTTTCCATAACAAACTTGAAGCCCATTAATCATGAGGAAGACTATGAGCTGCCACCCATGAACAAAAATATTTATATGCATCCATATGATCCATACAATCATACTCCTTAGGTGAAAACTTATCATAAATAACATCATTAGTTGTAGCAACATTTACTTCTTGCTTTTCATTTTTGCCTACAACTGCGTCTATGGTACCCTCATGAAAAAAAATAGTGGTAAATTCAAAACAAAAACTAGGGACAAAAGAAGGTGAGAGATCAAACAAGGTAAAAACCTCATGTTCATTACTTACTGTAGATATATCTTCTTCATCCATGTTACTACATAAACTAGAAGAATCATATCCCATGTTGTCAGACTCGAAGTCATCATTAGACTCATCATTACTACTCTCTTCCAGTTGAAAGTTTCCACACACTGTCACACTCATCTAATATAGCAAGAAATATCTCTTTCTCCATTGTTTCATCATCATCAAGAGGTACAAATGCACAAAATTCCTCTGTGGGATGCTCAAAAGAAGAATCTTCACCACTGCAAGATGCATCATTGTTCTTTTCTATACTAGCCAGACACTTAGAATAAGTTCCATCACGTAGTCTAGATAGGAAGTGGTCTCCATGCCTCTCTATCAACTTGTTCATTATTGAAAGCAAACCATCAATTTCTCCAACTTTTGAAGGCTTCCATCTTTGTGGAATTGTACTCATACCTAACTCAAGTCTTTCACAAAACAAATCAACACATGTTGGTTCATCTGGCCTTTCTAATTATGGTATAGCAAACCAACATTCCATGAACTTGTCATGAAAATTAGATGGGGAACCATCCCTATATCTCTCTATATTCCATAATTCATCTAGAGGTGATAAATTTTAAACCTCAGACTCATATTCTGCTTCAACTTCCTGACTATGCAGAGAACAACTATCAAATAGATGACTATTATTCACTTCACAAATTGATTTGTGAATATCTCTTTAAATTGATGCCATGAACAAATAGAATGCAAAGGAAGATTATTGAACCATTCCTTAGCATTATCTTCTAAAGTTCTTACAAATAGCTTCACGACTACATCCTCTTCTTCTATTTGATTTTCCACTAACAAGTCAGTGAAATCTTGCCAATGTCTTGATGTTGATTCTTCTAAACTGCCTCTAAACTTAGGCAAATATGTCTTTATCTCTCTTGGCATAGAGTGTGGATAACCATGGATTTTAATGCAATCCAGAGGGTTATATATCTTCAAAGAAAAAGGTTTTCTTTGAGGATATGATTGTGGTTCACACATGATAGAATAACTAGTAGAGGGGGAATCCATTTGATGATACATTTTAAACATTAACCCTCTACAACTAGCTACAGAATATCCAACTTCTCTTTTCCCTTTTGAACTAGTGCCTTAAAGAACTGGAGAAGGGACAATATTTACCATAACTTATTGTTGGCATTCATACAAATGCTGCAATAGAAAATACCTGAAAAATATTGCAACCAACTCTTCTAATGATTTGGAATATTTTGCAGAGTCACCACCTCTTTGAAAGAGGAAAATATCTTCAAGTAGTAGAGAGATCCTTCCAAGATCAATTATTTTTTGAGTTCTCTCCACCAGTAGAGTACCATACTTCAAGAACACACCAAAAATGTTGCAACAACGTCCCTCTTCAAGTATTCAGGTCCCTTTATAAATCTCTATCTTCCTTAATGAGGTAGAGTGTATTTGCAGTTGCAGATTCACATGCTTATCTTTATCTTCCTTAGAGCATGTGGTTCACAAAGAGGCAGAGCATATATTCATTTTCTCACCCAAATTTTTTTATTTTTTTCTCCCCAATGCCGATAATCTGTTGGCTCGGATGGCTCTTTTGATAAGACTTTCTGAAACCAAGACTCTAAGTTCATCCCTAGTGGAGTTGCCAATATGTTGGTTTTTCCAACTAATGGTATAACATTTCCTTAAGGGTAGCTACTCCTTATACTTAGAGACCCTAGATCAGTGGCCAACAAATAGGAGATGAGTGATTAGCAAGCCTCTCCTCTACACTTTAGGATCTGTGAGACTAAGGTGGGTATCCCTATACATTAATTCAGATCATCGCACTACAATGGTGGAAGGCTTTCAATGGGATAAATCATCTACACAACTCTCCCTATTAGTAATGATTTGTGGTAGTGTGGAAAGGGAAACATGAAAGAAAATCTAAACTAAGAAAGTAGGAAATGTTCTTAAATTGAAATTTTTGATTCTACCCTAGCCTTAGACTTTGTGAATCTCCTTGACCAGTGCCTAATATACATGGAGTCGGGAATGAAATAAAATCCTATAATAGACCAACCATGGATTCTCATAACCCTACTACCTTGCAGCAGGAAACCAACAAAAGGACAATCATCATGTTACTTAGTTATCCACACCACACTACATTACCTTCATTACCTCTATGCAAGCAATTGCACCACTCCTTGAATGATAGGAAAATACAAACATAACTCAAACAACAAGTGTGTTTGAAGCATCAAAACAACCCTTGATTATGTTGATTCAAAAGATAATGCATATAATATTTGCAGAACATATAGATTGAAATATATAATGAAGTAGAATAAAAATGTTGTATGGTGGTCATTTTTTGTTATTACAGAGCATGGTTCATTAAATTCCCTATCTATGCCCAAAGGAATTACCCTATTCAACTTGAATCAAAGCAAAGACTCATAGAAAGCATAGAAACATAATCTAGTAGGGAAACACTACACCAAACCACTCAAGTTGGAGAGTAGAAGTCTAAAACCCTACAAAAACAACAAAATATACCTTTATAGTGTAGGAATAATTGAGAATTTGAATTGAAACCCTAACCATAACTCAATCTAAGTTACAGAAAGGATTAAATCCAATCAAATTACAAACATGAATAATTCCCCTAAAAACTAAAGTAACAACCAGCCATAAAGGCTTTTGACTCCTTGAGCGCACTCCATTAGAGTCGTTCATGAATGTAGGAATGGTACTACTAGGAAATATGTGATCACAGTCAGGAAGAACATACCCTAACATCAATTTCATTCTTTGTAACACATCAGGACATAAATGGTGCCACTCAATAATAAATTCTACCTAGTAGAATAAAAAATTCCAATTTGTATCTATCCTAATTCGATCCTGGTAGCTGGTTGTAGATATGCCATCACTACACATTCAATACCCACAAATAGGAGTAGCCAATCATTAGGGAAATCAAATTTTGAATTGTGGTCATTCATCCATTTTAATCACACCAAGATCCAATGATCCATTAGTCACTTTCCATACTTTAAAACCTGATCGTTAGATTATCGATCATTCAAATCTCCACTATTGATCAATCATATTGCTCTATCACAAGGACACCCACTACAGTCTCACCGATGGACCAAAGTCACACCATTGAGAAATCCATCAAATGATCACTGGGACACCAACTTCACTCCCATCAATAGGGAATTGTCCCACTAACACCATTAACTGCTGCCCTTGATGAGTCCCACAAAATATGCATGTCACTATCATGACTCACAACAATGATGTGAGTCATCCAATCATGCAATCGAGAAGCACCACCACAACTGTCACTCTATCACCAAGAATAGCTCCAGAGTTCTTTCAATACCATATTTTCCACTTGATGAAGAAATCATCGGGTTGTTAGGGGGACACCCCTCAAGGTCCTACCAACAGACCTTTGTCACATCGATAACACCTCAGAAGACATCACCTATCCACCTCATCGCCATGTCACCACACATAATCCACAACAAGGATCTGGATTCCCCCCTTAATCTCATCATGCCACTCATTTGCATCATCACCATAATCGAGACCCAAACTAGGCACTTCCTTCCATCACTCCATCAGTGAGACACACATAAAACTCCCCTTGATGATCTAGTGTCTCACCAACAACAAGGAGAATGCCAAGTGGCGAAAAACCTAAACTTAAGAACCTCATGTCAGAGGTTGCAAAATTAGGAAAACCTGTGACACATTGACAATACTAAGAGATCACCAAGTTAGGAGATTCTAAAACTTTAGAACCTCGTGACAACAAAGAGAAAGAGAAGTCAAGAGGTTAGGAAATCTTGAAAGCCTATGACTTGAGAAAAAGACAGCATTTGTAGGGGTCGTGGCTTAGTGCACGCCAAGGGTTTTATGATATAAGGGTTTTAAGCCTTTTATGTAGTTTTTTGAACCCTAAATAGACAAAATGGAGGAAACTTAGAGGCACAAGGGGAAAAATTTATGGAAGTGGCCATGGATTTTAAAAGTAGCACTAGTACCCCTCAATCCCATGAAGCCCCCTCACATTGTGCCACTTGAAACAATATCATGGCTTGAGAGATCACCTCTAATCTTTGCTAGAAGATTATTTGTGTTTTCATCGATGTCAACCTCTAGAATAGTTGGGGAGATTGTTTGAAATTGTTGGTAAGTGTTGTCATCAATTTCAAGTGTGAATGTGTTGTGGTTTGATGTCACATTGATGTCAATCTCTAGTGTGGTGTTGAGAATGTATTGTAGATGGGTAGATTTTTTATGTTGTAGATATTTTGAGAAGGTACTTTTGGTTTTGTTGATGTAGCTATTTCACTTGGTTTCCAAGTTATTTTGATAAAAAATGAATAAAAGAGTGTACAATGTGAAAGAGGTGTGTTATGTGTTGATTTCTAAATTTCTTCACAGTTTAATATATTCTTGTGTGGTGTGTATGTGATGATTAGAGGTGTTCAAAGATGTTATATCCAAATTTTTAGGTTATGGATCATTCTTTATTGCAATATTTGTTTGACAGTGTGTCTGCACATGTCGAAGGTTGTCTAGGAGAAATGAGGTTAATCCACATTTCTCCATAGAGAGGTTTCTTTTCTTATATATTTAGTCCTTGAACATTCATATATTTTCTACATCTATCTTTCCTTGGATTTTCTAGTGTTGAGTTGCTCCACATGTTTAGTTCTTGTGTTGGAGTGTTGTGGTAGTGCATCCTCTTGCATAGGATGAAGGTATTCTCAATTCCAAGTGGTTGTGGTAGTATTGCAATGTAATATATTAATGATAGAATGTTGTGTAAATGTTTTGACGTGTTCATTTTTGGTCTGCATATTTTTTTTATACCTAGAGAGGTGTGTATGTGATCACTTGTTAGTGTTAGTGTAGGTTTGGATGACTTGGTTGTTGGCACATGGCTTTAATGAGGTCGACTTTGGCTACTTTTTTTGTCATTGATGGCAACTTGAGTCTACAGTTTGATCTGCAGTATCAGTTGTGCTTATACTAGTAGAGAATCTAAGTCTCTATATTCTACTAGTAGAGCAAGTAAAGAACAAGACATGCAATTGGTATGTTGATCTGACTACTTCATTGGATCACTATTTTGAACTGTAGATCTCCAAGGAAGGTACAATTCATTTCTAATTAAAGATTTAAGGCCGATATGGCTAATATAAGTAAAGAATATTATATTTTGTTGAAAGGCTGACATGTATTGAATTTTTGGGTTAGCGGATATATAAGGAAGATCGGTAATTCACTTTGTGTATGTGTGATGTGTAGAGAGATGTCTATATGCGTAAAAAGTAGTAGAGTAGTTGATTAGTGTTTTTAGCAGGAGAACAAAGCAGAGTAGAACAAATTTGAGCAAAAGGTCCAAAGTTAGATTGTGCGCTTCAGTGGAATTGAATCTGGGCATTTGTAGATGCTATATTCTTAGTTCAAATTTTGTTGTAATCTATATTATAATTGTATGGTAGTGAGCCTCTTTCTTGAGCAGTGAGCTCTAGGCAGTGTGGCTGAATGCAAGTGCATTTCCCTCTTTTATTTTACTTTTAACATAGTAAACTTTGTGGATTAATCTCCACCATGGTTTTTCCCCTAACAAGGTTTCCACATAAAAATATCTGGTATTATGGTGATTATTGATATGACTGCATGTTTTCATCTGTTATGTTCTATTATTTTTGTTGATGGTTTTTAGATCTGTTTTGTAAATCAAAATTTTTGAACACTGATTCACCCCCCTCCTCTCAGTGTTCCTTGCATCCAACAATTGGTATAAGAGTAGGTTCCTCTTTTGAAGCTTAGCAGCTTGAGGTGAATCTTGAATTACAATGGATGCGGGTGGTCTTCAACAACAATTGATGGTGGCACTTGATGATCTTGATCAATCTAAGGTAGAGGTCATGGAACTTAAGGAAAATCTTGCAGATGCCAAAAAATTCATTCAATCACTGAAGGAAAAGATAAATGACTCAAGGGAAAAGAGAAAGGAACTTTCTGATCAGTTGAAGTAGAAAGAAAACAAAGGATTGGGTGATGTCCATTTGAACCAAACTCTAAAAGAGATTACAGGAGAATGTGAAAAGCTAGCCAAGGACAATGCAACCCTAAGACTTGAAATTAAATTTGTGGCAATGAAGTTTACTAAAGAGATTGAGCAAAGAAAGAAGAATGAGGAGAATTTGGCCCAGTCCCTTAGAGAAAAATCTAAATAATGCAACATAATTAACAATAGATTTATCCGATTGGAGATTAAACTGCAACAATCCAGGAATAATGAACGAGAGCTTGAGAGACAAATAGTCATTCTTGGAAATGAGCTTGCTACTGCAAATGAATTCAAAGAAAAGTTTAGGATAAGTTCTACCAAGCTTGAAGAAATAACCAAAAGTCAGAAGGATATAAATGATAAGCGAGGTCTTGGATATGAGAAGGGAGAATGCTCCGGATCTGAACAGAGGAATCATGAAAAAGAAGAACAAAGGAAGAAGAAATTCGGTAAGGAAACCTAATGCTCAAATATTTAATGGATATTTCTTTGTTTGTAATAAATTTGGACATATGGCTTCTTAGTGTAGAAGAAAGATAAGCCCTAGTAAGCCATCATTCTATTGTCAATGTTTCAAATGCAAGAAGTTTGGTCATAAGGCTTTAGAATGTAGGAGTATGACTGTCAGTACTAGTAACATTAAATTCTATACCTGTGGAAGATTTGGACATGTTGCTAAACAATGTAGGTCAGGAGGAAATCAGTGGAATGGATGGTACAGGCAGAAAGGTCTAGTGTATCAAGGAAGAAATTCACAAAAAGACAATAAAGGTAAAGCAAAAGCTTATGTGGAAGAAATAAAAGATTAGATGAAGAATAAATGGGTGAAGAAAAGTGAAATAGATGAAGGAAATAAAGTTGTACTGGAAGATCCCTCTAGTAGCTCCTATGGCAATTGATATCAGGCCAAGGGCCTAGGGGGATTTTTTCATGAAAATTATTTTCCCACCTCTGTATTGTTGGCATCGAATCTATGGATTTCATCAGTCATTGTGTTATCCATTAATGAAAGTATTTGCAATGATATGATGAACTGGTTGAAATGGTATAAGTCTGAAGTTGAATTCTTAGTTTGTTTTCTGAGTTTGGAGTGTAACCGGTACTTCTAGGGAAACACATTTATTGCAGAAAAAAGTAAAGTTATACAAGGACATTTTGAACCCTATTTCAGCACCAAGCATTGAAGGAGAATAGTTCAAGAGCATTTTTCTGCAATATTTCAAGGTGCGAAAGGTCATTCTAGTGGTGAATCTCTAGGTATTCCTACTAATCATTGATTTTACATCTATTTTGTAATTCATACAACTCTGTTCGGAATGAAACATGAAGCAAATCAAAGGTACCATAACCCTAGACAAGTATTGCAACTAGAAGATAAGGGATGAAAGAAATTTGTTGTCACTCACTGATTTTAGAAGGCTTAAAGGATCAAAGCAGAAGAATTTGGATATATGGAATGACTATCCTCATTTCGTTAATGCAGAAGTGATTCAATTTTTCTTGAACAAATTAGATGGTGATATTCTTAATTTGGATAAACCATATAAAATTACCAAGGGTGTGATCAAAAATTTAATTGGCTTATGCAATGTCGGTGATGTGCCGAAGAAGAAGTTGATTCACAATATGGAGGTCAAATCCCTAACCGAAATAAGGGGAGATCAGAGGGCTCTAATAATTTCATCAATTAAAGATCCTCTGACAAGGTATGTGGCTTATGGAGTCTCATACAAAATTTATTTTAGAAACCGAGAAGGATCAACCTCAGTAGGTGTTGCATATATCACCCACAAAATGATAATTGAAAACGAGGACTTTGATCTATGTAGTATGTTGAAGGAGAAACTATTGGAGGATGTTCAATTAATGAAGGATATTGGCTATCAATTCAAGTTTGGTACTCTTGAAATATGTATTGTGATGTACTTTCTAAATTGTTTGCCATTGAAGGACAATGTAGTGTGCGGAGAGAATATGTCGATTTGTAAGAAAATATTCAATCATTACAATTCTTTTGAAAATTGTGAACAAGTGTATGAAAGTTTCCTTAGAAAGGTATTAGAAAGGTTTGGAGAAGATGTCCCTCTTCCGGAAAAAATAACTGAATGTGGATCATCTTCTAGAAAAGGAGAGAAAAAGAAGAAGAGAGAAAGAGATATAGTTGGTTTCACTCCTCTAGTACCCAAGTCTGCAAAGTTTGAAGAGAAAGGGAAAATTCAAGTGGTTGTGGATGTAGAAGATGAAGTTTTTGAAAAATGTATTCCAAAATATCAACCAAAACTAGATGAACTAGAAACAATAATACTTGAAGACAGTGATGAGGAAAGTGCTTTGTTTAAGACAAAGATAATGTAAATCATTCAGGATGAGGATGATATGAAAAATATATCCGGTATATGGCTGAATGGTCCATCTTATGAGCATGATTTAACTGAAAATTCTTTGGCAAGGTACTTAATTGATAATAATATTGAGTTGGAAATTTTGTAGAATGTACTCATCGAAGAACTCATTGAATGTGTCAAGATATCTATGGAGTATGTGCCCCTGGAAAGGAAGGAAGAAGAAATGATTTCTCATTTAAAAATGAAATTTAGATTGTCTCTTTCCAGATTAAAGAAGAAAATGAGTGAGCTGAGATGGTGTATTGATTCTACAAATATAGTCTTTAACTATTGTCTTAGGTGGCCTCATGTGGTAGGAAAGTACAAGGATAAGCTTGAAGAGATTGAAAGTGAGCTTGTCAATGCTAGATAGAATTACAGTATGCTCTTGGATAAGAATGGAAATGTGAAGAAGTCTATGATTTATAGATTGAGCATGCAAAATTTCATATTGCTAAGAATGCTCTCATTGATGCTTTTTGGAAAGTCAAAGATATAATTGAAGGGAGATTAGAAAAAATGATTGAGACTCTTAAATTAGAAGAGGAACTAGAAGCAACAATCACTATTCCTATGGCTCTGGTGCAAATAATCAACAAAACATTAGAGAAAAATAGTCTAATCATAGCCATTGGGATTGCAGTGGATTCCTAGAAGAAATTCCTTCTGGAATTGAAAGCTAAGTATAAAATAATTTTCTGTATTTTCGTAGCAGTTGTCAAATTTTGATCAATTTTTGCATCAGTATTTGGGATAGAATGGAGTAAGAGATAGTGTAGTAAAATATTTCAAAGGATGGGATAAGGAAGAGAAGTGTAGAGTGGATATGGTAGAGCTTTGTCATTGATGTCAAAGGGGGAGAGAATGAAGTGAAAAATTTCCTAACATCCAAAGGGGCAATAGTAGTTTTGGCTTTAATATTTCTTTTTGGTTTTTGACACTTAGTAAATTCTTCACTAAGTGTTGCCATCAATGCCAAAGGAGGAGATTGTTTCCATATGGCTTTGATGAGGTCAACTTTGGATACTTGTGTTGTCATTGATGGCAACTTGAGTCTATAGTTTGATCTGCAGTATCAGATGCACTTATACTAGCAAAAGAATCTAAGTCTCTGTATTCTAACGATAGAAAAAGTAAAGAACAAGACATCCAGTTGGTATGTTGATCTAACTACTTCACCGAATCACTATTTTGAAGTGAGGATCTCCAAGGAAGTTACGCTTTGTTTCTAATTAAATATTTAAGGCTGACATGGCTAATATAAGAAAAGAATATTATATTTTGTTGAAAGGTCGACATGTATTAAATTTTTGGGTTAGCAGATATATAAGGAAGACCAGTAATTCACTTTGTGTATGTGTGATGTGTAGAGAGATGTCTATATGTGTGAAAAATAGTAGAGTAGTTGATTAGTGTTTTCAGCAGGAGAATAGAGTAGAGTAGAACAGATTTGAGCAGAAGGTCCAAAGTCAGATTGTGCACTTCAATGGAACTGAATCTAGGCATTTGTAGATGCTATATTCTCAGTTCAAATTTTGTTGTAATCTATATTATAATTGTATGGTAGTGAGCCTCTTTCTTGAGCAGTGAACTCTAGGAAGTGCACCTGAATGCAAGTGCATTCCTCTCTTTTATTTTACTTTTAATAGAGTAAACTTTGTGGATTAATCTCCACCATGGTTTTTCCCCTAATAAGGTTTCCACGTAAAAATATCTAGTGTTATGGTGATTATTGATATGACTGCATGTTTTCATTTGTTATGTTCTATTATTGTTGTTGATGGTTTTTAGATTTGTTTTGTAAATCAAAATTATTGAACACTAACTAACCCCCCCTCCTAGTGTTGCTTGCATCCAACAATAGCATGCTAGCGATAATTGCAGAGGTTGTTTGTTGTTTGTGGAAGCATGAAAAAGTGTGTTGGTGTAGATTTGGGTCCTAGTTAACCCTTGGTTTGAATTCACCTATTTCCACCATGGAAGTGTTTGGTTCTGACCTATTTTGGTGTTGCATGTTTGAGGTGCATATGTTACATTGACACTAGCCTTAAAGAGTTGTTTGAGGTCACCAATGGTATAAATGCAAGTTGAAGGTTTTGTTGAGTTGTGTGGAAATTGTGATGTGAATGTGATCAAGTGTGATCATCTGAGCGTGAGAAGAAGGTGTCTACATTTCAATGTGCTTGAATTTGCTAGAGGTAGTGAGCGAAAGGTTGTGGATTTTATAGAGTTCTAGTGGTGGATCTTCATGTTGCTTTGAGATAGTAAATTTCTCTATAATAGTTTCTTCTATTCTTCTTTCTTTTGGATAGTGATTCCTTTTGGTAGTGATCCCTTGGTAGTGAGAATTTCATCTTTTATGGGTAGTGAGCCTAATTGTATTTGATATTTCTATTCATATATATATGTGAGCTAATCCTTATTGTGATTTTTCCCTTCTTAGGGTTTTCCATGTAAATATGGTGTTCTATTGTGTCTGGTTGTATTTGCATTATCGTTTCATATGTTTACATTTTTCTAATACTTAATGAGATTTTAAATTTTGATAAGGGTTTGAAAGTTAATGAGGGATTGAATGCTTTAATATACAACTGATTAACCCTCCCTCTTAGTTTTCTTGTGCATCTAACAATTGGTATCAAATTCTTGTTTCTTTGGAATAAGCTTAATCATTTGAGGTAGATCTGATGATGCATAAGAAGGGTGTCAAAGCTCCTATATTTGATCGAATGAATTATGCTTACTGGAAAACTAGTATGGAATCCTTTCTTGTCTCTCTTAGATTTGGAGTTTGGAAATCAATACAAAAAGGATATACCTTTCTTTCTAATGGTGCATAAATTTATTGACATCAAGGATTATGAGAAAAATGGAAAATAAAGCAAGGAATGTTATTCTAAGTAGTATTTTTGATTTAGAACTAGGAAAAGTGATAAGTCTCAAAACTGCTAAAGAGATCTGGACAAAGTTGGAGAGAATTTATTTAAGAGATGATAAGGTGAAGAAAAAAAGGATTCAAAATTTCAAAGCAAAATTTGAAAACCTAAGGATGTCAGAAGATGAAGACATTATAGCCTACATGCTCAGATTGGATGAATTTGTTAATGTCATCATTGGTCTTATTGGTAAGATGGAATAAAGTGGAGTTGTGAAAAATGTACTGAGAACTCTTCCTAAATTATATAGTTCTAAAGTTTTTTCTATTAAGGAAGCTTATAATTTAGATCAATATTCTAGAGATTAGATGTTTGGTGCTTTAATTTCTTATGAATTGAGAGAGTTTGGTGAAGATTGTACAAAGAAATAAATTTCCTTTAAATTCAACAAGGTAGAGAAGGATGATGAATCAGATCTTGATGATCTTGATGAGGTGAACGAAAATTTGGTAAGGAGATTAAAAAGGGGCACTAGCAAATACAGAGGTAAGTTACGCTTTAAATATTTCAATTGTGGAAAGATATGTCATTATGCTTCTAATGTTTAGTCAAAGTTGTAAATGATAAACATAAGGATCATAAAGGGAAATCTATCAGAAAGAGGTATTATGTTGAAAAAGATAATGGTGTATTTGATGATGAGGAATTAGACTATCCTAATGAATATAGTTATGAATACTTGTTCATGGCTCTAAATGTTGGAAATAATTATACTAATCCTAAATGATGTGTTACAATGGTGAATTCCTTTCATGCGAGAGAGGAGAGAAATTACTAGATAATTGATAGTGGATGCTCAAATCATATGACATGTGATAAGAGTAAGTTTGTTAAACTTCATAAGTATGATGGTGGCCTAGTTAAGTTTGGTGATGATACATCTACTAAGATCTTTGGAAAAGGTTCAATTAGTTTTTGTTGGTGTAAATAAAGTCTTGTACCTAGTTAGTTCATTACTAGGGAACTTATTTACATCTTAGTTAAGTTTACTTAGGTCATAGGAAGGAATCTTTCTAGAAGATGTTAGTTGTTATCTTATCCTTTGAAAACTACTACATGTGAACCTAGGTAAGTGTGATTATTTGTCTCATGTCATATAAGTAAGAAACTTGTCATAATCCTATGACACCTTGCATCTCACCTTGGCTATATAACCAAGGGGTTTCTCTCATTTGTAATCAATCATCAAATCATATCATTGACATTGAATACATTCTATTCTTGTCACATTCTATTCTCTCTCTTTTTGTGCTTTCCATTTGGTCCATATATCTTGGCATCTATATCCAATTCTAACATGGTATTAGAGCGGGTTGGGTGCCATTGGAGAGTCTTTTTCTGAAGAGAGATACCAGATTTGGGGGTGTTCCATTTTTGGCTCTTTGTTGCATATTCATATCAGAGCTTGTTGGTGCAAATCTAAGCTCACCATTGTGTCTGGAAGGTTCAAGAAAGTCAATTTTTACTTTTGTTTCATCCAAATCAGACATGCGAGGCAAAATCTATGAGGGTTTGAAGCTGAAGTGTGGTTGCTAGATCTAGAAGGTAGCTACATTTTTGGAGCATTTTGGGTCAAATCTGACCTTGCCATCGCATCCAGAAGGGCCAAAAACCCTAAGATCGACTGTCAATTTGTCCATTTTGGAGTAGTTGTCTGGTGAGGCAAAAAAAAAATTCCCAAAGAGCCGTACGACCCTCAGGTCATCCTTATGGTGGACGGTATGATATTTTTCAAAAAAAATATATTTCAATTTTTAATATTTTTCTGAAAAAAAATTCAAAAATATTAGCTATATTTGGTCAAATATTTTTCTCTCTGCAAAATTTGTATTTAAAAATCAAATTTAAAAAAAATCATTTTTTTTTTAAGTCTACGGATTGCAGACTGGTACAGTAGACTGTACCGCGTACCGCCGTATACTTGTGGGTTCACCCGTCAGGCGCGACGTGGCCATAGGCCGTGGGCCCCACCACCCCCAATCAATTTACTGGCAGGCAGTTAAAAGAAAGCCGATGGGAAATATAAAACTGATGACAATCAATAATTCCAGTCGGCGATTGAATAGAGAATATTCGATAGAATATTCCTAAAGAATATTCCAAATTCCAGTGGACGGGACTAGATCCGACGGCCATCAATTTTAAGCAAGAGATTTTTGGTGGCTTGATGGACATCAAATTTAAGCCAGTGATCAGCTGATTTCAGCACCATGTCATCAGTTTTTTAAAAAAAATTGCCCCCCTCACCATTGGGCTTTTTGATTTTTTAGTCCAACTTTGAATGCTAATATCTTAGTCATACGAGCTCCTTTTTTCAAGATTTTTTTTTTAATTTGGGATAATTTTTCATGCTCTACATAGTGGTACAATTATTTTCTAGTTTTGGTGTCTGGGTTTTCCAAAAATTTCAGATTCTCATAGGTGTTGTTGCTTCATCGTCATTTTGGGAACTTCGGGAGCTCATATCTTGCTCCTACGGTAACATTTTTGGGTGCAGTTTTTTTTTAAAGTGCATAATTTTTTCTATACTTCTCACTAGTATGATCAAATTGATATTATTGTATGCCAAAAATTGTACTTGATTTTGTGGCCTATTTTGGGCATTTGCATGTACCAAGATCAAGACCACTTCGCTATTTTTGGCAAGTGGAAATTGTAAACGCACTACTCATAAAGTGCCAAGCTCATATATTACTGGGGGGGTTCTTTTATTGAGTGAATTTTGGGGGGATTTTTCTTGTGGTTGTGGTTGCATTCCTCTTAATTTGTGTTCTTGTTTCATCATGGATCCATCTACAATTCCACTTCTAACACCTTACAACTATCCTAAATGGAAATCTGAAATGAAAAAACTTGGTAAGAGTAAAAAGATTGTATAGGATAGTTCATGGGCTTGATGGTGAACCAAAAGATGAAGTTAAAAAGAATAAGTGGTTGAATAGTTGTGAAGAATCCATTGGCTATTTGTGCTTGTATGTCTCTCCTGAGTTGTTGTTTCACATTGAGCATTTGGATACACCTATGGCTATGTGGACTACATTGTCAGACTTATTAGGGAATAGATGAAATTCCAAGACATTTGTTGGAGAATGAATTAATCAGTCTTAATCCATGTAATTTTGACAACATACAGGACTTCATCACCAAATTCAATTCACTAATAACACAATTGAAGGATTGTAAAATTGAGAAATCAGATACACAATTGATCTTAAGTGTTCTTTCAAAGCTAGGACCTGAATATTCAGTGTTTGTGTCTACTTTCTATGCTACAAAGAATGCCTTTGGGAGTGAGTTTAAGATGCCTTCCTTTGAAGATTTTTATATGCAACTCACTAGGGAGCAAGATAAGCTTATTCAAATGGGTACAAAATCACATGCCTTGGTTGCAAAGGATGAGAAGTCTTCAAGTGGCAAAGAAAAGAAAAAGAACAAGCCTAAGAAGAACACACAATCCACATTAAATTCCACGGAAGAACATAAAGATTCATCTTCAAAAGATAAATCATCTAAGAAGGAGAGGCCTTTTTGTGCATATTGCAAGAAGGATGGCCATGAAGAACATTATAGTTATAAGAAGGATATTCATGAATTGAAGAATCTTCTCAAAAAGAATCACATTGATTTTCCTTCTAGAATGTCTGAATCTTCTTCTCCTTCTACTTCAAAATAGTCTAAAAAGGATAAAGGTCATGTTGACTTTGCATCTTCATCAGGATATAAAGGACAAGCTCTTTGTGCTCTTTCAGGTCTAGGATCAGGGAGATGGCTTGTAGATTCAGGAGCATCACATCATATGGCATCTTCATAGTCTATATTCTCTTCATTTCAGCCTTGTTCTATGTCTCCTATCTTGATGGGAAACAATACATACATGAGTGTAACAGGGAAGGGATCTATTAGCTTTCGGGAAAATACTTTTCAAGATGTTTTGTGTGTTCCTCATTTGAGGAACAATCTTCTTTCCATTTATTAGATTACACATGGTGGCGATGGGATAACTGTGGAGTTCACTCTTGATTCAGTCATCATTCAAGACTTGGAGACTAGAGAGATTATTGCTAATGGGGTGGTTGATCATTCATCTCAGTTGTATACCTTTGCATAGTTTGCTTTTGATGGTGACATTTGGCTCCTTGAACTTGGGAATTCTCACATTAGATCCAGTTCTTGAGCCATGCATTTCATCTCCTCCATCTATTGTTGTAGTTGATGATGCTTGTGATTCCATAGTTTGGGTTCCTAGTGATATAGTGCAGTAGGATGCTCATTGTCTTCTAGATATAACTACTTCGGATGACTTCTTGACAGGTATTTCAGACTTGTTTGTGGAGTCTCATCTTGCAGATTTGGAGGACACCATTGATGTCATACATCTTCTATTTGATGGAGAAGAACCTTCTTCAGTTGTTGTGAGGGAACACTTTGACCCTCTTGTTCATTCTCCACATGATCATTCTTCTCAGATTGGCATGAGTGTGGATTCTTTTGGACATCATTTGGAGGAGGATTATTTGTCTTTAGAGTGGATATCTTTGTCTTTGTATTGTGCTCTATATTCATCTCTACTTGATGTTGGATTGTCCTCTTCAATAGTGTAGCCTAGAATGCCTGTTTGGAGTGTGTTAGATTTTGGCATTGACATGGAGACACTTGAGCATGCTTCAAAGACAACATCATACATCGTCTATCTTCATGATATCATGCATACATCCATGGTTTTGTTTCTTCCTAAGGGGAGGAACGTTGTTTGACGATATTGGATCATCTTCAACATTCAATGTCGAGCTTCTACCATCATTGCAGGTTACTCAACATTGAGGGGGGCCTACCTTGTCTCTCTTCTACTTCTCTCTTATGGGGGGGTATTTTTCCTCACATGGGATTTTTACCTTCTCATTCTTCATTGAGAGCATTTCATTTTTTGTATTTCATCTCTCTTTTGGGGAGGAGTTTTGTCCCACTGGGTTTTCTTCTTTTCTCCGTTTGTGAGAGATTGCATTGATTGCATTGCATGTACATGGGTACCTAACATGGCCTAGTAGTCGGGACCCATCTTTGCATCTTTGTGTCATTTGCATAATAATTTTCCACTCCCTAAGTTGCACTTAAGGGGTGGTGTTAGTGTAAATAAAGTCTTGTACCTAGTTAGTTCATTAATAGGGAACTTATTTACATCTTAGTTGAGTTTACTTAGGTCATAGGAAGAAATCTTTCTAGAAGATGTTAGTTGTCATTAGTTGTTATATTATCCTATGACAACTACTACATGTGAACCTAGGTAAGTCTGATTAATTGTCTCATGTCATACGATTAAGACACTTGTCATAATCCTATGACACCTTGCATCTCACCTTGGCTATATAACCAAGGGGTTTCTCTCATTTGTAATCAATCATCAAATCATATCATTGAAATTGAATACAGTCTATTCTTGTCACATTCTATTCTCTCTCTTTTTTTGTTTTCCATTTGGTGCATAGATCTTGGCATCCATAGCATATTCTAACAGTTTTGATGGAAAAAATAAAACAAATGATCTTTATTTTAAGGGTCTTTAGTATAATCCTCAAGTGTAGTATAAATGTGTAGAAGAGGATAAAAATTTTTGTTTCAAGATGGTGGTTGTGAAATTAGAAAAGGATGCTCTAAAAATTTGTTTGTTGTAGGAAAAAGGACATAAGGAAATGTTTATCAACTCAAAGGTGGTGGTGTTGAGTGCTTTATGTCTCAAATCAATGAAATTCGGCTATGGCATAGAAGAATCAGTCACATCAATTTTGATAGCCTAGTGAAGATCAGTTCTACTGATGTTGTGAGAGATCTACCAAAGATTACCAACCCTATCAATGCAATATGTAAAGAATGTTAATTTGGAAAGAAGACAAAGAAGAGGCTCATGACTAAATAATATTTTACCATAGGTCCTTTGGAGTTGCTGCATACAAACCTATGTGGAACTACTAGAATGAGAAGCTCTCAAGGGTATAGGTATTTCAAGTTATTAATAGATGATTATTCTAGAATGACATGACTGACATTTCTCAAAGGAAAATCAAAAGCTCTAGATAAGTTAAAATCCTTTAAGTCTATGGTTGAGAATGAAATCAATTTAGAAATTAAGTTCTTGAGGTCTGAAAAAGGCGGTGAGTTCACTTCCAACTTGTTTAATAGTTTTTATGAATATCATGGAATAAAAATATAGCTATCAACTCCTAAGACTCCTCAATATAATGGATTTGTGGAGAGGAAGAAAATGATAGTTCAAGAAGCATTTAGAACCATTATCAAGGAACCAAATCTACTAGAAGTCTACTAGAAAGAAGTAATTCATACCGTAATGTATATTCTTAATAGAGGGAAAGCAAAAGTGAATAGTTCAAAGATTTCTTATGAGTTATGGTATTGAAAACCTCCTATTGTGAAATATTTTAGAGTGTTTGGAAGAAAATGATATGTTAGAGAAGATGAAGAAAACTTAGGAAAGCTTGATGCAAGATTGGATGAAGGAATCTTCCTTGGATATTGTACCAAGAGAAAAACTTATCGGTGCTACAATAAAAGGTTGAAGAAGATAGATGAAATTGTAAGTGTCAAAGTGGATGAAGAGTCATGCATCAAAGTTTTGTGTTAATACAAGGATATGAATCTAATGAAACCCCTTGGAGTGAAGAATAAAAGTATGAAGAGAAGTAAAAAAATATGATAGTTGAAGAAGAAGAAGCTTCAGAAAAGATCCCTAAGACACCTAAGTATGTGAAGAAGAATCATTCTAAAGATAAAATCATTGGATATAAGAGAAAAGGTGTGCTCATAAGGAGAAAAGATGCTATGGTAGAGGAACAAGTAAACTTTTGTTTACTTTTAGAAGTAGAATCTAAAATATTAACTGAAGCATGCAAGGATGAGGACTAGATCAAATCTATGGAAGAAGAGTTAAGATAGACTAAGAAGAATCAGACTTGGGAATTGTTCTCAAGACTAGAAAATAAGAATTTTATAGGAACTAAATGGTTTTTCAAGAAAAAACTAAATGAGGATGGAAAGGATGTTAGAAATAAGGCTCGATGTGTGTGTAAGGGATACTCACAAGTGTAAGGAATATATTTTGAATATATTTTTGTTTTGTTGGAAAGAATGGAATCCACTAGAATGTTTTTGGATTTTGTAACTCATAAAAACTTTAAGGTGTATCAAATGGATGTCAAGTCTACATTTCTAAATGGTGAGTTAGAAGAAGAGGTGTGCATTGAACAACCAATTTTTTTTCAGATATCAGATGATGCTAATATGGTTTGTAGATTGAACAAAGCATTGTATGGACTCAAATAGGCTCCTAGAGCTTGGTATGCAAGATTGGATAAGTACTTTTCGTAGAAAGGATTCAAAAAGTGTATGCAGATAGCAACCTTTACTTCAGGGTTGAGGGAGATCAAATTGTTATTCCAGTTGTGTATGTTGATGAAATAATATTTGGTGTAAATGAAGGCCTATGCAAGAAGTTTACAAAAGAGATGCAAAAAGAGTTTGAGATGTTAATGATTGGGGAGATGAATTTCTTCCTTGGGCACAAATCAATCAATCAAAAAAGAGATTTTAATTTCACAGTCAAATTATTTGAAGGAAATATTGAAGAAGTCTGGAATGGGGGATTCTATACTAGTGATTAATCCCATGGTTACTAGTTGCAAGCTAAGAAAAAATGATGAATCTCCTAAGACAGATTAGAGAAAGTACAAATCAATGATTGTTGGACTTCTATATCTAACTGCTACTAGACCAAATATTATGAAGTCACTATGTCTTGTGGAAATATTTCAAGAAGATCGTAGAGAATCACATGTGGCAGCAATGAAGAGGATATTTAGATACTTGAAGAGAACTCTAAACTTTGGTCTATGGTATCCTAGGGATACTAATTTCTCCTTGAGTGCATATAGATATTTAGATTGGGAAGGTTGTACGTATGAAAAAATAATTACAAGTGGAGGTTCTTTCTTTCTTGGTTAAGACATAGGATTTAGTGTCGTTATCTACTACAAGGGAAAAATATATTGCAGTAGCATCATGTTGTACATAGGTGTTGTGGATGAAGTAGACATTAAAGGATATCTAAGTATCATATGATGAACCTATTTCTATCTTGTGTGATAATAAAAGTGTTATCAATAGTTAAAGGAACTTGGTGATGCATTCAAGAAAAAAGAACATATCTATCCAATATCACTTTCTAAGGGAGAAAGTTGCAGAGAATGAGGTGAAGTTGGAGTATGTTCCTACAAAGGATTAGGTTGCAGATATTTTCACAAAGGCTCTTCCAAAAGATACATTTGAGTATCTCTAACAGAAGTTAGGGTATATTTCCCCTCCTCTCAACTAAATTCATAAGAGTGTGCATCTATCTAGTGAGCGTTTTAAGATGCATTCTTGGTCTTGTACTAATGTTGAAGGCTACCTCCCAAGGGTTATAGGTAGTGGTGTTTCTGATTGGTTCTATTGGGTGATCATATCTTGTGCCCCTAAGGGGGAGATAGATGAAAGAAAGGGTAATGTAAAGAGATTGTAGAATAAGAGTAAGTAGGAGAGAGAAGTGAAGAATGATCAACAAAGTGTCTGTAGTAGTGATAATTGTATGAAGAGAGAAATGGAGAGGGGGTAGTGTATCTTTTTAGTGTTGCCTAAAGATAAGTGTGCTAAGGGGAAGATGTTTCCCTTTTTCATTTATATCAAATGGGGATAGTGATGTCTCAAAAAATCCTCAAGATAACGGAAGAGAATAGTGTCTAGAAGAAATAAGGAAAATAAGTGTAAGAGATGACCCAATAAGGGGAAGTGTTTCTTGATGCAAAGTTGTTGTTGACAATAGTTGGTTTTGTTTTTAATGGTTTTTTAGAGTTGGTGTTGACATCAATGGTAAAGGGGTAGATTTTTGGAATATTTTTGGTCTTCTCATTGATGTTGAAACCTCCAGTATAGTTGGGGAGATTGTTGGAGATTGTTGGTAAGTCTTGTCATCAATGTCAAGTTTGGATGTGTTTTGATGTCACATTGATGTCAATCTCTAGTGTGGTGTTGAGAAAGTATTGTATATGGGGAGATTTTTGGTGTTGCAGATGTTGTAGATATGTTGAGAAGGCCTATGTGTGGTTTGGATGTGATGACCAAAGGTGTTAAGAGATGTTATATCTAGATTTTTAGGTTTTGGATTGTTCTATAGTGGAAGATGTGTTTGACAGTGTGTCTACCTATGTAGAAGGTTTTCTGGGAGAAATGAGATTACTCTACATTTCTTTGTAGAGAAGTTTCTTGTATTTTTGATTGAGGAACATGCTTATATTATTTCTTTCTACATTTCCTTCAATTTTTTAGTGTTAATTTTCTCTACAAGCTTAGCTCTTGTGTTGGAGTTCTGTGGCACTACATCCTATTGTATAGGATGAAGGTATTCTCAATTGTAGGTAGTTGTGGTTATATTCCAGTATAATATATTGATGCTAGAATTTTTTGTGGATGTTTCCAAGTCTTTCTTTGTATTCTGCAAGTTGTTTTTGGACCTAGAGAAGCATGTATGTGGTCGCTCATTAGTGTTAGTGTAGGTTTTTCCAACCTGGCATGCTAGCTCTAATTGCAGAGGTTGTTTGTTGTTTGTGGAACCATGTCCAAGCATGTTGGTGTAGATTTGGGTCCTATTTAGCCCTTTGTGTGGTATTCCTTCACTTTTTTCCACCACAAAAGTGTTTGGTGTTGACCTATTTTGGTGTTGCACATTTAAGGTGCATATTGTTCATTGAGACCGACCTTAAGGAGTTTTTTGAGGTCATGGATGGTATAAATGCAAGGTGAAGGTTGTGTTGAGTTGTGTGGAAAGTGTGAGATATGAATGTGATCAAGTGTGGTGATTTGAGTGTGAGATTGAATGTCTAACGCTACTAGACAGAGTAAGAAAAAGGTATCTACATTTTAGTGTGCTTGAAGTTGTTGGAGGAAGTGATCCAAAGGTTGTAGATGGAATAGAGTTGTAGTGGTGGATCTTCCTTTTTCTCTAAGATAGTGAATCTCTCGACAATAGTTTCTTTTATTCTTCTTTCTTTTAGAAAGTGAGTTCTTTGGGTAGTGAGCCCTCGATAGTGATCCTACTTGTATTTGGTATTTCTATTCATATATATGTGATCTAATCCTCACTATGGTTTTTCCTTTCTTAGGTTTTTCCATGTAAATCTAGTGTTCTATTGTTTTTGGTTGTGTTTGTATTGTTGTTTCATATGTTTACATTCTGCTAATACTTAATGAGAGTTTAAATGTTGATAAGGGTTTGATATTTAATGAGGGGTTGAATGATTTAATATACAACTAATTCATCCCATCTTAATTTTCCTATGCATCTTATAATCTCCACCATTGATCTCATGATCTAATCTTAGCTCTTCATTTATTTTTCTCAAAACCTATATATCTCAAAAATTACCCATATTTTAAGAATCACTCACCTTTGCATTGGAGTATTTTTACTCTATAAAAAATTTGAGTGATCATACATTAAATCAACCATCATGGGAAAATATACACAAGGAGAAGGTTAACAAAGTTATTTTTTCCAAATTCCATGTTGGTTTGATCTTCTTTCACTAAATTTGAGTGTTTTTTTGATTTTTTTGTTGTTTAGTTTTAATATCATAAAACATTCACATTAACACAAATTTATGGCATGTTCAATGGAACCCATGTCACAAGTCACACTAATCAAATTTCATTTTTTTAATTTTTCATATTGTGTATGTTTATGAGGACAATACATCTTTTTTCAAGAAAAAGTGTCTTATGGTTTAATGAATGTACCGATATTTAAGTGAATCTACTTTCGAGACCTTCTTAAAAATTACTTTGCAAAATGCATTGCAAATTAGGAAACTCAACTCTACATTTAGGTGATGGTATTGAGAGTTTAATTAAAAAAAATAGAGACCCTCTTATTCCAAATTTTAATGAATCCATATTGAGAAGTTTAAATGTACCCTATACTTTTCCCAACACACAAAACTGGGGCTTCAAGGAATACATGTCCACTGAAGAAAACACACTATATGCTTAGATGAATCAACAAGGTATATCTAGATTTCATTTCTAGTCATATTCTTCAAATTTATTGATGTTTTTGATACTAAACATCTAACTATAGTGTTATTGTGATCACACTAACATCATTTGTACAACAAACATTAATTGAAGACTAGAGAATTGTAAACTTCGAACATGATCTTTTAGAGTTTTGTAGAAAAAGTGTTTTTATCTTTTTTATCACTAATTTAGGAACTAAAGTAGTATTAGAGGGTCAATTTACTATTCATTTTGTTTAGGATATTGTTTTTTCATGTGATCTCCCCTTGCAATTTTCGGTGATCTTAGTGATAAAAAATTACAAATTGATCCAAGTCTTTTCATGTTGACCCAAGCACACTACTTATTTGTATGCTCTCTCCTCATGCTTTGTGTGAACTTGGAGATAAAAATTGGCTAGTAACTCTTTCCTTTTAGGAGGTTTCCTTGTGGATTTCATCACCTCATGGGATGACCTCAACCACATGAACTAATAGGGTATAAAAATGGGTGAGAATGAAATTTTTACCCTAATCTAATCATGTCATGTCTAGCAAAGCTTTGATGGCTAGGTGTTACCATGACTAGAACTATATGGTTGGTCTAAGACTTGTAGAGAAAGTTCCTTAGTTATACTTGTGATAGGTTAGGGATCATGGATGTGCCTCATGTACCCTCCTAGTATATTGAGGATGTACTAGAAAACCTCTTAAATACTAGATTAAGACCTTTTGACTATCAATTAGTTGGTATAGGGTATGTGTATCATACCCCAAAATTACTCACGATGTACTTCCATGCACCAAGATAGAACTTATTGAGGTATTTCCATTTGGCCACCATTGATAAGATGTTTTTTTCCCTTTGGGGTTCTAATCTCTATCTATCTAGGCACAAGTAGATAGTATTAGCTTCAAGTTATGGGCCTAAACTAATTGTCAATCCTACTTGATTAATATTAGGAATTATATGCATTTATAGTGTGTCTTCTTGGGATTGACAGTCCATGAATCTCTTCAATCAGTCCAATCTATTTCATCCACTTTTATTCGTATTAATTGCTTTGGTCCTTTTTCATATCTAGTCCAACCAATTAGGAAAATTGACACTATTCTTAGGTGAATCCACTCTCCTCTATTCCAATATGCCATGTCAATAGGAAAATCTACCATTGTATAAATTCTTGGTCTAGTCCATATGTTTATCATTAGGTGAATATGACATGCTTACTAGTGAAGTTGTTAAGCCTTAGGAAAATATAATCTATAAGTGAATATGCCTTGATCAAAGTTAGCTTAGTGTATGCAATCTATCATTTCATGAAATTGAAATTCCATTAAATGAATCCACCATATCAATAAGAAAATTCATTTTCCTTGATTTCAACCTACAATCATACTATCAAATAAATTTATGCCTATATTTGATTTAGTGAATCTATTGCCACTCAAGGAAATACACTTTGTGCTTAAGAAAATCCATTTCCAACCTCATCAAAGTGAATACATGACATGTCAATTTAATTTTTCTTGTGTGTAAGAGGATGCATTCACCATAAAAAAATTAGGGAAAAAATTCTTAGTTTCGTACAATAGATAGTGTCATCCTATATCCTAAATTATGAAAAATGATTTTTTTTCTCACCTTATCCAATTGAAACCAACCATTTTCATTATATCAACCACCATAAAATCAATTAAAACATCATTCGCTTAGAAAAAGGAATCAATAAAACACATATAATTAACACCTAGATCACTTATTATCATATACCCAACCTCGAACACTCAATTGAGATCGTAAATCTTAAATATCTTTCTATTGAAATCATTTTTTGGGAGCTTACCCAAGTTAGTGATCACTCATTAAAACTATTTTACCTTGAGCTAGAGGTATGGTTTGCATTGATATCCCCTCTTTCTTGAGAACTTAGCCTATCTCAAGTAGGAAATAAATTTACTCAAACTTTGACATAGGATCTTGATCACAATCAAGAGGATGCTATCAACCATCCATCCAACAATCATCCCATAAATTTAGCTACATCCTTGAACTTAAGGGGAATCCCATAAAATGTTTCATCTAGCTCATTGTATCCATGTAATTCTCTTTCATCCATGTTACTCATTTTCAATCTAAAATATAAATGGAGCAACACTCATCTTAGTCGACATGAATTCTAGTTTTTGTAATCCTCATCATCCTAACCTAGCAAGTGATACATCTAATTCATCAAACCAACTAGAAAACCCCATAGAACCTAAAATGGTGTCACAACCCAAATATTCACACTTATTTTAGGAATTCATAAGAAACCCTAAAATTAGAGACTTGTTAAAACAAGAAATTGACTACAGAAAATAATCCATCTTGGAAGAGTTAATCAATTGAGCTGTAAATCTTCCTCATGACCTCAATATGTCCAAGCCAGGTTGTATTATTACATGTCCATCCAAGAAAATTTTCTTTGATAATCCATGGGGGAAAAAACCTTCAATTGTAGATGATTTGATCCTTAGGAATAGTATATTTGTCTAACTACCATAACCACATAATTGCATTCCCACTCTATCTAACTATAAGAGAGGGGGACCAACTACGTCAAGGCTCCAGGTCATGGAGAGTAGAGGGCTGAGGGCTGTCCTAGCTTACCTCACTCTAAAGGGGTCTGTTGTGCAATTTTTCACACACACGCCCTGCTGTAAGCAGGGACCCTCTGTCGCTTCGGTTTTGGTGTTTTGGCCCTTTCTTTTGAGGTTTTTGTCTTACTTGGGTATGTGTTTAAATGTTTAATTTGAATGCCCAAGTGTTTCCCCCAGGTTGTTTATTGAAAATCTTAAGTTCTAAATGAATTTCAAGCTTTTTCCCTGATTCAGGATTTTCTGCCCTGGTCAGATTTTCCTGGATCCTACTTGGATTCCGGTTGGACCTTGTTGCTCAGGAATTTTGGTTCTTCATGGATTTCTGCATGATCATGATTTCCCCAGACTCTGCCCTATTGTCGGTTCCCTGAGTTTCATGACTATCTTATCGGGCCCATTAATGGCTTCATATGAGCTTTGAAGACTAGATCCTACTTGATTTCTGAGATCTTTTGCGCCATTATGTTTGCTATTTGCCATCTTTTGAGCTAAGAAGTGCTTTCCTATGATTGATTGACTTTGTTTTGAGGTGTTTGGCTTAGATTTGATTGATTTTGTGGCTATTTCTTATGCATTTTCCCCTCTATTCTTTGTGGGTGCTATTGAGCTTCGCGTTTGCTACTTCTGAGATCAGTTCCCACTTTTTAATGGTATGTGTCTAATTTCTCTACTTTGAATTGAATTATGAATGGCACATTGGTCATGTGAGGGCTTGTGGGATTTGAGTTCCTATTTATTTGTTTATTGCACACTAGGGTTGTTCCGTATTGTATCCTTTGTCATCTCCCAGGTGAGTTTTGAGCTCTTTTGTCTATCTACATTTCAATGAATCTTGCCCGAGAGTAACTAGTAAACCCTAGTGGTGACTCAATAGTGGAAACAACTAAATTCGGAGCTGGCCTATGCATTAATGGTGGATGGTGAGGTTTGAAACCTAGGGCAGGGCCATGTCTAGTTATTTCATCTCAAGATTGACCTAGAATGCAACAAATATTCATGAAAGGCCCATCCCTGACTTGCCTTAAGTTAAACTTGTCAAAATCCATAGTTGGTTCGGTATCTGGGTGTAATTTTGATTCAGGGTCGTAGTCCGGGATTATCCATTTCTTTCAAATTTTATTCACCGTGGCACTATTGTTCTTACACCGATGAAATTCCTTGTGCATATCGGCTGACGAGATCTTTGCTTTCGCCAAGACATCCATTCCTCGGTGAGACCTCATATCAATTGCCCTGTGTTCCACCGAGAGGCCTTCTTAAGTTCATGACTCATCGCTATGACAGTATTGTCCCTCACACCGATAAAACCCCCTTCGCTGTCAGCAGGACAAGCCCTAGTCGCAAAGATGTCACGGCAGGATACAGTAGCCTTGTCGATCTTCTGTCTATCGCTGTGACTTTCACTTTCGGCGAGACCTCTTGCTGAGCATCTTTCAATTTTTCTGAGCTTTGTTTCTTTCTATTAAGAGTACATCCATCTTTCGCTAAAACCCTACCGAGAGATTCGAACTCTTGCTGATACTTCACAACATTCGTTGTAACTACCAGCATTCGCCAAGACATTTTAGCGAAGCCTTCTTCTCTTAGCGAGCCCAGGTCTTTTCGCTGAGACCTCTAGCTGAATCCAAACCAAGCCCTAGTCAGTAGAACATCACAACTTCACCAGGACTTCATATCGATAAACTATTGTCTGGCCAAAGTGATTAATTAAACTTTGAAAGTCGGTGAAACATGGCCGATTCACTGTGACTTTATACCGACAACATCTCTCATCAATGTGACTTTCATGTCCGCTTTTGGCAATACATGTCCCTTTCGGCGTGACCTCTTTCTGAATAAATTTTTTTTAGCCGAAGTATACTCATTTGCTTCACTGAGGGTTTCCTCCGGTCACTAAGATGTTTCACCGAACCCCCTAAGTCTTAGCAAAGCCTATCCTAGTGATTTCCTTCCATGAGACTCCCGAATGTCGTCGAGACTTCTCCACGAGATCTTAACTCATATCACAATCCTTCGTTCTGGGAATTCCCATTGGTTCGAAACTTTTCCTTGACCGCGGATGTTCGCTAGGTCTAGATTTCTCTGAAATTTGCCATCTCCCTGATTTTCTGAAGTCTCCTATCTGACTCGTTCTTCTTGGAAATACGTCCCTCACGGATTTCCCCAAAAATTGATAAAATATAAGGGAACATGAGATAATTGGATTCATTTATAATTTGTGATGCATTTGATGATTATTTCATGTCATAATTTTATCTTTCATGTGATTTATGGATGAAAAATGATCAAGTTTGATGATTAAGTAGGTATTTCTTGGTTTCTTCATTGGAATCCGATTGGTCTGGAATTTCCCGAAATTCCTCTCTGGCTCAGATTCCACGGATGGTCTTGAAACCCAAAATCTGGTGTGGTCATTTTATGTGAATTTTAACAACACCCTGACTATATGAGATGCATTCTAGTGGTGTTCTGATAGATTAACCTTGCTTTCCTCTAGTTCTTACTATGTTTTCATGTTGAGTGCAGGCTAAGTCAAGCAAGGTAGCAGCTAGTTCCTCATTGTCTGATGTAGAGAGGATCAAGCTGGGCATTAAGAGCAAGGTCCCTAAGAGTAGGATCACTTTTGTCTAGTAAAAAGTGATTGATACAAATGTTAGCCTCTGGGACTATGAGGAGTTTAAAGCAAGAATGGCAGCTGAGGATCTTCCTTTGGTTTCATCGGAGAATGAAAGAATCAGGCCTATCCCACGTAGCCAGTTTCCCTTCTATAGTACAATGTTATGAGCTGGTCCTTGAGTGCGCCAGGAACTATGATCAGGATATGCAGAGGATCATTGGGCCTCATGAGAGATTTTTTGCTAATCTCAACCCGGTCTCCATTGCCCAAACCTTCGACATGCCATATAGATCTTATGTGGTGGGATTCACCATTGAGGCAGCCCAGGAATTCTATGATGACCAAACCATGAAATCACTGTAGCTAATCAATTCCTGGCCGGAGAAGCCCAAGTCCCACTACTCCAAATTGCCTAAGCAGTTGTTTAGAGAAAAATTCAAGGAGTACTACGATGCCATCACCTTTCTAAGCAGGGTGGTCGGATTGAAGAGTGTTGGTACATTTGAGAATTGGATGTGCCATGCCATTGTAAGGATGGAATGAGAGAAAATTGACTACCATTCAGCAGGGGTCATCATCCAAGTCATTCATAAGTAGTTGTCCAATGTGCTGCAGACAAAGACCTTCACAATGACCTCATATCTAGTCTACACACTGGCTAGATTCCATCCCTACAGAGGATTGGATACAAAGGGAATTTTCAGAAAGGACATCATCTATGAAGTTTTCCCTTAGTTGTATTTAGGAGGCTCTGACTATAGGAGGAAAAATGATACATTCACAATGCATATCACCAGAATGCTTCAGGAGGCAGAGCATGTCAGGATTTCAGATCTGGCTAAGGAGCTCATCAAGAAATATGGGGCATGGTTCATCTAGTTCCCTACTTTCTCCTACATTCAGGTTGATGGCTATCAAAGGGCCCCATACAGACTTCTGAGGTATCCCACTGACCACATCATATTGTTGGAAGTCACTAGGCAGATTTGTGACTTCGATGCTATTGTCAAGAAGGACAAACATAAGACAAGATTTGGTGGGGATTTTTCCCTAAGGATTGCCACTGGAGAGGTATGTCCTTCCATTGGTTCTACCTAGGCTTTAGAAGAATAATTGTGTGCTCTTGGCTTGTCTCTCCACTCCAAAAGATCCAAATTTGACATCACAGGGGAGGCTCAAAGGAAGGCCAGTAAAGAGTACAACCATCAAGTAAAATTAGAGGACTATTGGGCCAACTACAGTGATGAATACGAGGTCAGAAGGAATAAATTATCTCGGCTTCCAGTGGATGTAGTCTGATTATATAATGTAAGAACAGTTCCTGATCAATTGGAAGATGATGGGAGGGTAATTCAGGACCATTCCTATGAGGTAGTAAAGGATAGGCCAATTGGTGACGTGGATTGGTTAGAGGAGGAAAAGACAAAGTTGAAGCAACTGATGGATCCAGTCCTCAAATTCACTAGGATGTGGCTCAAACACACGGTATGGGAATTGGAAAACAAAGGAGTACAATGCACCTATGCCCTGATGGGGGACTTAGATTCCCATTCCACTTCTAAGGAGTCCACCGAGTAGGATCCCAAGGGCAAAGGCAGGCTGGGCTCTCCTATCAAAATTAAATCTAAGGGTGCTCAAGAAGAAGAGGACTAGGAAACAGTGAAACAGAGGAAGCCAAAGGCTAAGAGAAGGACTAGGACCAAGAAACCTAAACAGAAAGAGACTGAAAAATAGAGTCCTGAGGCTAGTGCTACTATGCCTAAGAGGAGAAGAATTGTTAAATTATCAGAGAAGGCTAGCTCTAAGGTTCAGAAGGAAAAACCTACTCCACTAGTAGTGGATGTTGAAATTTAAAGGGAAAAGTCCAAAGTGTATGCAAGGAAGTCTAGGACTCCTTCTCCCAGGGATAGTATGCCTATGGCTGATCATCCTCCAATTTCTTCTCATGAGAAGTAGCATGATGACCTCCCTCCCACTCATGAAACCCAAAGTGAACTAGGTGAGACAAAGGAGATTGATGAGGATTCGGATACAGGAGAGGAAGAATTTCATGAAGGGGAACTCCACAGTGTAGAGGCACAAATTGAAAAGATAATGCAATCCCCTATGCTTGCACATGCTGACTCTCCTATTAGAACCGAAGCAGTTGAATTTCCTCCAAGGGAGGTAGAGGCAGTAAAGGATCCATCACCTACACATGAAGAGGAATGTGTTGCAGAGGAAGACAGTAAAATGGAGAAGACCCCTGAGAGATAGAATTTGAATGAGGGAATGGTGGGAGAATAGCATGAAGAAGAAATTGGGCAAAGCAAAGTGCAATTGGAGTCCACTGTCCCTAATTGGCTGGAGAAAGAAATAAAGAGAAAGTAGGTGGTAATGGAAGATATTCCACCAAACTGGGACGTACTACTGGCCAAGATTGTAAAAGATAAAGGAAAAAGGAAGGCTAGGGTGATCTCACGAGTTGAGAGGGACGAGGAACATAACAAGGTGGTTCATATTGCTACCCCTGTTCTGGAAAAAAATAGAGATGATGTGGCTGGAAGTGATTATGATATATAGTCTTGTAATCTTGGGCCTACATCAGTTGAGCACGATATTGAGGACTATGAGGTCTCCAGTGTAGGTATGGTGGATCGGTTGAGGAAGGAAATGAAGGCCAAGAAAGAACTTAGGAGAGAAAATGAAAATCTAAGGAAATGCTTGGAGGAATTGATAAAGCCTCTATAGTCCATTAATCCCTCCTCCTCTGCTACCAATCCTCTACCTCAGGAGACCATAACTGAGCTTGAAAGGATGAAAGCTTCCACCCTTGCCACTATGAATTGGTTGAAAGGAGTGTAAGAAAAGGGTGATGAAGCTATTAAGGAGATCCTATCAATGGGGAAAGATGTTATTATGGAAACTGAGTGGTTGAAACAAGTGTTGGCCCAAGATAAGGAGGATACAGACCTCCTTCTACATAAAACCAAGACCCTAATGGAATATACCCTTGACAAGTTGGTAAGAAACAAGATTCTTTCTTCCTCTAGGGCTGCCAAACCTTGGGAATGGTTTGAGGCACTACAAATCAGGCAGAAGGTGTTGAAAAAGATTCACAAATGAGGGAAGTAGATTGATGACGCCTTGACTGAGGTTTACAATGGTTCCATTGCCTTCTTCGAAATCATGATGGGAAGAAGAAAGATCGCGCCCAAGTACTTGAGCCTTCAATAGTTTAGAGAATGGTGGCATGATGTGTATGCACCACTTGATGATGGTTTTGTTTCTGAGCACCAACTAGATGATGCGGCCACCTAACTCACAGTTATTGATAAACATGTGACATACAAGGTAGATTGGGATAGGTCAGTCAAGCACTCAAGGGATGAAATTGCATCCATGGAGAGGCAACATAGGGTTCTGCCAGTACCACCTATGGCCGACTTGGATGGAGCGTTCTTGAAGCTACATGAAGAGTTAGACTGACATGAGGATAATAGGGAAGAGAGCTAATGATAGGCTGTGGTGCGATTTTTGCTTCCCTATTATCTTCCCGCACATCATCTGAGTTGCATTACGGATCTTGGGCTGACCTCGACAGAGAGTGCATTTAATGCCTGTTTGACCCATTTTGAAGACTCTCTTGGCCAAGTTGTTGTGCTGAGTTATTGTGATGAAACCCTTTCCTGGCCGACGGATTTTTGGGGGATTTCTATATATTGGGCATGTTGCCTCATTTGTAAAGGGTTAGAATAGTTGGAAATAGTTAGAAGGATTGGAGATAATAGTTAGATATTTTTAGTCAGAAGTAGAGTATGTTAGCAGATAGTTGCCCTCAAGAAAATATTGTAACAGAAAGCCATGATTGTTTCTACAGTGAACAAGTTGAATACAAAATGACATTGTGATTTGGTGCCATTCTTGTTTTCTTTTGTTTTGCATGGTTCTTATTATCTTATCTTTAAAATTGCTTCGAGGAAGTTATTATTTAGATTAGATTCGATTTGATAATGTTTGTGATTTGATACTTAAATGTTGCAGCAATCTCTCAGTCCATACTTTTCGCAACCAGCTAATTGTTAGTTGCTTTGCAAAGTTAGCCTAGACTTTTCATGTTCCTTGTGCTTAAGTTTGATTATGAAGGTTTATTCACTTCAACTGCAATAGGGTTGTCTGAATGAGTGTTCATGATTTGAAAATCTTAACACCTCAGAAGATTGCACTATTTTCTATGAGATTGTAGATTTATCTTGGTCAAATAGAAATCAGTTTTGAGGGATTGGTCCATTTTGAGTGTTGGTTACTTTCATTATTAATCTTAGGAGTAGTATTAGATTTAGAAATCTCTCTAAAACCCTTTTCCTTTTTCCATTTCTTTAAATCATTGGGTTAAATCTTGGATTGAAGGATCACCAGTTTGTTAAATCTGATAAAATTGATTCAGCATTTTGCTCATAGAAAGGTCCCATTGTGATTACCAGCATTTTCACATTTCGTTACTGAGTTGTTTTATGCACTGTCAAGACGTGACATTAGAGACCTTGGAGTTATCTCTTGAGGCTTGCCGATAGAGATTTACCTTTCAAGAGAGATATGATATCATATTATGTCTAGCTGTTATTGTGTAGAAAACACGATCAACAGGAACTGGTGCTAGGAGGGCCCGAACAAGCAAGCTGGATCAATTTTTGAATGCCATCTCTTCTGAGAGATTCAGAAGAAGAACAAGATCTGATCCTGGAGAGGAAGAGTTTCAAGAGTTACCAGACCCCACTAGGTCAAGAAGGACCAACAGAAGGGGAGAATCATTATCTTCCCATCCTCTCACCCACTCCCATCATCCCCATCTTCATCAAGTTCATCTGAGTCTGAGGCCATTCCCAGTCCACAACCTCGGCCAGTCATAAATCAGTCATTACCACCCCCACCTCCACCAATGGATTTCCTGGAAACCAACCCATCTCCATTGAGTTTTGCCATATACAATGTTATGCTAAAAAACCCTGAGCACTTCTATTCAAAATTCCATATTAATGATCCTAATAGAACTGCTAAAGAGCGCATTAAAATCTTTCAGACTGGCCTCAAAGATAGAGGTAAAAACCATGAGGATGTAGCATGTACATTATATGCATTCTATTGGTATAACCACTTGCCTGCTAGATCCATCCAACATTGGACTGAGTTAGAAGCTGCCTTCTTGTAGAAATTTTGAATTCCCATTAGTTCTGATGAGCTTTACCATCAATTCACAAATGTGAAGAGAGAGGTTAATGAGCCCATAGGATCTTTCAAAAATAGGTTTCATCATGCCTATACCAGATTACAGGCCCCTTATGATGTTGATGAACCCACTACCCTAGAAGTCTATTACAAAGGACTTGATAGTTTAACAGCTACTTTTATGAAATGGAGTAATAACCCCCTTGAGAGTTTACTAGATGCATATGTAGAGGCTGTAAAAGTCAGCACAAATCTAAGGCAACATCTGTCTGGGCCTTTACCCTCATTAGGACCCATTTCTCATCCTGGCCAAGTTCCAACTATCAACCAATCCCTTGCACACCATACTCCTATCATGAACCAGGTACCTCAGTTGCCTCTGGTCCCTCACCCAGGACCCCCTATGGGACAAATGTTGTCCACGATGAGCTATCCCCAATAGAATGTGAATCTACCCCTGCACACTCAGCCTCAGGCTAGTTATCCTTCATACTTGCAAAATTCTGAAGTCTTGAACCAGTCGCTAAATCCAAATGCTATAGTTGGTTACTCTCAGAATAATGCAAACCAACTGTCATGCAATAATCCTGATAAGGAAAGACTAGATGAACTATTGGAACAAATAAAGAAACTGAATATGGAGGTAACCTACTTAAGAAATTAGAATAGTCAGTTGTAAGCTACTCAGAGGAACATGCAATCCAATCAGAGCAGAGAGAATCCACAGGGACAACACTTTGATAGGGGGCAATGTCAGGACATAGGGTATAACAATGATAGAGGATACATCAATGATAGAGGGTATAACAATGATAGAGGTTATAATCAAGACCGGGGATATAATAATGAAAGAAGGAAAAATTATGATAAAGGGCAATCCTCAGGCCAGAACTTTGACCAAGGTGGTGGACAAGGATTCGAGAGAAGACAACAGTCAGAACAAAACAAAACTTGGAATACAGGTCCCAACAATGGAGGAGTTCCCACCCCATTGGATCAACCTATCAATCAACTGGTTAATCAGTCTGCCAGCTAGCCGGTTAATCAAGAGAAGCCTCCTAGTGGTGTATATCTAGCTGAGGCTACTTTATCAAGGTGGTGTAGGCTCCACAAGACTAGTCAGCATTCTAAGCTAGATTGTCAAGAGTTCCAAACAGTAGCCTCGATTTTCTAGTATGAGGTGGAGAAGAATACAAACTATTAGGAAATTGTACCCTCTATTCCTTATGATTCATCATTGTTGGTGCTGAACCATGCTTCTTTTCTGCAAAGTGAGGAAAATGTATCTGAGGAAGAGTCTGACCGATTGAAGGACGAGGCAGACCAGGTGTGCAACGGAGATGAAATGACCCAATTATTTGATGAAAATACAGTGAATGATAATGGTCCTAGGGATGGAGAAGAAGCTTACATTGAAGAAGTACAGACCTTCCAGAGGCCTATCAAGAAGTATGACTTGAGGGAGTTGCCACACAGGTGCCCATAGGTTGGAGGCCCCTTCACTACTTCCATTCCACCAAATAATTTCAACATGCCTCCAGACCCCAACGCTAGTAACAATTCGTCATTGCCCCTTGTTTCTAGGAAATATTTATCTCAAGGAGGACATGCTGATGTACTGAAGGGAAGAAGTGCTGAGGCAAGTAAAGAAAAGATGGTGGAGTACCCAAAGGAGACCCCCACTGATTTAAATGAAGAACAATTGGCCACGTATGTTGCTGAAGAACTCTAGAATTTAAAGGTAAATCTATCTGCATTTGAACTATTAAGAGTTCCGTCCATTAGGAATGTAGTGTTAGGCTCTTATGATGCAAATTTCATATCGCAAGATAAATTAGTTAGTAAGAATTCCTATAAAGTATCTAGTTCTCAGCCAATAGGAGGGAAAAATCGAGTACATAATCAAGACCATATTTCCCCTGAGAGTACGGGGAAAGAGGGACAAATCCCAAGTTGCCCAAGTGGACACTCCCTTGACTCTATTCCAAGGGAAAGCAGATACTCCCCCATTCTTGATTTTTGTCCATGTATTTGGCAAGAATTTACATAACTGTTTTCTAGATTCGGGTGCCTCAACCAATGTTATGCCCCTTGGTGTCTGTAGAGCTATGGGTATCACCCCTACTGATTCCAAAAAGAGAGTCACCCAGCTGGATAGGACTGAAGTCAATGTTGTAGGAGAGTTGAATATGATCCACATGCAGATTGATTCTGATCCTGGGATTCAACAAGTTATTAATATACAAGTGGCTGACATTCCTGATGCTTATGGCCTAATCTTGGGAAGGGACTTTACTGGGGCGTTGAATGGATATGTTTCAACTGATCACTCCCATATGTGGCTCCCCTAGAAAGGAGTGCCAAATCAGATTAGAATTGAACGAGAACCTAGAATGAAGTATATGATTACAGAGTATTAGAAGACCTCTACTGAGATTCTGGTGTCAGAAGTAGGTATGGGTAGTTCCATGCTTTCCGCTCCCCTTGAAGGACCAAATGTGGAGGAGGTCCTCATGTTGCATATAGTATCTCATGGCCTCATGACAAAGTCTAGTGGTGTTGAAGCCCTAGTGGACCCAGTTAAAGACAATGGTGAACTAGCTAAAAGTAATGATGATCCAAAGGATAATCAGCTCGCTTTGTTAGAAAATTTTCAAGAGTTCCTTCAAAAATGTATTGAAGGTCAGATTCAGTTAGGAAGGAGGATGAACTTTGAAGAGTTACTCTTGCCCAATTGGTGCAGGGTACACAATGCTTCACATTCAAAATTGGACTGTTGCTTATGCCAAGTCGTAGTAAGACAAATATAGAAGTATACTAATCCTGCAGCCCGAATTGATAACGTCAATGTCCAGAAAGACTACAAAGGAAGAGAAAGGATGCCTTCTAAAGAGCCATCTAGCAGTAATAGTGCAAGTAATATAGTGAGAAACCCTGCAGTTGCTGGACTCTGAGATTTGATGGGTCTAAATCAAAGCAAGGAGCTGGAGCTGGCTTTGAGTTGATTAGTCCAAGAGGTAAAACATTCTTCACTGCTCATAGACTCCAGTTTCATTGTACTAATAACATAGCTGAGTATGAGGCCTTAGTGCATGGATTGTTGATGGCCTTGAAGAAGAAGATTAAGATCTTGCAAGTGTATGGAGATTCTAAATTAGTAGTCAAGCAAGTTAGAAGGCAGTACTGCTGCCATGACAGAAGAATGACTAACTATAGACATAGAGTATGGGACCTTATTGAAGGATTTGATGCCTTCAACATTCAGCTAATTCTATGAAGTAAAAACCAGATAGCTGATTCCTTGGCCCAGGTGGCCAACACTCTATAGCCTTTATCTCTTTCTGGGTTGAAGAAGTTTATAGTAGAACTGACCCCAGTGCCCTCAGTCCTTGATAATGTTACTAGCTTCTAGGTATTTGAAGATGATAAGCATATTCTAGACTTTATCTCAAACACAGATGTGTTTGCTTCTTAGATCATTGATGAAATTAAGCCTCAAGAGGTAGAGATAGACTTGGAAGGGGTAATCAACCTGAAGACCAACACCATCCCCAGGGGAATGGTGCAACTAGATAGGATTTTTTATTTGGACAAGATTAGGGACCAAGATCAAGACACTAAGAAAGAGTCCATTAGTGGACAATGTGACAAGTATAATGTGGGATCCCAGGAGGATGTAAAAAATGTTCTTATTGGAAAAGTATGCACCCCAGAAGAAAGATGAGAGATCATTGATGCATTGCACAAATATCCAAATGTGATAGCCTGGAGTTATGAGGACCTAAAGACTTATGATACATCAGTCAGAACTCATACTATCCCTCTCAACCCAGAAGTGAAACCTTTCAGACAGAGGCAGAGGCCTATCAATGCTCTGTTGGAACCTATAATACAAAGGGAAGTGTAGAAACTGTTGTCTATGAGAATCATATTTCTAGTCAAACACTCTACTTGGGTTTCGAACCTGGTTCCTGTACGAAAGAAAAATGGCGAAATCAGATTGTGTGTAAATTTTAGGAACCTGAATAGACCATCAGAGAAAGACAATTATCCAGTGCCTTCACTGGATGAAGTGCTGCAGATTGTCAACGGATCCCAGATAATGTCTTTTCTGGATGGTTACTCAGGATATAACTAGGTCATGGTGCAATATGAGGATAGACATAAGACTACTTTCACCACCAAGTGGGGCACTTTCGCTTATAGAAGAATGTCTTTTGGCCTGATTAATGTTGGAGCTACATTCCAGAGAGAAATGAACATAGCCTTCAAAGACATCATTGGTAAGTGCATAATCATTTATATGGATGATCTAACTATCATTTCCAAAAAGAGAGTTGATCATATTTTAGATTTATGCAAAGTCTTTTAGAAATGTAAGGAGTTTGGGATATCCCTTAACCCAAAGAAATGCATCTTTGGAGTAACTGAAGGTAAGTTATTAGGGCATATCATCTCTGAAAAGGGGATCACAATTGATCTAGAGCGTATAGAGGCTATTCTCAAGATCCCACCACCTAATAGTAAAAAGGAAATGAAGACGTTCTTTGGAAAAATCAATTTTGTCAGGAAGTTCATCACTGGGTTTGCAGAGATAGTCAAGCCACTAAATGCAATGTTGAAGCAGGAGGACAAGGTGGAATGGAACGCAGAAGCGAAGGAAGCATTTGCTGAAATAAAGAGAGCTATTGCTGAAGCTTCAGTTTTAGTAAGCCCTAATTATGCCAAACCATTCTACATATATTCATTTGCTTCAGACCACTCCTGTGCTGCTATATTAACTCAAAAATCTGACCAAGGCAACGAGCACCCCATAGCATTCATGAGCACACTATTTAAGGATGCGGAGTTGAGGTACCCGAATGTGGAGAAGCGGGCTTATGCCTTAGTCAGGGTAGTCAAGAAATTCAGACATTACATCCTCACAAATAAGATATTTGCTATAGTTCATGATCCTATAGTCAAGCTACTCTTGATACATAACAAACTAGGAGAATGAAGAGCCAAGTGGGTAACTATGCTACAAGAATATGATATGGAAATTCAGCCCATGAAGCCGGTAAGAGGACAGGGGCTCACAAAGACAATGGCAGAGACAGGCCCTGATCTTATAGCTCACTCTTATACTTTAGAGGATGTCTCTCCGGGGGAGTGGTATGATGATGTTGTTCATTATCTCCTGACTCAGAGGTGCCCTAATCATCTCAATCGAGTACAAAGAAGGGAATTGCGCTTAAAGAGTGACAGTTTCATGTTAAAGGGGGTTGTCTTATACAAAAGAAATCAGGAAGGTGTGTACTTAAGGTGCCTAGGAAGGGCAGAATCTGAAAGAATGATGTCAAAATTCCATGACATATATGGTACAAGCCATGGGTTAGCACCATCTACAGCAAACCAAATTATCAGAGATGGTTATTACTAGCCTACATTGTTTAAAGACACCCACAGTCATGTCAGGACATGCCATGGGTGTCAGACGGCGGCCACCAGAGAGAAATATGTAGTGCTCCCACTCTAGCCAGTCGTCGAGGTAAAAACTTTTGCTCAATGGGGGATGGACTGCATTGGCCCCATCAATCCACCCTCCTCCACTGGTCATAGGTATATTCTCACCATTACTAAGTACTTTACATGGTGGACTAAAGCTCTCGCATGCAAACAGTGTACTTCTGAAGTAGTGATTAACTTCCTTGAATCTGGTATTCTTAATCGTTTTGGATGTCCTATGTCTCTGGTTTGTGACAATGGTCCTATGTTTTCATCGTTAAAGTTTTTAAACTGGGCTTTTGATCATGGGATCATTATAAAATTTGCATCCAATTACTATCCGCAGGGTAATGGGTTGCATGAGTCATCTAATAAGAATTTGTTGACTGTCATCTGCAAGTTATTAGGTAGGAACCCTAGAGAATGGCATACCCAACTCCGATTTTCTCTTTAGGCAGATCGTACAAGACATAAATCCTCCATAGGGATGTCACCCTACCACCTAGTTTATGGATTAGAACAAGTGTTCCCTATACAATTGAAAATTCCTACCCTTCCATTCATCAATGAGTATTATGATGAGGGAGACAGACGTGAGGCAAGACTTGCTGAACTATTGCACCTTGAAGAAAAGAGAGATGAAGCCCTAGAGAACTTTGTTAAGCATCAAGGGGTTGTCAAAAGGTGGTTTGATAAGAGAGCCAAGGTTAAAGCTTTTAGGATTTCTGACTTGGTTCTTTATTGGGATAAAGCCCATGACCGTAAGGGAGAGCATGGAAAATTTGATAAACTTTGGCTTGGACCTTACCAAATCTCATAAATTCTGGGAGATAATGCTTTTTGTTTGAAAACTCTCACTAGAGAGGATATCCCACTGCCTGTCAATGGGCAGTATTTGAAGCATTATTTCCAATCTTGAGCTATTTTCAGCTCTGGTCTTGTATATAGTTAGATTAGGGTTTTCTTTTATGCTTTGCTTTTGTTTTTTTTGGTTAGTGTAGGTTTCCTTTTGGTTTATTTTTTTTTGCATTGCTTTTGCTTCGGGGGTTTCTCTATTTTAGCCTGAATGTGTTGCACCTACATGGAAAATCTGCCTTCTCTGGAATTGTTCTAAGTATTTCATTGGTAAACTTTAGTCTTGCATCTTGAAAGGATGGTTGAAGTCTTTGCTATGGCCAATAGTTTTAATGTTGGATTTATAGAAGGTTGAGTCACTAGTATGGATTTGAACTAGAAGTACTCTGAAAATCTTATATCTTTCATACATCTTAAGAATCCTGATGTCACTATAGGAACCCTTGTGAAGTCTTGTCAAGTGAAAAATCCTATTTCTGCTTCAATGCCACTATGGTTCTCAGCCCTGAGTGTGAACTTCATTGTTCATAGGTTGAAGTGAAAGAGACATACATTGAATATCAAAAGAAAAGAAAAATGAAGTATTGAATATCAAAAGAATAAATTCAACTTATTAGGGATACTTGAATATCTCTACCGAGGCTATGGACACCTAGCTGGCAATAGAGCTATGTTTAGGAGAGTCACAGTGATAACCTCATCGAGGCTATGAATGCCTGACTGGCAGCGAGGCCCTATCCAGGTTGCTTTTGAAGTTAGAATCCTTACATAGCCTGACTTGACTGAACTTGGTTTCTATAGTAATTTAAGGAGGGAAATGAACTCATGTGCACGCACTTGGATTTTTAGTTTATGGAGGATTTGATCTATCCTTTGGTTCTGATTCTATAAATCTTGTATTCTGACTTGTTTGTTCGATGGTGAGATTGAAACCAGAGATTTTGGGTTCTTGATTCATGTTCATCATCAAATGCTTTGGAGCATTTTCCTAGCATAAGTCACTATTTGTTGTGCAATTTTTCACACACACGCCCCGCTATAAGCAGGGACCCTCTGTCACTTCGGTTTTGGTATTTTGGCCCTTTCTTTTGAGGTTTTTGTCTTACTTGGGTATGTGTTTAAATGTTTATTTTGAATGCCCAAGTGTTTCCCCTAGGTTGTTTATTGAAAATATTAAGTTCTAAATGAATTTCGGGCATTTTCCCTGATTCAAGATTTTCCTAGATCCTGCTTGGATTCTGGTTGGACCTTGTTGCTCGGGAATTTTGGTTCTTCATGGATTTCCGCATGGTCCAGATTTCTCCAGACTCTGCTCTATCATCGGTTCCTTGGGTTTCATGACTGTCTTATTGGGTGCATTAATGGCTTCATACATCCTTTGAAGACTAGATCCTACTTAATTTCTAAGATCTTTTGTGCCATTATGTTTGCTATTTGCCATCTTTTGAGCTGAGAAGTGCTTTCCTATGATTGATTGACTTTATTTTGAGGTTTCTGGCTTAGATTTGATTGATTTGGTGGCTATTTCTTGTGTGTTTTCGCCTCTGTTCTTTGTGGGTGCCATTGAGCTTCGCGTTTGCTACTTCTGAGATTAGTTCCCGCTTTTTAATGGTATGTGTCTAATTTCTCTGCTTTGAATTGAATTATGAATGGCATGTTGGTCATGTGAGGGCTTGTGGGATTTGAGTTCCTATTTATTTGTTTATTTCGTACTAGGGTTGTTCTGTATTGCATCCTTTGTCATCTCCTAGGTGAGTTTTGAGCTCTTTTGTATGTTTGTGTTTCAATGAATCTTGCCCGAGAGTAACTAGTAAACCCTAGTGGTGACTCAATAGTGGAAACAACTAAATTCAAAGCTGGCCTATGCGTTAATGGTAGATGGTGAGGTTTGAAACCTAGGGCAGGGCCATGTCTAGTTATTTCATCTTAAGATTGACCTAGAATGCAAGAAATATTCGTGAAAGGCCCATCCCTGACTTGCCTTAAGTTAAACTTGTTGAAATCCATAGTTGGTTCGGTATCTGGGTGAAATATTGATTTGGTGTTGCAGTCCGGGATTATCCATCCCTTTCAAGTTTTATTCACCGTGGCACTATCATTCTTACACCAACAAAATTCCTTGTGCATATCAGCCGGTGAGATCTTTGCTTTCGCCAAGACATCCATTCCTCGGTGAGACCTCATATCAATCACCCTGTGTTCCACTGAGGGGCCTTCTTAAGTTCATGACTCATCACTATCACGATATTGTCCCTCACATCGACAAAGCCCCCTTCGTTGTAGGCAAGACAGGCCCCAGTCACCAAGATGTCACGGCAGGATATAGTATCCTTGCCAATCTTTTGTCTATCGCTGTGACTTTCACTTTCGGCGAGACCTCTCACTGAGCATCTTTTGCTTTCGCCGAGCTTTGTTTCTTTCTATCGGGAGGACATCCATCTTTCACTAAGACCTTACCGCAAGATTCCAACTCTTGCCAATACTTCACATCATTCGCTGTAACTACCGGCGTTCGCCAAGACATTGTAGCGAAGCCTTCTTCTCTTAGTGAGCCCAGGTCTTTTCATTGAGACCTCTGGCCGAATCCAAACCAAGCCCTACTCGACAGGACATCGCAAATTTTCTAGGACTTCATATCGATAAACTATTGTCTGGCCGAAGTGATTAATTAAACTTTGAAAGTTGGTGAAACATGGCCAATTTTTTGTGACTTTATACTGAGAACATCTCTCATCAATGTGACTTTCATGTCCGTTGTCGGCGAGACATGTCCCTTTCGGCGTGACCTCTTTCTGAATAAAATTTGTTCGGCCGAAGTATACTCATTTTCTTCACTAAGGGTTTCCTCTGGTTGCTAGGATGTTTCACTGAACCCCCTAAGTCCTAGCAAAGCCTATCCTAGTGATTTCCTTCGGTGAGACTCCCGAATGTAACCGAGACTTCTCCGTGAGATCTTAACTCATGTCGAAATCCTTCATTCCAGGAATTCCCGTTGGTTCAGAACTTTTCCTTGACTGCAGATGTCCGGCAAGTCCAAATTTCTTAGAAATTCGATGTCTCCCAGATTTTTTGAAGTCTCCTATCTAACTCGTTCTTGATGGAAATCCGTCCCTCACAGATTTCCCTGAAAAATTGATGAAATATAACAGAACATGAGATAATTGGATTCGATTATAATTTGTGATGCATTTGATGATTATTTCATGTCATAATTGGATCTTTCATGTGATTTATGGATGAAAAATGATCAAGTTTGATGATTAAGTAGGTGTTTCTTGGTTTCTTCATTGGAATCTGATTAGTCTGGAATTTCCCAAAATTCCTCTCGGGCTCAGATTCCACGGATGGTCTTGAAACCCAAAATCTATTGTGGTCATTTTATGTGAATTTTAACAACACCCTGACTATATGAGATGCATTCTAGTGGTGTTCTGATAGATTAACCTTGCTTTCCTCTAGTTCTTACTATGTTTTCATGTTGAGTGCAGGCTGAGTCAAGCAAGGTAGCAGCTAGTTCCTCATTGTCTGATGTAGAGAGGATCAAGCTGGACATTAAGAGCAAGGTCCCTAAGAGTAGAATCACTTCTGTCTAGTTAGAAGTGACTAATACAAATGTTAACCTCTGGGACTATGAGGATTTTAAAGCAAGAATGGCAACTAAGGATCTTCCTTTGGTTGCTAGGAGAATGAAAGAATTAGGCCTACCCCACGTAGCCGGTTTCCCTTCTATAGTACAATGTTACGAGCTGGTCCTTGAGTGCACCAAGAACTATGATCAGGATATGCAAAGGATCATTGGGCCTCAGGAGAGATTTTTTGCTAATCTCAACCCGATCTCCATTGCCGAAACCTTCGACATGCCATATAGATCTTATGTGGTGGGATTCACCATTGAGGCAGCCCAGGAATTCTATGATGACCAAACCATGAAATCACCGTAGCTAATCAATTCCTGGCTGGAGAAGCCCAAGTCCCACTACTCCAAATTGCCTAAGCAGTTGTTTAGAGAAAAATTCAAGGAGTACTACGATGCCATCACCTTTCTAAGCATGGTGGTCGTATTGAAGAGTGTTGGTACATTCGAGAATTGGATGTGCCATGCCATTGTAAGGATGGAATGAAGAAAATTGACTACCTTTCGATAGGGGTCATCAGCCAAGTCATTCATAAGTAGTTGTCCAATGTGTTGCAGACAAAGACCTTCACAATGACCTCATATCTGGTCTACACACTGGCTAGATTCCATCCCTACAGAGGATTGGATACAAAGGGAATTTTCAGAAAGGACATCATCTATGAAGTTTTACCTTAGTTGTATTTAGGAGGCTCTGACTATAGGAGGGAAAATGATGCATTCACAATGCATATCACCAGAATGCTTCAGGAGGCAGAGCATGTTAGGATTTCAGATATGGCTAAGGAGCTCATCAAGAAATATGGGGCATGGTTCATCTAGTTCCCTAATTTCTCCTACATTCGGGTTGATGGCTATCAAAGGGCCCCGTACAGACTTCTGAGGTATCCCACTGACCACATCATATTGTTGGAAGTCACTAGACAGATTTGTGACTTCGATGCTATTGTCAAGAAGGACAAACATAAGACAGGATTTGGTGGGGATTTTCCCCTAAGGATTGGCACTGGAGAGGTATGTCCTTCCATTGGTTCTACCCAAGCTTTACGAGAAGAATTGTGTGCTCTTGGCTTGTCTCCCCACTCCAAGAGATCCAAATTTGACATCACAGGGGAGGCTCAAAGGAAGGCCAGTATAGAGTATAGTCATTAGGTAAAATTAGAGGTGTAATAAGGGGATTTCTTCAGATTTGGAGAGTTAGCAATAAACAATAAATAATAATCGAAATCCAAAGATTTTACGAAACACAAAGGAAGTAAATAAAAAAACAATTATACCTGATTGTTGATACCTCCATGATTTCCTTTCGTAATACCTTCTTGCTTGCTGGAGAATGTTGGCCTCAGATTCGTCTTTTGAGCAATCTAAAATGCCTAAACCCTACAACAAGATTTGAAGGATTTGATATTGCCTAAATGCCTATATCTAAAAGCCAATGCCGATGACTATGCTTAAAATAAATGCCAATATTAATCAAATGCCTATGACAACAAATGTGAAAATAAGTAAATAAATGCCTATAGTAATTACGTAAAATATCTGTCCTCAAAAATGAGAAGAAGATGGCATTTTATAGAAAATGCCATTTCGAATGAACGGACGAGATAAAACAATGACAAGAACCTAAAATGAATGATCCAAATTTAACATGACAATCCCTAATTAGGGTTAGGGAAAAATCCATAATCGAACGGTCAGAACAAAATCGGATCGACGGTGGAGAAAAAATGAGGAAATTAATTAAAGAAATAAAGATTTTTGAAAAATCAAGAAGATAAGATTGCCCGATTTGCAAGATTCGAAAAATCAAAGAGATAAGATGTGGACTGAAGATAAGATTTGAAAAATCAAGAATCTGCCCGATTGCTTGATTTTTAGAAGATTAATTACTAATTTGAATTAAGATAATTCAAATTATGGATTTTATGAGATAATAAATAATCTTTTTCAGATTATTTATCAAAAAGGACTGACAGTTAGAATTGACATGACATTTTAAATAACTTAATTTATTTAAAATGAGAAGAATATGAAATTGGCAATTAAATAATTAAATTTAATTATTTAATTTAGCAGATAAGACAATTAATTAAATAAATTAATCAATTTATTTAATTAAGACAGTTAGTGACGTATTTAATAAATAAATAAAATTTATTTATTTAATAATCAAGAAGAATTAAATGACAAAGGGGGATTAAATAAATTAAGAAATTTATTTAATTAAAGAAAGACTTAGACAGCTAGTGATGTATTTGATAAATAAATAAAATTTATTTATTTAATAATTATGAAGAATAAGTGACATGAATTAATTAAGTAATTACAAATTATTTAATCAATAGTCGAATGTGGACCAAGGACATAATTAAATGTCTTAATTATGCTAGGACGAAAGTGGTAAAAATGAAGCTTGCAAGCCTAGGTCATTTTTAGGTGTCTACATTTTGCCCCTCTTTGTCATAATGTCGCTTGTCGCATTGTGACAAAGAAAATAATTCAAGAATATGCCCCAACGAGGGTACAGAGTATCATTGCCCCCTCGGGAAATTTTCAAATTTTGGGGTCGGCGCTAGAAAAATTTGCAAAGGGTCCCGATAAATCAATTTGATGACAAGAAAAACAATGGCACAGTCGGTTTCAGATTCTGATATGTTTAAAGCAACTTACGATTAAGTCAAAGGTGTTCAAATGAGCCTCCAATATTGACTTTGTTTGAAAAATGCCATTTTGACCTTATAAATAGGTTGAAAAAGGGGGTAAAGTCAATTCACTTTTACTATTTACCTTGCGAAACCCGAGAGCTTAGAGCGAAAGGCGCAGCAGCGAGGATGGTTATTCCAGTGTTAGAGCACCGCAGAGAGATCATGAGGACCTTTAGACGGCTAGAGGGCTCAGAGCCGGCGGTATGTACCCTAAACTCACTTTGTCATTTTATCATTTTATGTGCTATTTAATGCTTTCTAGGGTAGTCAACACATGCGCCGCGACGCATATGCGTTCGCGTAAGCCGCAATTGTTTTCTCGTTCGATGCATTTGAAGCATCGCGACGCAAGTGCCAAGTATTACGTGGTCACTCCGGTTGTTCGCGCCACATTTGATAATTCGTGCGATGCAAGTGACTTATCGAGTCGCATTTAACCGCTGGAGAGCCGCAATCGATTTTTTGCGACGCAATTACTATGTTGGAAGTCGCAATGGTAAAATCATGTCGCAATCGCCATGTTGCGACGCATTCGCAAAATTTTGTGACACAAGTGTCTTATCGGAATGCAATTGTCATGTCGATTCGCAATTGTTGTTTTGAATGACGCAGTTGTGTTTTCGCGACGCAACTGCCTGTTTGCGACGCAACTACTTGTTTGCGACGCAAGTGCTTCTTTGCGACGCACTTGCCTGTTTCATTAATAAAACTTGCTTTTGTGTTTACATGGCTTTAGTTGCCTTTCATGATGTTGACATTTGTCCTAGAAGTGCTGATGCAGTGTTCATCTTTTTGCAGAGGTAGCTTGCCCCTATCTACACGAGAGAGAGCAGACCGACCACCTTTCGGTTTGCTGATCAGCTGGGCCCACAAGAGTAGCGGCGATTGATGTGATTGGGTCTATTTTATGCTGCATTCATGCCTGCCATTCGGGCGAACAGGGGACTATTGACTACCTTGTGCAAGCGGTGGCACTCCAAGACCTGTTCTTTCCACCTACCGACAGGTGAGGCCACCATTACCTTGGAGGATGTCTACTATATTCTCTGGACTCCTATTCGAGGGGAGTGGATTGTGTATGATCCACATCATGGCAAACAGACCTTTTATGTGTATTATCAGGATCAGGGTGCCAGACTTGGCATTTAGGGTTATGAGATCCATTGGGAGTTCCTAGCAGAGCACTATGGGCACTTCAATACGTTCTTGGCGACGATGATTGTGAGTATCCTGATTCTTGACCGGTGAGGTCATGGATTTCTGATTATTGGGGGGGACATCCTGGTCGGCATGAGATGGGATAGGATAGTTTATGCATGGGGTCCTTGCCTGCTAGGGATGCTTTACCATTAGCTTTACAATGTCATGTATAGGAGAGGAGAGAGTATCTCCTGTGGGACTACTCTTATGATGATCTGGGCATGGGAGCACATTGCCATATTCCGCCCTCCTATTGATAGACCACAGCTAGCCGAGGGGATGCCCTACTCCTACTACTATGCCGACGCATTACAGCAAACCCATATGGGTGAGACAGGGTGGTGGCAGCATCGGATCGATACTATGGGGATGTTCATCTGGAGGTTGTACAGGGATTGTGAGGCATGGGATGATGAGGACGAGCATCTCAGCTTCTGTAGATAGTATAGATATCTTATTGGCAGGACAGTGCAGACGTCCTTGATCATTGAGATGTACCTGCCGTAGCGTGTATTGAGATAGTTTGGCGAGCAACAGGATGTGCCCGTGGGGATAGCAGAGTATGTCAGGTCATCTAGAGAGTATGCATGGGGCCCGGCCATTCCAGTGGCCTTTTCGACATAGCAGATAGACGAGTTAGTAGCCCAGGTCTGGGGTTGGAGAGGAGGAGCAGCAGATCCTAGTACGACGCCAGCATATGATCTATGGTAGCAGGCACGCTGACCAGTGCCCTTGACAGATCCGAATAGGCCAACCCTAGTTGACAAGTGGTCAGTCATTCCACGAGTGCCACAGGTCAGGCGAGGTGGCAGAGGTAGAGATGGAGGTAGAGGCAGAGGCAGAGGCCGAGGCAAGGATGGAGATGGAGGGAGGGGTGGGGATGATGGAGGTAGGGGCAGAGATGGAGGCCGGGGTGGGGATGACGGAGGTAGGGGCAGAGATGGAGGCCAGGGTGGGGACAGAAGCAAGGGTGGAGCCAGAGGTGGAGATGACGGTGGAGACGGCCATAGGCGGAGGTGAGACGACCAGGTACCGGGCTGCAGGGTGCGATAGCAGGTGGCGAGGGTAGCATTAGATGCTATCCCTAAGGTTGGTGAGGAGGGAGAGGGTGAGGAGCAGCCCAGATAGGAGGGAGAGGGCGAGGGGAGACAGGAGGAGGAGCTAGAGGTGAGGGGACAAGAGGAGGCGGAGGGGGAGAGATAGGGGGAGGATGTGGAGGTGAGGGGAGAGGAGGAGACGGAGGGGGTGAAGGGAGAGGAGGAGGATGTGAGAGGACATGAGGAGGAGGCAGATGCAAAGAGGCATGAGGATATGCCAAAGATGGAGGTGGAGGTGGGTGGGCAGGAGGAGGAGGTGGCAGGGCAGGATGATGATGATGACGAGGAGGATGATGTCATAGGTGAGGCCGAGAGACTTCTCCGATGGCAGATGGTGGAGGGGGAGGAGGAGATGCTGTCCACTTCAAGGTTGCTGCCAGATGCTACAACAGATCAGAGAGTGGCAGACCTTCAGCAGAGATTGGACGCTAGCTTGGCACAGGTCAGGTCTTTACAGTCAGCTCTGGAGGTAGCCCGGGTAGAGCGGGATCAGGCGGTGATCTGCCAGCAGGATGCAGCCCAGTGGTGCACCGAGTTTGTAGCCTTATGCACAAGACCTATGGGAGATATGGCTCGGGAGTTATCCAGAGTTAGCACGAGACTAGGGCAGTACCGGATGCTCTATGAGCAGGCAGTGCCACTAGAGCAACGAGATCCTACCTTGTCCCGGTCACAGTCGAGGACAGGCAGTGGGCATAGGTCAGGCAGTGGCAGTGGTACCAGGAGTCATACAAGCATTGGAGGGTCTACCTCGATAGGACATACTTTAGGTCACAGGTCACATCATTCGCATAGGCACACTCCAGGTCACAGCCATGGGTCGACTGGTTCAGCGCAGAGGTCAGTACCGGGCCAGCCACCAGTGACAGATCTGTCCTCCTCTCAGAGTTCGGCCGCAGTCACTTCACAGTTATTTACTACTGTTAGGATGATACCTTCACTCGCAGTTCCATCAGTTTCTCGGACAGAGGTTGCTACAGGACCCCCCATTGCTTCAGAGCCAGTGATAGGGCCTCAGCCACCACCACATTCTTCACCCTGAGGGGATGATGAGAGCCTGCCCTAGGGGCATATTTGTATTTTGACACACTATGTATATTATTGAGCCTGCGAGCTCCATTTTTTGGGATATCCATTGACTTTATCCTATGACATTGTACCCTTTTTGAGATGACATTATATGATGATGCAATTTTGATGTGGCCTACATGTGTTATGTGATGTTTTTGCTTTATGTATTATGACCTATATGATGTACGACCTATGATGCCATGTATGTCCTATGATGCCTATTTGTGATTTTGATACCATGATGATGCAATGCATATTTATATGATTATGTTAATGATGTTAATGATGTATTTATGTAAAAGATGCAATGTTGATTATGTTCATGCAATGCTTGTGCTTATGTATATGATTTAATGCCATGGATGACGTATGTATGGACCTAATGCAATGTATATGAGCATGTATCCACTTATGTTTTTGGATGTCATAGGATATCATCGTGGGATGGACGAGAGAAGATGACGAGACTGATGAGAGAAGATGACCAGATCGAAGAAGAGAAGACATGAGCCCTATGAAAATGCATGTTAATTCCTAGACCAAATCCTTCAAAACTTTACTGTAGGACTTTTAATATTTATTGCTCTTAATCATCATTGGGAAAACTGTTGTAATGGCCAACAAACACCATGATATGACATAGATCAAGGTGTGCAAGGTCGTACCATTACCTAAGACAAACAGTCACAGACAAGGATGATCATGACTCCTACTATGAGCGTGATTGCCCCAGTCTTGTTGTCATAATCAACCACAAGCAAAAAAGACAAGGACAGATCATGAAATGTCGCTGCTTCTCTAAATCCTGTTTCCAGGACATCCTTGAGAAACTAGTGACATGATTGCAAAAATACAAAAATAAAGTCCCTATCATGATATGTCGTTGCTTTTCTAAATCCTAGAATTAGGACCTCGCTGAGAAGCTAATAGTCATGCGCGTCAATTGTCATGCTACATCGTTGCTTCTCTAAATCCTGCTTATTGGGATCTCGCTGAAAAACTAATAACATGATAAAAGATCAAAAAGACAATTTGTCAAGTGTTTGCCAAGTGCATCTGGATATTCACTGTTCTGATGCCAAGAGGCCATATTTGATAATGTCGAGATGTCGAAATGTTTAAAGTTTTGATTGACCTTGGAAAATGCTGAGACTTGGTGAATTCAGGAAGGACACATCTTAAATAATGCTGAAGTCAAGAGGATTTGATCCCTAATGGTTGTAAGGGGTCCCTCAAAATAATGATGATGCCTAGGAAGGACACATCCTAAGGCATAAATGACAGAGTTGGTTCTTCAGAAGGACACATTTGAAGAATACTGATGTCACAAAGAGCGATCTTTAGGTGTCAGGAGGATCACTCAAAATGTCGAATGACGATGATGATGCCTAAGAAGGACACATCCTAAGGTGCAAATGACAGAGGTTATCGTTCAGAAGGACTCATCTGAAGACTAACTGAATTTTGACAGTTTGACTTGTTTATGATGATTTGACTTGTTTCGCTCGAGTTTGACCTGTGTTTGACCATATGCTGATGAGATTGCCATACTGAATAAATGATTGTTTTACTTTGGTTTAGGAGTCTACCCATGTGGAAATTGATTGAAGACTTCTGACATGTGTGCCAGTGTAGTGCCATGAACCCTAATGGACGGACCTAGTGCAGCCTCGGGGGCTCATCAATAGATGGCCTTGCCTATGTCATACACTTAGAGACCTCGTAGTTCGACATGACCAATGACTTTGCCTTGATGAATCAAGGTTGCGTCATGATTTTATTTTGACAAACCTAAAAGGACTGACCTAATGTCTCAGGGACTCAAACATGAGTCTTGCCTACGTAGCAAAATGCGCAGAGACAAGGTAGTTTAGACAGATGACGAAGACTGATTTGACATGATTGACTTTGACCAGAAATGACAGTGTGTTCCTGTTCTTCGAGTGGTCTAATGATTTTGTTTGATGTTTTCTTCAGATGTTTTATGATTTTAGGTCTTTCTTCGACTTTTTATGATGTTTTTATTCTTTTCAAGACTTTTGCCAATGTTTTGTTTTTCGTGACTTCATTTTCAGGACTTTTGCCAATGTTTTTGTTTTTTTTCAGGACTTTTTGCCAATGTTTTTGTCTTTTTGTGATGTTTTTGGTCATTTTTTAGGACTTTTTGCCAATGTTTTTGTCTTTTTTCAGGACTTTTTGCCAATGTTTTTGGTCATTTTCCAGGACTTTTTACCAATGTCAAGATCATGTGTGACATCCACTACAGTTTCATGATAAATTTTTTTCCCCCAATCAGGTCTAAGACTTAGCCATTCACAAGTGATATGGATGGGATGCTGCTGACTTGGTAGATGAACAGTCGTCAGGACTTGATGTCAATCATTTATCTACTATGACAGGTAGGGTGGGATGTGATGGTGATTTGTAGAATAATGGCAAAAATACCTTTCATCCTAGGCCAAGTTAGACCAAGTGACCGTAGATGGCAGAGCAATGATTGATTACGCATGGCGCCTATTTGCCAGGTTTTCACTATTGAACGAATCATTTTTCTCTTTACTATTTTCTTGACTCTTTGATTTTTTTGGTGTCACCAAGATGCCTGTTTGCCAGGTTTTCATCAAGGTGACAATTTTTTTATCCTTTTTTTCATTTTTTTTTTGTATTTTATGGCTTTCAGCTCCATCCTCTAATGCTATGCTTAGAACTTTCAGAGATGTAAACTGTTGATGGGTTCTGTCAAATGTTCCCCATCTGGAGTTGCCAATTGATATGCCCCAGAACCAAAAGAAGATATGATAATATAGGGACCTAGCCAGTTTGGTTTAAAATTTTCCTGGCTTTTCTTTGTCTGCTTGGTTCTTGGGGTTCTGCATTAGAACTAGGTCATAGATGTCAAACTTTCAGACCATAACCTTTTTATTGTAGCTGGGCAAAGGCGGTTTTGATATGCTTGGAGATGATTCAGTGAGTTTTTCCGTCTTTCTTCCAGCATTTCTAGCTCATGCAGGCATGATTGTTGGTAGTCCTCTTCATTAGTAAGACCCTTCAAGGAGACTCGTAGCGAGGGAATCTCAACCTCAATGGGTAAGATGGCTTCAGCACCAAAGACTAGGGTGAACGGGGTGGCCCCTATAGGCGTACGAATGCTAGTTCGATAAGCCAACAGAGCAGGGTTAAGTTGTATGTGCCAGTCACGGCCAGTGTCATTGACAGTCTTTTTGAGAATCTTGACAATGGTTTTGTTAGATGCCTCAGCTTGACCATTTCCTTGTGGGTAGTATGGAGATGAAAAGTGGTGTTGGATATGGAATCATTCACATAACTCACGTACGTCTTGGTTTTTGAATGGACGTCTGTTGTCAGTGATGATGGACTGTGGAAGGCCATACTGGAAAATGATGTAATTAAGGATGAACTTTGATATTTGTTTGCTAGTAATATATGTCAATGGAATGGCTTCAATCCACTTTGTGAAATACTCAGTGGTGGTAATAATGAATTTATGGCCGTTGGATGAGGTTGGATGAATCTTACCCACGAGGTCGAGTCCCCATTGAGTGAAGGGCCAAGGAGAAGTGATGGGCCGAAGTTCTTGTGCTGGAGCATAGACCAAGTCACTGTGTATTTGACATTTGTGACAAGTCCTGACATATTCAATTGCATCTTTTTCCATTGTCAGCCAATAATACCCAAGTCTCGTCAGTTTCTTAGCTAGCGTAGGACCACTCGAATGAGATCCGCATATACCGTCGTTCACTTCTCGTAAGGTCATACATGCTTCATCGGTGTCAAGACATCTAAGGAGGGTATCGTCGAAACTATGGCGGTAGAGGGTGTCACTGACAATGGCATACCTTGCGGATTTTCTAATGAAGGATTTCGTTGGTTATTTGACAGGTTCGGTGGGAGGGTGTGAGACTTTAGGTAATCGTAAATTTCTTGATACCAAGGATAGTTGTGACCAACAAGTTCACAAACCATTTCTAATTCTGGGATATTGTATGCCGGTATCAACAGCTGTTCTACTAAGAACTCAAATTGTGGCACATTTTTAGGGATGTCCAAGAGAGAACTGATAGTAGCCATTACATTAGCTACCTTATTCTTTGCCCTGGGGATTTGCTCAAAAGAAATTAGTTGGAACTATGTCAGGAAATTGTCCACCATCCTCTTGTAGGGAAGCAACTTCTCATCCTTTGTTTCATAGTCATCATTCACTTGGTTGATTACTAGTTGGGAGTCCCCGAATACAAGCAATGTCTGAATTTTCCATTTGATTGCTAACTTGAGACCTGTGACCAGCGCTTCATATTTAGCAATGTTATTTGTGCAAGGGAAAGCGATCCTAAATGACTTAGGAATTGAATCTCCCTGTGGTGTGATAAACAAGATTCCATCGCCTGAGCCATGACTAGTATGAGACCCATCAAAATACAGTTTCCATGGTGCTGCCAGTTCCGCATGAAAAATGGACTCATCGGGAAAATCAGTTACTAATGGATGAGTGGCTTGAATCGGTGCATCTACTAGTTGATCTGCTATTACTTGCCCTTTTATTGCCTTGCACTCAACATATTGTATGTCATACTCGCTTAGGATCATGACCCATTTTGCCAACCGGCCTGTTAATGCTGCTCGACTTATTAGATACTTCAATGGATCGATCTTGGCAACCAGTTGTGTCTAATGGCTAAGCATATAGTGTCTTAGTTTTTGGGATGCAAAGAGAACAGCAAGGCACACATGTTCAATGTATGTGTAGTTCAACTCATAGCCTATCAGTGTGTGGCTGATGTAATAGATTGCTCTTTCTTTTCCTTCGTGATCATTTTTGGCCAGCAATGCCCCCAATGTTGAACTAGTGGTGGAGATGTATAGAATTAACGGTTTTCCATGAATGGGCAGCATGAGTACTAGTGTTGACAACAGGTAATCTTTGATTTGCTGGAAGGCCTCTTGACATTTATCTGTCCATACAAAGGGGACACTTTTGCGCAACAGGTACTAGAATGGATGGCACTTATCTACCAATTGGGCTATGAAACAGCGAATAGATTGTACTCTGCCCTGTAGAGTTTTGAGTTCACTAATCCCTCTGGGCAGAGGCATGTCTATGATTTCTTTGACCTTTGCCAGATCAACCTCTATGCCTCTTCAAGAAACTATGTATCCCAATAGTTTTCCTGACGTGACCCCAAAGACACATTTCTTAGAGTTTAGCCAAACTTTGTACTCTTCAATTCTCTTGAAAATTATGTCGAGTACTCTCAAATGATCTTTCCTAGTTGCTAATTTGGCCAACAGGTCATCTACATAATCCTCCATTATATTGTGCATCATGTCGTGGAAGATTGTGGTCATAGCCCTTTGATATGTGGCACCTGCGTTTTTGAGACCAAAGGGCATGACATTCCAACAATATGTACCCCATGGGCAAGTAAATGTTGTTTTGTGTTGATCCTCAGGAGCAATGTGGATTTGATTATAGCCAGAGAAACCATCCATGAGGGATAGCATCTCATGTCCTGTAGTTAGTTCCACTATGATGTCAATGTTGGGCAAAGGAAAGTCATCCTTTGGACATGCCTTGTTTAGATCCTGAAAGTTTGTACATACCCGAATCAGCCCATTTGGCTTTGTCACCGGCACTAGATTGGAAATCCATTCAGCATAATCTATAGACCTTATGAACCTGGCATCCAGTAATTTCTTTAACTCAGCCTTGACCAATAGAGCAACTTGAGGGTGCATTTTGCACAACTTCTGCTTGACTGGTTTAGCATTGGGTAATAGTGGTAGATGATGTAGAACCAGTTTGGGGTCTAATCCTAGCATGTCTGCGTAGGACCATGCAAAGTTGATTTTCCATTCTGCAAATAATTTATGAAACTCTGGTTTCTCTTCATCAGTCAATGATGCGGCAAATAGGACCATCTTGGGGTCTTCTGCAGTTGAAATGTTATCCTCTATTGTGTCCTCAATAAGCATGGCTGATTTCTCCTATTGCACGGGAAGAAAGTCTAGTCCTCCATCTTTGGGCACCTCAGAAAGGTTTTCACCCGCAGATTTTTCCTTTATTTTTACTATTTTATCGTCAAGAGGTGCCTTTTGATTTTCACCTAGAGACGTTTAATTTTTTACTTTATTTTTACTTTTACGGGTAGAGGACTGGACAGTCTCACCGAAGTATGCGGTGCAGTCTAAATCAATAGCAAATCCTGATTTGTGGTCCCCACTGGGTATGCCTTCTCGTAATCCCATGAATTCGGCAATGGCTTCATCATTTTTGGAATGTGTCCAGAATTGGCGGTCCTTGTTGATCCCAATTGACTAGTTCAGGGTAAACTAAAGAGATGCCATTGTCAAGGCTAGTGAATTGGGGTGAGGATGTGGACAGCATGTAGATGGATTCGTTGATGTTGTAGATGAGGTTATCATCATCCAACTCTACATCGGATTCTATCCAATATTCTCCTTCACTAGTGTCATACTCATTATCGTAATAAGGAGTGAAGGTTTTGGAGCCCTGGTTATCAATGTCGTTTGACACTTCAGATAGAGTGGACTGAGGGGGGTCAGATGATGGTTGTTGTGTGTTGTGGGAAGTGGTAGTAGAGCTTTGACTATTTGGTGCCTATTCAAGTTTGAATGTTTGCCAAAATCGTTGTTCAGAGGTCAATTCCCCTAGTTCGACAAACAAATCATCAAGACAACAGTCACTTAGGGATTGTTCTGAGCCAAATTCCCACTCGTGGGAGTCAGTTTCGGTGAGGGGTTCCCTAGTAGTCTCAACACTGTCAAAAGCATGTACTCACTCATTTGAAAGTCTAGAAGTACATCAATCATCATTGGCAAGTGAGCCAAACCCTAATCCAAGATACTTCAGAATTTGAAAAGTTTCTATGGGTTCCCTTCAGCCTGTTTTGTCTTTTCCAAGGCCACTAGTACCATCGTAGCCTTTAGCCTTCATGAAGTCATAACCTTTGCCATATATTTGAACTGGTAATGGGGGTAATGTGACAGTATCCTTATAGATCCATCCTGTGATGTCAGCAAGGTCTTCCTCACTCATGTCTCCCCACTTGATAAAAATTGTATTCGGTGGGACTATGAAGGTTTGTTGAGGTTCCATTCTAAAACATGGCTGACCATAGTCCTTGGGAGATCTAGGCATTGTTGTTATGTTGTATGATGTGTGTAGTTTGAATTCTCTGCAGCCAAGGTCCTAGATTTTGATAGTTGATTCAGTCTTAGGGTTGGTGGAAGGTGGTGGTATGGCAGAAGACGTGGATGGAGTGGATGTGGAAGATGACGTGAGTGTGGAGGGGTTGATGTACTTGGATGACGAGGAGCCAGGTTCTTCTCAATTAATAGGTACTCAGTTTTCGGAGATACCCCTTAAATTGGTACAATATTGGAAAGGGTTGGGGTCTCCGTATATGGTGACTTCTGTACCGTCAAAAGGAAACTTGAGGCATTGGTGGTATGTTGACGGAATGGATTTTAAAGCGTGGATCCATGGACGGCCAAGTAAAATGTTATATGGTAGTTCCAAATCTAGGACCTGGTAGGTTGTGTCTACAATGACTGGTCCCACTATGATAGGGAGAGAGATAACACCCCTTGAAGAGCGTTCCTCGTCATCGTATGCTTTGATCACTATGCTTTTTGTTGGGTCTACGCACGCATTAGAGAACCCAAAAGCCTTAACCAATTTGAGGGAGCATATATTCAACCCTGCTCCACCATCTACTAAAACCCGTCTAACTTTGTGCTTGTGGACAAAAGTTTCTATGTGTAATGCGTCATTGTGGTTGGTTTTATGTGATGAGTAGTCTTGATCCGAGAAGGTGACATGGTGCGGCGTGGTGAGATATCCCACCATAGTTTCAAACAGATTGACATCGATGTCCTTAGGGACCGACGACTCTAGGAGAGTTTTGTCTAGGATTTCTTTGTGTGCCAGAGAGATACGAAGCAGCTCAAGGATAGATATTTGTGCGGGAGTCTTTCCTAGTTGGTCAATGAGGTTGAACTGGCTTTTGGGTTTCCATTGTTGTGGGGTTGAAACAGGTTTTGGCTATTTAGCCGATGCGACAAGTTGTGATTGTTTAGCCGATGGGCCCGGTATTGTGATTTTGGCTTGTCTAGGAGGAGGTGGACCAGCTATAGTGACCTTTCCACTGCGAGTAGTAGCATTACACTGGGGTGCTCTCTTGACCATAATGGTATTGATGTACCCATATTCAGTTTGGACATTGTTTTTTATTGGTCCAGTAGAATAATCATACTTGACTCGGGCAAAGTAAGTTTGGTTCTGTGAACCTGACGTGGATGCATTATGAGAACCATGATCCTGTAGTGGATTCTTGTGGATAGTATGATCTAAATTGGAGGTGAATTGTGATCCACCTACTTCGATTGTGTGATTTTCAATAAGATCTTGAATTAGGTTTTTCAGTTGTCGACAGTTAGAGGTTGTATGTCCTTTGGCTCGATGGTATTCACAAAGTGCATTGTCATTCCACCATGATGGTTTAAACTGTCCTGGGTCATATGGTTTGATTTCCAGAAGTGTGATGACCCCGTGCTAGATGCATTTTTTAAGGACTTCTTCAATGGGTTCACCCAAATGGGTGTATGTGCGACCCCTAGGAAATTGTCTCATTTGACGATATTTCCCTTGACTGTTTTGACCACCTTGGTTGTTTGAAAAAGTATTGGGAGGAGGTGTCAATGTCGTTGTTGGTCTGTTTTGTTGTTGAACCCCTTTTAGGGCTAATACGGGACCTACAGTATTTGCAGTCTTGGCATCAACAACACTGTCATTTGTAACATGCTTATTCTTAACCCAATATTTGTTTTTTTCAGCTGGTGGATTGACGTTCATGTTTTTGGAACCATATCTCAGTTCTCCCTTTGCGATAACGGCTTTCTCAAGCTGGACTCCCTTTTTGACCAATTCTGTGAAGTTTGTGCAACAATGTATTTGCAATGCGAATTTTAGGGGCCCTAGAAGTGTTTGGACGAACATGTCAACTTTTTCCCTTTCAAGAATGTCAATGTGACATCGACTAGCAAGGCTTCTCCATTTTTGAAAGAATGGAATAAATGTCTCACCAAAGTCTTCTTGCATGAGATTGCACAAGCTAGTGATAGAGGTATCCATGTCAATGTTGTACGCGTAATTTCTTATGAATTTTCATTTGAGCTCATCCCATGTCTGGATATCTTTTTGAGTTGAAAACCATTCGAGGGCTTGACCCGCCAAACTTTTGGAAAAAAGTCTCATCAAGTATGTTGGTTCATAGGCGATATCCATACAGTTGGTTGCAAATTCATGAACATGTTCAATGGGATTTGTCTTGCCTCTATATTTTGTAAAGTTGGGTGACACGTATCCTGGTGGAAATGTAGGCATACATAAGTTTGTGTCGAAAGGGTATACATCCAGGTCATATGATATTTCTGATTTCCTGCCTGAAATGTACATGTTTTGCATATTTTTCTCCATATCTCTCATTCTTGCTTTGAGTTCATCTATGGTAGGGTCATTTACATTTCTATATGTTGGGTTGCCTGGTACACCATGTGTTCCTGTCTGGTGTGCATGAATGTTGGTATATTGTGGTGGTACGGATTGTTGTGGTACATATGACGTGTGTTGTTGGTATTGGAAGTTATGATTTGGTGCCTATTGATGAGTATGAATGTTGGATGAGTATGTTGGGATGTGTCCCCCAGCCATGTGTGTCGTTATTTGGGGGATGTTGTGACCATGACTGTTATGGTGTGTCAATGATGTCATGGGTTGTGTTATTTGGCCACCTTGTGTAAATTTTTGGTTTTGTACAAGGGGGACATTTGTGTTTGTACCTTGGGAGGTAATGACATTTGACTATGTTATTGTGTTAACGTTTTGGTGTTGTCCTTTAATAAAGATACGTCCTGTGGCTCCTCCCAAAGGATTTTGTGAATTACTACTGAACGGATTTGTCAAAGTTGTGTTCATGGTAGCAGATGTAGTTGTCAAGGGGGGATTGTGGTGACTTGATGATGCCCCTGTGGTATTTATTGTCACAGTAAAAAGAGGATTGGAATAATTTTCCCACATTGTTGAGGAGCCAAGAGTGGTTCCATCGGATTGGGGTAGTCTTGTGGATGTTGTGGATGATTGTGATCCCCCAATAGATGTAGCATTTATTGTGTTGGAGATTTTTGGGATGTTGGGAGTGGTATTTATTGTCGTTGTGGTCCCAAAGGAAGTATTGTTCATAGTATTTAGAAGTTGACCACTATGTGACATGTTATGTGTGTTATTGGCATTAGGGTCATGAAGTGTCAAATTTAGCGTGTTGGCATCAAATCCTGGTGGTAACTTAGCTCCTTCACTCAAGAGCATGGCTACTAATCTATCTCTATCTTGATGAGCTATTGTTTCAGCAAGCTGATAGACCTCTGGGTCTTGTGTCAATGCCTCTATGTTTTCTTGAAGTAGTTGACCATTTTCATCTCTTTGCAAGTAGAGTTTGAATGTACTATTTGACGAGGATTGCGTTGTTGTTGGAGGTTGATTGTCTAGATTGGTAAATGGATCATACAAGGTCCAGTTTGAGTCATATGCAGGATTGTTGATAGTAAATGGGGGGTCTTTTCTAAAGTTTTCCATTTGTCTCTTTTGTTTTTGAAGTCTGGTTTAAACCATAAATGAGATTGCTCAAATAGGAATGACAGCCTAAATGCAAGTATGACACTATGTGAAGTCTAAGGTTCAAGATGAAAACTAGAATGACTAATGTTTTTGGAGTTTTTGTGAATAAGGATATGCAATTTCTATGCAATGTAAGACAAGGTTATCTAAGCACCTCTAAACTCGAACTTTGTTTTCGATTTTGACTGCTAAAGGACTTCATTGGAAATGACAAGTTGACTAGGTCTAAATGACTAGTGAATCTTCCTAACTAGACTTTTGAGTTGGAAGAAATCTCACAAAAGAGGACAATGACTAAAGGAGGTTTGATAACTTAGTCCAAGAGGGTTTAATGTTGAAAACGATGTTTTTGCAAAGATGTGCTTAAGATTTTCCTAATCCTAAGTATGCAAGTATGGACCTAGGGACAACGTAATGTTGAATGTATGCAACTAAAAGGAATGATGTATGAAACCTATGGTGACTAATGCAAGCTTAGACAAGACTTTGAGCAATTTCAAGTTTTAGTTTCTGATAGAGTCTTCTTGGTGACAGAGTTTGACAAATGGTTGACAATTTGAAGACCTCAGGTTTCGACTATAAAATTTAAAATGTTGACAGGCAAATGCATCACAGTTTAGCAAATGCGGTTCAGTTTTCAACTTGCGACTTTCTGACTGTCAAATGCGACTTGATTTAGCACATGCAGCTTTTAAATTTATAGATGCATCATGATGCCTATAGATGCGGTGTTCTAAGTTTCAAATGCGGTTTAGCAGAACAGTTGCATTGCATAAATTCAGTTGCGGTTTGATAGATATGACAGTTTTGTTTCAAAGTGATTTTCGTGTCGTTTAGATGGATTTTTCGATTTGTTTGGTGAATGTTTTTGTTTGAACTATGATAGAACTAGAATACACTTGACAAACATAGCATTTTATAAAGTAACCAAACACACATCAGAAAAGTACGATCCTAGGTTAGGCCATGATAGTATTCGCTAGATTCCATGTAACCACATATCTGTAGTGTGTGAATTCAGAAGCTTGGCTGCACAGGCTCCCCCTTACAGTGCACTCTCTTCTCAGGCCAACCAAGCTTCCAACCCCCATGAAACTCCCATGGTGAGCTGAACACCTCTACTACAAACTGCGAAGGTGTGGATGCCTTCACACCGACTGGTGTTGCGCTAGCAAATAGAAGGATTTTGGCTTACTACACAAGAGTTTTTTGTTTGGGACCCCCATTCGAGTGGCCATACATGGGGCAAAAGATTAATCACCATTAAGGTGGCACTTTAGCCTGAAGAGGTTAATCTCAATAGGGTTTAAGGGAGTACAACTTTGTCCGTATGACACATCCGCACTCGCAACCTTAGGTTTTCCCTTAAGGTTTACATTTATATACCAGTTGGGGGTAGCTTGCCTTTAGCTCCGTTGCCAGTTTGAGTCGTGTTGGAGTGATGAAATCCCCAGGTAGGCCCAATTTCTAGAGTTGGTAACCATTTCTCTTACACCCAAGATCGCCTGAAAGCACGAGGGGAGAGGATACTCCGATGTACCAAGTCAGGGTAAATAACAGAAAAGAATGGGTTTGGTTTTCTAATCACAAGGTTTTCACCAAGTGAGAGCATACTCACCTACCATTCCACAATCACAATCAAGCATAAAAGACATGATTTCATTTTATATGCACCAAACTCAAATGTTCGCTAGTCTAATAAAACAAACACAAAGTTTATTTATTCCTTCTTTGACAAGCGAATCTGCAAACAATGAATATTAGTAGTCTTTTATGTAATGGTCTTCGACACACGAAAGAAGATTGCCACACGCTACAAGAAAATATTAGTAACACAAAATATCTAATCTAGTTAACATGCAGGAATAAAAAACACAGGAAAAACAGAAAACCAGAAAACCAATAACCAGAAAAACCCAAAAATCTAAAAATCAAAATGGCAAAACTGAAAGAAAATTTTACTAGACAGATGTGGCTCGACAGGGTAGATGCATCATTCAAGTCTTCAAGTGCGGCTCGATAGATCAAATGCATCGTTCGGGATGTCAGTTGCGGCTTGTCAGGTTGATTACGTCACTTCTTTCAGCAGATGCATCACGACGCATCAAATGTGTCGCGATGTTTTTTAAAAAAATAGTTGTGTTGATCCATACATATACCTACAAAACAACATAAAACAAAAAAACCATATAGAAACAAGCAAAACGGAGTCGGGTTCACCAATGTAATCAGGGGATTTCTTTAGATTTGGAGAGTTAGCAATAAACAATAAATAATAATTGAAACCCAAAGATTTTATGAAACACAAAGGAAGTAAATAAAAGAACAATTATACCTGATTGTTGATACCTCCATGATTTCATTTCGTAATACCTTCTTGCTTGCTGGAGAATGTTGCCCTCAGATTCGTCTTTTGAGCAATCTAAAATGCCTAAGCCCTACAACAAGATTTGAAGGATTTGATATTGCCTAAATGCCTATATCTAAAAGCCAATGCCCATGCCTATGCTTAAAATAAATGCCAATATTAATCAAATGCCTATGACAATGAATGTGAAAATAAGTAAATAAATGCCTATAGTAATTACGTAAAATATTTGTCCTCAAAAATGAGAAGAAGATGGCATTTTATAGAAAAGGCCATTTCGAACGGACGAACAAGATAAAACAATGACAAGAACCTAAAATGAACGATCCAAAATTAACCTAAGAATCCCTAATTAGGGTTAGGGAAAAATCCTTAATCGAATGGTCAGAACAAAATCGGATCGACGGTGGAGAAAAAATGAGGAAATTAATTAAAGAAATAAAGATTTTTGAAAAATCAAGAAGATAAGATTGCCCGATTTGCAAGATTCAAAAAATCAAAGAGATAATATGTGGACTGAAGATAAGATTTGAAAAATCAAGAATCTGCCTGATTGCTTGATTTTTAGAAGATTAATTACTAATTTGAATTAAGATAATTCAAATTATGGATTTTATGAGATAATAAATAATCTTTTTCAGATTATTTATCAAAAAGGATTGACAGTTAGAATTGACATGACATTTTAAATAACTTAATTTATTTAAAATGAGAAGAATATGAAATTGGCAATTAAATAATTAAATTTAATTATTTAATTTAGTAGATAAGACCAATTAATTAAATAAATAAATTTATTTATTTAATTAAGACAGTTAGTGACGTATTTAATAAATAAATGAAATTTATTTATTTAATAATCAAGAAGAATTAAATGACAAAGGGGGATTAAATAAATTAAGAAATTTATTTAATTAAAGAAAGACTTAGACAGCTAGTGACGTATTTGATAAATAAATAAAATTTATTTATTTAATAATCATGAAGAATAAGTGACATGAATTAATTAAGTAATTACAAATTATTTAATCAATAGTCGAATGTGGACCAAGGACATAATTAAATGTCTTAATTATGCTAGGACGAAAGTGGTAAAAATGAAGCTTGTAGGCCTAGGTCATTTTTAGGTGTCTACAAGAGGACTATTGGGCCAACTGTAGTGATGAATACAAAGTTAGAAGGAAGAAATTATCTCGGCTTCCAGTGGATGCAGTCCGATTATATAATGTAAGAGCAGTTCTTTATCAATTGGAAGATGATGTGAAGGTAATTCAGGACCATGCCTATGAGGTAGTAAAGGATAGGCCAATTGGTGACGTGGATTGGTCAGAGGAGGAAAAGACAGAGCTGAAGCAACTGATGGATCCAGTCCTCAAATTCACTAGGATGTGGCTCAAACACATAGTATGGGAATTGGAAAACAAGGGAGTACAATGCACCTATTCCCTGATGGGGGACTTAGATTCCCATTTCACTTCCGAGGAGTCCACCGTGTAGGATCCCAAGGGCAAAGGTAGGCTGGGCTCTCCTATCAAAATTAAATCTAAGGGTACTCAAGAAGAAGAGGACCAGGAAACAGTGAAACAGAGGAAGCCAAAGGCTAAGAAAAGGACTAGGACTAAGAAACCTGAGTAGAAAGAGAATGAAAAACAAAGTCCCGAGGCTAGTGCTACTGTGCCTAAGAGGAGAAGAATTGTTAAATTATCAGAGAAGGCTAACTCTGAGGTTGGGAAGGAAAAACCTACTCCACTAGTAGTGGATGTTGAAAGTTTAGGGGAAAAGTTCAAAGTGTATGCAAAGAAGTCTAGCACTCCTTCTCCTAGGGACGGTATGCCAATGGCTGATCTTCCTCTGATGGCTTCTCATGAGAAGTAGCATGATGACCTCCCTCCCACTCATGAAACCCAAAGTGAACCAGGTGAGACAAAGGAGATTGATGAGGATCCGGATACAGGAGAGGAAGAATTTTGTGAAGGGGAACTCCACAGTGCAGAGGCAGAAATTGAAAAGATAATGCAGTCCCCTATAGTTGCACATGCTGACTCTCCTATTAGAACTGAAGCAGTTGAATCACCTCCAAGGGAGGTAGAGGCAGTAAAGGATCCATCACATGCACATGAAGAGGAACGTGTTGGAGAGGAAGAAAGTAAAATGAATAAGACCGCTGATAGACATAATTCGAATGAGGGAATGGTGGGAGAATGACATGAAGAAGAAATTGGGTAGAGCAGAGTGCAATTGGAGTCCACTGTCCCTAATTGGCTGGAGAAAGAAATAAAGAGAAAGTAGGTGGTAATGGAAGATAGTCCACCAAACTAGGATGTACTACTAGCCAAGATTGGAAAAGATAAAGGAAAAAAGAAGGCTAGGGTGATCTCACGAGTCGAGAGGGATGAGGCACATAACAAGGTGGTTCATATTGCTACCCCTGTTCCAGAAAAAAATAGAGATGATGTGGTTGGAAGTGATTATGATATATAGACTTTTAATCTTGGGCCTACATCAGTTGAGCAGGATATTGAGGACTATGAGGTCTCTAGTGTAGTTATGGTGGATCAGTTGAGGAAGGAAATGAAGGCCAAGCAAGAAGTTAAGAGAGAAAATGAAAATCTCAGGAAGTGCTTTAAGGAATTGATAAAGCCTCTGCGGTCCATTAATCCCTCCTCCTCTCCTACCAATCCTCTACCTTGGTAGACCATAACTGACCTTGAAAATATGAAAGCTTCCACCCTTGCCACTGTGAATTGGTCGAAAGGAGTACAAGAAAAGGGTGATGAAGCTATTAAGGAGATCCTTTCAATCGGGAAAGATGCTATTATGGCAATTGAGTGATTGAAACAAGTGTTGGCCCAGGATAAGGAGGATACGGACCTCCTTCTATAGAAAACTAGGACCCTAATGGAATATACCCTTGACAGGTTGGTAAGCGATGAGATTCTTTCTTCATTTAGGGCTGCCAAACCTTGGGAATGGTTCGAGGCACTGCAAATTAGGCAGAAGGTGTTGAAAAATATTCACAAATGAGGGAAGCATATTGATGACACCTTGACTGGGGTTTACAATGGTTCCATTTCCTTCTTCAAAATCATGACAGGAAGAAGAAAGATCGCACCCAAGTACTCTATCCTTTAGTAGTTGAGAGAATGGTGGCATGATGTGTATGCACCACTTGATGATGGTTATGTTGTCAAGCACCAAATGGATGATGCAACCACCTACCTCGTAGTTATTGATAAACATGTGACATACAAGGTAGACTGGGATAGGTCGGTCAAGCACTTAAGGGATGAGATTGCGTCCATGGAGAGGTGACTTAGGGTTTTGGTAGTACCACCTGTGGCCTACTTGGATGGAGTGTTCTTGAAGCTACATGAAGAGTCAGATCGGTAAGGGGATAATAGGGAAGAGAGCTAATGATAGGCTGCGGCACGATTTTTGCTTCCCTATTATCTTCCCACACATCGTCTAAGTTGCATTGCGGATCCTGGGCTCACCTTGATGGGACGTGCATTTAATGCCTATTTGACCCATTTCAAAGACTCTCCTAGCCAGGTTGTTGTGTTGAGTTATTGCTACGAAACCCTTGCCTAGCCGACTGATTTCTGGGGGATTTCTATATATTGGGCATGTTGCCTCATTTGTAAAGAGTTAGAACAGTTGGAAATAGTTAGAAGGATTGTAGATAATAGTTAGATAGTTTTAGTCAGAAGTAGAGTAAGTTAGCAGATAGTTTCCCTCAAGCAAATATTGTAACAGAAAGCCAAGATTGTTGCTACAGTGAACAAGTTGAATACAAAATGACATTGTGATTTGGTGGCATTCTTGTTTTCTTTTGTTTTACATGGTTCTTCTTATCTTATCTTTAAAATTTCTTAGAGGAAGTTCTTTTTAAGATTAGATTCAATTTGATAATGTTTGTGATTTGATACTTAAATGTTGCAGCAATCTCTCAGTCCATACTTTTCGCAACCAGCTGATTGTTAGTTGCTTTGCAAAGTTATCCTGGACTTTTCATATTCCTTATGCTTAAGTTCAATTGTGAAGGTTTATTCACTTCAACTGCAATAGGGTTGTTTGAATGAGTGTTCATGATTTGAAAATCTTAACACCTCAGAAGATTGCACTATTTTCTATGAGATTGTAGATTTATCTTGGTCAAATAGAAATCAGTTTTGAGGGATTGGTCCATTTTGAGTGTTGGTTACTTTCATTATTAATCTTAGGAGTAGTATTAGATTTAGAAATCTCTCTAAAACCCTTTTCCTTTTTCCATTTCTTTAAATCATTGGGTTAAATCTTGGATTGAAGGATCACCAGTTTGTTAAATCTGATAAAATTGATTCAACATTTTGCTTGTAGTAAGGCCCCATTGTGATTACCAACATTTTGACATTTTGTTACTGAGTTGTTTTATGCACTATCAAGACTTGAAATTAGAGACCTTGGGGTTATCTCTTGAGGCTTGTCGATAGAGATTTACCTTTCAAGAGAAATAGGATATCATATTATGTCTGGCTGTTATTGTGCAGAAAACATGTTCAACAGGGTGTTTTAGATAGAGGTCAAGAATGATGAGAACCATAAAGTACCTCAATCACCCCTTAGACTTGAAATCCAAGTTTAGCCTAGGTGAGCTGGTTTTCAAAGTTAGTACTGCACCTCAAATAGCTCTTTATCCAAGGATGGTAGCATAGTTTAGGTCTCTAGGGCGTGCTAGCATTTGTATGGACAGAGGATAGAAAGTACAATATAAACTACTAGAAACTAACCTAACATCCTAACTAGCTATTTTGGAATGAGAAAAATAATAATAAAGTACAAAAAGTAAAAACAGAGGTGATAAAGTAAATAGATGAAGACTAAAGTAATGAAAATGATCTCACCAAGGCACCAGTTATCTAGTTAGCTCCAAATGTACATCGACCTACACACAAGAAAGAGGAAAAATTCTTATGGCTGTATAGGGGTCTGCCTCAGTCAGATCCCCATTTTGGTGTTTCCACCTCCATGGACAGCCAAATAGCAATGAGAGAGAAATATGTGATAAAGAAGTAAAGAAAGTAGAAGATGCAATAAACACTACAAAACAATAAAGTGCTACTCAACCAAATCACAAAGGAGAGGAGCGAAATGTTACCACCTCCACCCAAATGCTCACTAGCCAATGGAGGAGAAAGCAGACTTGCAAAGGTCACCACATCCTTGACTGTGTTGAAGGGAGGTCTCACAAGACTCCAAGCTCACACTGTTATGGCTTGCTTCACACTTGCTTTGTGGAGTTGATGGAGTATTTTTGCTGCAATTGAGTGTTGAAGTGTTGTTGAGGGTGAAGTGAATGCTGAGAATGAAGTTGGATTGCTTAGAGAATGCTTGAGAATGTGCAAAAAATATGGATTAAATGAAGAATGGATGAATTTGAAGGAGGAAAGGGAAAAATCTACCATTTTCAAGGTCGGTTGGTCGAAGAGGGATGTTACAAATTGACCCCAATCAAAAGTGTAATGCCTCTACTAGCTTCAAACACAGGAATCTGTCAGGGATGTAAGTACAATGCATGGAGGTCTATGTGTTGTGCATGCATCCCCAAAAAATATTTTCTCACCGACACAAGAGATAGATGCCAAGTGGGAGGAGGGTATTTGGGTGATGTGGAATTTCACCTTCGGATTTGATTTTCTAAGGTGAGGGTGTGTGAAAGAGGAATTTTCATAAGGGGTGAAAATTCGCTCCTATAAATTTTGTTGGTTATGTTTTTAGAACAAAACTTAATCTCATTCCTTACCTATGAATCTTCCAGAACTCAATTATTAGCAAGGTTCAGGATTGGCCAATAGCTAGGTGAAGCATTTAAAACCCCACTTCTTCTCTTTGGGATCTGTGAGACCCAGGAGGGTAATCCTACTCATTTTCATAATATCCATTCTTTATCAAGAGAATTTCCATACACAGATGTATTCGCTAGGAAGTGCAAATAAACCAACATCATCTAAGGCTTGGCAGAACTCTTATGAAATTGTTATTTATTTAAGGGAATACACTATTATTGAAGGTTTTTACAGTGTAATTTTAAGTATTTTTTGAATTCATTCCATTCTAAATCTCTATCTAGGTTCATCACTAGCTCAATCAACCACAAGATAAACTAACAAAAAGACTAGTGCCTAATCTAATGGAACAATGGAGTCATGTTTTGCAATCAATCAGTAATTCAACTATAATTTAACATCAGTAATTAGGGGACTATTAGCATGCTAATTTGTGGCATCCAACTCTCTATTTTTTAAAACATTGCTTCCTTACCAAATCCTATATCCTTTTCCCACAAACTAATGGCCTTATTTTAGCATTAAATCAATTCACTCAATTGAAGCACAAACAAACCCATTCATTCAGTGCAAATAATAGAAGACAAATGAAATTATAATTAACAATTTCATTCATGATTTGCAAGAAAATACATAGGAGAGCACATATTTTAGAACTAATATTTTGTTTCATTACTGATATTGCTTTGTAAAACTATTTTTAGGATCATCATATAGTATGAATTATGCCCTAGACTCGCTTCTGATATATTCACTAACTTGTCTATTTACATTCTACTACTCTCTAAGCATAGCTTTCACCTAGACCTTTCTTAAACTCAAAATTTTTTGAGCTCTCTTTCTTTAGCCATGAAATCCCCTTTATAAAAAGGGGAGCAAAAAGCATCTAGCTAAGTTACATTTTCATTTCACTTAATTTCAAAACCTAATTTCAACCAATTTTTGAGAAACTCCCCAGGTGGTTTTATGTGATCATTTAAGAATAGGGGAAGACAAAAGAGAAAAAACATGCACAGGGTACCGTTAGTTGTTTCCACCATGTCCACATTGAACAAAAAGATTCTATATCATATTGGTCGAAGGACTTCTACATCAAAATGGAAGAGTAAAAGACCAAAACAATAGGCATATTGAAAAGAACACCTCCTATGCAAATAACACGGTTTCATCAAAAATAAAAACAAGGAGAGAACTCTATTCTGAGTCATCACCATTAGAGAATGCTTGACCACTCCTTGTTCATCATGATATTGGAGGAACCATCATCACATCTTCATCAAAGCTCTCATCTGGCAACAGAGAGAGAAGATATTGGCCATATCCCAACTCAGTGTCACCTTCAACATCCGAAGGACTATCAGAGAGCACAATGGGAGAATTATGTTTTCACAGGCAGGCCCTATGACTCTTGTCTTTTCTCCTAGCTTTCTTCGTAGGCTTAGCCAACTCCTTGCCTTTAAACTTGATCAATTCTTTTGAAATGGTCATGTTTCTTAAGTTCTAAGTACTCTAGATAATTGTTATCTTCTTGTGGCCTCGAGCCCTCCTCTTACCCTTTGAAACCTCAGAGGCTACCTAGTTTTCTTGCTCAGCTATAGACATATCCTCATAACATTCAAACACATTAAGCCAACTAGACCTCCTAACTGGTTGAATTCACATACTAGTCTTTCCCATCTCACAAAACAAAAGATGGAAACTAGCTAGTCTAAAATGAGTAGAAATTGACAATTTTAAAGCTTCTGATTCAAAATTGCAGGGAAACACACCTACAAAACTAACCAATCACAACTAGTCCTAGAAAAAGGAGTTCCTAAATGAACTAGAGAATGAATGAAAGAGAGCTCAATTGAAGACTAACTCACTCAGGACAAGAACATTCACCTTTCAACTCAGGGAGAATTAACACCCTCACACTTCTTCACTAACCCACACCTCACATTCACTGCAGACTTGAAAGATGGTGAAAACAAACAACAAGCAATATGCATTAAATAGACAATATGGATCATGCATAAATTAATGATTCAAGAACTCCTTGTGCAAGTGAGTTGATAACTTAGCAACTCATCTTTGAATCTGGGCCATCAATCTCAGAGGATCTAAAACTTCATCCATGGTGATCATGAGCATCATTTTTTGACCTTTAGCAACTTGTTCCTAGGAAACATTGATGCCACCTCAAATGTTGCCACATTTTCTCTTAAGCTTGATTAATCATACATGATCTGACAATTAGCATGCATTTCCAACTCAATTTGTTCTCCTCCATTAATATCAGCGAAGTACATAAAAATGGCATTTTGAAGAGAATAGTTCCTTATACACCTCATTGCTCATCACGGGCCTCCAAAAAATTCTAGGGTACAATTAGCGATGAGAGTATTCTCATGATGAACCTTAGTTCATTGGATCATCCTATTTTAAAGCCACATCAATGGTTCTCCACTCATCTCACTTTTTTCTATTTTGATTTATACGATGTCCTCAAGATTCTGCCACGTTTCCTTTTCTAGCAATAGCCATTACCTATCGTTGATGCATATCATCCTTTATCATCCCCATGAGTGGTGCAAGTGTCCATACAATGAAATATTAGCCATTGGATCTATGGCCCATTCTTGATCATGCTTATCTTCCCATCGTACATCGCTAATTTAACTTCACACTTTGGGTCTTATTAGCGACAGGAGATACAACAAAGAAGCCAGGTTAAGACACGTACACCTACATGATAATCAATGATACAAAAGTCATCACACATAAAATCTATATAAATTAGCAAAAGAAACTTGAATAGATAACTCCATCACTCATTGTTGCTTTGAAACTTACACTTTGGAGTGAATCCATGATGAGCAATAAAAGAAAATACAAAATCACCAGGCCATCACTTATAGCTAATTCTCCTCATATAGTTTGCAAGTAATTAGTGATGAGAGATCCCCGTGATGACATTGAATACTTGTATCATGTATTGCTAATGTAGAACTTATCATTCAAAACCCATCTATGATGAGTGATGAAGAGAAGAACATAAGTCCAGAGGCCATTCCTTATCACTATTACAATACTCAAAGCTCAAAAGTCATTAGTGATAAGTGAATCTTCAATGATACAAGGAGAAGCAAAGATCATTGCTCATTGTGTATTGATATCAGTAGCTCTAAAAGCTATCTGTGATGAGTGAAATCAAATAAATACCACTCATTGCTTGTCACCAATTCCAAACATGCACTCTAGAAGTAATTTGTGATGAGCGATAATAAGAAATGGCCAACGAAACTTTAAGTGAAAAATTTTAAGCACGTGCTCATAAGTTGTTCTAACAAAGGGGACCCTCTAGGATGATATGAGAGAAAGGGCTCAAAACTTCTAAGTCATAAAATGCAAAGGATGTAAAGGCCAAAAATTCTCTTTACTTAACCTTACAAAAATAAGAAACTCAAACCTAGGCGTGGGGGACTAGTTATCCTATGACCGTAAATGGAATAAGATGTTTAAATGTGACCAGCAATGGGCAACAAGAAGTCAACAACAAAATAGAAAATTTCAAGCATTTAGAGCCAAGGGTTTCTTAAAGAAGGATTCCAAGACAATACAATAACCCTTCAGTAGTGATGACAAGCAGAACCCTAAGCCCTCAAATATCACCCCAGTATTCAAATGTAACAAGGATTTGAGATGGAACATAAAAAATTTGTAGGCTCCATTAGTGGCTCTAGTTTGGGACATCTGTTTCTCTAGAATAGAGGGAGAATCTAGAATCTCAGGTGAAGCAGACCAAGAATAGAGGAAAAAAAGCAGGGACAAAGAAAGAGAACCAAAACCAAACCAAACAACATATGTATAGTATTTACACAAGTTACAGGGCTAGACCAGTCTTAAAACTGGTGTTTACCTCTGTCAAAAACCTTTTTTTCCACCGTTTGCACCATGCCCAAGCTAAAAACATTATCATGAAGAATCCACAAGTTGATCATGTTGTGGTTACTGTATTCAACCATTATAGACAAGTTCCTAATATTGGAATTATTCCTCTCATTCATGTCCCTCTATGCATTGTAATTAGGTGTTAACTGGAATATATGACTAGTGTAACACTCCACCTAACTCAACTTATCATTATATTTCACCAAATGCTCACTTAATTGGTCTGGGAAAGTGAAACATTCATAGTCCATTTGACTGGTATAAGATTCATTAGGATCAATACCATACCCATCTTGTACAATAAACAAGAAACATTAATATATAGGTTATCTTTCAAGCTGGTGTTCATATTCATTAGTACAATATAAATCAATTATGCTTCCCAATGCTTCAATTTCTTGAAAAAATAATTTCTCATAATCCAGGGAACTTTCACTTTTACTTAAAGAAAAATCCTTCTTATAAAAGGATTTATATCATTCAAGACATCAGAAATCATTTCTATTTTAGGATCAATACCATAATTTGATTATTCTTTCCAGTCATCATCTTTCAAATAGAAACAATTTTTTTCAAAAGATGGATCAACTAGTTCAGGATTCATATGATCAGAAGTAGGGTATTTAATTGTATTTTCAAATGATAGGTCTATTGATTCATGATGAAAATTTGAACATAGCTTATGTTCTTCTAAGTATACTTTTTCATTTCCTTCCTCAACAAAACTTTTGTCAAGAAAAACTATGTCTATCTTTGTCTCAAGATCTACACATCCTACTTTTGCTTCATGTAAACATTCAAAAACCCAACCCTGCTAACTATTAGTACCCATCCCATCATTAATATCAAGCTCCAGAGTCTGAATATAGACATTCTTTTCTTCAAATTTAACACCAATCAGATCATCAGGATGTTCTGATTCTGAAGTAGTTAGAGTAATTTGCAAGAGTCTATCACATGCAATATGTTTATCTACTAGTAAAGGAAGACTTTCATGAGTATTGGCATAGTCAAATTCCATGAGTAATAAGGTGCTTTCAATTTTTCCTCACACAGAGGTTTGTATTCCTTATGATAGTAATTAAAATTTTCAACTTCATTACCCTGGTTATCACCTTTTAATAATACACCAATAGTATTTGCAATTATGACAACATCATCATTCATACTGTTATGCATGCATTCACCTTTAGAGAAATCCTTATCCATCCTTTGAGTAACCTCCTGATATTTGTTAATATGGTTAGCATTCTTTCCATTTTGAAACCTCATTTTTTGTTCACAATTATGATTTTATTCCTTAGCTATTATGATCCAATCAATTATTTGATCAAAATCTTGAGGCTTTAACTCCTTAGGAAGGGTACTAAGCCTTGGCTCATAGATGTCATAGAATAAGTCAATGCAAACTGAATCCTCAGGTTGTAACCTTTTAGGTATTTCTAACTAGGAATCCAAAAACCTTGCTAATAATTAGTATAGTGATTCCTCTTTATACCTCTTCATGCTAGATAATCTTAGAAATAACAATTCCAGATCATTATTATCTGAACACTGTTGAAAACTATCTTGTCTTTTCTCATGATCAATATGTTGTGAGGATGAACAAGATGAGACATCAAAGATTCCATCACATTGATCATCATTTTCTTCCTTATTTATTTCATCTTTATAATGTGTATCCAAAGAACAAACACTTGCAACCATATACCCCTTCATCATTGAGTATTTAATAGTATTTTCAATGTCCATAGAAATATAATATGCTTGTTGCAATGTTGTACATTCCTTATTCCTTATCAAATAACTCATCTTATTGTCAAAAGTACCTATATATGTAATTAAACAATGTACATCACTAGGTCTCAAATACTCAAGAATATCATTTACTACTTTCATGAATCTAAGATTAAAAGAAGGAACAAACTCTTCTTCATCTTATTGGATTTCCCTAAATCTTCTTCTTATGTCATTTGGACTAATCCTTTCACCAATTTTTTCTATAAATGTTATCATAAAATAATCCCATGAAACTACAAAATATTCTAGTAGATATAAGTACTAGTCTCGGGTATCCTCTTTTATTCACTGAGCAAGCAACTTCATGACAACATCCTCTTGATTTATTTCAAAATTACCCATCAGATCTATAAATGCATTTAACTGTTTGGAAACTAAATCGTATTTTTTCCCTATAAATTTTCATAAATGTTTCCTAATATCATCAATAAACTTGTTAGGAAAACCTCTTATACCTCCAAAGCTTAAAGACTTATATCTCTCAATAGAGAACTTTCTTTGAGGGTATTTTAGGAATTGCATGCTCAACATACTTGTATTTGATGTTTTACTAGAAAATACAGGGGAATGGTACATTTCTCTTGTATCCTTATTCATTCCTCAAATATTAACCCTATGGTAAATGAGAAACTAACTCCTCATGATCATAAAAACGCCCAGCTCAAATGTATTTTATGGCTTAAAACCTTTAAAAAGGAAAATTATAGAAATAAGAATACTTCTTCCATTCCATTTAGATATTACAAATTTCAATTCAGATGTATGGAAAATGATCATCACTATTCCATTCCTTAGTGATTTCCCTCACTTAATTAGGAATTAAGTATTTCTTCCATATTTCTAAAATGGATTTTATACAAAATTATTTCTTCTTTCAAGTCAAAACAGGGAAAAATACCTTGATATACTGGAAAATATCACACTTTATCAAGTTCTTTGCATAGATTCACCACCTCCATTGTAGAGGATCAAACTTCAACCATATGAAGTCGCTTCCACAGTTGATTTCACTTTAAGATTCCTTGTATTTCATTATTTTCACTTGTACAGAGTTCTTCGAAGTCACCACCCACTTTCAGTGAGAATTTTGTGTTAAGAACCTCCATGACTCTATCAAGGAAAAATGATCTACTGCAGATATTTTATCAAATAACTCCCTAGTAGAGTTGCCATTTTTGTTGGCTATTTTTTTAGAACCAAACTTAATCTCATTCCTTACCTGTGAATCAGCCAGAACTCAATTAGTAGCAAGGTTGAGGATTTCCCAACACCTAAGTGAAGCATTTATAACCCCACTTCTTCTCTTCAAGCTCTATGAGACCCAAGAGGGTAATCCTACTCATGCTCATAATATCCATACTTGATCAAGAGCATTTCCATACATAGATGTATTCCCCAAGAAGTGCAAATAAACCAACATCATCTAAGGCTTTGCAGACCTCTTATGAAATTTGTATTTATTTTAGGGAATATGCTAATACTAAAGGTTTGTATGGTGTAATTTTAAGTATGTTGTTAATTCATTCCCATTCTAAATCTCTGGCCAGGTTCATCACTAGCTCAGTCAACCACAAGATAAACTAACAAAAAGACTAGTTCCTAATTTGAGGGAACAATGGAACATACTTTGCAATCAATCAGTAATGCAACTATAATTTAACATTAGTAATCAGGGGACTATTAGCATGGTACTTCGTGGCATCCAACTCTCTGCATTTTAAAGCATAGCTTCCAAGTACCAAATCCTATATCCTTTTCCCCACAAACTAATAGCCTTATTTTAGCATTAAATCAACTTGTTGAATTGAAGCATGGACAAACCCATTCATTCAGTGCAAATGACAAAACATAAATTAAATTATAATTAACAATTTCATTCATGATTTGCAAGAAAATACAGAGGAGAGCACATATTTTAGAGCTAATATTTTTTTCATTACTGATATTGCTTTCTAAAACTATTTTTAATATCATCATACAGTATGACTTATTCTCTAGACTAGCTTCTGATATATTCACTAACTTATCTATTTATATTCTACTACTCTCTAAGCATATATTTCACCTAGACCTTTCTTAGAATCAAAATTTTTTGAACTCTCTTTCTTTAGCCATGAAATCCCCTTTATAAACAGGGGAGCAACAAGCATCCAGCTAAGTTACAATTTCATTACACTTCATTTCAAAACCTAATTTCAATTGATTTTTGAGAAACTTCCCAGGTGGTTTTATGTAATCACTTAAGAGTAGGGGAAGACAAAAGATAAAACACATGCACAGGGTACCATTAGTCATTACCACCATGTCCACATTGAACAAAAATATTATGTATCATATTAGCTTGAGGAATTCCACATCAGCATGGAAGAGTAAAAGACCAAAACCATGATCATATTGAAAAGAATACCTCCTATGAAAATACCATGGTTTCATCAAAAACAAAAACAAGGAGAAAACTCTATTATGATTCATCACCATCATAGAATTCTCGACCACTCCTTGTTCATGAAAAAATTGGAGGAACCATCACCACATTTTCATCAGAGCTCTCATATGGCAGTAGAGAGAGAATATATTGGTCATATCTTGAGTTAGTATCACCTTCAGCATTCGAAGGACTATCAGAGAGTGCAATGGGAGAATTATGTTTTCCCAGGTAGGCCCTATGACTCTTGTCTTTTCTCTTGGCCTTCTTCATAGGCTTAGCTAGCTCCTTTCCCTTAAACATGGCCAATTCTTTTGAAGTAGTCTTGTTTCTTAAGTTGTAAGAACTCTAGATAATTACCTTCTTCTTGTGACCTCAAGCCCTCCTCTTACCCTTTGAATCCTCAGAATCTGCCTAGTTTTCTTGCTCAGCTATAGACATATCCTCATTGTAGACACATAAAAATGACCTAGGCCTGCAAGCTTCATTTTTACCACTTTCGTCCTAGCATAATTATGACATTTAATTATGTCCTTGGTCCACATTCGACTATTGATTAAATAATTCATAATTATTTAATTAATTCATGTCCTTTTATTCTTCATGATTATTAAATAAATAAATTTTATTTATTTATTAAATACGTCATTAATTGTCTCGTCTCCTCTAATTAAATGAATTTCTAAATTTGTTTAATTATCTTTATTCATTAATTCTTCCTAATTATTAAATAAATGAATTACATTTATTTATTTAATATGTCACTAACTGTCATAATTAAATGAATTAAGTAATTTATTTAATTATTAGTCTTATCTGCTAAATTAAATAATTAAATTTAATTATTTAATTACCAAAATTAGTATTCCTCTCATTTCAAATAAATTAAATTATTTAAAATGTCATTTCATTCTTAACTATCAACTCATTTTGGTAAATAATCTGAAAATTGATTATTTATTATTTCACAAAGTTCACATTTGGAATTAATTTAATTCCAAATTGGTAACTTTCCTCCAAGAAGTCAGATGATCAGGCAGGTTCTTGACCCTTCCAAAACTGATCTTCAGTCTGGTCTTTATCTTCTTCATTTTCAAAAATCTTTATTTTCGAATTAATTTCCTCATTTATTCTCCACCGTCGATTTGATTCTCTGAGATGACATCTTGACCACTCAATTAATAATTTTTCCCTAACCTTAATTAGGGATTATCATATTTAATCTGGGCCTCTAATTTTAGGTCTTGAGCAAAAATCAATCTCACCCGTCCATTCAAAATGGCATTTTCTATAAAATTCCATTTTCCTCTCACTTTTCGATTACACAAAGACATATTACACACAGACACATTGTACACTCTTGCACTTGCACACTTAGACTTTTCATAGCAATTGTTAGCATATTTCATTGAGTTTTGACATCTTTAGGCATAGACATTCTTAGTCATTTAGGTATAGGCATTAGACTTTGATCAAATCCTTCAAAGCTTGGTGTAGGACTTAGAATTGCATTAATAGATTGCTCGCACGTTCGATCTGAGGGCAACACATCAACCAACAAGTTAGAAGGTACTATGGAGGTAATCATGGAAAATTCAAGAAATAGGTATAATTGTTTTATTGTTTAATTTCCTTTGTACTCGATAGGTCTTTGGGTTTCTTAGTCTTTGCTAACACATGTAATCAAACCTAAAAACAAATCCTCAGTTGCACTCATAATACTCAAACACATTAAGCTGACTAGACTTCCTAACTCGCTGTTTGGTATACCATTCTTTCCCATCTCCCAAAACAAAAGATGGAAACTAGCTAGTCTAAAATGAGAAGAACTGACAATTTAAAAGATTTTGATTCAAATTTGTAGGGAAACACACCTAGAAATCTAGGCAATCACAACTAGTCCTAGAAAAAGGAATTCCTAAATGGACTAGAGCATGAATGAAAGAGAGCTCAATTGAAGACTAACTCACCTAGGACAAGAACATTCACCTTTCAACTTGGGGAAAATCAACACCCTCACACTTCTTCACTAACCCACACCTCACATTCACTGTAGACTTGAAAGATGGTGAAAATGAATAGCAAGCAATCTACATTAAATAGAAAATTTGGAGCATGCAAAAATGAATGATTCAAGAAATCCTCACGCGAGTGAGTTGATAACTTAGTAGCTCAGCTTTGAATCTAGGACGTTGATCTCAGAGGATTTAAAACTTCATCCATGGTGATCATGAGCATCATGTTTTGGCCTTTAGCAACTTGTTCCTAGAAAAAAATGATGCCACCTCAAATACTGCCACGTTTTCCCTTAATATTGATTAATCATACGCAATCTGAGAATTAACATGCATCACCAACTCAATCTGTGTTCCTTCATTAATATCAGTGAAGTTCATAAAACCATAATTTTGAAGACAATAGTTCCTTATACACCTCATCGCTCATCGTGGGCATCCCCCAAATTCTAGGGTGCAATCAACAATGAGAGTATTGTCATGATGAACCTTAGTCTATTGGATCATCATGTTTTAAAGCCACATCAATGGTTCACCACTCATCCCGCTACTTATTTTTTTCTTTATACGATGTCCTTAAGATTCTACCACGTTGGATTTTCCAGTAATAGCTGTTACCTATCATTGATGCATCTCATCCTTTATCAGCCCCATTAGTGGTGCAAGTATCCATGCCATGAAATATTAGAAATTAAATCTATGGCCCATCCTTAATCACACACATCTTCCCATCACACATTGCTAATTTAACTTCTCACTTTGGGTCTTATTAGCGATGAGAGATATAGCGAAGAACCTAGGTTAAGACATGTACACCTACATGAGAATCAATGATACAAAAAACATCCCACATAAGATCTATTCAAATTGGTGAAAGAAACTTGAACAAATAACTCCATCACTCATCGTTGTTTTCAAACTTAAGCTTTGGAGTGAATCTACGATGAGCAATAAAAGAAAATACAAAATCACTAGGCATTCGCTCATCGCTAATTCTCCTCATACAGTTTGCAAGAAATTAGTGATGAGAGATCCCCGTGATGAAATTGAATACTTGTATCATGTATCACTAATGTATAACTTATCATTCAAAACCCATCCTCAATGAGAAATGAAGAGAAGAAAATAAGACCAAAGGCCATAGCTTATCACCGTTACAATAGTCAAAGCTCAAAAGTCATTAGCGATAAGTGAATCTTCAATGATACAAGGAGAAGAAAAGAGCATCACTCATTGCATATTGATATCAAGAGCTCTAATAGCTATCCACAATGAGAAAAATCAAATAAATACCACTCATTGCTTGTTTCCAATTCCAAACATGCTCTCCAGAAGGAATCTGTGATAAGCAATAAAAAGAAATGGCCGACGAAACTTTAAGTGAAACTTTTAAGCATGTTCTCATAAGTTGTTCTAACAAAGGGGACCCTCTAGGATGATACAAGAGAAAGGGCTCAAAACTTCTAATTCATAAAATGAAAAGGATGTAAAGGCCAAAAAGGCTCTTTACTTAACCTTATAAAAATAAGAAACTCAGAACTAGGCATGGGGGACCAGTTACCCTACGACTGTGAATGGCATAAGATTTTTTAATGTGACCGACAATGTGCAATAGGAAGTCAACAAAAAAATAGAATTTTTCAAGTGTTCAAAGCCAAGGGTTTCTTAAGGAAGGATTCCAAGCCAATACAATAACCCTTCAGCAGTGATGACAAGCAGAACCCTAAGCCCTTAGCTATCAACCCAATATTCAAATATAACAAGGATTTGAGATGAAACATAAAAGTTTTGTAGGTTCCATCACATTTTACCCCCACTTTAGTGAGCACGAGTACTGATGAATTATTTGGTAAAGTAGATTGAAGAGTTAGTAGGGTTAGAAATGTATACTTGAACTGTTGAGGAAGTAGATCATGACCTAGTGAACTTGAAAGTGTAGGCTAGAACAAAAGACTCCATAGCCTCGTAGAACAATAAACATGGACATGGTACACTGAAGGCCCTCATACCAATGATGGAAAAATCCCATAGGATGAAAGCATCTCACAGGCCCACAAACCTACAAGGGGGTAGCCCGCAAGATCTCTCACATGAAGGAAGCTTCATGAAGTATGTACCTTATACGCCCACAAACCTGCAAGAAGGTAACCCCAAAGATCTCTCACATGAAGGAAAACCAGATGAAAGTTCCTTACAGGCCCGTAGACCTCCCACAAGATCTCTTTCATGGAAGAAACCCAAAAGAGGAGACTTGACATAGTCCAATTGGAAAGAAGCTTAATAGGTGCACCTGCAAAGCAAACATGTTTACCAGTAGATAAAGCATGTTTGAAACAAAGCAGACACTCATGCACACTGTTAGAAAATTAGAAGGTTTTAAAAGGGGTCCCTTGGGAACCTGACGTAAGAAGAGGATCCACCCATGGGACATGTTTTTTTAAAGTACAAAGAGAGACATTTTTTCTCAAATTGATTCATCATCAAGGAATCCTTTCAAAAGATGTTCACTTCATCAAGGAATTTGAAAGGAAGAAAGTGCCCCCTTGCGAGGGGAAAGTAAAGGTTGCTCCCACCTCAAAGGAAATTTCTCAAGTTCTTTCTTTATGAAACTGTGATGAAGGAAACACGTTTCGTTAGGGGTTCTAGTTGTGAATTCCATTTTGAAAAATAAATGTTCATGAGGATTTTTGAGAAAATATTCATTGGAAGCGAATACATTTTCTAAAAATTGTGGCGAAATAGAAATGGAGTTGTCACACATGAAAGGGATAACTCAAGCAAAGAAGAGAAAAATATAAGAAAAGAGAAAAGAAGAAATAAACATAAACAAATGGCACAGGGGTGATCTGATATTTCAGGGTTAGAATTGCTCATAAATATATAAGTATAATAATAATAGTATATAAATGAACTATCATCAACTCTCTACTATATTAGACCATGTGAAGAATGCACGAGAAGAAAAAGTAAAAATAAAAAATTGGGTCAACATGGAAGGGAAGCCTAAATTCCCCTAACACTTTGCATCATCCACAATTTTTTGAAAATCAAGCACAAACATGGAAGAATGATGATACAAATAGAAGAAGGTTTATGACACGAAAACCACTCCTATATCCAAGTACCAATGAGGGTAACAAGGGTCATCCAAGAACACATAGCATGAGTACAGAGGAACACATCACAACACACACACTTCTAATCTAAAGATAAAGAAGAGGCCTCCCCCTAAAACTCATTGACCAAGAGGTCATCTTATTCCCATTATAGATCATCATAAGGGGAAGGAGGACAAGCCTATAGTGGTGGAATATTAAGGGAAGGAGCTTCTGATCCTCCTGCAATAAGGGATAAGGAAGAAGGCCCCACAAGGTCTCCTCCACTTGGCTTTGGTGGAGCTATGGTTAGTGATTTTGTGAAGATCATTAACAAGGTCAAAACTTCATCTAGAGGGTTTAACATGCACTTAACAAGAGTTCCATGTTGCACCTAAACAGATGGAGAGGGTTGTGCCTGAGATCCACTGCTAGACTCACTGAGTGAATCAAAAGTAGTGATAAACTCAGGGGAAGTTGAGGTTGGTTCTTTCACTAAGATGGAACAAGCCAATGCAAGACAACCCTTTGGAGAAGGTGGGATCCTCTTATTCCCTCCATCGTTGGAAGGGCCATCCTCATCTTCTGCTTTGTCGAGGGATGAGAACTCCCCAAAAATGAGGCAAGAGGCATGGAAGAAGAGGAGGAAGACAAAACCACAACAGACACCACTGAAGTATTTGGCATATCCATGAGTTTCAAAAAAGGTGGAACGTCCAGAAGGGACATCAACAAGGGCGGCTAAATCGAAGAAGAGATGAACACCTACACCTTTTTGGTTAGGTGCACTCACAATAGGAGCCGTAAAAAATATGGGGCTTTGTTGAATGGAAGTAGAGGGGAGGAGGGAGGAGGATGTAATAGGAGGCCCTAAATTAGGGGTTGTCATCTCCTCTTCCTTCCTCTGCAAGGTAGCCTGCTCAACTGTGAGAGCCTTTCATCGATGCTTGCACTCATGTGCAAGGTGGTTTCTATGACTCTTAGAGCTAGAGACAAGAGGTTGAAAAGGAGAAAAAGACTCCTACTCATCCATGGAAGTTTCCACCATAGTTATTTCCAGTGGAGGGATAGGCTCCTAAATAGGAGCAAGAAAAGAAAGTTGAGAAACAGTGGGGGGAGTCAGCTCTAGTGCCTCGGCAGCGAGCCTCTTCTCATTGTCTACTTTTGGAGTAGGAGTGATAGGAGGCTATAGAGGCCAAGACATAAAGGATTCCCCATGTGGACCTTTCTTTCTACCATATCGAATGGGCCTAGGCTCTGTGGGTAGAATAGGAAGCTTGAATGTGAGATATTTAGGCTTTCACCAAGTAGACACCATAGGATTCTCTCACAAATGTGAAACAAAATTAGATGGCGCCATGGTGGGGTGAGAGGGAGTGTCAAGCTGAACAACGAAAGAGGAAGAAGAAGGATCTTGGGATCACTTATATTCTTCCCTTCTACGTTCCTTAGCTATATCATTGTCAACTTTTAAGAAATCCCTATGTGAAACATCATGAGGTGATGGAGGGTATCTCGCTCTTGGTGTTAAGCACCCTTGTACTTTTTATAAGTTTGGTACAAGAGGTCCTTTCTAGGAAGAAGAGGACCAATAGGTTTAGGCCAAGATTAATCTAAGGAATAACTACCATGTTCAACCAACAGTCTATAGCCAGTGTTGTGGATCACATGTACACAACCCTCATGCATGAATTTCAAACACTTATGGACAATCTAGGAAACTGCATTCATAGCTACTAACTATGGGATACTCAGCTTCAATTTGAAGTGTTTAGACCCCAATATTATATTGAACAAAAGATTTATAGATTTAGGTCCAACAAGAATTGATAAAATAATACTACCAAGAGGAGGTATGGAAAGTCTATTATGCGTGTGGATGGTGCTCACAAGTGCATCGTACTCATCTTTATGCAAAAATTTAATTAGCATGATCTCCTTAGTTATGATATTCACTTTAGATTTTGGATCAACAAGAACACCTACTATAATGTTCCAATTGATTCACATAGGGATGTAGAGAGGATATGGTTCCCTATTAAATCCCATAGGTAGATCCTATGAAGTGAATATTATACCTATACCACTGCTCATAGGTTGCATAGAGGGGATAGATTGATGCAAAAAAGAGGACATAGCGTGCATTGAATGATACTCTCACAAAGCCCCCCAAAGATTGTATAATAGGATAGTGACCCAATAAAGGTTTCATTACGCAACACTTACGGAACCTTCCAACTATGCCTACTAGGGGTCGTAGGTTGGGTTGCGACATGAAAAGCACCACAATGTTCACACCTAAAATGCTCTTCGGACATAAGGAAAGGAGCCTTTAGTACTACAAGATGAAACCAAAATGGTTCACGTGAAGTTCACCAAAAATGTAAGAGAGGGGGACCAACCATGTCAAGGCTCTAGGTCACGAAGAGCAAATAGTGGAGGGCTTCCCTAAGTTACCTCAATATAAAGGGGTGCTTCAAATAGAGGTCGAGAATGATGAGGACTATAAAGTACTTCAATCACCCTTCAGATCTGAAATCCAAGTTTAGGCTAGGTGAGCTGGTTTTCAGAGTCAATACTGCACCTCAGACAACTCTTTGTTTGAGGATGGTAGCGCAATTCAGGGATGATAGTGCAACATGCTAGCATCTATATGGGCTAGAGGATAGAAAGTAAGATATAAAATACCAAAAACCAAACTAACGACCTAGTTAGCTATTTTGGAATGAGAAAAATATAACAATAAAGAACGAAAAGTAAAAATGGAGGTGATAAAGTAAATAGATGAAGACTAAGGTAATGAAAATGATCTCGCCAAGGCGCCAGTTTTCCAGCTAGCTCCAAATGCACATCCACCTACACACAAGAAAGAGGGGAAAAATTTTGGGGCTGTATAGGGGTTTGCCTCATTCAAACCTTGGTTTTGGTGTTTCCACCTCCATATACCACCAAATAGAAATGAGAGAAATATGCGATAAAGAAGTAAAGAAATTAGAAGATGTAATAAACACTAAAAAATAGTAAAGTGCTACTCAACCAAATCACAAGGAGAGAAGAGAAATGTTACCACCTCCACCCAAAATCTCACTAGCCAATGGAGGAGAAAGCAAACATGACAAGGTCACCACAACCTCAAATTTGATGAAGGGAGGTCTCACAAAACTCCAAGCCCACACTACTCTACCTTATTTCACTTGTTTTGAGGAGTTGATGGAGTATTGTTGTTGCAATGGAGTGTTGAAGTGTTGTTGAGAGTGAAATAAATGTTGAGAATGAAGTTGGATTGCTTAGAGAATGTGAACAAAAGATGGATTGAATGAAGAATGGATGAATTTGAAGAAGAAGAGGGAAGAATATACCATTTTCGGGGTTGGTTGGTCAAGGAGGGACATTACAAATAGACCCCAATCGAAAGTGTAATGCCTCTGCCAACTTTAGATGTAGGAATCCATTAGGAACTTAAGCATGTTGTGCGCACGTTTACGCACTGGACATATTTCCCTGACAAATATTCTCTCACCGACATAAGAGACAGATGCCAAGTGGGAGGAGGGTAGTTGTGTGATACAAAATTTTTCCTTTAGATTTGATTTTCTAAGGCAAGGGTATGTGAAAGGGGAATTTAGGTAAAGGGTGCAAATTCACTCCTATACATACCAAACCCATTATGGTTTTGGGATATACTCTTGTTCCCCCTTCATAGATATCACTCAATATACCTTTTACACCTATACAATCTTCCACACCTTGAACTATAGTCCATGTTCATCAATAATTACCTCATATCTTAGCACCAATTTCATCCACCATTATGTCTTCTATCCCATACTCTTACCCACCACAAAATTCTCCATCCCAACTGATGCAGGAGCATCTAGGGTGTAAGACTAGTCTTGCATCGCCCAAAAAAATGTTGTTTCTTTTGAATAAGGGCTAAATTTGGTAGGGTTACTATTTTAGTAAGTTTGCATTTACGCATAGTTGGACATGAAATCTTACACAAACCTCCAGAATGGTAAATTGAATCCAATGGAAAAGAGATCACTTCAATACCATTTGTCATTTGAGAGATATTAAAATTTTGATTTTTGAAAATCCTAGTAAAATCTTCAGTGTCAATTTTGAGGCACTTAGAGGCTCCAGATGGGCCTAAAAATTGGTGGAAAACTAAAGTAGTTGGCCTTTAGCCCCTACTTTTTGGCACAAGATTTCTCAAGACCTTTCCAAAAAGGTATTATAATAGAAAATCTGATGATTGGATCAAAAGTTATGACCCCATGAAGTTGTAACACCAGAATGAATAAAATTTCAAAATATCTTCCTAAGGAAGTTACACTTTCTAGAAGATTCTAGGGTGGTTACACTTTCCAGAAGATTCTAGGGCAGTTACACTTTCTAGAAGATTCTAGGGTAGTTACACCTTCCAAATAAAGGATGTAAAGGGGGACTACAAAGAGGAGGCTAGAGCGGAGTAGATGGTGGCTCTAATTTGCAAATTTACAGATTTATATAATCAGAAAGCCCATGTGATGGAAAACATAATGTTGTAATTTCATTTTCATTTAAGTGATAATATAAAATATTTTCTTTCCTTCTTGCATTTTTTTAGTGCCATTATCTGTTGTTTTTGTGAGTTTTAGATTGTAAGGGGAGTACCCTTCATCACCAACATGTCTTTGCTTCTTTGTATGTCCCTAATTCACATTTCAGACATACAACTCCAACCCAATCCACCTATAACCCTCAATCCTCTTTATCTTACATTTCACAAGCATCTTCTTGTTATATTCCCCAATTGTTCACATCTCATATCCCTTAAGCACCTCCTCCCTACATCACTCAATATTATTACATCCCAAAAACCAATTAATCCTATATTCTTCAAAGATTCCACATATCCTCCATATCACGTACATATCACACTACCCAACCTCAATCATCTTCCTATCATTTTCCTTCAACCCACCAACCAATCCATATTGTCATATTCCCCATCCTCATGGATAATATGTTATGCATCCTAGTTCTATTCAAGTGTTTCACCCACTATCACCAATCATTAATCAAGAATGGGAGGAAATGAAATTAGCTCTTAAGAACCTACAAACATGAACCACCAAAAGGAAATTCAAATTTTAATAATTTTTTGTTTATTCATTTTATTAAAATATTTCAGTGGCCTTGTTCCAGAAACATTTTAAAATTCCAAAATTTGATAAATATATTGGAAAGTGTGACCCCCAAGACCATGTGAAATATTTTTTCATGGCATGTTAGGAAGTGGCATATAGTGATAGTTATCTCCTCAATATTCTTCCTTTTAGTTTGTGTGTACAAGACTTGGAGTGGTTTATTCACCTCCCTCATGGCTATGTCTTCACCTTCACTAACTTATTAGAAAAAATGTTGCACAGTTTTCCTACAATTTCAAATATGAGGTAACCAACCTAGGCCTTTATAAGTCCAAAAAAAATAGTGGGGAAATATTTGTAGCATATTTGAAAATATAGAGAGGTCTTTCAAGTCATCTTCCTTGGCCTATGTCTAAGAAACAATTGGTCAATATCTTTTTCCAAAAATTAAATCAATAAATTTCCTTTCACTTGAAAATTAATTGTACTTCAATGTTTGATGAGATAATAGAGAAAGGGGCTACCATTGAGAAATCCCTCATAGCCAAAGTTCTATTCAATATTACAAGTAAAATAATAACAAATCCAATGAAAAACCACAATTTTAGGAAAATAATAAAAATGTTGTAGGTGATGGATTCATTCAAGCCAAAAATGTCCAAGTGGAAAGCACAACTAATGCAAAACAAATACCACTAAAACTTGTGACACAAACCCCATTTTTGTCCCCCAAGTAAAACCTAAACCAAGTACCCAAACGAATCCAAAATGTAAGTTTGCTACACTTGTGGACCCTTTAGATGTGTTTCATAAGCGTGTTCAAGCTAATCTCATTACATTTCTCATGACACAACCATTTGATGAATCCAAGCCCAAACCTTCTTGGTATAAATATAATGAATATTGTGACTATGATAGGGTCAAGGTTTATTCCACAAAAAAATGAATGAAGCTTAAGAACTATATCCAAGACCTCATTTATTAAGGTGACATTAAAATAGAGGGAGCGAAGTGCACATCACCAAATGATCAATTAAGAATATACCAAGAGTATTTTCCTAAGAATTCTCAAGGTCTTCCCACCTCTACTCCCAATCCACATAATAACAAAGGGAATCATACTAAAAATATTAACTAGAATATGGTCACTTTCAATCATGACAATGTTTTTGGGTGTATCACTCATGTATATTCACATTTTTTTATGATCAAAATCAAAGAAAAATGCCCCAAAACTATCACCACTACACATGGTAGAGTCACCATTTTGAGACAATCCAATACATCCTCTCAAGGAATTTAGTAAGTCTCTTACATCATCTTGGGAAATCTCTTGCATCAGTATCCATCCTAGAGCTTCATAGAACATACCCTATCCATAGATAAATACTTGATGAATCCTTGCAAGAATCACAAGTCCCAAACAATATTCATCCCATCCAATTCCAAGTGCTCATGGGTAATCTTTACACTACATACAAAATTTCCTTTAGTAAAAATAATATTCCACCCTTGTATACATCCCATAACAAATCCTTCCACATCAAATTATTCATATCTAGACATAAGTTCAAGTAAGTCTTGTTTGATAATGGTTTTTCTTTGAACTTGTGTACACTAAAATTCATTAAACAAGTGGCATATGTTCCATTAGATCTAAATCCACAAGTTATCACTATAAAATCTAATGGAAATATAGAAATATATTCAAAAGCTATAATTTATTTTCCTATTCAAGTGGGTCCAATATTGCAATGTACATGTCATGTCATTGATTTGGACCTTCCATACAACCTTATCCTTGGTTATCCATGGTTTCATGTCATGAAATTTATACAATATACATAACATCACTCCAAACATTTCCTTATAATGTCATTGAAGTCACCATATATTCCAATCCACATTCATTTGAGTATTGTTGCTCATTAGAGGCCACATATAATCATTACCACTATTTCCCAAGTACCAATGTTCCTCCAAACATAACACCATCACCATGCTACTTCAACCCTAACACTTTTTTATATTCATCCACTTCATTTACTACACCCAACTCCATCAATTTCAAGGTCAAGAAGAATGAAAAAGGTGATGGAGAGTATACCTTGAATGAATCTTTTTATGTGGGCATGATGCCTCCTCCACACTCCTATTGTTGACCCACCTAGAAAGGATCTTTAAATTTACAAGCATCCAAAAAAATGGATCGACTATCTATCTATCACTAGGGACTCTAGAAGAATAAAATATTGAAGGATATATCAATTAATGGCTATGTAAGAATGATCTAGATGTTGATGATACTCATCTTGAGTATTTCCAAAATATATTTCTTGGTCCCTTTCACATGAATCAAAACATGCATTACAAAGGGAAAGGATTGGTCATTCATGAACAAGCAATCCTTGAACGAACATCTCCTCTAGTTAATGAAGAAATTCAAGGACTTGGTTACACATAGAACCTAGTGCACTCTACAATATCTTTAATGCCCCTCCCATCTGCAGTATTTAGATGTGATATTAGTGTTTCAGCTTCACCATTTTCCTTGCAATTCTTTTGTGGATTTTATTATTTCTTTGAATTGTGTGTGTGAACCAACGTATGTTTAGAGATGAGGTTCCTTAACATGTTGATTGTTGAAATTTTGTATGTTTATATGCTTAGCTTACTAGTATGCTTCAGTTCATATCAATGTGTATTACTTTTACAGTGATTAAATCTAAACATAATTATGGATGTGTATTTTTAATGATTTATATAAATTATTTTATGGATGTTACTCTTATGTTTTATTCTAGTGTACCCCATTGGGTAAGTATACTATTATTTGGCTATATATACATTGAGTAGACACCCTTGATGTGTGTGAGTGGTTAGAGATAAAGGGTTATTTCTCCAACTGACTACATAGGGCTGAGCTATTTAACCAATGGTGGTTATTTCAAATATTTCACATTGATCCTACCTATTGAATTCCCTAATCATACTTGAATTGACTATGGTATGTATCATTTTTTACCCTATGTGAACTCAGATTTGAAATAGAGGTGATTCTATATTTTGTATATGTTGTGAGTTACAAGTAAATGTCTTATTTAATTATTGGTTTAAATATTGTATTTTTCACAAATGAAATATTAGAAATTTAAATGATTTCTTATGTTTTTGATAAAGTAGGGTTAGGGCCTTGATCTCATACAACAAAATAGCAAAGCTGACTAGAGAAAACAAAAACTAATCAAGAACAACCAAGCCCAATGAATAGTCATAAGGGAACAGCCCCAGAAAGTATCAAAACCCTAACCCAACAACTTAATCAAAACAAACAACCAACCATATATATATACAACATTAACCAAATAGGAACAACATTGTAAGCTAAAATTCAAATGACATCAAAATGCATAGTCATTTAATAGAGATTCAGTCTTAAGAGCCATAAGTAGAGATAATAACCAGATCAAAATATAAAGTTTAAACATATAGAGACAAATGTACCAATCATCAAAACCACAATTATCTAACCAAAAAATAAAAAATTAAGATTCATCAACGAGGCTCCAATTATCCTAGAGTTCGTCCTATTGAATAGTTAGAATACTGAGAAAGGGGGGTGAATCACTATTCTATTAAAATTTTGAACAAAACTTATTCAATCACCAAAACATATTAATTGAAATAAAGAATGAAAGCATGAATCATCCAAAAAGTCACAAAACACATGAGCATCAGTTTTTTTATGTGGAAAACCCAAAAAGGGAAAAACCACAGTGAGGGTTAGCTCACAATATATTATATCTGGACATAGTATATTACAAGGGCTCGCTTGTATGATACATAGTCCTTGAAAGGCTCATAGCCAGAGTTAAATACAATAGAAAAAGGGTGGTTCACTACCAAAGTGTGAACTAATGCAAAGTGCACCTCTCTTATATTGTATTTTAGTTCCTTTGAAGCTCTGAATATGAAGTACTTATCTTCTTAGCAAATTCTCAATAACTCAGCTTTGATTTTGAACTCTTACCACTAAATTCACATGTTCACATCATATGATACCACTCGTACCTAATATGTAATTTATGATCACTCATCTCTAACTCTTTAATTCCAAAATATCTCATATATATACCCAAATACATTAACAAATATCAATTAGGTGAGCCTAATTCGATGTAAAAAAAAAATTCCAAAATAGATTTTATCGGTACCACACATGATTCAAAATCATTTTCACACCTAAGAAAATGTGCAATCCTTAATTTAGGTCAGTATGTATCTAAAATATATTCAACTAACATCGATAATGTATATTTAATCTTGTTAACACATATCATGTATTAGGTCGATGAGGAATTGGACCTAATCACAAAAATTCTAATCATACAAATGCTTCCCAATACACACAACTTCCAGATTTGATCTTTCTTCAATTTCACATTTTTTTGACATTAGTGAGACTAACTCTAGATCCATAGTACCAAAACATTCTTCTCAAGGAAATGCAGAATCTCCCACACTAATACACTAAACAAAGAGATGACAATGATATACAAAGTTGAACTCTGTCATTGATATCTTCTAGTATGCTTCACAAAAATTCATGAGATCTTGAATATAGTTGTATAAGATATTCATAATGATATGGTTAAAATTGAAAAGTTATACCTCTTCTTGTAGTGAAGTGTGGACCCAAAAAATGACACACTAAACAAAAACATCTTCAGTAAAGAAAACTTAGCCAAATTCTTGATAGATCATCTTTTCGGTATAGTTAGTATTGTACAAATGACACCAAAAATGCTTCCCCAAAATGTTGACATCAATGACAACACTGGCTCAGCCATATCAACCTATGTATGTACACTTCATGCTCATGTTGCCAGATTGCATCAACAATGATAGACTTCCCAAATTTTGAACAATCTCCCCCTTTTCCATTGATGGAAACATGCATATCAAAAACATTTTCCATGTCATGAATCAGAACTTATTTCTTCCTAGCCTTAAATCCCCCTTTCATAATTAACCTTGACTTTCCTAAAAGGTTTACTAATCATCAAAGTGTATTTAACAAAAAAAATTCTTCCCATTATCTCTCACATTATCTCTCCCCTTTTGACATCAATGGAAAAGGTCAAGTAGGGGCCTAGTATACTTCCCCACAATATCTATATGTATGCATCTTCTTCAAAAGAAAAAATTAATTAATTTGATCATAAGGTAGGATATATGAACCTAAATATGTGAATCCTTTGAGTTTCTTTAGAGTATCCCTCCAAGTAGATTTTTCTTCTTCCCAAGAACGTTTTGCATGTACAAGAGTCTTGTATAGTAGTTCAAGCTTCATTAGAGACTCTATTCTTTCTTCCATAGTGCTAGGGTTGAGATTTATTTCTAATAGATTATCAGCAAGGGAAAGGGCACTGGATATAGGAATGTGCCTTATCTTTACTAAGTCTCTTAGTGCCACATACTACTTGATTGTCTCTATCCTCTGATTTTGTAAGGTAAAGAAATTATCTTGCCATTGCATGATGTAAGACCATTTCTAATTGTTCCTTTCCTTTTCCAGATTATAAACATCTACTTGAGTGCGTATTCAAATTTCAGTCTAACTCATTTCATCCTTTGTATTTTCTTTCCAATTTGACCACTTTAGATAGTATGATATTAAGTCCTATGCTTCTTCTTCACAAGATTGAACATCCTTTAATTCCTTCAAGACTCTATGATGTGCATCTACACATTTCTTTTTGATATCTTCTAGATTCTCCTTTGTATTCCTTGCTTCTGACTCATTTCTAGTTTGTTCTTTTAGTCTAGAGATGTATGCTTTCAATGAATCAATCATACTTCTGAGATTTTCTATAGTAGACACTAATGGATTCATGATTACACCAAGGATTACATCCTATAAAGCTTTTATTGTTTCATCCAAGTCTTGTGTACTTTCACTTTCATGCTCATGTTGGGTCACATAAATTTGCAATCTTCCTTCTTTTTCTACAACCTCTTGTTTAATCTCAACCAGAGGGATAGCAACACTCTTTCTTTTCTTACCTACACTTCTTGATCTATCAGAGATTTCAGTTATAGATCTATCCTCTAGGCCTAATCTGGTATGGTCCTTTGGGCTTCCTAGAAGAACTTTTTCATAATGATCAACTTCCACCTCAGTCATTTCATAATACAACTTAGAAATCCAAACAATTCTAGGCTTAATTTCTTCCATGTAACAAAAATCAGTAGAGACAAGGAAATTGATGTCTCTTGAGTATCTTTCCATCACTCTTGGGTATTCTTATTCTCTTATTTATCCTCATGTGAAACATTCCAAATAATGTTGCAAGGGCATATGAATGTATGCTTTTTGTTCTTTTTTATTTCTTTCAAATTTTTAATCAAGTGATTTCAGAGTAACTCACAAATATCATAATCAGCAACATTCTCAATCATGTTAACTACAATGTGAGTAGCAGTAGTAGAGACTATATAGACATTGTTAGGTAGGAAGATTTTATGTCCAACAAGCATTGTGGCATACTAGATAGCCAAATTTCCAAATGTGCTCAAGGTGAGTTCTTTTCCCTAGAGTGTTGCACTAGTCTTCTCAATTAATTCTTGGTCATTGATATACTTCCAACTTGGAATTTGTCTAAAGGACCACAAACTAGTCACATCCCTTATTGCTTCCCTATTTATTGAGTGTGCACTGTCAATCCAGATAGATTCATCATGAATCCTACTTAATGCAATTCTAATGTACTTGTCGAATTCAAATAGTGGAAAATTCCACTATACATCCAATTTGTTTTCAACAAGGGTTTTGCATTCCGATTTAATGGTATTATAATTTTCTTCCAATTCATATGTCCATAAAATACTCAATCCAATAGAGGAAATTTCTTATATTTTCCGATGTATGTATTCATAGATATCCTTAGTAGGTGAAACTCTAAAGGGAGTGCTAGAAAATGCACCTGCCAAGTCTTCCAATAGAATTTTCCAAGTATGCCTCTTCAATTTAATTTTTGGTATTTTTGATAAATTTACTACCTTCAAACCTTCTATTACATTTAAAAATGAAAATTATAGAGAAAAATTGTGTAATCATAATACCTCTTGAATATGCTTCAATGAAGATTAAAGTTTTGATGTTTTTCTTCTAGAAGATGCCTTGAATCCACTTCCTCTTCTTCAATTTACATTTCCTTCACACAAACTAATTTTTTCCTTCTCAAATGTGTTTTTAACTCCATGATTTGACCTGTATCAATAAATGTGTGAGCAATAAATGCTTCAGAAAAAGTTATCAAACTTTGAAGCCTCATATCTGAAGCTTTGTAAACTTTCATATCACAATATTTATTTCTACAACATCCTTCTATAGCTTCAGATATTCCTCTTCTAAGATATGTCTTCATGCCAAGTCTTGGCACCTTATAATTCAAGGGGTTATTAGAATTTTTTTATTTTTTGCTCCCCCTAATCCTTAGTATGGGCTTAGTTTTTAGAAGAAATATATGTACCAAAGGTAGGTATAGATGCATTTGAAGTACCCGATTCATCTCTATTTTTATATTCCTTTTTCTTTCTCCATGTCCTTTCCATTTCCTTCTTAACATTGGTATGATCAATTTTCTTTACAGATTCATTCCTTTTTGTTGGAAATATATGCCTCAATCTCACAGGCTGAAACCTCTAAGAGAGGCAAGTCAGTGTGACATGCTTTGGGTCTGGATGACTAGCAGCTTTGGATCTTATGGTTTGTATAGGTCGCTGAGACAATGTTTAAGTCATGCCGAAGGAGCTTATCGTTGTGACTTGTGATAGTCATTGTAACCCTATGCTGAGTGGAGATCTCTGGCCAACAGGCCATTCATATTATATATTGGGGAGACCCTTGGCCGAAAGGCTTAGTTCAGTGTGAAGTCCCAGTGATAGCTAAAGTCTTTCTGACAGAGTGTTACACATGTGTTCATCGGAGTAACTTACGATGTTTTGGTATGTGGTCTTACCAATAGGAATGTCTCACCAATAGCATTCGCTTGGTGTCTTCGGGGTAACATGGAGGTTTTGCTATGAACTCCTGGCAACAGTTGGTTTGTCTCACTGACAGTATACACTCAGAGTAAGATGCAGTGGCTTGGTAAGAAGTCTTATCGATGTCTGATGTCCTATCGAACGGTTTTGCATTGAAGTCATCGAGATAATGAAAGGGGTCTCGGTGTGAAGTCTCAGTGATGAATGAAGTCTCACCGACAACATTTCTTTTGAATCCTTCAGAGAGAGTCTTAGATGTTCAGTATGATTGCTCAGTGAAGGACGATAGTCTTGCCAACTACTGATCACTTTGGAATACCTTGTAAAGAGCTCGGTGTGATGTCTTGGTGAAAGATGTTTGTCTTTCCAGAATGAACACTCATGTCTATGTGACTTATGGAGCTTTAGTATGACGTCTCACCAATAGTGATGAGTCTTGGTGATAGCGATACATGTGAAGAACTTCGGTATGAGGTCTTGGTGACATGAGGAAGTCTGAGTGATAGTCTTTTGGACTCGACATGACATCTTTCTGATAAGATGAACTCTTGGTGATATTGAATGCTAGTTGTGTGGCATCAGGGAGACATGGTTAGTGTCTCACCGACATGCCAACACAGATTAAATCCTTTTGACCGAGTGAAGACTATCCTATGTGGCTTGTAGTCGACCAATCAGAGAAGCCAAATGGGAACCGTTGGAAGATAGTTGATTGTGACAATTTTGTGAGGAAGTTCGACAGACAGGAATGACATGAATATAGTCTGGAATAGCAGATGATGTCTGGTTCATATCAATGGATTGGTGTGTAGTTGTATGATCAGTGGATGAATTCTATTCTATGAAGACTGTAACATGAATGTTCTATAACAAGGTTGTTCATAGTGAATGGTGTTGTAAACTAACACCATAAAGATAAGTTTGTACTTTGTATGTAATCTTTATTACTGTAATAAAAAGTGACTTCTCTTAGTGTGGTAGGTTTTTATCCTATAAGGGTTTTTCCAAATAAAGCTGGTGTTCATATGTGTTTGTCGAATACTCTATTTCTGTTATTTCTTTCAAGTGCATCTTAATTGGACTATAATTGTAAAATTTAAAAGCATCTCTATGTTCTTCCCTGAGGTTTTGACGTTAGGAGAGTTGTTTCTACATCTAGCTTTCATTACAAGTGGTATTAGAGCCTGGCTAGTTGTGTTATCCTTATAGGTACATTGGGTTTTTTGAGTCAATTTTGTTTAGTGGGAGTCTTGTAGAAGTTTGTAAATTTGAATTGCAGATTGAGATTGCTAGCACGTCAGGAAAGATTGAAATAGAGAAGTTCAATGGCAGCAATTTTGGGTTGTGGAAACTCAAAATGGAGGATCTCTTAGTAGATCATGATCTATGGCTTATTGTTTCTAGAATGAAACCTAGAGGCATGAAGCAAGAAGATTGGGACCTTGCAGATAGAAAGTCTAAGGGGCTGATAAGGCTCTGTTTGGCAGACTCCATTCTTTTGAATGTGCATGAAGAGAAGACTGCATCTTCCTTGTGGAAGAGACTGGCATCTATTATCAGGGGAAGTCCTTGGTGAATAAACTGTTCTTGAGGAAGAAGTTGTACACTTTGAGAATGCAGGAAGGAGGGTCTGTAGCTGATCATTTGAACACATTCAACATGTTGATCGCACAGTTAACTTCTGTTGGTGTAAAGGCTGATGAAGAGGACCATTGTATGCTTCAATTGTATTCTTTTCCAGACTCTTGGGATCACCTGGTGATGGCTATTGGGAGTACAACATCGAATTTCAAGATGGAAGATGTTGTTGCTTCTTTGTTATCAAAAGAGATGAGAAGAAAATCTTCTGAGATGGCGAAGGAGGCTCTTGTTGTTAGAGGAAGATCAAAAGAGAAAGGCAAGAAGAAGGACAAGAAATCTAAATTGAAATCAGAGGGGAGATCAAAGTCTCCTGGCAAGAATTCCAAGGTGAAGTGTTGGAACTATGGGCAACTTGGTCATGTCCGAAAGGATTGTAAAGAGGAGAAAAAGAAGAAGAAGAATTCTTCCGATAATGATTCTTCTTAGAGTGATGTAAACACCTTCATTGTAGCCTTGGCTACACAAGCATCAGATGATGTATGGCTGATTGATTCTGGAGCATCTTTCCACATGACATTTCATAGAGACTGGTTTACAAGGTATGAAGAATACGATGGTGGAAAGGTGTACTTAGCAAGGGAATCAAGGATGTTATGCATATACTAGGTCTGGCTCGAAATCTACTATCTGTCAGTAAGCTAAATGATATTGGAGTGCAAGTCACGTTCTCTGGAAATGGCTGCAAGATGACTAGAGGCTCAATGGTTCTAGCAAGGGGTGCTCGTATTGGTACCTTATACAAGTTGGATGCACATGTTGTTCAATGTAACAGTGTCTCTGTAAAGTCATAGAAAGCTACTCATGGAGGTAAAGAGGGGAATGTTCCTAATTGTGTAAACTCTATAGAAGTTAAGCTTCTAGCAGAAAAGACTATGCTCTGGCATCATAGGCTAGGCCACATTGGAGAAAAAGGTTTAAAAACCTTGAAGAATAAAAAACTGGTTGAGGGACTTGAAGATTGTAACCTTGAATTTGAATTATGTGAACATTGTATAAATGGAAAGTAGCACTGTGTTTCTTTTTATTCAAGTCCTCATAAATCTTCTGGTTTGCTAGATTATATTCATTCTGATGTATTTGGTCCAGTGAATGTTCCTTCTTTGTCTAAGTCAAGGTACTATGTATCATTCATTGATGATTATTCAAGAAGAACATTTGTTTATTTTTTAAAAAGTAAATCAAAAGTATTTAGTTAGTTTAAGGAATTTAAGAACCTTGTAGAAAATCATACTAGAAGAAAAATAATTTTTTTAAGGACTGATAATGGCAGTGAATTTTGTTCTGATGATTTCGAGAGGTATTGTAAAGACCATGGGATTAAAAGACATAAGACTACACCTTATACTCCATAGAAAAATGGAGTTGCAGAAAGGTTCAATAGGACAGTGATGGAGAGAGCACAAAGTATGCTAAGTAGTGCCAGCTTGGAGGAGAAGTTCTGGGCTGAGGCAGTTGCTACAACATATTACTTAATAAATTGTTCTCCAAATTTTGCTCTTGTTGAGAAAACACCTTTGGAAGCATGGTCTAGTAAGAAGCCCTCTTTAAGACATATTCATGTTTTTGGCTGTGAGGCATATGCACATGTGTCGTATGAGAAAAGATCTAAATTGGAGAACAAGACTGTTAAATGTATTTTTATTGGCTATAGTGCTGGCATAAAAGGATACAAGCTTTGGAATCCTGATACAGAGAAGGTTCTGTACAGTAGAAGTGTAATCTTTCGTGAGATGAAACCTTCTACCTTGGATCTGCAGTCAGAGACAAAGTCAGAAAACAATAAGGATGTAGTTGAAATTCCTCCTACACCAGATAAAGAGGAATTGAAAATTCAAAATGTACTTAAAACTGAGGAGAGCTCAAGCAGTTCTAAAAGTTCTGAAGAAGAAGAAGAACCTCAGCATCAACAATTGAGGAGGTCAACTCATGAAAGAAAGCAACCTGATAGGTATGGGTTTTCTTTGATGGATTCTACTTGTGCCTATGCTTTAATTTCTAGAATTGATGAGCCTAGGACTGTGAAAGAGGCATTTAGAATGTCTGATTCAAACTCTTGGTTGGAAGCCATGAATGAAGAAATGGCATCATTAGAAAAGAATGACACTTGGAGTTTGGTGCCCTTGCCTAAACGCAGAAAAGCTATTAGCTGCAAATGGGTATTTAAAAAGAAGATTGGTCTAGATGGTAGTGTGGAAAATATAAGGTGAGGTTGGTTGCGAAAGGTTATTCCCAGGTAGAGGGAATTGATTATGGGGAAAAATTTTCTCCTGTAGATAAGCTGAAATCTATTAGATTTCTTTTGTCACTTGCAGCAGCATACGACTTAGAGGTCGAACAGATAGATGTGAAGACAACATTTCTTCATGGTGATCTTGAAGAAGAGATTTACATGTCCCAACTTGAGCACATTGTGGAGAAAGGTAAAGAGAATCTAGTTAGCAAGTTAAAAAAAAAATTGTATGGGTTAAAGTAGTCACCTAGAATGTGGTACTAGAAATTTGATACTTTTGTATTGTCTTTGGGATTTGTAAGATCAAAATTTGATCATTGTGTCTATTACAAAGCTGAAAGTGATCAAGTTCTCATTATTTCTCTCTATGTTGATGATATGTTGTTCATAGGCAATAGTAAGTTGATGATTTTTGATCTTAAGTCTTAGTTGTCTGCTAAGTTTGAAATGAAAGATCTTGGTGTAGCAAGGTATATTCTAGGGATGGAGATAACCAGGAACAAGAATAGTAGAAAAATTTGGCTCAATCAAAGTAAGTATATCAAGACTGTTTTAGAGAGATTTTGCATGAATGATTGCAAGCAACTAGTTGTTCCAATCTTGCAGGGAACGAAGCTATCTGTTGAAGACTGTCCAAAATCTCCCACTGAGATGGAGGACATGACTAGTGTACCCTATGCTAGTGCGGTTGGAAATCTTATGTATGCAATGGTCTGTACAAGGCCAGACATTGCCCAAGAAGTGGGAGTTCTTAGTCAATTTATGGCTAATCCTAGAAGGACACATTGGGATGTTGTGAAAAGAGTTTTCAGATATTTGAAGGGAACTTCAGAGTTTTCTTTGTGTTACCATGGGAACTTGGTTGAATCACATAGGACTCTCAATATTTGAGGCTATGTGGATTCTGATTGGGCAGGGGACATTGATAGCAGGAGGTCCACCAGTGGATATACTTTCATGTTGAATGGTGGTGCAATGAGTTGGATGAGTAAGCGGCAGGCTATAGTCGCTTTGTCCACTACAAAGGCTAAATACATGGCAGCTACACATGCTTGTAAAGAAGCAATTTGGTTAAAACATTTGTGTTCTAACATTGGTTTTGATGCAGGGAAAATAACTATTTTTTGTGACAGTTAGAGTGCAATTTTTCTGGAAAAGAATCCTACTTTCCATGCTAGGATGAAAAATATAGATGTACAGTACCACTTTGTACGAGATATGGTGGAGGATGGAAAGGTCAGTTTGGAAAAAGTTGATACTCTGGAGAATGTTGCGGATGCATTAACGAAGCCAGTGAGCATAGACAAGTTCAGCTGTTGTGCCAGTTCAATGGGCCTTAGTGCCCATGATTTTTAGTAGTTTTGTTGTGCTCTGGAGGTGCCTATGTGATCTTCGTCAAGTGGGAGATTGTTGGAATATATGCCTCAATCTCACAAGCTGAAACCTCTAAGAGGCAAGTCGGTGTGAAATTCTTTGGGTCTAGCCGACTAGCAGCTTTGGATCTTGTGGTTTGTACAGGTTGTCGAGATAATATTTAATTCATGTCAAAGAAGCTTATCACTGTGACTTGTGATAGTAATTGTCACCCTATGCCGAGTGGAGATCTCTGGCCGATAGGCCATTCATATCGTATATCGGGGAGACCCTTGGTCGAAAGGCTTACTTCGGTGTGAAGTCCTAGTGATAGCTAAAGTCTTTCCGACAGGGTGTTACACATGTGGTCATTGGAGTAACTTACAATGTTTCGGTATGTGGTCTTACTGATAGGAATGTCTCGTCGATAACATTCGCTTGGTGTCTTTGGGGTAACATGGAGGTTTCGCTATGAAATCCTAGTGATAGTTGGTTTGTCTCACTGACAGTATACACTCAAAGTAACATGTGGTAGCTTGGTAAGAAGTCTTACCGATGTGTGATGTCCTACCGAACGGTTTTGCATTGAAGTCATCAGGATAATGAAAGGGGTCTCAGTGTGAAGTCTCAGTGATGAATGAAGTCTCATCGACAACATTTCTTTTGAAGCCTTCGAAGAGAGTCTTAGATGTTCAGTATGATCTCTCAGTGAAGGATGATAGTCTTACCAACTATTGATCACTTCAAAATACCTTGTAAAGAGCTCAGTGTGATGTCTTGGCAAAAGACATTTTTCTTGCCGATGTGAACACTCATGTCTATGTGACTTATGGAGCTTCGGTATGACGTCTCACCGATAGCGATGAGTCTTGATGATAGTGATACATGTGAAGAACTTCGGTATGAGGTCTTGGGGACATAAGGAAGTCTTAGCGATAGTCTTCTAGACTCGGTATGACATCTTGCCGATAGGATGAACTCTTGGCAATATCAAATGTTGGTTGTGTGGCATCGGGGAGACACGGTTAGTGTCTCACCGACATGCCAACATAGATTGAAGCCTTTTGACCGAGTGAAGACTATCCTATGTGGCTTGTAGTCAACCAATCAGATAAGCCAAATGGGAACCATTGGAAGACAGTTCGTTGTGGTAGTTTTGTGAGGAAGTTCGACAAACAGGAATGACATGAATATAGTTTGGAATAGTAGATGATGTCTGGTTCGGATCAACGCATTGGTGTGTGGTTGTATGATCAATGGATGAATTCTATTATGTGAAGACTGTAACGTGAATGTTTTGTAACAAGGATGTTCATAGTGAATGCTGCTATAAACTAACATAAGAAATATAATTCTATACTTTGTATGTAATCTTTATTATTGTAATACAAAGTGACTTCTCTTGGTGTGGTGGGTTTTTCTCCCGTAAGGGTTTTCCCACGTAAATCTAGTGTTCATATGTGTTTTTCAAATACTATGTTTTTGTTATTGCTTTCAAGTGCATCTTAATTGGACTATAATTGTAAAATTTAAAAGTGTATTTTTGTTCTTCCTTGAGGTTTGACATTAGGAGAGTTGTTTCCGTATCTAGCTTTCCTTACACTCTTTACTAGTTTAGACTGTCTTCTATTTTTGCTTCTACAAAATCTTGAAATGTTTCTGGGTTTGTTGCAAAAGTAGCATACAACATTTTTTTGACCAAACTAAATTCTATTCATTCTTGATCTACACTAGTTAGCCTTATGTTCAAATTTATTGCATGAATAATATAACCCATTCAAAGATTAAAACATTCTCCTAGTAATATATCTATAAATCATCTAACTATTGTACTTAGTACTTCTATCTTCAAATTTCTTGCACGCAAAATATTGTCTAGAGAAGAATCTAGTATTTTGATTCATTCCACTGCTACATTCTATTGCTTTACATCCATATTTATAACATGAAAAAAGAATATGGGTACCTTTGATCATTTATTTATCTGATAGGTCTTCTGGAATTGCTTCTTTGATTTTTAAATTATCTCCTATTTCCTTGAATTTTCTTTTGATTGTCAACCTTGGTAGGTGTCTGATTTTCCTTTGATATTTGTCCTTCTTCAAGTCCCAAACCACCTTTATCTTTAGAGGGTTTCTATATTGCAATAAATTCATTAAGCATTGTAGTACTTATTTTGTATTTCTCCTCATGCATTCTTTCCTTTTTTAAATAATATCAGAGATTTACCACTTCGTGTTCAAGTTTAGAGAATTCTTTAGTATTGCTTTGCATCAATTCATTTAGACATTCCTCAATCCTTCCTTTTTCATCTATTTTCACTTTCAATCTAATGATATCTTCATTTTCTTTCTTCAATTGTACATTGAATTCCCTATGTCTTTCTCTGAAATTCTTGATTTGTTCTCTTAGTTTTTTGATGCATTCATTTGCTTTTCCCAGGCTTTCCTTCAAGCTTTTTTTCTCAGTTTCAACTCTATCAAGATCTTCAAGAGTGTCCTTAAGTTCTTTTTCATGCATGTAGTCATCTTCTACATATTCAGTTGCAAAATATTCTTCTAAAGGAACAAGACACTTCTTGTTTTCCATGTGTTCAAACTTCCAAAATCTTTCTCAAGTTGTTAGGCTTGTCCCAAGGAACCAAGCTCTGACACCAATTGTTGAACATTCAGAATACTGAGGGGGGGGTGAATCAATATTTAATTAAAATTTTGAACACAACTTATTCAATCACCAAAATATATTAATTGAAATAAATAATGAAAGCATGAATCATCCATAAAGTCACAAAACACATGAACACCAATATTTTTATGTGGAAAACCCAATAAGGGAAAAACCACAATGAGGATTAGTTCACAATATATTATATTCGAATACAGTATATTACAGGGGCTCGCTGCTAGGACACATTGTCCTTGAAAGGCTCACAACCAAAGTTAAATACAATACAAAAAGGGTCACTCACTTCCAAAGTGTGAGATAATGCAAAGTGCACCTCTCTTGTGTTGTATTTTAGTTCCTTTGAAGCTCTGAATATGAATTATTTCTCTACTTAGAAATCACTCAATAACTATGCTTTGATCTAAACTCTTACCACTAAATTCTTATGTTCACATCATATGATACCACTCGCATCTGATATGCCATTTATGCTCACTCATCTATATCTCTTTAACTCTAAAATATCTCATTATACCCAAATACATTCACACATATCAATTAGGTCAACCTAATTAGTTGTAAACAAAAAAATCCAAAATAGCTATTTTCAGCATCACACATGATTCAAAATCCTTTTTAAACCTAAGAAAATGTGTAATCCTTAATTTAGGTCAACATGGAACTAAAATAGATCCAAATAACATCCACAATGTATATTTAATCTTCTCAACACTTATCATGTATTAGGTCGGCTAAGAATTGGACCTAATCACAACACTTCCAATCATACACATGGTTCCCAATACATGAAACTTCTAGATTTGATATTTCTTAAATTTCACATTTCACTAACATTAGTGAGACTAACTCTAGAACCATAGTACCAAAAAATTATTCTCAAGGAAATGCATAATCTCCCACACTAATACACTAAATAGAGAGATGACAGTGATATATAGAGTTGAACTTTGGCATTGATATCTTCCATTATGCTTCATAAAACTTCATGAGATCTAAAATATAACTATATAATACATTCCTAATGATATGGTTAAAAGATAAAAGTTATACCTCTTCTTGTAGTGAAGTGAAGACCCACAAATTGATCCACTACATGAAAACATTGTTAGCACATAACACTTTTCCAAATTCCTGATAGATCATCTTTTTGGTATAGTTAGTACTATACAAATGACACCAAAAATTCTTCCCCACAATGTTGGCATCAATGACAACATTGGGTCAGCCAAATCAACCTATGTATGTACACTTCATGCTCATGTTTCTAGACTACATCAACAATGACTAACTTCCAAACTTCCAGCACATCCACCATATCCTCCATGATTTCCTTGAGATCCATCGCCTCGACCCTTTTTGCATTGTTATTTTTTCCTTTTTTACTTTTTTTTTTCAAAATATTCCCTATCCCAAGATTTTACCCAAGACCACTCTTCTCATAAAATCATCCATGACTTTATAGATACTCTTGATCACAATTTTGACAATTTGCATCCTCTTCGAGTTATTAGCAACCTCCATCTATTTTTCTATTTGGTCCATCCTCATAGCCAGAGCTTCCAAGGTAGTATGAATATTCATTTTCTCCTTCAACTTCATGTTCTCCTTAGTACTAATCCTAAAATTTGGGGTATCTAAACATTCAAATTATGTAGGACTCTCAAACTCCATCACCTTATTCTCATTGTTTCCACAAATCCCATCACCTACACCAAGGTCCTCTTCTTGCTCATTTATTCCCTCATCTTGACCACAACCACCCTCCTCCTTCTCATACAACTCTATAGAATCATCCTCCTTCAATATTTATGTGTCTCCTAAAATCTCTAGGACATATTCTTCCTCCAAAGAATCCTCATTTTTCCTTGCTACCACTTATTTTCCTTTTTCATCTCCCTCTTAAAAAAAAACCATCTCCTTTTCAGCAAAAACATTTATGCATTTTTTAATCACCTTAGCCTCTTTTGAAGTAGCAATAGCCAGGTGAGTCAATCTTCAACCACCAAGGGACCTAAACCAGTGTCAATACTAATGTCTTTATCATTTGAAATAATAATTGTTGGACTTTTTGTGCTTGGTTCTTTAATTTCCACCTTTCTGCATTTAATTAAACCTGAGGAGATGGGAGAGGGGTTTCATTTCTTAGGGGTAATTTTAAGAAGTTCTTCCCATGAGGGCTATTCCTTCAGAATGGGGGAGGGCTTATTCTTTTTTCACTTAGTTTCTTTTTGTGAGGAGTGGGGTTTACTTTCAAGCAACTCAATATGGATGGAAGACTTAGGGGTTTGAGGATTTTCAAGGAGTTTAAGGGTAAGGTACTTCTATGGAGTATTGGAAAGTCTGACATACTTGTGAGTGGCCCTAATGAGGCCCTGATGTAGAGGAGGATTGGCCCCATTCTCCATACTTTGATGGAGAGACGACATAAGTGAAAAAAGGAAGATTAATTTTCTCAAGGTGACGGATATGATTGAGTATGGGGAAATGATACCCATGAAATGACTTAAAAAAACCTTCCAAAGTAAAATATTTCATTACAAAAAAACTTGAGTTATGATAGGTTTCAAGAGTTTGAGCCTGGAGTAGCCATTCTGGAACCTATTCACTTTTTCTTTTGCCTCGAATAATTTCTCAATATATTGTTCATAGTTCCATGTGCTCTTTTTTTCTATTTTTTCCCCTTCATATGGCAAGCTTCTCATTTTAGCAATTAAATTAGCATCCACAACAAAATGAAGACCTCCCATAGTCACCTCCACATCAATCCAAGATTCACAAATTTGCAACTTAGTTTTTCATTATATCCCCCCATTTCCTCAAAGTAAGGGGTAAATCCCACCTGCTCAAAGAGTCCCCCGCAACACCATATTTTATTTGAGAGAGTCACAATTGCTTAATTTAGTCCTCTTCCTAGGTACCCCCATAATATTCTCTATGATCAAACACTCCTTTTTTAGTAGTGGGTAGTCATTCGCACAACCAATTCCATCTGACACTAAAATCACCGGTGGAGTGAAGTCTTCTACATTTATGGTTACACTAGAAGTTTGCATTTGGGGGGCCTTAAACATAAACCAACAATCTAGAATGATAAGAATCATGGATTCAGTCCAGTCACAAGAGAAGATCTTGTGTTTGTCTCTTCCACCCTTATTAAGAATAAACTAGCAATCTAGAATTATAATAATCATGGATTCAGTCTATTCACAAGAGAAGATCTCATTTTTTCCTCTTCTACCCTCATTGAGAATGATGACCCTCAAAAATTTCCATTTCATAATTAAGAAACCTCTCCTTTGAAGGAATTTTCAAGCTAAGGCTCTTACAAAACTTTCGTTTCAATTTACTTTGAGGTTGAAAAGACTTTGGGTGGGAGGTGTCATAATGATATTTCTTTTAAATTGCCACCTTTTTAAAATCATTCTTGGGAAATACCATGAGAAATTTTTCCAAGTTTTATTATACCTCTTCAAAAAACATTAGTTCTCAAGTAAACCTTAGGGAAATTCATTTCCCCATTCATTAATGTACCCTAGATCATCAGAATCAAGATGATCATTAAAACATTTGGCTTTACTATATTAGTAATCATTCAGGCATCGTGGAGGGATCTGGCTATCATCATTCCATTTAGAATCATTAATTAAATACACTTTTTCTTTTTTTATTATTGCCTTTATGTGATTTGGAAAATTTTGAAAATCTCAATATTTTCACCTATTCTTACTTAGACTTTCATTTTCCATAGTGTTAGCATCCCTGTTATCCTCTCTATACACATGGTCAATTTTATAATGTTGGAAGGTGTTAAGATTTCTCCTGTAGTCATCCAATATATCTTTTAGATCCCAAGGTGCATCAAAAATTCCTTTGAAATTATCAATTATTAATTTGGAGTCACCTTCTATTATCACCTTAACAAAATTATTTTCCTTAAGATGATTAATGTCACCCCACACTACTCTAGCTTCAACCATATTATTTGCACCTATTCCTAAATATACCATAACCTTCAATAAATTTTCCCAGGTGATATATAATAACTCCCCTTGCCACAACTAGCCTAGGATTACCCTTTGAGCAATCTTCAAAATTGAATTTAATGCAATCCATATTTAGAGGTGACCAAGTTGTGTGATTTCTAGTAAGTTGTTTCCTCCAATGGAAAATTGTTAAATCTTGAGTAAGACCCTGGATAATTTTTAACTTGTAATTCTTTATATGAGGGAAATCATTTGGAAGGTGCGTAGTTCCCATCATTTATATTTTTGTCAATCTAATGTATGATAGCCATACTTAAATCTATGTTGTTCCTAACAATCTATGAAGATTCTATTATTTCACTCCTTCCAAACTCCCCAAGCAATAAAGGGACAAACTTTTTGCCATAGTTCCACAATAATATTGTGAGAAAAAGGGCACAAATTCCAACAATCCACAAACATCTTAATATCAAGAAGGAAAACCCATTCAGCCATCAGGTTCTTAAGGAAGAAATACCAAACTTCCCTTGAATAGGAACAAAGAAATAGCATATAGACTCCTCAAAATCATTACATAGGTAGCATTTATTGTCCAAATGAAAATCTCTTTTTCTTTAAGTTATCCAAGGTAAGAATCTTACCATGTACAATAGCCCACTAGAAACAATTCACTTTTAGAATTAGATTTTTAATCCAAACTATGTTCCAATAGAAATCATCCTTCTAGATCAAGGGCTTAACCAAGACCTTGTAGACTGACTTAACAGAGATGTTCCTTGCAGAATTTTTGCTCCAAATCCATTCATCTCTTCTTTCTTTTGAAAAAAATACAGCAACCCCAATAAGTTGAAGAAGGTAGTGTAGACTAGCATCCAAAGAGAGCTATCTACCACCTCTATGTGTGGCATAAATTATTCTTATGTTCGTTGTTGAAACATTTCCATGTTTTGAGAAAGGGGAAAATATAGAATAAAAATGAAGTTATTAATTTATTTATTTTGCAAAAAAACTCTTTGGGTTGGGAATGTGTAGATATTCAATGTAATCATTTGATTAAAATATTGAAAAGGAATTAGTTTTGTGTGTTTAATTTTTTGAAATGTTAAATTTTGAAAAATTAGAAATTAAGAAATTAAGAAAATAGGAAAATATGAAAAGGGAAAAATATAATAAAAGACAAAATAAAGGTCGTTTTAGACATTCATTGTTTTTTTGAAAGAAATTGATTTTGGAATGGGAGTAAAATCATGGGTGGAATTGCATGAGATTTGAAGCATAAAAATAGGAATGGGATTATGATTGGGTGTGTGTAGATTTCTTCTCCTCAAATTAGAAAATTTGTGTTTTCATCATTTTTGCATGTAAAAGTTTGAGGTAATTCTTTATTTTCTCCTCCTTTTCTTTATTCTTTTCAATTTGGATGCCACGATCATGTTTAAGGGAGCATAGGAAATACCTCACAGATTCAATTTTAAGCAAATATAAGTATATTTAGATTTTTTAAATTTTTTTAAGCAATTTATGGCAATTTTTTCTAAAATCATTGAAATGTAAATTTGACCATAAAAGTGTGTTGATGGGAATATTTAGAGAAAAATGTAAGGAAATCATAGTACGAAAATTCCTTCCAAATAAAAAATTCTGAAGAAAGAAGTGCAAAATATTTCATTTAAATCAAGTTACAGTCATTAAGATGCACAACAATAGAATAGACAATTTAACACACAAAATTGAACACCAGATTTACATGGGAAAACTATTACGGTAGAAAAACCCACACACCAAGTAAAGTCACTTTGTATTACAATAAATAATGTTTACATATAGGGTTATAGACTCCACTCTCAGGTGTTAATTCACAACAACATTACAATTCCTTGAGCAACCTCATATACAAATTTTGAATACAATTTTGTTCTCACATTATTGAAATGCTCGTAAGCATACAATGTAGAAAATTACTTCATGAATCAAACCCACACTCATTACTGAGTGTTACAATATATAATCATCATCCAACCATGATCACTTAAGTTCCAAGAAACCAACCATTCCAACTATACACAAACCATCACAAACTGCACTAGCTTCGATGTCTGTTCAATTGCCAAGTTAGCCATCAACCAACGCTTTCCACCTCAACATCAATCGGGTTTGACCAAAACGCTCTTCACAACTTACTAAGTCAACCATCACCATATCGGGGGGACACCAATTCATCTCCCACCGATATAAGGAAGTCACACCAATGAGCTAATCTCCTACACCCCACAAGAGTCTATTGGGACCCACCAAAAGGGGTGTTGGGTTAACGAGCACCATCAAATTAATTTCATCACAAATAATGATGAATTGTGAACATGAAGTCAATTCATCACCACTGTCCAAATCTCGCACACCTCGTAGGAGTCTATCAGGACCCACCATAAGCGGCACAGGGTTAGTGGGCATTGTTAGATTATTTCAATCACCACCATTGATTAAATCCATTTTTGTGTCATGGAAATTTCATAACATAGTATTCCCCACTACCAATATGACAACACGTCACCACTAACAAACCAATGCCCGCACAACATTGCTAAGTCACTAGAAAACCAAACTTCAGAACCTTTATTGTAGGTTATGAAATTCACAAAACCTACAATATGTTGACAACAAGCACAACCTTAATATCGCTAAGTCGGGAGGTTATAAAATTTTAGAACCCTGCCACTAAGGTTTGGGAAAGTTGGAACCATGTGACTTAGGAAACAATTCAAGTTCCAACTAAGATTTAAATATCAAACTGATAAGGATTTAAACATAACACTGCTAGAAGAAGTCGATGAAGGTAGTAAATTTGAGGCACCTTTTCCAACATTCTCCCACTTGATGAAGAACTTACTTCCTTCTTCCAAACTCCAAGTTATTGAAATTCATGGGCCCCAAGGCCTATCAAACTAGCACACCACCTATACTTGTCTATGCTCATAGGCTTTGTCAATGCATCAACGAAATTCTCTAGAGTATCCACCTTTTCAAGATTAACCTTTCCATCTTCCACTATATCATGAATGAAATGATATTGAACATCGATATGCTTCATCCTGGCATTGAAAGTGGAATTTTTGTCCAAAAAAATAGCACTCTAACTGTCACAGCAAATAGTAATCTTCCCTGCATTAAACCCAACATCAAAACACAAACATCTAAGAAAAATGGATTCTTTGCAAGCATGTTTTGTTACCATATACTCCACCTCAATAGTAGATAAAGTGACCAAAACTTTTTTCTTTCTCATCCAACTAACTGCGCCACCAAATAACATTAAGATGTATCCACTGGTGGACCTTCTGCTATTAATGTTCCCTACCCAATCAGAATCCACATACCCAAAAATTCTAAGAGATCTCTTTGATCTAGCCAAATTTCCATGATAACACAAAGCATACTCTGAAGTACCCTTCAAATATCTAAAAAAATCTCTTCACAGCAAACCAATGTGGCCTTCCTAGATTATCCATAAACCAACTAAGTACTCCCACTTCTTGGGCAATGTCTGGCCTGATACAAACCATTGTGTACATTAAACTGCCAATTGCACTTGCATAAGACACCCTAGTCATGTCCTCCATCTCAATAGGATACTTTGGACAATATTCAACAAATAGCTTTGTTCCCTATAACACTGGAACAACTAACTACTTGCAATCTATCATACTAAACCTCTAAAGGAAAAAATTAGTATACTTTCTCTGGCTAAGCCAAAGCTTTCTACTTCCCCTATCCCTTATGATTTCCATACCCAGAATATACCTTGCTGCACCTAAATCTTTCATTTCAAACCATGCTAACAATTGATATTTTAAAACAAAAATCATACCCTTACTATACCCAAAGAATAACATATCATCCACATATAGGGAAATAATAAGTAAATGATCATTTTTCAGGTTTTTAGTACACACAATGATCTGAATTTGATCTCACAAATCCTAATGACAACACAAAAGTATCAAACTTTTGGTACCACATTCTAGGTGATTGCTTTAAACCATACAAAGATTTCTTTAACTTGCAAACTAGACTTTCTTTACCTTTTTCAACAAAGTGCTTAGGCTAGGACATATAAATTTCTTCTTCCAGATCTTCATGAAGAGACATTGTCTTCATATCCATCTACTCAACCTCTAAGTCATATGTAGCTACAAGTGACAATATAAATCTGATAGATGTCAGCTTAGCTACAGGAAAAAATATTTCTCCATAATCAATTCCCTCCACTTGGGAATAACCTTTCACGACCAACCTAGTTTATACTTCTCCACATTGCCATCTAGACCAATTTTCTTCTTAAATACCCATTTATATCCAATAGGATTTTGACCTTCAGGAAAAGGTATGAAATCCTAGGTTTCATTCTTTTTCAATGATGTCATTTCCTCATTCATGGCTTCCAACCAAGAATCTGAATTAGAAATTTTAATAGCCTCCTTTACAGTTCTAGGCTCATCAATGCTAGTAATCAAAGCATAGGCATAGTTCAAATCCAACATAGAAAACCCATACCTATCAAGTTGTCACTTTTCATGTGTAGACCTCCTCACAAACTAAACAAGCAAAGATGCAACCTATTACAACTACTTTGAAGTTGCAAGTGAATATATCGTGTTCAGGATCCTTCTAGACATGTACATGGGCTGTGAAAAACCCATTGTTGCCAACTGACAACCATCAGAGGTCATAGAGGTGGAAAATTCCCCACCAACCAAAAGGCAGTGCAAAAATGCAAATCTTAGGGAAGCTTCGTGAGAGCCTACACTAAACCAAGGATCAAAGGCCTCTGCAACCCAGGAATCTTTCTCTCTACCTCTTCTTGATTCATAGTCTCTAGTTTTGTCTATTGTTTCTACATTGCCTATCATTTCTAGTGTCCACCTTTCCTTATCTGCTACTACTGCAATATTTGTAGGAGGTTTCTCCTAGTTCTCCCAAGTGAGACCATTTTATTTTACTCCACAGGGTATTCCACCTTTCACCAGAGCCCAGTTTGCATCCACTATCACTTCACATTTTGCATTTGCATGTCAGTTCCAACCCAACTTGCTCAATAGATGGAATCTACAATGACTCTGCTACGACCACCACACCTAATGAGTCTCATTGGTTCACAGACCGAGCCTTGGCATATTCCCCCATTCTCCCTACTAACAGTCTCTCTTTCGAGGAAGAAATAAGCCAAAACCACTACCATCTTGTTCCCTTTTGGTCTTCCTCCTAGTGCACCCTTCATAGGTGAAATCATTAGGTCGCCAACAAAAAAAAATTTAGAGGGTGATAAAACAAAACAAGCACAGGCTATCAGGATCTAGAAGAAAAAGACCAAGGATGCTAAAAGGTCGGTTGAGCCAAATGTGTAGTTACTTTTCAATGAGGCCCAACAATCATTGCATTTTGCAACCATGCATCAAACCGTCATCAAACCACAAGAAGAGATGCAACCCGATGATTACAACATATATGCTATGGGACTTGATCTAAGAATAGCCTAACAACAAGTTAAAGTTGAGCTCATGGAGGAGAAATAGTGAGTGGTGACCACTGACTTCCTTAAGTTCAGTCACTAGCTAAAGAAGAAGGAAGAAGAGCTTAAAACTGTCAAGGAGAGAATTAAAGTCCTATTGGCGATGGACAAGGCGAGGGATGAAGAAATTGTATGCTTATCACAACAAGTGTAGACAGAGCAGGCTGAACTCTGGGAGGAACTTGAAAAGTTCCAATCCCAAGATTCTAACTTGATCGTCAAGATATAACAAAAAAACCAAGAATTACAAGACTAGTTGGCTCGGGCGAAAGAGGAGATGTAAAAAACTAATGAGGAGTTTCAACATCAACTCACTCAATTAGAGCAAAGAATACAGCAAAAGGAAATGGATTTCCAGGGCCAACAGGCTCAATTTGAGAAGGAAATCTAGGAGGTGAAGCTTTCCCTCAAAAGTGAATTAGCAAGCAGAAGCTAGGCTGAAGAAAGATGGCTTGCCAATTTGAGAAACTTTCCAGAACAACTCTCCACTATAGACAAGAGGATTGTAGAACTAAGACCGGATGTTGGTTCAAAGGATGTGGAAATTTCCTTTTTGAAGAATACTCCCCAACCCCTTGTTGCCCAAATGGACCTCCTTCAAGTAGCTCAATGACTATATATCTCGTACTGGGAAAAGTTCAAGGCGTTCTGCCTAACTCTTCAGCTGACACTCTAGTTCATGGTAGAGGCAACAAGTTTAGGTAGGGAAGTTCACAGAACGATTAAGCGATTCCCACAATTCATCATGGAAAAGGTTCCTAAGGAAAAAAAATTGATGAATATGCTATACACATTGCCAGATGAGGACTTAGCGAGCGCAGGGATCAAAGACCACAAGTCAACTTCCAAAACAAAAAAGTAGTTCATCCACTACCATGCAGCCAACCTCCATGCTAGCGAGTGCACTGCCACATTGGGCCGAACTATGAACAACATCTAGGAGAAACTCTCCTAGCTAACTTAGATGGGCCCACCCTCCCCATTTCTTTCCAATGACTCGGTGGCCATAGCGAAGCAGACTGTAGCAAATATTGATGAGAAGCAACATGACATATCCACTCTTAAGAGCTTTAGTCAACCCCCTACTACAGAGGATACTAAGGGCATCACTCATTAGATAGTGTGGCTGCTCTTCCAACTTGAGTCTAGGGCCGGTATATCCATGATGCTTCCATACAAAGAAGTGATTGATCTACATGAAGCACAAGAGAATCTATGGAACATATCAATGCCATCTGAGGTTGACTTACTGCCTCTACAGACTGCTCTCTCCAAGCTTTGATTACGTCACCCAATGGATAAGGCTTTGGTCTGCGAACTAGAAATTTTTGGGTTCCTCATTTCGTAGTTGAAACACCCTTGGTAGTTTCCAAAAGCTATGGATATAAATTTCCTTGAGCTCCCTTCGGGTTGTTTGTATTTTTCTAAGTCTAGCTTGTGTCTCGTACATTTGAACATCATAGGGCCTCTTTTTGATAAGCTTTCACCTAAATGCTTCCATGTGTCCATCAAGTGCTCCTTGCAAGGATTCCCTCCTTTTTTTCTTTGGCATTCCCTGCCATGCTTCCACATGTTAGTAGTGTGGGCATTTGAGGCATGATTCCCTTCACTTCTCAAAAGAGCTCCACCTGCGTGCCATGTAGCATTTATCCATGTTCACTTTTTTGTGGATCCCATAGTCAGCGCTAGCAACAAATACTTCCCCACATGTCTTCTCCATGGGGATTTCATTGAGGGGAAGGAAAGATAAAACCATGAGCCCCACCATATTGCCATGCATCCTAACTAACTTTGTGGGTAAGTTACAGATGTCTGCACGAGGTTCTACTAGGACCATCTCCATCATTTGGAGGAGATTCATCTAGCTTGAAGGTGACTACATGGCTTGAATCTTTTTCTATTGTAACAGCCAAGGGAAATCATTGCTTTGCGCATCATTTCTCATGATGAAGGAATCTTTTCTGTTACTGACTCCCTAGCAGTGGGATTATTTTCTTTTCTTTATATGATGGAAATCATTTGGAAGGGGCATAGTTCCCATCATTTATATTTTCTTCAATCTAATGTATGATAGCTATACTTAAATCTATGTTGTTCCTAGCAGTCTATGAAGATTCTATTATTTCACTCCTTCCAAACTCCCCAAGCAATAAAGGGATGAACTTGTTGCCATAGTTCCACAATAATATTGTGAGAAAAAGGGCACACATTCCAACAATCCACAAACATCTTAATATCAGGAGGGAAAACCCATTCATTCATCAGGTTCTTAAGGAATAAATACCAAACTTCCCTTGAATAGGAACAAAAAAATAGCATATGCATGATAGGCTCCTCAACATCATTACATATTTAGCATTTATTGTCCAAATGAAAATCTCTTTTTCTTTAAGTTATCCAAGGTAAGAATCTTACCATGTACAATAGCCCACCAAAAACAATTCACTTTTAGAATTAGATTTCTAATCCAAACTATGTTCCAATATAAATCATCCTTCTTGATTAAGGGCTTAACCAAGACCTCATAGACTGACTTAACAAAGATGTTCCTTGAAGAATTTTTGCTCCAAATGCTTTCATCTCTTCTTTCTTTTGAAAAAAATTCAGCATCCCCAATAATTTGAAGAAGGTAGTGTAGACTGGCATCCAAAGAAAACTATCTACCACCTCTATGTGTGGCAAAAAATATTTCTTATGTTGGTTATTGAAACATTTCCATGTTTTGAGAAAGGGAAAAATATAGAATAAAAATGAAGTTATTTATTTATTTATTTTGTGAGAAAACTCCTTGGGTTGGGAATGTGTAGATATTCAATATAATCATTTGATTAAAATATTGAAAAGGAATTAGTGTTGTGTGTTTAATTTATTGAAATGTTAAATTTTAAAAAATTAGACATTAACAAATTAAGAAAATAGGAAAATATGAAAAGGGAAAAATATAATAAAAGAAAAAAGAACGGTCATTTTAGACATTCACTGTGTTTTTGAAAGAAATGGATTTTGGAATGGGAGTAAAATTATGGGTTGAATTGCATGAGATTTGAAGCATAAAAATAGGAATAGGATTATGATTGGGTGTGTGTAGATTTCTTCTCCTCAGATTGGAAAATTTGTGTTTTCATCATTTTGTGTGTAAAAGTTTGAGGTAATTCTTTATTTTCTCCTCCTTTTCTTTATTCTTTTCAATTTGGATGCCACGATCATGTTTAAGGGAACATAGGAAATACCTCATTGATTCAATTTTAAGCAAATAGAAGTATATTTATTTATTTTTAACCGATTTATAGCAATTTCTTTCTAAAATCATTGAAATATAAATTTGACCTTAAAAGTGTGTTGTTGGGAATATTTAGAGAAAAATGTAAGGAAATCATAGTACGGAAATGCTTTCCAAATAAAAAATTCTGAAGAAAGAAGTGCAAAATATTTCATTTAAATCAAGTTACAGTCATTAAGATGCACAACAACAGAATATACAATTTAACACACACATAATTGAACACCAAATTTACATGGGAAAACCCTTACGGTAGAAAAACCCACACACCAAGTAAAGTCACTTTGTATTACAGTAAATAATGTTTACATACAGGGTTACAGACTCCACTCTCATTTGTTAATTCACAACAACATTACAATACGCTAATCAACCTCATATACAAATTTCGAATACAGTTTTGTTCTCTCACATTGTTGAAATTATCGTAAGCATACAATGTAGAACATTACTTCATGAATCAAACCCACACTCATTGTAGAGTGTTATAATATATAATTGTCATCCAGCCATGGTCACTTAAGTTCTAAGAAACCTACCATTCCAACTATACAAAAACCATCACAAACTACACCAACTTCGATGTTCGCTCAATTGCCAAGTTAGCCATCAACCAACTGCCAATAGTCAACAACCAACCAACTCTTTCCACCTCAACATCAATTGGGTCCCACCAAGATGCTCTTCACAACTTACCAAGTCAACCATCGCCATATCAAGGGGACACCAATTCGTCTCCCACCGATATAAGGAAGTCACACCAATGAAGCTAATCTCATACACTCCATAAGAGTCTATTGGAACCCACCACAAGGGGTGCAGGCTTAGCGAGCACTGTCGAATTAATTTAATCACAAATAAAGATCAACTGTGAACATGAAGTCACGTCATCACCACTATCCAAATCTCACACACCCCGTAGGAGTCTATCAGGACCCACCATAAGTGGCACAGGGTTAGCGGGCATCGTTAGATTATTTCAATCACCACCATCAATTAAATACATTGTTGTGTTAGGGAAATTTCATAACATAGTTTTCCCCCCTGCTAACATGACAACATGTCACTACTGACAAACCAATTCCTGCACAACATTGCTAAGTCACTAGAAAACAAAACTTCAGAACCTCTATTCTAGGTTATGAAATTCAAAAAACCTGTGACATGCTGACAACAAGCACAACCTCAATATCACTAAGTCGGGAGGTTATAAAATTTTAAAACCCTGCGACTCAGGTTTGGAAAAACTTGGAACCATGTGACTTAGGCAACAATTCAAGTTCTAGCCAAGATTTAAATATCAGGCTAATGAAGGATTTAAGCATATCATTGCTACAGGAAGTCGATGAAGCTAGTAAATCTGAGGGACCTTTTCCAGCATGCTCCCACTTGATGAAGGACTTACTAGTTTCTTCCAAACTCCAATTTGTTGAAAGTAATAGGCCCCAAGGCCTATCAAACTGGCACACCACCTATACTTGTCTATGCTCATAGGCTTTGTCAATGCATCAATGACACTCTCTAGAGTATCCATCTTTTCAAGATTAACCTTTCCATCTTCCACGATATCATGAATGAAATGATAGTGAACATTGATATGCTTCGTCCTGGCATCGAAAGTGGAATTTTTTTCCAAACAAATAGCACTCTAACTATCATAAAAAATAGTAATCTGCCCTGCATTAAACCCAACATCAAAAAACAAATGTCTAAGAAAAATGGATTCTTTGCAAGCATGTGTTGTTACCATATACTCCACCTCAGTAGTAGATAAAGTGACCAAAACTTTTCACTTTCTCATCCAACTAACTGCACCACCAAATAACATGAAGATGTATCCACTGGTGGACCTTCTATTGTTAATGTTCCCTACCCAATCAGAATCCACATACCCACAAATTCTAAGAGATCTTTGTGATCTAACCGAGTTTCCATGATAACACAAAGCATACTCTGAAGTACGCTTCAAATATCTAAAAAAATCTCTTCACAATAATCCAATGTGGCCTTCCTGGATTATCCATAAACCAACTAAGTACTCCCACTTCTTGGGAAATGCCTGGCCTGATACAAACCATTATGTACATCAAACTACCAATTGCACTTGCGTAAGGCACCCTGGTCATGTCCTCCATCTCAGTAGGATACTTTGGACAATCTTCAGCAGATAGCTTCATTCCCTACAACATTGGAACAACTAGTTTCTTGCAATCTATCATACTAAATCTCTGAAGGACAAAATTAATATACTTGCTCATGCTAAGCCAAATCTTTCTACTTCCCCTATCCCTTATGATTTCCATACCCAGAATATACCTTGCTGCACCTAAATCTTTCATTTCAAACCGTGCTAACAACTGATATTTTAAGACAAAAATCATACCCTTACTATACCCAAAGAATAACATATCATCCACATATAGGGAAATAATAAGTAAATGATCATTTTCATTTTTTTAATACACATAATGATCTGAATTTGATCTCACGGATCCTAATGACAACAAAATAGTATCAAACTTTTGGTACCACATTCTAGGTGGTTGCTTTAAACCATACAAATATTTCTTTAACTTGCAAACTAGACTTTCTTTACCTTTTTCAACAAAGTGCTCAGGCTAGGACATATAAATTTCTTCTTCCATATCTTCATGAATAAACATTGTCTTCATATCCATCTACTCAACCTCTAAGTCATATGCAGCTGCAAGTGACAATATAAATCTAATAGATGCCAGCTTAGCTACAGGAAAAAATATTTCTCCATAATCAATTCCCTCCACCTAGGAATAACCTTTCACGACCAACCTAGCTTTATACTTCTCCACATTGCCATCTAGACCAATTTTCTTCTTAAATAGCCATTTACATCCAATAGGCTTTTGACCTTCAGGAAAAGGTACCAAATCCTGGGTTTCATTCTTTTTCAATGATGTCATTTCCTCATTCATGGATTCCAACCAAGAATCTAAATTAGACATTTTAATAGCCTCCTTTATAGTTCTAGGCTCATCAATGCTAGTAGTCAAAGCATAGGCACAATTCGAATCCAACATAGAAAACCCATACCTATCATGTTGTCAATTTCACATGCATACCTCCTCAAAAACTGAGTTGAGGTTCTGGTTCTTCCTCCTTTTCAGATTTCCCAGAGCTGGTAGAGCTCTCCTCATTTTTAGGTATACTTTGAATTTGTAGTTCCTCTTTATCTAGAGTTTGAGGAATTTCAACTACATCATTTTTCTTTTCTTTTTCTTCTATCTCTGACTATTGATCAACTATAGAATGTTTCAGCTCTTGAAAGATTACACTTTTGTTGTAAACTACATTCTCAGTAACATGATTTCAAAGCTTGTATCCTTTCACACCAATGTCGTAGCCGATGAAGATACATTTTATAGCTTTTTTTTCCAACATAAATCTTTTCTCATTCAACACATAAACATATGCTTCACATCCAAAACCATGAATATGTCTCAAAGAGGACTTCTTACCAGACCACTCTTCCATAGGTGTTTTGTCAACAAGAGCTGAACTAGGTGAATGATTAACCAAGTAACATGTTGTAGCCAGAGCCTAAGCCCTTAACTTCTTCCTTAGACCAACACTTCTCAACATACTTATTTCTCTTTCCATCAGTGTCATGTTCTACCTTTCAGTAACTCCATTCTATTGTAGAGTATAAGGCACAGTTTTATGCCTTTTAATCCCATGGTATTTGCAATACCTTTCGAAATCTGTAGAAAAAAACTCATCCCCATTATCCATCCTCAAGCATTTAATTTTTCTTCCAGTTTGATTTTCTATCAAGTTTTAAAACTCTTTAAACTAACTAAACACTTATGATTTACTTTGAAGAAAATACACAAATGTAGTTTTTGAATAATCATCAATAAAAGAAACGTAATATTTAGACTTTGATAATGAAGGAAAATTCACTAGACCAAATAGATCAGAGTGAACATAATCCAATATGCCAAAAGATCTATGAGCACTAGAGTAAAATGAAACATGGTGTTGCTTTCCATAAATACAATGTTCATAAAAATCAAACTCAAGGTTACAATCATCAAGCCCTTCTACTAGGTTTTAATTTTTCAAGGATTTTAAGCCTTTTTCTCCTATGTGACCAAGTCTATGATGCCACAACATGTTTTTTTCTGCTAGGAGCTTCACGTCCAAATATTTTTCACCCATAGGAACTTCATTCTCCTTTTCTTTACGAGTAGCCTTGCTTGACTTTACAGAGACATGGTTGCATTGAATAGCATGTGCATCTAGCTTGTACAAAGTGCCACTATGTGCACCCCTATCCAGTACCATCGAGCCTCTATTCATCTTACAACCACCACTCAAGAATGGAACTTGCATGACAACATCATTTAGCTTGCTAACAAAAAGTAGATTATGAGCCAGACCTGGTATGTGCATTACGCCATCAATTCCTTTTATTCTTCCATCAGGAAATTGAATTATGACTCTTCCATGGCCAACAATTTCAAGAGATGAATCACTTGCCAGACACATCTTTCCACAAAATAAATTTCATACTTCATGAACCGATCTCTATGAGATGTCATGTGAAAATATGCACCTAAGTCAATAAGCCATACATCATATGATGCATGATTCGCCAAGGTTGCAATGAAAGCATCTGAGTCACTCTGAGAAGAATCCTTATTTGAAGATTTATTCTTCTTTTTCTTTTTTTCCTCTTTACAATCCTTCCAGATATGACCAGTCTACCCATAATTCTAGAATTTCACCTTTTACTTCTTTCCAAGAGACTTTGATCTCCCTTCAAATTTTGATTTAGACTTCGTGTATTTCTTCTTTCCTCTCTCCTTTGATATACCTTGAACAACAAGGGCCTCCTTGGCCATCTCAGAAGATTTCTTTTGCATCTCTTCTGACAATAGTGAAGCAACCACATATTCTATCTTGAAAGTGGTTGTTGTACTTCCAATAGCCATCAGAAAATGATCCCATGCGTCAAGTAAGGAACATAACAAAAGCATACAATGATCCTCCTCCTCTATCTTTACATCCACATAGGCCAACTAAGAAGAAATCATATTTTCAATTTCTATTCTACTTGATGTGCTTTCCATCTCAATCTGTAATCAATATAATTAGTTTTCTCTACAAGACTCCCATTGAACATAATTAGCATACAAAATCAGCCCTACCCACAAGGACAAAACAATTTTCCAGGCTCTGATACCACTTGTTAGGAAAGTATAGTGCAGAAACGCCTTCCAAATACAAAATTCTTAGGAAAGAAGTGCAAAATATTTCATTTAAATCAAGTTACAGTCATTAAGGTGCATAATAACATAACAAACAATTTAACACACAAAATTTAACAATAGATTTATGTAGGAAAACCCTTACAGGAGAAAAACCCACACACCAAGTAAAGTCACTTTGTATTAAAGTAAATAATGTTTACATACAAAGTTATAGACTCCACTCCTAGGTGTTAATTCACAATAGCATTACAATTCCCTGATCAACCTCATATAGAGATTACAAATACATTTTTGTTCTCTCACACTATTACAATGCTCATATGCATACAATGTAGAAAATTGCTTCATGAATTGAACCCACACTCATTGCAGAGTGTTAAAATATATAATCATCATCCAACCATGGTCACTTCAATTCCAGGAAACCAACAATTCCAATAGTACACAAATTGGCATAAAACTGCATTGGCCTCAATCTCCATTTAGTTTCCAAGTCAAACATCAACGAACTGCCAACAGTTAGCAACCAACAAATGCTTTCCACCTCAGTATCAATTGGGTCCCACCAAGACGCTCTTCACAACTTATTGAGTCAACCATCACCATATCGGGGGGACACCAATTTATCTACCACTGATATAAGGAAGTCACACCGATGAAGCTAATCCTACACACCTTGCAAGAGTCTTTCAATCCCACCATGAGAGGCATAGGGTTAGCGGGCACCAATAGATTAATCTCATCACAACCAATGATCAACTGTCAACATGACATCACATCATCACTACTAGCCAAATCTTGCACACACTGTAAGAGTCTATCAATACCAACCAAGGTGCGATGTTAGCGAGCACTGTTAGATTTTTTGAATCACCATCATTGATTAAATACATTGCTATGTCAAGGAAATTTCATAACACAGTGGTCCCCACTACCAATATGACAACACGTCACCACTAAAAAACTAATGCCTGGACAACATAACTAAGTCAATAGAAAATTGAACTTCATAACCTCTATCGTAGGTTATGCAATTCTCAAAACCCATGACATGCTGACAACAAGGAAAACCTCAATATCGCTAAGTCGGGAGGTTATAAAATTTTAGAACCCCACGACAGGTTCAGAAAACTTGGAACCATGTGACTTAGGCAACAATTCAAATTCCCACCAAGATTTAAGTGTCAAGCCGATGAAGGATTTAAACATAACACTGCTGCAAGAAGCTGATCAAGCCAGTAAAACTAAGGCACCTTTTCCAACAACAAACAGTATTTTTAGAAATTAGAAATTAGAAATTTAAAATTTAAAATTTCAAGCTTTTCTTCAATGGTGGATTTAGGTTTTCTATGGTTTTTACTCTATAAATAATTTTAGAAAATTGGATTTGGAAGCAACTTGTGATGAATTTTAATGTAGGGAAAATTATCCCTATTTACTTTTTTATTTTGAACTAAATTAAAGGGTACTTGTAGAAAATTAAAATTTCAACATTAAATTCTCAAGTATTCTTTAATGGTGAAATTGGAAAACAAATATTTCTACTTTGTAATTTTTTTTAGAAATTTTGAATTTTAGATTTATTCTGGATGAATTTTAATGTGGAATAAAAATTCTCCTTAATTTTTCATTGATTTAGAATATTATGAGAATGATAATACTTGTAAAAATCTAGTTCCTTCATTTTTTTCTGATTTTAGTGGTGTTAAGTGAGTTGTTTAATAGGGGTTTTAGTGTGTATTTTTAGGAATTTTCTACAAAAACCCTAAACCTTGGTAACATCATTGCACCTTTATTATAATATTATGTTGATTGCATGCTCTTCTTACCCCACCCTTTGTGTTGTAACATAAAGTCCTTTATCTCATGTTTCCACTAGCCCCATCTCCTAGGATATCGAAGGTACCATTTTATATCATGTGTTCTAAAATATTTTTAAACCCCTATGCTATGAAGGGTCCCACCAAACACATGGAAGCATATAATATAGTTCTTTCATTTTGTTGGAACTAAAAATCTGATGATTTTTACATATCTTTCATGCCCCTGAGTCTCCATATAAGTCCTTTCTTAGGCACATTTTCCTCATTTCATGATATTCTTACCCATATTTTGGCCGTGTAGCCCCATGGAATCTATCGTGTCATGCATTTTTCATGTTGTGACCCATATCGACATAAGTCTATCCAGGTCTACCTGACCCATGTTGCTTGTGTGTTAATATGTTTGTTGTAGGTGATCGACAATATTTTTTTCATTGTTATAGTGATCGACATTCACCTACGGGTATCTATCGGCATGACATTCACATGGTTTCGGTGACCGAGGAGGAACCTATCGGCAGGAGTTTGGTCGTCGGGGTAGTGTCTTATTGAATTTGAAATGTCTCCCTGACTAATGCATGTGGAGGTTTATCGCCAAGAATTAAGCAGTATAAGAATAGGATCTTAGCAAAGTAGTTATGTCTTGCTGACACGAGCTCTTCATCAACGGGTTCTCGGGGAGAGTCTTACCGAACAACACATAGAAGGATTTCTTCAACCAAGCATGTTGCTTTCAATATAAGGTCTCGACGAGTGACCTTCGGTCTTGCCGACATCACATATGGGGTTTTGCTTCGGCCAAACATAAAGGTCTTTTGTGAGTGGTCACAACGAAGTGTATATGTCTCACCGACAGAGCATAAAAGGTTTCTCTCAAATGGCTCTCGGTGAGAGGTTGGTTGTGTCTCACCTACCAACAACATAAAGAGATGTGATATTGGTATGAGTTAAGGTTTTTGGCATGTGGTCTCGACGAGTGACCTTCAGTGTCACCGATAGAAAACAAAAAGGTCTTTGTTAGCATGAGAATTGACTTGTCTCAGCGACACACATGATGGTTGATGACTTTTGGTATGACTCAAAGCATTCTACGAGACGTCTCCCTGACATTGATATGTCTCACCAATAATGTGCATGGGGATTATGTCAGCGTGAGAATTGCTTTCTCTTGGCGATCTAAGGTGAGCTCTGGACTTTCGGTAAAACAGAGAGAATTCTATATAACGTCTCCTCGACAGTGAAAGGTCATGGCGACTATGAACGAAAAAAAAAGAATTCATCGGTGAGAGATATCCTTGTGTTTCAGTGAATGGAAAGCACTAAGAAATACATATCGATATAACATTTTCTAATCTGTGAGATGTCTCACCGACATCATAGAGTCAGGGTGATATACAAAGAGTGCGGGCTGATAGCGATTGAATTGCCTTTGGCATAACCATGATATGTCTCGCCGACTATTTCATTGGTGACTAATGAAAATTCAAACACTGTGGCTGACATGTGAATTTGTAAAATACTGTTGCAGGCCGACATGATTTGAGTTCGAATTCCGTGGAAGGCCGACATGGGATCTCAATATGATATATTTTTCTGATGCTGGTGTATAAATAGGAATTTGGTAATTGTAAAATGATCATCAGCTATTAGTTATTCGATATATAGTAGGTAAATTAGATGGATACAGTACAATAGATTTATCATATCAGAGACTATGGTGCATGTTTTCAAAATGGAGGTATTTATGAAAGCCAATTGATGTTGCTGCACATTTTTGGTGTCAATTATCTGTTGAATTTAATGAAAGTATTGCTAAGTTGTCTCCAAGGTGGATTCTTTCTGATTGTTTAAATTGATATAACAAGTTTATATTCAATTCATCAGTTCACATTTATTGTTTCTATGTGGTTAATCGATTGGTTCTTTCAAGAAAAGATTAAATCCTTTTAATTGATCATAGTAATCAGAGAGATTCATTTAGACTGTTAAAGTAGAGCTTAGTAGTTACAGTATTGCATGTTTATACAAGTTGTAAACATAATGTAGGTTTGATAATTCGAGTTTTCTCCAGAGAGTGTTGCTCATCTTGGTTTCATTTGACTCCACATACCCAATAAGGCACTAGTCTCAGCACTTCATCACTTTGAATTCATTCAATTTTTTTTATATCTATTAATTAAGCATTTTAGGATTTAGATCAGAAGATTGCTATTGCTATCAAGTTTGGTTTCATTTTTTCACTTCCATTTGCCACTGTGGACAAATCACTGCAAGAAAGATAATCATAAGTACACAAAGTCTACTTCATGCAGTTAGGTACAACCACCTAGGTCTAGTAGCACTTGAAGAGTAGAAGGTTGAGTTCTCTTGACCTTGTCTGTTACCCTGGAGCGTATCAAGAGATTGGAAGCCTCTTGAGGCATCTTGCCTACATTTTTGAGAGCTAACACATTTCACAAAAGAAAAAAGTGTTCACTAGTAGAATTTGGCAAATAAATGACTAGGTGACTACAAATTTTAGTCACAACAACTAAAAATGACTAAATTTTACTAATTTTTGGTAACATAGCTATAAATGAGTAAATAAATGATTAATTTGGTCATTGGGTATAAAATTATTTAGTCACACAAATAAAAGTGACTAAATAGTTATTCATGTGAGTACAAATTAGACAAAATTTTAAAAAATATTTCAGGAAATGATTATCGGGAGTCATGTATTGCATGCGATTTTGCATTATTCTTGTTTAGAATTTGGAGATTATGCATTATTCTCATTTAGAAAACTACACTAAGGTACATGAACTACACTGAGGTACCTCATTTTGAGTTACAACAGTTGGGAACATGAACTATATTGAGGCGTTTTGATAGAGTTACAACACTTGCATGTGCGATAAAGATTATTTGGAGAGGACCTAGAGAATTCTAAAAAGATAGACAAGGACTTTGGTGTTTTTTGCAAAGTATTTGAATTCTACAATGAACTCAGATTTGGGGATTCCCTCTATAGCGAATTCAAAGGTAATTCAAAACCCTCATTATATTAAACACAAAATCTATAGCTTTCTAATTGGCAACTTACAATAGTTACAATCTACTACTCTTAATAATGTTCTTTTATAATCTTGCCACTATTCTACTTCATAATGTGTCCAACCTAAATATAATTAAATTTGGGTGTTAGTACCAAAATAGAATTTCCTCAAACAATTTTGATACATTTTCACTGCAAGCACAAACTGTCCTTGTGCAAATTGAACATGTGCTAGATTTACCCACGCATTAGGCATCTAAACAAAGATATTTTCTATTGCAGATTCTTGTACTTGTGTAAAAATTTCCTTTGCAATATCAAATTGACCCCTTTTAGCTAGTACAATGTCTTCCCCATTTGTAGCATAAAAATGTCCTCGTCTCTGTGCCAACACTTTACAATACAATTCTCTAGCCTTCTCAAGATGTGTTTACTCATTCTTTGGATCCCTCCTCTCATTGTGAAAAGCTGCAAAATAATTCCAATTTCCAAGTGAAATGTCAACATAATAATTCTTCGCATCTAATTCACTTTATGTAGCTTTAATTGTTTCTTAGGAAATGGATAGTTTTTCTAAGATCCCTTTGATAATACATGTTGGCTCTATCACTTGACTACATAAGAAGGAAATCTCATAGGCCAGCAAGATCCAACTCTAATACCATTGTAATGTCCCCAATTCTAGAACTTTCTTACTTTTTAGTATTATCCAATTTTATGCCTTCCTTTTTAGCATTTTTTATTACACAAATTGAGATATTTCATAGATATAGTACAGTGTAGATAAACAACAATATGGACCCAATTTGTAGATTAGATAATGTCTAAAAATGAAAAATATTAATGCAATAAATCAAATACTTGTATTGATAGGAAAACTAGTCTATGGAATAGTAAAACAAGGTTATTATGAAGCATACAATATGGACTTATGTTCATCCTAGAAGTCCAAAAAACTCAACAATAATAGATCATATATTCTTGATACTTGGATCAAATATGAAGTCTCCACAATGATCCCTAGATGTGAAAATTATTTTAAAGGGTTGTGTACCATAATACAAACTCAGATTATTATTTTGACAACAGTACAAGAGATGCATTGACCATATGGATACACCATATATTTGACTGCTCGAGCTTGCAACACTACCCAGGAAATAATGACATAATTTATATATGTGAAAGTTTGTGACTAGCTATATATGAAACCTTTTTCAAAGCTACACCTATGATGGAATGTATCAATAGCAACTAGTGATTATAAGGAAACCATTATCATGCTCTAATGGAAATGACTTATATGGTGGATGGTAACCACAAACTAGATATATTTCTAGCCAAAAAGAATGCAATATTACTCTAGTAGTCACAACACCCCTTCAACAAAAGTGTAATATTAATATCAATTTGGAATTTGAACAATTTAGCTCAATGGTGACTCCTATATGAAATCATTCCAAGGAATTGTGGGTTTTCATCCTCTAATTCCATTCCTAGAGATTTTTCGTCATCAAGTTAATTGAACCAATGTCCAAAACTCCAACAGGGAGTAGAAATCAAAAAAATAAAATGCTTGATCATTATGCCTCCCCCTCCTTGTTTGGCTTCTCTTAAATAGAGTTTTCCTCCAAAGACATAACTCTTCAAATTTCCTTCATGACCTTTGACTGATATTTGAGAGGAATTATTTAAAATAGATTTCAATTATAAGAGACATCCTTTATTAATCATTTTCATTTACTTGAGGCCCTCTTTATTATAATTACATTTTATGATAACACTTAAGTGGCCCCTTTTATGACATTAAGATCCTCTTAAGTTATTATTATACTCCTATTTTCCAAGAGAAAAATCCACAAGGCCCATGGGAAATGAATGATGAGCATTTGAGTTTCAACTTGGTTTCATTTCGAAAAGGGGACATTACATTGTACAAGATTTATTTAATGTGAGAATAATTTAATCCACCTATTTGGGACTATAAAATAAAAATAGATGAATTAATATATTTTCATTTATAGGTTCTTGTAATCTAGAATATAATAGAAAGATAAAGCATAATACATTGAAGGACACATAAAATATTCTAAAATAAAGACTAAAATAGGCTACCCATAAAAAACAAGAAAGAGGGAAAATGAAACGATAACATACAGATGATTCATTTGAGGTTTTTGATAAGATCTCATTTAACTATGTCAAATGGATTTGGAAGGGATAAATCATATTTAATTGACTAAAATTTTGAGGTAACTTATCCATTGTCATTGTATGCATCATCTTCTCTTGGAATCTATTTCTACAATGGTTAGGTTTGGTTAAAATGCAAGAAGCCTAGAAATCATCATCATATGGATCATCTTCTCTCAGAACCTGTTTCTGTAATGGTTCATCATCTTCAAAATTAGAGTATGCATGTCTCCTTCGTGATTTTGTTGAAACTAGAGAATTTTTCTTGCCATCATCAAAGTCTTCTAGACCTACAGCTACAAGCAGATCTTGGGAATTTTCTACATCATCTTATGCCTTATCACTCATATAATTTGCCTCATCTTCCATGTAAACATTAGGTTCCTCCATATAAGAATCATAAGCCTTGTGGTCCTTATCCTTCTTCTTTTTCTTCTTTTGCTTATTTCATTTCTTCTCTGATTCTTACACTTACTCTTCCATACTTCACACATTCAAATTTCTCCTCTTGTTGCATCACCCACTGAACTTATTCCTCTTTCTTTATCCTTTCCATCTAAATACTTCATTCTTCATCAACTAAGACAAGTTGGCATGCTACTCCCAGCTTTTGATGGCTTTGCTGCTCTTCATATTTTTTGCTTCTCTATGAACTTTGGCAACATCAAGCAAATGTTTACAGTAGTCAACATGCAACTCTATCTTCTTCTCATCAAATCCAGGTGTATGAGGCTTCCCACAGCTAATAGTTGGTTGAACAGACAGAGTGCATTCATCAATTCTCACACTACTTAATGAACCTCATCAACAATACATTTTTTATTTTGAAATGTTGAAGTTGAAAACTTCTGCATTGCAACCCCAACATCAAAGTGTAACATGTAATTTTATGGCACCAAATGTACTACTCTTAATAATTTTATTTTACAATCTTTCCACTATTATACTTCATAATGTGTTCAAGCTAAATATAATAAAATTTGGGTGTCAGTGCCAAAATACAATTTCCTCAAACAATTTTGATACATTTTCACTACAAGCTCAAACTGTCCTTGTGTAGAGTAAACATGTGCTAGATTTACCCACACATCAGGCATTTGAACAAAGATGTTTCCTACTACAACTTCTTGTGCCTATGTAAAAATTTCCTTTGCAATATCAAATTGAGCCCTTTCAACTAGCACAATGGTTGTTCCATTTGTAGCATAAACATTTCTTGGTCTTTGTTTCAACACTTTACAAGATAGTTCTCTTTCCTTCTCAAGATGTGTTTCCTCATTCTTTGGATCCCTCCTCTCATTATGAAAAGCTACAACAAATTTCCAATTTCCAAGTGAAATGTCAACATAATAATTCTTCGAATCTAATTCACTTTGTGCAGCTTTAATTGTTTATTTTTCTTTAAGCTAGTCATATCTTTTTAGTTCCATGTTTCCAAGCATACATAAAGAATTTGATGAGTTTTTATCCACCTTATGTGCATCCCCAATCAATTCTATGCTTATTTGGATCTCATTCTGAGCCTAAGCCATGGCTGCGAGACACAGATATGCATCCACATAATCAAGAAACTTGAACAATATTAGCTTGTATAAAATATTTTCATTTTTAGTATCATGTAGTTGTTCAAACAACCTAGCAAGATTAAATAGTGTTGTTACTTTATCCCATGGTAACTAAAGTGAAACACAACCTTATTCTAGCCGATGGAAGAATTTCATATCCTTAAAGCACAAAAAAAATTGCAAAATTGGCACTGGGGCTTTTATTTATGAATTCAACCCAAATTCCATTTCCTAATGCCTCCATAAATTTTTTTGAGTCAACTCTAGTTCATCACACTCAAAATGAAGAACCCTAATGTCATTTAACAATTCAATGGGTACTTCTTCTCTGCTCTTCTTCAGAAGATATTTTTCTATCTTAAGAGAATCTAAGGTTGCACTAGGGTCTATCGATACTAATAACTCACCCATCTTGATAAATGAATGGGAATCGTGTGGATATATGTGAGTTTCCTTTCTTAAAATTTCCAAAACCTTCTTTTCCTACCCTTTTTGAGCATATATATGGCCTTTAGCTTTTAATCTCTCACAATTCTCAAGGTGGACCTCCAGAAGCTTTTCAAAATGTGAGAGAGAACTCTTAAGATCTCCCAGCTTCAATTGAACCTGTGCACAAAATCCTATGGCCTCTAGATTTCTTTAACTGATGCCATCTGGTAGCGGCCAATGGTGTCATAATCACCTTTACTATGATAATATTGTGCAATATTATAATATGAATGATATTTTATGAGATGGTGGTCAGTTGAAACAAGAGCTATCTCAGTCAACTATTCCACAAGAAAATGTTTCCCTATGAACAAAAAATTATTTGCTAAATGATTCAATGTCATTGTTGTAGTACGGGTATAATTCAAAGGCTCTACACATATTTTCCATTCCTTCATGAACACTACCTTTTTCACTAATTGTGAGAATCCTATAATTAAAAAATGCACAAAACTTACCACAAAGATTTTTCCCCATTTCAAATAGAAAAATTACAAAAAAATGCATTTAAAACCTATAAATAAATACAAATAAAATCACATTGATTTTCGTGCCAAAAAAAAACCATGAGACCATAGCTTGTTGCTTACTATTAGGCTTTGATAGATCTTTCCAAGCATCCATAGCTTGTTCGAAATCACTTGTTTTGGGATTTTAACCATAGCAACAACGCAATGAATTGTTTGATAAAATGCTTTGGTAGACATGTATGAAAAATGTGGTAGCATAGACAAGGCTATGAACTTTGGATAAAATGCCTCAAAGAAATGTGGTCTCATGGTGATGGAATGCCATGAAAAATTCCATGGCAAGTGAATTCTTATGGATTTTCATGGCATTCCACCACCATGAGAGCACACTTCTTTGAAGCATTTTTTCAACCAGCTCACTACCTTGTCTATGCTATTGCTTACTATTATGCTTTGATAGATTTTTTTCCAAGCATTCATAGCTTGTTCAAAATCACTTTTTTTAGGATTTTAGCCATAGCAACAAGGCGGTGAATTGTTTGATAAAATGCTTTGGTAGAAAATTTGTATGAAAAATGTGGTAGCATAGATAAGGCAATGAATTTTTTTTTAAAATGTCTCAAAGAAATGTGGTCTCATGGAATTCCATGACAAGCAAATGCAATTGGTAGTTGCTCCTACTTATTAGTTATGCAATGTGAAGTAATTGCATAACTGGTTAGGTTGACTATGTAAAAACTATAATGTAATTGAAATTTTGTCATCTATCAACATCTAGTTATTAGTTATGCAATATGAAGTAATTCTTTGAGTTTAAAAGATGTGCAATGCAATGTAATCAGCAATGTAGATGATTATGATGATGTTTTGTCACCTTAACTAGCATGTCACCTTAAGAGGTTATCTTGTCACCTAAACACTGGTTATATGTATGGTGTAATTTATTATTGAATGTAATTCATTCATCTTATTTTTCTTACTTTGGTTTAAATTAATTTTGTTTATTTAGAATATAATTTTGTGTATGTCCTAGATGATAGCTTTAGTTTTTAATACAACTTCTAGCCTCCACATGCATTGAATATGCTTGTGTGAAGGAAACAATAATGAACATATGTGGTTTAATAATACATATATATATCTTAACATTAGGTGAACTAATCCTCCTCATTACAAAGAAAGAAATGATCTCTTAGGTCTGACTAACACTGAAAACTAAAACTAAGAGACTGCAAAATTAAAAAATTGTTCAATCTTTTCAATAAAATGATATCTAAAATACCGCATTCACAATATACCTCTATATTCCCACCTAAAATACATAAAAAATCCAATACTACAATTTGAGAACACAACTTATTATATCATACACAACATTATAAATAAATAATTGATACCAATTCATAATATACCACTATATTTCCACCTAAAATACATAAAAATTCCAATCATACATAGTATTATCAACAAATAATTGAGACTAGAATTTGAGTACTAGATTAAATTTGTAGTCACCAAAAATATTACTTAATAAAATAAATACTTGTTATTTATTTAATTTGACCTCCTTCCCTTATCTTGATAATTGATTCAATAAATATTTATTATTTATTTAATTAATTTCCCCATTACCCTTACATTCCATCACCTTTAATTAAATCCATATTTAATATTTAATTAAAGCTAACCTTTTCCCTTATTCCTCTAAATCCCCTAACCTTTCTTAAGTTAATTAATCCTTGATTAATTAACCTTATCCCCATCCTAATCATCATTATCCCATTCTCTAACTTTTAACTCCACCTAAGTTAATAAACCCTTGGTTTATTAACCAAACCAATCTTCATTAATCAATTAATCCTTGATTAATTGATCTAACCCTCATCCCTAATCTTCATTATCATTATTTCCTAATTTTAAATTCCTATATCTCACCTACCCCCACTAACCTCTTACACAAGCCACCCTATGAGCCACCCTATCTCTTACACCAATTTTAATGCCTCTCTTACCAATGTGTGCTCACACATGTGTGAGCACACCTTTCCATTTCACCCCCTCTATCTTGTGACACTTGTCACAAGGCTAATCAATACGCATCCTTGACCTAAACCTCACCTTCCCAATCAATGTTAACCCTCCATTAGCCATTCAATCCTAGCCCTTGATTCCTCTCACAAAATTTCTATGTAATGAGGCCTTGGCTCTCATTCTTTCAACACACATTCATCCCAACCTTATGCTCCTCAAATCTCCATCAAATACATCTTTATCCTACCATCATCATGCTAAAATTGTGAGCAGCCACACCCCTTCAATCATTGGAGAAAATCTACAAGACAAGGGTGCATCTTGTGATCTCAATCCATGAAGAGGAAGGATAAATGAAGGTATAATGTATTATTTTGTATTTCTTATGTATTTGCATCTATTTCTACCATTTACCTTCATACTCATCTTTCCCATCTTCATTTTGGCACATCTGGTGGTTTTCTACCCATTTTTCTAATGTTTCACCATTTTTTTGTGCTTTTTGAAGTTCCAAGTGTCATTTTCAGGAAAAAAATGCAAACTGGTGCCTAAGTGCATACTTTTGGCACCTAAGTTCATACTTGTGGTGCCTAAGTGCAGACTTGTGGTGCCTAAGTTCAAAGTTGTGGCGCCTGTGTAACCCATAACCGCGTTTTCATTTTCTAGTGTTGTTTTCATCATTTTGACCCAGATATAGGGTTTATTTGGTTTCTAAAATATTTTTTTACAGGTCTTCATTGTCCTAACACTTTTTTTTTTAGGTTCATCCATCATTTACATGCTTAAAATAGGTTTTTTTCAAGATTTGTGAGACTAGGTTTTCATACAAGCTTTCTAGGTCACCTAGTTTCTTCTTCATTTTCAGCTCATTTTTCATTGCATTTAAGGGAATATTTTGGCTAAATATTCATGTTTTTAGGTCCCCCATATGTTCATCTATCCATTTCCCTATTTGGGTTGCCCCAAAAATTCATTTTCTGACCTCTGTGAGTCATTTTTTGGCACTTTCTACAAAATGGTGCCTCTGTGCAAAATTGTTGCACCTCTATTTTATGGGACATATTTTGGGGTTTATTAGATGTTCGTGGCATTAAAAATTTCATTTTTAAGTCATTAGATGCATTTTTAGGCTATTTTCTCAACTAGGTATCTGAAAAACATCAATTTTTTGGCCCATGTTGGAAAACTATCCCTCTGTTTACAAAATGGCACCTTTGTTTTAAGATAAACACATCTTTATCTATAAAATGGCATATGTGTTTTAGAATGCATCTTTAGGTCTTCTTTCAGCTATTATTTGCATCTAAACTTGGGTATGTGCAAGATCATGATGGGCCAAAAAGTGGCAATATGATGGGCATGTGGCTGACAAATTTTTTAACCCAAAATTGATGAAACAAAAAGGGTTTTTAAAGGATATTATCACCTTTCCACGGATATAAATTATTCTTTACTTGAATTAATAAGTAATTATTATTCATTTTCTATTCAAATTATGACTAAAGTCCTAATTGATAGGATGATTGAAAAACATCTATAGCTTTCAAATGGTATCACATTTTTTGAATCCAAAACATGCATCACATTATATGCTTCACATACTATAGGATTAAAAAAATAAAAATTGAATTTCATGAAGTTTTGACCAAGTTAAGGTGGTCAGACATACGATTTTTTATATTTTTAAAAAGTTGTAATAAAATTCATAATTAATTATTTACTTGGAAAAAAATTACAAAAAAATATGCATCATATCTAGGAATGAGTCCTCTACTTATATCTAAAATTTTATAAAAAAATATTATCATTTTATTGTGGTTAGGGTGGTCAGACAAACACCTACTTCTTATTTTTTCCCTAAAATTTAAGTACCACTGCATTGAAATTTCAAATTTTCACCAAATAGATTTTGTTCTTTATTAAAAAAACCTAGTAGTTTATAAACTACATTCAATTTTCTACAGATTCTATTTTTACATATTTTTGAAATAATATAGATAACTTATTCAAATTTTTACATCACGTTGCCTAACTCTAATTTTTCTGAATTTTTTGCCACTTAAGGGCCTATTTTTTCCATGATGATCCTACACATACCCACTTTATTTTTAGATGCTAATGCATGTTGCAGGTTTCTAATGCTCATCTAAGGCACAAATCATCACATATCTATGCTTACCCTCATGCTAAAAAATATTTTCTTTGATCATATTATCATCTAACCACTTGTTTTGTAGCTTGAAATCGATTTTCAAAGGAAAAATCATCAAACTACTAACATTTTGTTGCAGATTTGTTTGTCCAAGGCTTTCTTTTTTCCACTAATCTAGGCACGTTTCATTTCTTAAGGTTAATGAAATTTTATTTGACGCTTCTTTGAGTGAGTGGTGTCTATTCTCTCCTCTCACACCTAGTGTGATCTTGAGGATTAGAAACATCACTTAATCTTTTTCTTTTTCTTTTCATCCCAAGGAACCCAACATGTTTATGTTATCCCCTTGAACTTTGTGTGATATTGTGGGTCAAAAAAACTTGGATCATTCCTTTTAGGGGGCCTTCCTAGGGATTTCATCACCCTAGGGGATGACTCCAACTCCTGTGTTCCGACAGAGTATAAAAAGCAAGAGGTGAGAAAGCCACCTCTCTTAGAAGTGGAATTTTGTCAATCGGGCCAAGCCTCCAAGAACTTTATACCTTGGAGAAGTGAAGGTGGAGAGTGGGTTACCCTCTCCTCCCAACTATTTGACATTATTTCCTTTCATCTATAGATTTGGGCCTCATGTAACCTTGAGGTATATAGAGGAATCCCTAGCAACCTTGTGTATCATAGATTAAGACCTTTTGGTTGTAGCTTAGTGTTGTGCAAGGAATGTGGATCGTACCCTAAAGTTACTCACCATGTAATCCCTTAGATTGGATATAAATAATTGTGGTTAACTTCAATAGTTCCCAAGGAGAGAGAAAAGGTGAGCCTGTGGCAACTATTGATGACCATATGCCACTGGATCTCTAGCTATCCGCTCTTGCAAGAAAGGGTGCTCCAGTGAACCACCCAAGTATCAAGGAGTATTAACCCAAGAATGCTTGTTTGGGTGGTGGTCCCACATTAATCTATAATCCCACTTGAATAATTTAGGCTTGTGCAAGTGCTTGAAGTGTCTTCTTCTGAAATACCCATGAAAAGCTAATCAACCAAGGGGCTAAGGATTGAACATACACTACAAAAATTCATGAAAATTGGACACCTTGTTTGTTTGTGTGCTTTCAATTATATCTCCTAGTCAAGTAAGAAAAACCTTCACCTCATCCAATTATTCCTATCCTCATCATCCCTCCACATCCTAATCATTCCTTTTCATCATAATCACCTAATCCTAATAATACCATCCTAATCCATTATTTACATCTTAATCACCCCTTCTAATCATAATCAACCCCCATCTCATCATAACCATCCCTTATTATCCTAAACATCAATTTTCATCATATTCCCACTTCTTCTTGATCACCTTATCCTAACCATCCCATCATAATCCTCTATAATCATTCTACTCATCAAACTTATCCTAATCATCCACTTATCCATCCCTAATCCTTCATTTAGGACTCTAAGCCTAATTTTTCTAATTCATTTTAGTTCCTAATCATTATCTTAATCATCCTCCATAATCCCTATCCAATCTCGTCATTAATCTTGATCCTAATATCCTCTATCCACCATCATCCTTAATTCATCCTTCATTATCATCCTTAATATTCATCCTTCATCATCATCACAATATTAATCCAATACCCCTTTCCAACCTAATCCCATTCCAACCAAATCCCAATGTAATCCATCTATCCTCATCCAAATTCAAGCAACCATTATCCATTTATCTTCTTAAAAAAATCATCACTTGAACATCAAAATTTTGTTAAGGAATTAATTTATTTCATACATCATATCCTTTCATCATCATCCAAATTCTTCATCTAAGAATCTTATCCTTAATCCAATATCATCCATTTCAAATCCAATCTCCCAATAAAAAATCAAGTCCTTAGCTTGATTTCATCTTTAATCCAAACTTACTTAAGAGCATTAGCCTATCTTACGTATAGTTATTGAATCCAATCAATCCCTAATTAAGAACTTTACTTATCTTAAGTATAAATTAAATAAAATTAACTCTTTCTTAGGAAAATTAGCCTATCCTAAGTATAGAGAATCAACCCTAATGAAATAAAATCATCTTAATGTCTTGAAATTTGATCCCAAGTCTAATACCATCCTTCATCTTCATCCTCATATCTTATTCTTCTAATCCCCCATCCATTCCTAATCCATCATCATAATTTCCAAAATAGGTCCCAAATCTTCCCTTCACCATGTCTAATCATCCAATCTACCCTTCATCCAACCTAATATATCCTAATCCACCTTCATCCACTCTAACCCAATCTAATATCATAAATGCATATCCTAATCCCTATTATGATAGTGAGAGTATTATGGATCACCTTGAATCCATGATCATTAGACAAAATTCTCCAAGCTTCCACTAATCACCCATCCAATGTCCCCCTCAAACACCACCCACACCCTCATCACCCATATCAATCCTCATAGGATCCCATCACCAATCATTTCCTCATCTACTACTTTAATAATGATAAGGATTCAATGCTTAGTTATCTCCTTGGCATTGGTGCTAAACTTCCACCCTCCCCACCTTCATCCAATCCCAACCCATCCCCTCTTTCTTACCATTCCCCTTCTTTTGACAAAGGAGACCAAGCCTTTAGCCAAAACTCCTTATCCCAAATCCCCATCTCCACATCCTTTTCAAGCTCCTCATCCTCATCATCCATTTACCATCCATGGAAAATTCCACCACTTGTTCATCCCTCACATACTTACAATCCACATCACTGCAATCTTACCAATCAAATTCACCTCATGTCCCTCCTAATAACTTCCTCCAAGGACTATTTTCCAAGATGCTTAACTTCCCATGCAAAAAAAAATTGTGCAATATTCTCATTTCATGCATCCACCTTCATCATCTACACATCAAGATAAACTCAAATCCTCTAAATCTCGTGAACCTCCTATTACTCAACCTGTACAAGTTATCCAACCTTCCTCCCCCATCAAACCATCCACATCAAATTACCTATGTCAATATCCCAATCCAAAGCATGCTAACATGGATTCCACTCCATAAAAATATCAAGGAACCCCTTCTCCTCCATCATATGATACCCTTCCATCTCATTCTCCCATTTCCAATAAATAACAACATATCTCTCCCATCCCATCTAATGATACTTTTCCATCTCAAGATCTAAATATCCCTTCCACTCCATTTCATGATCCCTCTCTAAATCAAGATCAAAGTACATCCTCCACCCCATCTAATGATCATATCCCCTCTCATGGTCAAAACACCCCTATCATTTCATGTCATGATCACCCTCCATCTCATAACCAAGAGCACACTATACCATCTACCCATCCCATGATCCTACCCCAGGTCAATATCAAAGCATCCCTTCATCCCCATCTCATGATCCTAATCACCCACAATATCCCATCACCCCTATCCAAGCTACGCATGAACCCCCTACTTATCAATTGGGTTCCTCTACTTTCATCCACGCTGGTCTACTCCAAGAGCCTACCATTCTTTCCATGTCATAACCCTCTCAAAATGGACTCACATCTTGTTTCCAAAATAATAAGTATCCCATTGGTAAAAATATTTGCCAAGCCATGCATTACCAAGGAAAAGGATTAGGCCTCCATGAGCAAAGAATCTTAGAACCCCTTAATATAAAATAAAATATAAAATAGCATGGCCTTGGATACAAAGCTCTAGACGTTGGTGCTTATTCCACCCATCCTAAATATAAAATCCATCCATCTAAAGCCAAATATCCATGTTCCTCATCCTCCAAATCTATCTTGGGGCCTTATGTTCCAAATCCCAAAGCCTCATGCCTTCCATATATTTTGGGTCCCTATGTCCCAAAACAAAATCCCTCATCCCCTCAATCCATCTTGGGTACCTACATTCCAACAACTATCACTCCTTTTCCAAAATACCATTATCCTCTCTATCCATCACATCATATCCCTCATCAAGATCAACCAAGGCACACACCTTTGAAACCCTTCCAACATCCTACCAACACTAACCCATCCATTCTACATCCACATCCTTCATCTCCATCCACAAATCCCATTGCTATTGGAAGCAATTTGGATTCCAAATCCAAAATACATAAAGAAAAATATCCACAAAATTCCAATGATCAACATGTCCCCTCAAAAAGACATGCAAAAACAAAGAAAAACATGATCGAAAATAAAAAATTTAAATCCCAAAGGCCACAAAAGCCCATGAAGAAAAAATTGAAAGCCATGTGGATTCCAAAAATACTTATAGAATTAATGCATTGCAAAGAAAAACCAAAATTGGCATCCAAACTTGCTAATCCAAAAGCTTCATCCAATTATAAGTCCCTGTCCCATCTAAAAATCCTTCATTTTATCCATCCATTTTGGGTCCCTGTGTCCCAAAATCTAGTCCTACTCCCCCATCTAAACCTCCAAGTTCAAAATCCACTTCTCTTTCACAATTATACCATCCTTCAAGGTGTGTTCCAATGTTGATCTTGCCAACATTCCCATCCACTCATCCACTTATCTTCCATCAATCCATCCACTATCCAACATCCATGTTCTATCCTTTCATCCCTCTTATCCAATCCTTTTCATAAATCCATATTCCTCTCCATATTTCAATCCATCTTATCCCTCTTACCATCATTGTACCAATTTCTACAAGCATAATCACATAATCAAGGGATACAATCTATAGAACTAGATGATTGAGTCCTTCCTCCCCCATCCCATTGCACTCTACACTTGGGGGAAAAGCTTCATCCATACCACATATTATCCACATCCTCCACTATCCTTTATCCATCATCCTATCAAAATCCATCCCCCCTTTCCACCTTTAATCTTGACAAGGCTAAGTATCTTTATAATCACCATGCATCTTATCCTATCCATATCATTCATCATATATCCCTCATCCTATCCAAATCCATCTTTCCTTCCCATCCTTTATCTTGATGAAGAGCCTAGGGGTCGAATATCCATGCATCCAAATCTCATCCAATTAACCTTGATCATTTTATCTATATCTTCCTTCCCATATCCTATCTACATCACCCCATCCTAGCTATTTCATCATCTCTTTTCACCCTTGGTCTTTATAGAAAGCTAGGGGGAAAATATCCATGCATTCTTTGGAAAAATCCATCCATGTTCTTTTATGCACTACCATTCCATATCATGCTACTATTCTTCCACCCATGATTTCACTACCTCTAGTGTGGAGCATTTTAGTCCCTTGCAACTAGTCCTTGGACCTCCATCCTCTTATCCTCCCATCACCTATCTTCCATCTACTAAACCCATTTATCTCATATCCACATAATCCATTATCCTCCCATCCTCTTCTTAAGATTTAGTTCTCCCTTGTCATTGACCCCATCCATTCCTCCATCCAATCATATCTTATCCATCCTACCAATCCAACCACCCCTATCCAATCCTATCCAATGCAATCAATCCTAACCCATGCAATCCAACCTTGAAAGCTAGCTCATCATCCTTAAGAAATCCATCATATTAATCTAATCAAGCTCAAATCCATCGATCCACTTTAATCTAACTATCATCATAGGGATGTATCCTTCCCAATCCAATCATCATCATCACCAATCCATCAATCAATCCATCAATCAGTTTTCATCTTGACTTGGAGCATAGTCCTTGTTTTCTTTTGGTTTATGTGCATGCTTGCTTGTTGCTTGTGTGTTTATCATTGTTTGCATTTATCATGGTCTCTTACACTCTATTGCCTTAGGGGAATCATGGTCTTCCATATCATGGTGTCATAAGGCATATGTTTTCACTTGACCTTTTGATCACGTACTTGGCACATTGTCATCGTAGTTCCTTAAACCTTGGTGGATAATGTCAAGTACAAAATTAAATATAGGTTGCTCATATTATTATAGCATGATGATCATCCCTCCTCCCTCTCCATCCACATCTTCATCGCCCTTATCTTCTCCTATCCATCCTTAGGTAGCTCACCCTTTCATCTTTTTATCCTTCATCCTTTAGTCTTCCCACCCATTTCGAGAGCACACATGTGTTCTACTAAAATTCATGTCCTCTTGACGCGGCATACCACTACCTCCTCATCATCCTTCCTCATCCTCCTTAGTGACTAGGGAATCATTCCACTAGTTATTATCCCTTGCCTTCCCACTATGTTTTATTCTTCTTTGAAATGGTGTTACTTAGTCACACCATCATCTCAAAGAGGGGAAAAATATAGTCACCCAAAATATTACTCAATTAAATAAATACTTGTTATTTATTTAATTTAACCCGCTTCCCTTATCCTAATAATTGATTACATAAATATTTATTATTTATTTAATTAAATCTAACCTTTTCCCTTATTCCTCTAAATATCATAACCTTTCTTAAGTTAATTAATCCTTGATTAATTAACCTTATCCCCATCCTAATCATCATTATCCCATTCTCCAACTTTTAACTCCACCTAAGTTAATAAACCCTTGGTTTATTAACTCAACCTATCTACATTAATCAATTAATCCTTGATTAATTGATCTAACCCTCATCCCTAATCCTCATTATCATTATTTCCTAATTTTAAATTCCTAAATCTCACCTACCCTCACTAACCTCTTACACAAGCCACCCTATGATCCACCCTATCTCTTACACCAATTTTAATGCCTCTCTTCCCAATGTGTGCTCACACATGTGTGAGAACACCTCACCATTTCATCCCCTCTATCTTGTGACACTTGTCACAAGGCTAATAAATCCCCGTCCTTGTTCCAAACCTCACCTTACCAATCAATATTAACCCTCCACTAGCTATTCAATCCTAGCCCTTGATTCCTCTCACCAAATTTCTATATAATGAGGCCTTGGATCCCATTATTTCAACACACATTCATCCTATCCTTATGCTTCTCAAATCTCCATCAAATACATCTTTATCCTACCATCATCATGCTAAAATTTTTAGCAACCACACCCCTTCAATCATTGGAACAAACCTACAAGACAAGGGTGCATCTTGTGAGCTCAATCCATGAAGAGGAAGGAGAATTGAAGGTATAATCTCTTAATTTGTATTTCTTATGCATTTTCATCTATTTCTATCATTTACCTTCATACTCATCTTTCCCCTCTTCAAAATCTTCTTCTCCATTCATTGCTTCAAATAGATATTAAAATATAACAGAAGTATCCTCATATATGTTTCTATAAATTCCTATGATGATGATATCAAAATTCGGTCTTGGTTTCTCTTTTATAACAGAAGAAACAAGCTTCATATTGTTAAAAAATATGGCATCTTTTCAAAATTCATGCTTCGTATAAACTAAACATTAGTTTTGCTTAAAACATAAAATAGAGAAAGTAGACAACTAATGAAGTCTGTAGCACTCATGAAACCATAGTCCATTAATCTTTGTATGACACCCATGGTCACTAAAGATCTATTCAAGGTCCTTTCTCCATATTAGTGTATCTAAATGTCCAGTTCTTCCACTATGAAAGCCCCAAGGCCTACTGTTCAGGAGGACCCAAATAATTTTTCTCCCACTTGTACACTATATAATCATGTGGCCATTTGTATTCTTGAATTTTCAATATATTTGCAAGGTGAATCTTCCATCAACTATCTAGTAATGACCTACCATCCATGATAAACTTAGAATATCTAGCATCCAAGGCTATTACTCTATCCATGATTAAGTTGAACCTGTCAAGACTCAACTCACCATCCTTTTGTATGCAAGTGATGCAATGTGGAACAATTTGGCCAGATTCACTCTTCCATTCATTGAGGTCCTTCAATTGGTCATCATCTTTCAATATTTTTGGCACAAACCACTGCTTCATAGTATGAAATGAATCTATTCTTTTTCTAATCTTTTGGTCCTCTCCTTGTATATATTGGAATTCATCTATAACTATTTTGGCCATCTGCTCTGTAGGTTTTAATGTTGTAGGAGCCTAAATACTCCTCTATAAGATTATGCACAAGGTTACCAATGTGTGGTGTATGGGATGACAGTTCTTAAAAAGGGGACCCTATATGGGTACATGTGTTTTCATCTGATCAATTGCTTGTATTAGTGAGATGTAGCAATCATACACACTTTCCAACTTATCCACAATTAGCTTTATCCTATGCTCGAGGACTTCTCTAAAACATTACAGATTTGTTTTTTCACTTCTTCCCTACCCTCATTGTTGGCTTTCTTTAACTCTTCAATATCCTATCTAATAATTCTCACGTGTTTAGTAGAAGCACTTTCTATATCAACTAGTGGGGCAAGAGGAGGCTAGTATAACATTATTTTCTTTTTTTCTGAAGGACCTGCTCCTTTAAATTATTCCTTCAACTTCGCGTTTTCCATGAACAATTTATTGACTACATCATTGAATTTTTATTTTTTCCTTTTCATACTCTCCCAATCTAGCTTCCATCTCCTTAACTGCAACTTTGGTGAACATAGTTGAATAAATTGTCATGGTTACAACTTCTAGAGGAGATGTATCCTTTAATGTTTTCACCATAGCCATCCCTTTCATTTCCTACATTACATCTAGTAACCCTGGTTTTTGTATACTCTTTTGTTTGGTCCAAAATGCCAAGGTTTCAATCTTAGGGTTATACCTTGTGCCACTTACTCCTCATCTAAGTCAAACTCAACAATTAGCATTGGGTCTTCCTATGTTCTCACTTGATAAAGTAAAAAAAATCTCTTTAATTCCATACTAGGGACAAATATTACTTTTCAAAATCATATCTTTAGCCTCTTGTGGGTTGGCATCAATATTATCAATCCTTAATTCATTAAAATTTTGGGCTACTATCTAGTCATGTTGGGATTCCTCATCTCCCATCTTATTTATTTCAACCCTCACTTCAAAATCTCTCATTTTCATCTTATCCAAAAGTCTTTAAATTTAGGGATTTTGATAAATTCATCTTCCAAGAACCTGAGAGCTACAATTACCCTCTCATCCTCATGCATTTCTCTGTCTCCTTCCACCTAAATATCAGCTCTAGATTTAGGCCCGTGGTCTTTAGTTTCAGGCATAGGCTGGTCCACTTCAACATCATCCTTTAAATTTCTTAACACATTAACTGCTTCTTCTATATCTCCAACCTCCCCACTTATTTCATAGCAAAAAAGTGGGTCCACCTCTTATGTCTTTTGTTTTTTAGAAGGTGGTTTTTCAGGAGGTGATCCTGGAAAAGCATGACATACTGAAATAGTATCTGGAGTTGGTTCTGTAATTACAATACCACTCAGCCTTTTGGGAGACAATTTGGAAAGTTTCCTCGTCTCTGATCCAGACTTATATAATTCATGAAAGTTATCAATCCTCTTGAGAGGATCTGCTTCCTCTATGAAATACCCCAAGAAATCATTGTGTTTCATCTTTATTTCTTCCTCAAGCCTTTTCATAATTTTCCATTTTCTCCTCCTCTCATATACCTCTTGAGGAGTGAAACATTTTTTTATTACATCTTCTTCATAATAAATTTGGTGAGTAACCATAGTTTTGGTAAGGATGGTGTGTCTTACAAATTCATGTGACCCTCAAGGTCAAAAGCTCTTTCCTTTCCAGACTCTAAAGAGTACCTTGTTTTTAGATAATTCTAAAACTCTTCAACTATATCAGATCCCACTGATAGTTCCCCACATGTCAAATTGGGTAGAAATGTACCCTTTTTTTATGCATGACATCCTTTTTCATCCATAGAATTAGCCACATGAACTCTAAAAAGGCTAATTGAAGAAAGACAAACTTTGGCAGTATATGTGGGGCCTGTGGGCATCCATAAATCTTGATTATTATGATATATGGTAGAAAAAACCAATCACAAAAGTTATGAGTATGGCCTTTCTTAGGTTTCAAATCCAAAGGTCTTAATAGTTGTAGCATGTGTTTGTAGTCTTGGTGGTAGGTGGTGAAGAACTCTCATAATTATGTACACAAATTCATCATGGAATATCACATAATTTGAATTCTTACATCTATTGTCCCATATATAACACCATTGTTGCACTAGCAAAAAATTCTCCTGTTGGTCAATCGTACCCAAACACATCCTTTTGGTCCATCTATCTTTATTCTGGTATAATATCAGGTGGCACAACAAAGAATATTGCCTAAATGGTATGGGGGCTCTATTTTCCCTGGCTTGTAGAAATCCTTCATGTAATGCTTTCTCAAGATATGAGGCAAAATCATATTCAATGTTTGTCTTAGGTTTTTTGATCCTCATAGCCATCATCATTAAAATAACTAGCATTCACTCTTGTTCATCTATCCCAAGTACTTGACAAAGAGAAAAGTAGTTTTTCTTGAAATAGAATTGGAAATCTGTGACAACAAATGGCTCAGTAGTAGAAGGGAATATAGGAATCACCCTATTTTTCACACCCCTTTTCATGTAAATGGAGAGTTTATCACTTCTATAGGTTCTCCTAAATCTAGTATATTCTTCTTCACTTCTTTACAAATCAATTTTAGTTAGGGCTTGTTTGTTTAGGTAAAAAAATTAAATGATGGACACTTTAGTCAACACAAATAATGGTGAACCATCGAGCAATCTCATAGACCTAGTAGTAGGAAGATAACTCTAAGCCAATACTCTTATGAACTCTACATCTATAAAAATATTTGGGACAATTAACTTGGAAAAATCTAATGCCCATGGATTTGACACCGAAATCTTGTCCTCCCTTTTGTCATAAGAGTACCAGAACAATTCTGACCTAGAGATAGGGATAAGGGCATCTCTACAAATGTAAGCCACATCTTTAAAAAAAAAATTAAATACTCTATCATTTGATTCAAGGATTATATCCAGGATAGACTGTTGTAAGGACCTCTTTTTAACCTTAGATTCTTCCTTTCTAGTTTTAGGTTCTTTCTTCTTGGGCGGCATGATGCTTAACTATCTTACTTCTCCTATAGTTCTAAAATGAAAAATTCCAAACAATCTTGTACTCGTAAAACTTATTTCACAATGAGTTTTGTGCACTTACCTGGGTTACGATGGTTGCAAAGCTTAACCTCCTTGGACTCCTAGCTCCCCGCATGATAATTTTTGCAAATGAGTGCAAAGAGAATGTTGAATTCTTGGTTTAATGGCTTCTAAGCTTAGTCATGTCAACATTAATATCAACCTTAGCCCAAATATTTTTCTCGTAGTTCAAGTTTGAACATGCACCATTCATTTTACAAGATCAAATGGTTGATGTGATTCATACATTTAATACTACTTTATTGCCACCACTTTCTATAACTACCATGGGATAGAGGGGTATACACTACTATACCGCATGCTTCTTTGAATTTCACTATGAGGTAGCGAGATCTTTACCTCTATACAACAAGCTTGAATTGTTTAACCCACGGTACTATGATTTACATTAATGGTCACATATGGCTTACCATCATACCACAAGCTTCATCACATCCTTCCATGGTATAGCAATTCATATCGCCCTACTGCATTCCTTTGTGATCTTCCTCATGGGATGGTGGGTTATTCCCCGTTATACCACACCCTTCATTTTTCCTTCTCGTGGTATGGTGGTTTATGATATATTTAAATTCTCTCATACCACCCAACCGCATCCTCATCATAATGCTTTTTTGGTATGGCGGTAAATATCTTTGTGTTGTTTGTTACACACCACTAGCCCACCAAGGGTTCAGGTTACTGCTTAGGGATTGTGGTAACAGACTGTTAAGGGATTTGGAATTTTTTTAGCTAGACATGTTTTTGCTTAAGTATATATGATGAATTTTTGGCTTTGTATATGTCTTTCAGTGTCAATTAGACCTAAAAAAATTATATATTTGTTTACAATGGGGAGGATCAGTCAAAAATAAAAAGGAATGTAAGGGTCAAGGCTCAGGTCATGGAGCTCAAGGTTAATTGTGATGATGGAATTATGCAAAATTTTTAGTTTTTAACACACTTCATGATGAACTAGACTAATTTTTTCCTTCCTCCTGCTTGTGTTATGTTTTTATGAGTTATTTTCTTGTTAATATATCCATAAGGAAAAAAAATTTGATACCTGTAATTGTAAATATCTTCTTGGTTTTTGACTATAAATTCTTTTTAATCTGTAAGTTGAATTATATTTTAAGTTTTCATTTGTAGTTATCAATGGATTGGAAAGTAAAAATTTATCAACTTATGAACTCAATAAAGTTTTACTGATTCAAGTCGTTGATTTATACATTATTGTTTATTTGGACTTCAAGAAATGAAGACAAGGAATATAAGGAAAAAATTAGATGATAGTGATCATAATGCTGAAATTCCAATGACAGAATATGAGTGTGTGCATAGTGAAAAAGTGGCCAAGAATAATGAATATTTATTGAGTCTGTATTTGAAAAGCGGGCAATTTGTAAATCCACTAAGTAGTATATTATTTACATTTAATAGTGTTTAATGAAATTTTATAGGCAAGTGCTTTATGTATATAAGACATATTATGATATGTTTTTTGTTTTATAGGCAACAAAAGAGTGTAAGGAAAATACGAAGAAAAAACAAAAGGAAAGAAAAGATATAGTGCCACCATCTCATAGAAGTCAATGCTTTTTTTATTCAACAAATGAAGTTGGTGAAAACGATAGTTGTGATGATGTGCAACCTGGTATAGCACATGGTGATGTGTAGCCTAATTAGCACATGGAGATGTGTAGCCTAATATAGCACATGGTGATGTGCAACCTTATATAGCACATGGTGATGTGCAGCATTGTGATGATCTCTTAGAACTAATTCTAAGAGAGATTAGTCAAAAACATTAGAGAAAAGGAACAACAGGTTTGTAGATGCTTTATTCAACATTAAAGGATGTGTTTGATACAAAATTTGTAGAGACCAATACTGATCTACCTACTCATGCCATAGCTGATGTGGTGAAGGAGCATGAAGTTCTAGTTAATGAAAGTCATGAAGAGAGACCAATTGCATCTATTGTGCCTTAGAGTGCACATATTGTGTCTAGAACTTTTGATATAACTGAATCAACTAGAAATACTAGTAGTGGTAATTTAATAGAAGATGTGGATGATTTTGTCAAAAGACAAAGATTGAATCAAGATTTGTACAAATCTATAGAGAGGAATGCAAAAGAAAGAAAATTAGAAGGAAAGAAGCCATTCTTGTTTGAGGTATCGAGAGATGGTGAGCCCACTGGGCCAAATGCTGCAAAGTGGTCCATCGAGTTGGGTGTATGATGTGGGGCCCATTTGGATATTTGAAAATAAATTTTTGAAGAGAAGATCCACAAGTTGTGGAAAATGTTATACAAAAAGTGGAAAATACTTTTGAGACTACTAGTGGACAAATCTCTAGAAAATATTACAAGCAAAGGATGAGAAATTTGATGAACAATTCTAGATACAATTGTAGAAAAATAATCATGGAGGGACAAGAGAGGTTATACTCCACTCTATGTCCCAAAGAGTTGGAGGAATTAAGAGAAAGTATGCATTCTAAAGAATATTTGGCAAAGAGTAATAGAGGAAAGAGAGCAAGAGATAATGTAAGGGTTGGATATACATTTGGTCGAGGCAGGTTGCATGCCAAAATAGACAAATTTGTAGTAAGTGTATGGCTTTTTGGTTCAATTTACATTATGTTATTTATTTTTATTTTTTATTGAACTAACTATATGTTGAAATTGACATTGTATTTTAGGTAGAAAATAGTAATAGAGAAGAAGGTGCAGAAGATATTATCAATTATATGGCAACACTATATGCTAGTAAATCTAAGAGTAGGATGAAGTGGAAATATAGCTCATCAATAGATATTTCACAACCATCTATTCAATGCCTAGTAAGAGCCTCTATAGATCATGTCAACTCAAATGAACTAGGGTACCAAAAGGTAATGAGTTGATAATTTTGTCTCACTTAGCAGGTTTCACATTTTATTGCCTTTGTTAACCCTATAGTTTTTGCATGGAATGAACATAAATCCATTTATTCAAATGAGGTAAGAGGCTCTATTGATCTCATTTCTTTGTGTTTGTAAATTCTATATATAAATGCCTCTTAATATGTAGATTATTGAAATCTAAGTGTAGGATAATCCAACCCAGTTTCTTTATTGTTGGAGTGATCTAGAAAAATGTTCTTTTGGAAAAATTTATAGCTTGCATTCTTTACTTGACTATTGAATGCTTTGTATATTTTTTTGCACGATGGTTAAACCATATGAAGACCAACTTTATCAAAGCAATAGGAAAACAAAAATTCCTTCATGATGTCAACAAAGTTTCTAATATTGATAGTGATGAAGTGGAAAAGAATGTGTGACACATTCATCTTATTTGTCCTAAAATTGAGGTAAATAATATAATAGTTATCAGTTATCTATCCCAATGTTTTTTCATTCTTCATGCTTGAAATGTTTTTTAGGACAAAAATTATAGCTTTTTCATTCTTTAAGTTGTAAGTTAATCTGTCCCAATGTTTTTGTCATTCTTCTTTTGGACAAAAATTTATAGTTTTTGCATTCTTTAAGTTGTAAGTTAATCTATCCCAATGTTTTCTCATTCTTCTTTTGGACAAAATTTATATATTTTGCATTCTTTAAGTTGTAAGTTAATATTCCCCATTTTTTTATCATTCCCCATGCTTAAAATGTTCTTTTGGACAAAAACTAATAGCTTTTGCATTCTTTACTTGACTTATATTAATTTTTGCATGATGATTAAACCACATGATGCAAAGAAATTATATGAAAGTAGGAAAAAAAGAAAAAGGCCATGTCAATAGAACTCTCTACAAAGCTACATAACTTCATGTCTACAATGACATTGATAGTGATTATGATGATGAACTCAATGAGCACGCACATGATATTCATAATGGTATTCGTGCGGAACTCGAGGTGAGTGCTAGGAAACCACATGCAAGTAAGTAGTATTCAAGTAAGTAATGGTTGTTTTATTATGTAAATGAGAGTAATCATTACCTATTTGATATAAGCTGGTTAGAATAGTAGTGAAGTGTAATTAGCTAGTATACATAGATTATGGAAATAAGGGGGAACATATAACTTACATATGGAAGTTTAGAGCTTAGTTTTAATAGAGTGTTTTATAAAAGCACATACAAAAAATATTTTTTTCCAAGACATAAGACATTACATACAACTATAAAAAAAAAATGTGTGTTTTATATCTCAATATAATGTGTTTTTTTTGTTTTTGCAGACATTTATTGATAAACTCCAAGAAGGGGATAAATTTGAGGTTTTGGATCCATTTGATGGTGTCGATGTGTGCATTGGTCGGATTCACTCACTATTTATTGTACATAAAGTCAAATTGAAAGGAACAAGAGATGCAAATGTAAGTATTTTAAAGGTCACAAGTAACATACCCCTTGCTTATCCAGAAAAAATAGATGGAGCTATCCATCTAAAAGAGAAAGAAGGGACCTTCACATGATGGCCACTAAAATATTTAAAAAAATGAAAGAGTGTTAGCCGTAAGTGAAAAAGAGAAAAAGAAGGGTTAACAACAACAAAGTGTGGAGAGTGAAGTTGTAGAAAGAGAATAAACTGAGCCTAAATTTAAGTTGAACCCAAACAAAACCAAGAGAATCTAATTTGGGTGTTCATTTTGTGAGTAGAACAAATAATATTCTATCTTACTACACCTATAATGTAAAACCCCTTGATTATGTTTTTCTCCTTTTGTTTGGGTTTTTCTCATTCAAACTGGTGCATTATAGAAGGGGGGATATGTTGTTGTGTAAGTAGTAGATGCAAAGAATAGTGGTGTAGAAAAAGAAGTAAATACAGAGTAGATAAAGAGGTGCAGAGAAGAGGAAATTTTGTAGAGAGTGTAACATACATGTATGTGAAGTTGCAAATAAGTTGCAACATAGAATTGTCATCAAAATTGTAATATCTTGCATAAGCAAAAAAAAGGAATTGTAACTCAGTTTTGTCAGTCACAACACTGAGGAACACATTTTGTAATAGTACATTTTTCAAAGAAAAGACACATTTCTATCTTGTATTTGTTGTAATCTAACACGTTTTCTCAATAAAATTTTAGTATTTTTCCTTCTTAATAGTCATTTCATTATGTGTAAATGAATGATTGATTATGTCTTTTTGTGTTTTTATATGTTTAAACCTCAATTAAAGCATTGTTGCATTTTCAGCACTTATAGGTTGAAATCAATGAACAAAAAAAATTAAATAAACTACCAATTGACTAAATATACTACCAACTAGCAAAAATCAGTGAATAAATATGAATAAATATAATGATTATGCAATTAATAAACAATGTATCAATATACCCACTAGTTGACAGAAATCAGTGAACAAAAACAATTAAATAAACTACCAAATTGATCAAAATGATGATTAAAATTAATGACTAAATATGCTACCAATGGACAGAAATCAGTGAAAAAAATGACTAAATAAGTGACTAGTTAAAAACAATCAATGACTTAAAACATTCACACAACATATTAGAAAGATGGAGAATGGCTCGTGAAGGAGGAGGCGGGAATAGGAGTCATTCTGGGAGTTTAAAATCCTTTGATTCAGATGGTGAGGATGGCTTAGATCCTGATGATGAGGATGTTGTTGAGGGTTGGGTGTTGGCGGCTAGGTTGTGACTGGTTGAGATTTGGGCACTGGGGGCTAGGCTATGACTGGTTGTGGTTTGAACACTGGTGGCTAGGATATGGCTATTTTTGGTTGTTGTGTGTTGGGAGAGGGTGTGTCTTGTGAGGCTCTGGTTCCTTACAAGATGTGGCTCAAGGTTATGGAATATTTTGGACTCTGATCAATGTGTTAGAGGTGTGGTTGTACTTTCTGGTTTGGCCTTCACCCTGTTTCTTCCCTGCAAGGGTTCCTCTTGCCTTACTTGGCTTAGAGCCTGATGTTGAGAATGATGTTGTGGGTTGGGTGCTAGCGGATGGGCTATGACTTGCTGAGGTTTGGGCACTGAAGGTTGGGTTGCGGCTATGGTTTGGGAACTAGCGACTGGTCTGTGGCTATTTCTAGTTGTTGTGTGTTGGAAGTGGATGTGTCTTGTGAGGATTTGGTTCTTTAAAGGTTGTGGCTTAGGGTTATGGCTTACTTTGTACTATAACTAGCATGTTAGAGGTGTGGTTGTGCTTTTTGGTTTAGCCTTCACCCTATTTCTTCCCTACAAGGGTTCCTCTTACCTTACTTGGCTCACTTCTTTTTTTTTTTTTTTTGGTGTTTCCTTCTGGCTACCCTTGTTCTTGGTGCTTGTTGGTGAAGGTATTTGGTTTTCCTCTAGTGGAGTGGTTTGTGGTTAGTTATTGGAATGTTTTAGACCTTGACTAGCATGTAGGGTTGGAAGTTGCTCTTCATATTCTTTCATGCTACCCACTCTCTCTATTGGGGGGCTTTCCTCACCTTACCCTACTTCTTTCTAGTACCTTTGGCTCTTTTTTAGTGCTTGTTGTTTTACTAGGCAGTGTGGTTGCTCTTCTTTGGGTCCTACTTCATAATAGTGATGTTTATCTTTTTAGCTCTTGTGAGGAGTGTTTCTCTTGGTGTTGGGTGCTTGGGGTGGCCTTGGTGGATTAGATATCAACCCTCCTCATTTTTTACTTATGTTATTTCTTAGTAGGTTGTTGTGGTTGGTGTATTTGGTTGATGCCATGGTTCTTTCAGGCCATTTTTGTGGCAAGAATGGAAAGATTGAAGGTGTTGTCATTGATGTCAACTAGTCAACTAGTTATCAACTAGTTGCTATTGGCTATATATTTCAAGGACACTGATAAAATTGTAATTAAGATATGTTGCAGGTGTTCAATGGTTACTCTGAGTTTTGGTCTAGATTTACTCTTATGATTGTATGGTTCAGAAACGTTGTTCATGGTTGTTAGAAGATGCTATATCCAAATTTTTAGTTGTTGATTTGTTGTACAGTGCAAAATGTGTTCACCAGCTGTGAACTATGGTCTTTTGTATTTCTAGTTGAGGTCTAGGAGAAATGTTGTTGGTCTAGATTTCTCCTTGATGGAGTCTTATGACATGCGATTCTAAAGTTGAGTTTCCCTGATTGTATTGAAGATAATTTTGGCATTTGGAAATTTTGTGCTTAATAGTTCTGTGTTTTACAGTGGTTTGGCCAACCTTTTGTGAAATACTACTTTCAAGGTTTATGAAGTGTGTGTTTGAGTTGCTCTCATTCTAATTCCACCCTAGGATTTTTTTGGTGTGACCTAATTTAAATTTGGATTTGTATGGCCGAATTTGGATATATTTCAAATTTGAATATGGTATAAATGCAAGATAAGTTAAGTGATAGAAAATATACAAGACAAAACAAGAAGAGTGATAAGAGAAAAGAGAAAGAGCAATTTGGTGTGACATTGAATCTATTCAGTAAGTGTGTGTGTTGTGAGTGTGGAAGATTAGTTTGAAGCTTAATGTTGATTTTTTAGATGTAGTGAGTAGAAGTTGAACTCTATCATTCATGCAAGATGATCAAGTGATTGTGGTGGAATCCTTTTTTTTTGTAGACATGTAAAATGTACTGATCGATCCTATACACTTGATCCTAATTTTACTAACACCGCTTCATCTTGAATCATCTCCTTTGCTAATCGTTTAATTGAATAATTTGTATTTGATTAAATTCATCATATATTCATCCCTTAATTAAATAAATCAAATTTATCTAGTTAAGTCATCATCTCCTATTAATTAAATAAATCAAAATCTTTATTTAATCAAGTGTAAATCATTTTCTTCTCATTTTGAATTAAATTAATCCTAAAATCTAAGTCAAAATGGTCAAATCAGCTAATCTCCCTTTTAAATTAATCAAATCCTGATTAATCATAATCTTAATCCATCAAATCCTCTAGATTTTGCAACTTGCTCATGAAAATAATTTTAAAATCTCCTTTCTCATTCAAAAAGGCATCAAAGGATGAAATATTCCTCAAATTTGAAATCTCCCCCCAAAGTTACTTGTCCATACAACAAGGCATTAAAGGCCTCTTACATGTCCTTTTCTTGAGCCATGTGATATTAACTCCATCTTTCATCCCATCTTTCAAGCCATCTTTTGAATTTCAAATTTCCCCCTCTTTGCACATTGCCCAAAATCTGCTCCACCTTTGTCCACTCACATGTTGACAAGTGGTGCTTTATCATTGGTTTATCTTTAGTCTCACATTCATCCATTTTTCCTCATTCTCCAACATTCTCATCTATAAATAAGAGGCTTTTCTTTTCATTTTGGATCCACAACTTAGAGCAAAGTTACTATCTTCACATTTGGAGCAAATTCTTCCATTTCCATAGCATTTTCCATCATCATCAAGTGGATCAATCTTCATCAAGCTTGCAAAGGAGTTGGGAAAGGGTCAATTTCCACATCAAATTGGCACTAATTCCCCCATGGGATTGAGAATTTGCATGCTTAAATAGGATTTAATTACTTTTCTTGTTTTGTTCTTCATTTCTTTCCTATTTTGAGCATTGTAGATGAATTTCATGGGGAATCTTAGTTCTAACTTGCATATGAATCTAATATTGTATTTGTTTGCTATGTTTGTGCAGGTCTAGGATTGGGGTTCACATTTTTTGTGCTAGAAGGAGGGAAAATATTTCAAAATTAACACATTTTTTGGTTAAATTCTATTATTTTTTATGTTTTTTGTCTTTCCATGTCAAACAACATCGCTGGAGGAAATTGTGATGCATTTGTGGTCTCTGTTTTTCCAAACAGTGCCATTGGTTTCACCAAAGTGCCACTAAAATCCTCAAACAACACTGCTTTTGTTCCAACGTCACTGTTTGGACCCAAACAGTGCCACTGCAAAGGGTGCCACCTTTACTTTCTTACTTTTTCACTCAATCTTAAAATGGTCATATCTTGGTCATTTTTTTGTCTTTTTCAGAGCTTTTTTTTTAAATGGGGTAGAATTTCATAAACTATCCAATGGTGTAGGTGTTTCTCAACTTTGATAGAGTTAAAATTTTCAAATTTTCACCTAATATCAAATCGCAATGCAACTTGGTCTAAATTTTAGGGTTTTTATGCTTAATCATTTATCTAACCCTCATATCCTCATGTTTCTTGATTTCATCTAATAGTTGGAGCTTGTATTGTAGGTTTTAAGGGATCATGAAGCATGGGAGTGAAAGAAAAAACATTATCACATCATTGTATCAAGTGTTTTTGAACACTTTGGGGAGCAATTATAATCCCTTTTCTAAGGACTTTTTCATTTTCATGCTTTTTTAGGACTCAATAATTTTTGTTTGGGCTTAAAAAGAACAAAGACAAAAGGATTAGAAAGAACTTTAGGCAAACTTACTAGATTTTGTTTAAGGTTAACAATTGAACAAGCAACTTTCATCTTTCCTTTTGATGCTTTAAAAAGAATCCAATCATTGCTTTGAAGGGATAAAATGAACATGTGCATCTATGTTTTGTAATCACTTACCCAAATTGATATCATCTAAAATATGTATGCACTTCTCTCGCGCCTCACAGTGATCTTGGGAATCAAAAGAATTTTTATGATATTAAGTTGTCTAAGTGATTTCCTCCACACTTCAATTTGGATTCTAAAATTGAAAAAATCTTGCGAGTGTGAGTTAGGTATATCGTGTGTGTTCTCTCTTTGTTTCTCAAATGAAATAGATTGAACTATAGATGTACTTGCTTGCTTTTTTCTTTTATCTCTAGAGGGCCAACCTTGTGGGAAAAATTAATCACCCAAGGGAATGACCCAATCGAGAATACACTAAAGCCAAGAGACTTCCACTTGGGATATAAGTGTGGGTACTTGAGGAAAGTTCAAGTATCACGAGGATTGTTCCAACAAGAAGGGAACTAATGGTCTCTTGCCACATGGATGATCCCCCACAAACAAAATTCCTACACTAGAACCCTTTATCTAAAATACCAAAATCCTTAATCTACTTGTTGGTGCAAGAACGGTCATTCTGAAGCCGCCCCACATTTTTACGGCTTTTAGTAGAGATGAGAAGTATGTCATGGGAGATTCATGGGTACTGATGCTCGGCTGACCCATAGAAGTGAGTGTCGTGGAGGGGAGCCAATGTGGTCAAGCATCTAATCATCCGCTAAAATTAAGCATAGCTAGATTTATCCAAGTGGGGATTCAACAGATATTGTCTTTCATATCCATAGGGTTATGCATGTTCTTAAAATCAAAACACTTTGTTTGATTGTGAACATTGGAAAACAAACATTCAACGTCATCATCAAATTTCAAACCCTTTAGGAAGCAAATACCATTGAAAAAATTCAAGTGTTATTGCTTGTCCTAGGGATTCTATCCTTAGAGGCTTCTAAGCATTTGAATTTACATCTCAATTTTCTCTCACTAAAGTCAACACTAGGTAACTTTTGCCTTAATTTCCTTAATTTCCACATAATGGACCTTATGGGATGAGAAGAAATTGGAACATAAGAAATTTAGTTTGAAAAGCTAAAGCAAGAAATTTTGTGGTAAAAGAAATTCATTAATCAAGATGAAATCAATTGAACCCCACACAAGTGCTTGTTATCTTTTGTCTTATGGTTTTACATGCAAACATTGGTCTTTTGGTTTGAACTACTCTTAGAGAAAATCATGTTCTTCAATATATTGGTCTAGTAAACAAGTCCTTCTTAGGTTCATTTAGGATCACAATCAAACACTTCATCCACCTCAAACATCAATCAAATCCCATCACACAAATAACTCTTAAAATCTTGGAAAAATAATTCATACTAGACTTTTGGTAAAATCCTTCAAATCAACATCAAAAATCACCTTGTTTGGCTAAGTGTGTGGATGAATCCTTCTTCATATGTACACTTAATTAAATTATCATCTTGTGGACAAGTTTATTCCAAGACAACATCTAACCTCTTGGATTTTATGAGTTCATTATCAAATCCAAATCCAAAAATCCAAATCTAAATCAAATCTAAATCAAGTCAAAATAAAAATCCAAATCAAATCCAAAATCAAAAATCCATAAGTCCTAAAATCTAGTATCCCTCCAAGGTTCCTAAAATTTCAACACCCATATCATTCACCCCTTTAATCCTTCATCTCATCATTGGTCCTAAACACCTTAGAGGTAACTTTTGCAACAAGGTCAAAACATAAGAAGAACATGGAATATAAACTTGATCCATACACCATGAGTAATCTAAGTCAACCAAACTATCAAGGCCTTACAATGTCGATTGATTATTGAAAATCACATTTATACAATCCATACATGGGATCATTATCTCCTACAAACCTCAATGGTACAACAAATGTGAGTATTCCTAGTCAAAATTTTGGAACACCTTTCCTGATGGTAGATTTAAATCCAAGTCCAAACCTACAAATCTATCAATCAAACACCCATGCATGAGTCTTCCACAAAACAACATCATCCCACCAAATCCATACATGCCAAATGTGAATATACCAAGTACAAGTTTTCCAAACATGAAAATTTCAAATCCACACTTGGTAAAATTTTGGATAAATATGTTTGCGCATCATACAAATGTTTTTCAGAGTCTAAACAATATGTTAACGACTCCATGTATTGATCCAAGTCAAGGTAACACCATGCAAAATCGAAGTTACCTAAATCAAGGCAATATGTTTCCAAATCAAAATAATGTTCAAATTCAACCTATAATACCAAATCTAAACATCATCCCAAATCAAAACATTTTCCAAAGTCAATTTGTCAATGATCCCATACAAATACCACAAGTACACATTCCAAATCTTCTTGAACAAAACAATCAACTATATCAAGGGATTCAGAATCAAAATCAGGATCAAATTTCGCTAGATCAACTTGCTTCAGTTGCCAAAATAATTGACATATTGAGCCAAGAGACATCTCCACCCCAAAATCAATACACTCTTCCATTAGTTAAACCATGTCATCAAAGCATTGAGTTGTGTCCACAACCACATCAAGAACAATATCTCCAATGTCAAGATGTTAGATATCAAGATCAACCACATCAAAAAATCCAACCCCCACATCTCGAAGATCAATCACCACATCTCAAAGATCGATCACCACATCTCCAAAATCAATCACCACAAGGTCAATTTAAAGTACAAATCTCACAAGGTAACAAACGAAAATCACAATTCCCACCTATGAAAATTATCAAGAGCCCTTAGTGAAACTACCATGGTACAATGAAAATCACCTTTATGATCTCCATAAATTCAAGGGACACACAACATCAGATTGTATTCAACTCAAAAATCTCATCCAAGACCTTATTGATAAAAAAATAATAACTATTGGGACAATAAATTTTCAAACACTAGTGATAGCATTGATAATCTCCCCACCACAATTGTTGAAAACAATGATCAAGATCTATCCATCAATGAGCACCTTGAAGATGTTTCTACCTCATCCAAATATCAACTCAACATACATCAAGAGTCACTTTTTGATCATGATAAGAGCCCCTCAACAACATCCAACAATGATCTATTCAAAGGAGTGTTAACATTATTTGATCCTACAATCAGTGATCCTTCGACCAATGATCATGTTGAAAATGTCTCTACATCACCTAATGAGTTAGATGACATATCTCAAGAATTTATTCCAAATCATGATCAACATTTGTCACCAAAGTCTAGCAATGGTCCTTTCCAAGACATATTGAAATCCTTTGACCTCATGGTTACAAATATTGAAGGAATCTTCAACTCAACATTTAATCCAAGTCTACTCAAAGATCAAGAGGATATTGAGCCACTTCCCATTCCTAATGAAGATATCCGAGAACCCTTTATAAGCAATCCATCCTTTGAAACTGACCCAAAGCATGTTGAAAGCAATTTTGAAATCATTCAAGATCAATAATTTGTATCTCCAAGCTACTGCAATAATCTAATGGACACTCTCTAATCTATACAAGATGTCATAGATGATGATCACACATAGCACATACTCTTCCATCTACCATGAGATACTTCTTGTGGATGGACACGTAGATGATCTTCATTCAAAAAAATATTCCTTTACTCCTGACATTATTACACAAAAAGAGTAGGTTATTGATTCCTATAGTCAAATTGAGTTGTCAACATTGGAATTAGATATATCCCAAATTCAGATTGGGGACATCATGTATGAAGATATCCAACATTATCCACTCAAGGAAAGAGGTCAAACATAACAAGATATTCCAGAGTCAACAGAGCAACAAATTGAAATAACATCATCTACAATAGACATTTATTAGAGAAGGCTTATTGAACAAGACATCTCAAAACAAGCAGAATCAAGGAACAAAGGTGCTACTACCACCATATTGGTGGCAACTATGTCTCAAGCAAATGTCAACATAGGGGGCACAAAGAATCATTATGATGAAACCGATGCCAATACTACAACCAGCCATGCCATGAATATTCATCCACCCATCACCCCATACACAAATTGGGACCAACATCAAAAGAAATATTTGAATCAAAGAACAAATAACATTATCAAAGAAAAAGAAGTTGCGAAGCATAATGGAAAAATCAAATACACATGGATACCAAAGAATAAAAGAATTATTATCCCTATAAAAATCCATTAGTCAAAGAAACTATGGGGAAAAATGAAAAAGGGAAAGTGTCCATCAAATATTTCCACAAAGTCAACAACAGGCTTCTCAAGCAACATAGAAAGTATATCAAGCAGTTGGTCCTAATTCCATGCACACTTTTGTATCCACCCATCATTGCTCATCTTCCCAATTTTGGAGAGTCAAAGGTTCCAAACTATCAACCAATCCATCTTTTATTCTAACACACTCCATCCACACCTCCACACATGATATCCAATTCTCACATTGACTGTGTATTGGTATCCACCCTTCATCATAATGATTTAGAAGGCACTCTATTGCGATGTGCGCATAAAGACAGAGTTAACTCCAATATCAATAAAGTAGATCAAGAATCTCAAAAGTTGAATGCAAGTGCCTGTATCTTAGCAAAGAAGCTTCTTTAGGCAGGATATTGATGGCACATTATGACAGAAGCATCTACATCGACACCACTGGGTGGTTCAACATGAGCTTAAAATCTTTCACAGAAAAATATAAAAAAAAAACAAAAAATATGAAAATCCAAAAAAACCATGAAAATAGTAAAGATAAAAATCATCCTCCAGTGAAAACCACTATGGTGGCGCTTTGGGCAGGTACCATGATGAAAAACTGAAAAATAAGCATCATGTGTAGAATTGAGCATCTACGTGCATCAGTTCAAGTGAAAGCATCTTATCTTATCCATAATAAACTCCAACATTCCATCCATCTCATCCAAAATAAATCCATTCATCCATGAACCATTTATCCAATCCATTCTGCATCCATTTTCCAAATTATCTTGATCTTGATAAAATTTTGGTGCACACTTTACACTTGCTTATGGTAAACATATTGACTTGGCTCATTTTTATTGATCCTATCCTATCCTAGCATTAATTAAGCCATGAAGCATTATCCAATGAGCATCCTTTGTTTAAACACCTTATCTTATCATAAGATAATCCATATCCCTCCATCCATACACCTATCCAAGCATCCATCCATGGCATCCATCCATACACTGGGGGTAGATATTTACATCTTTCTTTGGGAATAAATTTTGATCTATATCCTCCAACTTACATGGTGATCTGAACATTGGAAAACGTAAAATCAAATTGGGCCAAACACTTGTGAGAAAAAATACAAATCAATAGCCCATGGCATATTTTAACAAGAAGATGATACTTATCAAGCTTTATCTTTCATCGAACATCAATCCAAACAATCAATATCAATCACATCTAATTTGCACATCAACTTCACATCAAATCATTCAAACAATTTTTTTTCCAAACCAAGCTTCATCAATCTTGATCAAATCAAATCCAATCGATCCATCATCATCTTGGGATATCCTTCCCAATCCTCATGTTGCTTAACACTATCCTTGCATTTTTGTGTATCCTCAACAATGTTATCATCATCAATCCATTGACCCAATCAATCAACCTTAGCTTGGTTTTCAAAAAAATCCCAAAACAAAGCACTGATATCATCATGCATATCCATATCCAAATCATTAAAATCATGCGAAAATCCAAAAACATCCAAAACATATCAAAAATACAAAAACACTCAAAAAGTTAGAAAACATCAAAAACATGGAGTCTAAACTACGTCATCTCTGAGCTTACACGTAGGCAAGGCTAATCTTAAATCAGCCCCCGAGAAGCCCCCAAGACACAAAATGCAAAAACATTCATAAAATCTCAAAAAAACACAAAAACATTCAAAAAACACCAAAATCCAAAAAAAATCATAAAATCTCAGAAAATTCAAAAACATTTGAAAATTTGGAAAATCAAAACATTTGAAAACACAAAATCCAAAAATAGCCTCAAAACATTTCAAAAATTCAAAAACATCCAAATATTAGAAAAAAACCATTCATCCCATTTCGCTTTCACCCGCAATAAATATCCACCCATAATAAATTGATCATCAGCTTCATCCTTTGGCAATACAAATAGAAACAACCACACCAATCAACAAAAGAAAAAAATTCAAATGTAAAATAAAAATCAAAACAACAAACTTTTAAGTTCAAAATCAAACTCTTGATCATTCGCAAACATGCCAATCGACCTTATATCAATAGCCTTTCAAACAACCTATCAACTTGCCACCATCCACTAACATGTCCTAGGATGCATCCTTCCTAAAATGGGCATTATCTTTGGCAAAATAACTTTGGATTCTTATCCTAATCAAAACAAATCCCTTTGGCTAGAGGTATGAATAACATTGACGTGTTTGTGTACTTCATCTTTTCTTTTTGATTTATCTTATTGCGCTCATTCCAATGACCTCTCGATGATGTCTAATCAAAACAATCTAGAGAGAAAGGAATGGGGCATTGATCATTATCTTTTGTCTATTGTTCTTGTTGGAAATTCTTGTAATATAACTTGGAAAATACTTGCTTTGTTAGGTATGTATGGAGGGTGTTTTAGGCAGCTTGTTGACTATTGCATTGATAGGTTATACCTTTCTGTGTTTTGGTCTGAGATGTTTGAAACTTCTAAAGTGCATCCTAGTAAGGTTTTTGTATGTCAGGTGTGAAAATGAATACTCCTATCCATTTGTCGAGTCAAAGTCCATCACACTAGGCACAATGCCATCCTGGTTCTTTATACCTTGACGCATCATGCCTATGTGTGTTATCAAACATAAAGTAACTAGCCCTTTTAAAATCCCAATTCCTGATAAGAAAATCATCATCATCACTCATCATCATATCTAATAAAGTCTTAATGACTCATGGACTTGTTGGATCCTCTCTTTCATCATCTCATTTCTTCTTATTCTTCTTTACTAACAGTTCTATCCAAGTATCGAATCTGTGTTATATCAAAATATGCATGAGGCTACCCATGGCTGATGACTTCCTACATCATCAAATCTTTCCACATCAAACATTCAAGCTAAACTAATATTGAACCTCTTTGTTATGAGATCAACCCTCAAATCGAACTTTTCACTCGATCTCTCTAGGGGGCAGTGTACCGGTATAATTCTTTCGTTGGGGCAGCAATGGGGCATCCGAAAAAATTAGAGAATTTTTGAATTTTGATCTCAGCAAGTTTATTCTTTGAACCAACACAGTGGGTACATTGCTTCAAAGAGGGGAAAAATGTAGACACGTAAAATGTACCGATTGATCCTATACACCTGATCCTAATTTTACTAACACTGCTTTGTCCTGAATCATCTCCTTTGTGAATCATTTAATCAAATAATTTGTATTTGATTAAATTCATCACATTTTCATCCCTTAATTAAATAAATCAAATTTATCTGGTTAAGTCATCATCTCCTGTTAATTAAATAAATCAATTTTATTTAATTAAATTTTGTAGTTTCTATTTAATTGAATAATTCACTTTATTTAATTAAATCTCTAAAGTCATTCTATTAAATTAAATAAATTAACATTTATTTGATTTAATCTGACATCATCCTTCTTTAATTAAATAAATCAAAATCTTTATTTAATTAAGTCTAAATCATTTTCTTCTCATTTTGAATTAAATTAATCCTAAAATCTAAGTCAAAATGGTCAAATCAGCTAATCTCCCTTTTAAATTAATCAAATCCTGATTAATCCTAATCTTAATCCATCAAATCCTCTAGATTTTGCAACTTGCTCATAAAAATCATTTTAAAATCTCTTTTTTTCATTCAAAAAGGCATTAAAGGATGGAATATTCCTCAAATTTGAAATCTCCCCCCAAAAGTACTGTCCATCCAACAAGGCATTAAATGCTTCTTACATGTCCTTTTCTTGATCCAAGTGATATTAACTCCATCTTTCATCTCATCTTTTGAGCCATCTTTTGAATTTCAAATTTCCGCCTCTTTGCACATTACCCAAAATGTGCTCCACCTTTGTCCACTCACATGTTGATAAGTGGTGCTTTATCATTGGTTTATCTTTAGTCCCACATTCATCCCTTTTGCCTCATTCTCCAACATTCTCATCTATAAATAAGAGGCTTTTCTTTTCATTTTGGATCCACAACTTAGAGCAAAGTTACTATCTTCACATTTGGAGAAAATTCATCCATTTCCATAGCATTTTCCATCATCATAGCTAGGTTATTGTAGATTTCATCAAGCACATTATTCATCATCATCAAGTGGATCAATCTTCATCAAGCTTACAAAGTAGTTGGGAAAGGGCCAATTTCCACATCAAATTAGCACCAATTCCCCCATGGGATTGAGAGTTTGCATGCTTAAATAGGATTTAATTGCTTTTCTTGTTTTTTTCTTCATTTTTTTCCTATTTTGAGCATTGTAGATGAATTTCATGGGGAATCTTAGTTCTAACTTGCATATGGATCTAATATTGTGTTTGTTTGCTATGTTTGTGTAGGTCTAAGATTGGGGTTCACAGTTGTATTGGGATTGTAGTCTCTCTATAACAAATCTTCTTTGTCTTCTTTGTATCATTGTGGTAGTGATCCCTTTGAGTTGTTAGCCCTGTTGGATAGTGAATCCTTTTTCGAGACAGTGAGTCCTTGTTTCAAGCAGTGACCCTTATTTCAAGTAGTCAACCTCTTGTAATTGGTTTTTATATTCTCTATAGTGTGAGTTAATCCTCACCGTGGTTTTTCCCTCATTGGGTTTTCCATGTAAATCTAGTGTTATTGTGTTTATGTGTTGGATTTGAGTTTCTGAAATGGTATTTGATGATTAATCATTAAAGCAATATTAAGTATTAGTTCTGGTGATTGAATTAAAGGTTTAATTATGTGACAACTAATTCACCCCCCTCTTAGTTGTCCTATTCAACATTTGGTATCAAAGTAAGGTTTCTTTGTGAAGATTTTAACCGCTTGAGGAAGGTCTAGGATGGCTGGAAAAATGGTTTTTGATTATCCGAGGTTCGATGGAACTAATTATGGTATCTGGAAAGTATTGATGGAAGAATATCTGGAATGTTGTGGATATGATGTGGAAAAATCTTACAAAAATCCTTACACTACTCCTATTAGTGGTCCAAGTACACCTAAAGAGATCAAAGCACACAAAGCAAACAATAAGGAAAAGTTCATCTTGAAGAATAGTCTGGTACATTCCGAGTTGATTAAGGTTTATAATTTGAAGATGGTTAAGGAATTCTGAGATGCTTTGGAAAGAGAACATGATGGTGATGAAAGAGTCAAAGAGGCAAAACTACAAAACTTGGAGACATAGTTTGATTCTATATATTTCTAAAGATGAGAATATTAAAGCTTATGTTCAAAGATTGGATGAGATAGTAGCTGAAATGTGAGGACTTGGTGCTACTATAGATGAAACCAGGATTTTAAATAAGATTCATAGAACTGTTCTTGATGCTTACAATGAGAAGGTGAGTGCTATTGAGTAAATTGCAGATTATAAGACCTGTACTAAGGATCTACTATTAGTATTTTGATGTCTTATGAGATGAGGAAGTCGAGTCTAAGGAATGGGTGCAAATCAAAGACTGCTTTTAAAGCTACAAAAGCTAAAGATTTAGATGAAGAAAAATTTGATGAAATAGAAGCTAACTTTGTAAGAAGAATGAGGAAAGGCTTCTGTAAGTATGAAGGTAAGTTTCCCTTTAAGTGATTTAGTTGTGGAGAAATAGGTCATTATGCTACAAAGTGTCCAGAAAGAGCTAAAAGGAATAAACAAAGATATGAGAAAGAAAAGAAAGGAAAGAAAATTAATAGATCTTACTATGTGAATGAGAATGCTAGTATATTTGATGAGGATTCAGAATATAAAGATCCTGATGACAATGAATGCTTGTTCTTGGCAATTAAGGATGCACCTACTTCTACTAATTCTTTAAAACAAGCAAAAGAAAGCCCTCTAAAGAAGGAGAAAAATGAAGGTATGATTATCTCTGGCCTACATGCTAAACAAGAGAAGAATTCTTGGGTAGTTGAAAGTGGTTGGTCACATCACATGACTGGTGACAAAAGTAAGTTTTTTAAGCTTGAAAAATATGATGGAGGCTTGGTTATGTTTGGAGATGATACTAGTGCTAAAATCTGTGGGATAGGTTCAGTGAATTTTGATGGCAAGCATCATACTGACGATGTCTACTATGTTAAGGGTTTAAGAAATAATCTCTTAACTATTGGTCAATTTTGCAAAAAGGGATATGATCTTGTGTCTAAGGATGAGAGATGTGAGATCTAGAAAGGATCTGGAACATTGATTGCTACAGGAAATAAATCTAAAGGGAATATCTACCAACTTAAGGGTGTTGATAGACAATGTTTTATGACTTAGAATAATGACAGTTGGTTATGGCATAGTAGAATGTGTCACATTAATTTTGACAACTTGGCAAGGATTAGTTTTGTTCAAACCATGAGAGATAATTTACTGAGAATTACAAAGCCTGTTAATGCTATTTATAGGAATTATCAGTTTGGAAAGAAAGCAAGAAATCACTATAGATCAAAGGAATAGTCCACTACCAGACTACTAGATTTAGTTCATATAGATCTTTATGGTCCTACAAGAGTAATAAGTCTACTTGCTAAAAGGTACTTTATGCTTTTAATTGATGATTATTCTAGATATACATGGGTTACATTTCTTAGAGAGAAATCAGATGAATTAGATAGATTTAAGGAATTCAAAGCTATGGTTGAAAATGAAGTGAACTTGAAGATAAAATGCTTAAGGTATGATAGAGGTGGAGAATTCACCTCCCATGAGTTCAAAATGTTTTGTGAAGTGCGTGGAATAAAAAGATATTTATCTTCTTTGAGAAATCCTCAGCAATATGGAGTTGTTGAAAGGAAAAATAGAACAGTTCAAGAAGTTGCTAGATCAATTATTACTAAGGCTAGTTTATCAAAAGTTTACTGGAAAGAAGCTATTCATACTGTTGTTTATGTATTCAATAAAGTTCAAGCAAGAGAAAATAGTACAAAGACTCCCTATGAGCTATGGCATGGAAGAATTCCTACTATTAAATATTTCAAGGTATTCAAAAGCAAATGTTATATAAAAAAGGATGAAACTTTGGGTAAGTTCGATGCAAGAAGTGATGAATTCATTTTTCTTGGATATTCTACTAATAGCAAGGCATACATATGTTTCAATAAAAGATTAAGAAATATTGTAGAGAGCTCTAATGTCAAGGTTGATGAGACAATAAAGAATTATATTGGCATTGATGGATATGCATCTAATGAGCCTGATTGTGTAAGAATAGAAGAGATTGTGGAAGAACAAGAAAAAGATGAGCAAGGGAAGCAAGATGAACAAAATGAAATAGAAGAAGATTCTCTAGTGATCTCCCCTAAGAAACTAAGATATGTATAGAAGAATCACTCAAAAAATTAGATTATTTGAGACAAGATAAAAGGTGTGTTGATCAGAAGTAGAGTTGTTGATGAAGTGAATCTATGTTTACTTTCTGAGATTGAATCGAACACTCTAAGTGAAGCTTGTAAACATGAAAATTGGAAGTAATGAAAGAAGAACTTATGCAGATTAAGAAGAATCAAACTTGGGAATTGGTCCCAAGATCAGAAGATAAAAATATCATTGGATCGAAGTGGGTATTCAAAAATAAGTTGAATGAGAATGGAGAAGTTGTTAGAAACAAATCAAGGCTTGTGTGTAAAGGGTACTCACAAGTACAAGGAATAGATTTTTAGGATACATTATCTTTGGTAGCAAGAATGGAAGATATAAGGACATTCTTGGAATTTTCTTCTCATGAAGAATTTAAGGTCTATTAGATGGATGTAAAGTTAGCATTTTTGAATGGTGAGATAGAATAAGAAGTTTATATGGAACAACTAGAAGGATTTTAGTTATTAGATCAAACAGATTTGGCTTGCAAATTGAAGAAAGCTTTATATGGTTTGAAGCAAGCTCCTAGAGATTGGTATGTGAGGTTAGATAGGTATTTGATTCAGCAAGGTTTTAACAAAGGTACAAAAGACAATAATCTATACATTAAGATTCAAAATGATAGAATCTTGATTGTAGTAGTGTATGTTGATGATATTATCTTTGGAGGAAATAAAAATATGTGCAAGAGGTTTGTAGAAGAAATGTAGAAAGAATTTAAAATGTCTATGTTTGGGGAAATGAACTTTTTTCTTGGGCTATAGATTAATCAAATAGAGAAGGGAATTTTTATTTCATATTCTAAGTATGTGAGAGAGATGTTGAAGAAGTTTGGGATGGATGGCTCCAAACCAGTAAGTACTCCTATGGTGACTGGCTACAAATGAGGTAAAGATGATGATTCACCTAAGGCTGATTAGAGCAAGTATAGATCTATGATTGGCATACTATTGTACTTGAATACTACTAGACTGGATATCATGCATGATGTATATCTTGTGGCTAGATTTTAGAAGACCCTAAGGAAAGTCATGTTGTTTTTGTTAAAATAATTTTTAGATATTTGAATGGCACTCTGGATTATGGATTGTGGTCTCCTAAAGATACTAACTTTACACTTAGTGCCTATACAGATGTAGATTGGACTGGATGTGTAGATGATAGAAAAATACAAGTGGTGGTGCATTCATTCTTTGATGCAGATTGGTGGCATGGTCGAGTAAAAATCAAGATTCAATCTCCTTGTCTACTACTAAATCTAAGCATATTATTGTTGCATCTTTCTATACACAAGTTCTATGGATGAAATAGAAATTGAAAGATATCACACACTTGGTATATGATGATCTCATTTCTATTTTCTATGATAATACAAGTGCAATTAACATTTCAAAGAATCCTATGATGCACTCAAGGACAAAACATATATCTATTAGATATCATTTCTTGAGAGAGAAGGTCATGGATAATGAAGTAAATCTTGAGTATGTTCAAATGAAGGATCAAATTGCTTATATTTTCACGAAGTCTCTTCCTAAAGATACTTTTGAGTATCTCTGGGAGAAGTTAGGGGTTATTTCCCCTCCTTTCTTAAACTAGATGCATATGAAGATGCATCATTTTGGTGTATCTATGGATCTATCTTTCTTCTAGGCTGATGTTTTTGTGGTTGCCTCTCAAGGGGAGTAGGTAATATCAGGTGTTGTCATTATGAGTATTTTTTTTTTCATGTCAAAGGAGAAATCAATGTAAAATATTCCTTTTCCTTTTCCATTGATGTCAAAGGGGGAGAAGAAGCATGTGAAAAAGGAAAGGAAGAATGAGAGAAGAAGCATATGAAAGGAAAGGAAGCATATAAGATATTATCTTCTAAGGGGGAGAAATAGAAAAGTGTATTTAGAGCTTGTATGTTGTCTTTGATGTTTTTTCACATCATCCGTTGCCATCAATGACAAAGGGGGAGATTTTTGCAAGAATGGAAAGTTTGAAGGTGTTGTCATTGATGTCAACTGGTCAACTGGTTATCAACTAGTTGTTATGGGTTGTATATGTCGAGGATATTGAGAAAATTCTAATGAAGATATGTTGCAGGTGTTCAGTGGTTGCTTCGGGTTTTGGTTTGGATTTACTCCTATGATTGTGTGGTTTAGATATGTTGTTCATGGTTGTTAGAAGATGCTATATCCATATTTTTGGTTGTTGATTTGTTGTACAGTGCAAGTTGTGCTCACCAGTTGTGAACTATGGTTTTCCATGTGTCTAGTTGAGGTCCAGGAGAAATGTTGTTGGTCTGAATTTCTCTTTGATGAAGTCTTATGACGTGCAATTCTAAAGTTGAGTTTCCTTGATTGTATTAAAGATAATTTTTGGCATTTGGAAATTTTGTGCTTAATGGTTCTATGTGTTTTACACTGGTTTGGCCAGCCTTGTATGAAATACTACTTTTGAGGTTGATGAAGCGTGTTGGATCTATTTGGGTGCCTATGAAGTGTGTGTTTGGGTCACCCTCATTCTAATTCCACCCTAGGATGTTTTTGCACCAACCTGATTTGAATTTGGATTTTTATGGCCAACTTTGGATGTGTTTCAAAGTTGAAGATGGTATAAATGCAAGATAAGTTAAGTGATAGAAAATATACAAGAGCGAAGAAGAAGAGTGATAAGAGAAAAGAGAAAGTGCAGTTTGGTATGAAATTGATTCTATTCAGTAAGTGTGTGTGTTACGAGTGTGGAAGATTAGTGTGAAGCTTAATGTTGAGTTTTTGGATGCAATGAGTAGAAGGTGAACTCTATCATTCATGCAAGTTGATTGAGTGATTGCGGTGGAATCCTTTGTTGCATTGGGATTGTAGTCTCTATGTAACAAGTATTTTTTGTCTTCTTTGTATCTTTGTGGTAGTGAGCCCTTTAGGTTGTTAGCCCTGTTGGATACTGAGTCCTTGTTTCAGGCAGTGAGCCTCTTGTAATTGGTTTTGATATTCTCTATAGTGTGAGTTAATCCTCACTGTGGTTTTTCCCTCATTGGGTTTTCCACGTAAATCTAGTGTTATTATTTTTATGTGTTGGATTTGAGTTTTTGCATTGGCATTTGATAATTAATCATTAAAACATTATTAAGTATTAGTTCTGGTGATTGAAATAAAGGTTTAATTTTTGACAACTAATTCACCCCCCCTCTCAGTTGTCATATTCAACAATTTTCTCTTAGATTTCTAGTCTCTTTTGTTGAGCTTTATGCTCTCCTCCTTTTAGGTCCTAAAGTTCATTTTTTTAGGATGGGGGTCTGCTTATTCTGACTAATGTGCTCCTTCAAATATTATGGCTTTTGGCTCAGATGTTTCTTCCTTCATGCCTGTTGGTTTTGGATAGCTCTACTTTTTCTTCTTAGCTCTAGTTTACTGACTTGCTAGAGGATGTTATGGTGTTATTTTCTATGGGTGTAGCTACTTCCCTTCAGTTTTTCTAGCTATGGTATTCTTTGGTGGTGAAGACTACTCCTTTGGAGGCGTATCCCTCTTCTTTTGAGGTGGAGAGGTGTGTTGTGAATCTATTGGGAAGTTATATTTTCCATGGTTTAGGGACTCATTTCATCCTCTCCTATAGAGGGAAGCCCCTTCCTATTGAGGTGGAGGTCGTGTTTGTGTTGTGGTTTGACTGGTGTTGTGTGGTGGTTGTCGATCTTTAGTGTTTTACTATGATTCCTAACTCTCCTATTGAGGTGGGGAGTTTGGTTTCATTGGTTGGTGTTGATAAGTGTTGTGTTGTAGTCTGGCTGATACAGGCTGATGATTACCTAGATGTTTCAGGAAGCATAGTACTGGTTGGTACTGATAAGTGTTGTGCTACAGTTTGGTTGTTTCAAGCTAATGGTTACTGGTCATTTCAGGTAGTTCTTGGATGTAAGTTCCCATGTAATTGGTTATTTTGGGTTTAAGGATCCTGTTAAAACCTTTTCTATTTTGTGTAGATTTGTGTACTCATATTAGTTTTTTGATAATTTATTTCTAGTTCGTTGTCGGTTGTCCTTGTTCTATGCTTTTACAGCTTGATCTTTTTGTGTGGGTTTCGAGTCCCCATCAAAACCTACTTGTTAATAGATTTGGGTTCATTCAAAACCTGTTTTTCCCCCTTAATCAAAACAACAATCAATGACTAAATTAATGACTAAATATATCAATGAATAAAAAATGACTAAACAAGTGACCAATTTAAAACATTCAATTACTAAATTAATGGCTAAAAATACTACCAAATTGATCAAATTAACGACTAAATTAACAACAAACTTGATCAATCAAACAAATATATTAATGACCAAATTGATCAATCAAATGACTAAATTAATGACCAAATTGATCAATCAAATGACTAAATTAATGACCAAATTGATCAATCAAACAACTAAATTAACAACCAAATTGATCAATCAAATGACTGAAAATGGTTTAGTCATCAATTTGGTCACATTATGAATGAATGGAAATAAACTACTATTGGTCATGCGACCATGTTCAATTGTTTATAAGTAGTTTTTAGTATTTTTTTAATTGTTTATTGCTATTTTTGTACTAGTGGTTAACATTTTCCTCTCGTGATTCTATGAAATGATCTTTTAAAGCCCTTATGTGAGTGTTGTGTAGGGGTCTTCATCCAATCATATCTTATAATTCCTTTTTTGTGCAATACTTTAAAGTTCCCTATGAAGTCCCCTTTTATCATGCTCTGGGGCCCCTTTTTCCTAGTAGCCTTAAGTAGCCTTGAGTTTGTTTTAAGGCATGTGAATTTCAAATCCTTTTAGTATCATACAAAGCCTTTTCATCGTGGGACCCTTTATTTCAAAATAATTACTCCCTGCGAACTTGCAAAATGATTTTATTTCAAGTAAAAGGTATGCATATAACCATTTCATGCAAGATATAACCTTCACAAAGCAAATTTCTCTAGCTTTCCTTTCACCGTATTCTTGAAATCATGAAATGTGCCATTTCTTGGTTCAATTTAAGTATTTTGTGAAGGAATGCATTGTTGTGGAAGCCTCAAAACTATTATATCTCTTTTTGTGTTTCACCAAAATTGTGACATGTGTCATAAAGTTGTTCAAAGAAAATGGGTTTCCTTTTAGCAGAAGGGAATTTAAATCCCTACAATCACCATCTATTTTTAACAACCTACGATCTATTTCAAAATTAGGATGGCTACTACTAGTCAACCATTTGAGTATGTGTGAACATTGATGGCAGATTTGATCCACAACTACCTATTTTTTGTATGAATTGGAATGATTATACATTTCCAATTCATTCAAAGAATATAGAAAATATTGCAAAGAATTTTCATTATGAATTTATAAACAAGCTAGGGTTTTCTCTATCATTTCTAGGGTTCATGAAAGTCTTCACACAAGTAATTTTAAGCTTTCTCTCTAGAAATTGATTTCAAAAACATTGTCTTCAGGTCTAGGGAAGTTTTTTAGGGTTTGAGAAGCTATAAATTATTTTTTTCAAAGAAAAATATTTATGATTTATTTTCAAAACCCTAAAACTCTAGTTTAGAAACCCATGTGCTCAGTTTATTAAGTCATGGTTGGAACCTTAAGAGGAGTTAAATGGGGGTTGGATAATGAGATTATGGCTTAGCTATCAAGATCTGCAAAATGACCTAGGGTTGGTCAAGGATCTGGGATATTTTTAGATAGAATTATAGATAAAAATGATTATTTCCAAGATGTCATAATTCCCATCCAAGGTTATGCCCTATTCAAATATTATTTCAAGAAATATTTTGTAGATAGACTAATTTCAAACATATGGAGGATGAGATTGGGGAAATTTGTATGCCCTAAAGTTTTTATCAACATTGACCTAATTAAATTCATGGCTAGAGCATACATTCCTAGCACTAGGGTCATAGTCAATAACAAAGGTGTTACCCTATTGAATCTAGAAAAATAATTTATATGTGAATTATTTGGTTTGGAGATGAATTCTCAATTCCACATTGACCTGGGATCATTAACAAGAGAATATCAAAGGTTGAGAGACAATTATGGAGTAAAATGGCTACCCAGTTTTAGGCCTAGAGGGTTGAGTAGAGAAATTTAGAGGTTTACTAGGGGAGACCTTGAACCATTCAATTATGATATTTTTTAAGATTGCTTTCAATAAAACCTATTTTTCTTTATGTCAATTATTGGAGATTGATTACAAAACTCAAATTCTAGTGAATTTGATGGTTTTGGCTACAGATGTCCAAAGTAGAGATGTAAATAGAACATATGATTCTACAAGGTATGTTGTAGAGGAGCTTCATAGGGCCTTAAGTTCCCTTAACAAGGATTTTAACATTTTCCACTTTAAGTGGTATTCCTTATTGTGTCATAGTATTTATTTATGTTGGGAGATAGATTTAGGATCTAAATTTGAATATTAGAGCCTTCAATGAGTATGGAGTTATGCTCACAATTCAAGAATGGGTATATATTTATGACAACATTTGTGAGATTACTAATTATTGCATTTTTGAGTAATATTTTTTCATAAGTTTCCTCGGGAATTTGGGGTTTGCTATTGATTAGGTTCTATTAAAGGAGGTAAGTAATTTTTGAGGTTGAATAAATTCTAACTAGAGTTAGGGTTTGACCACAACTAGGGTTATTGGTTCTTTAATTTAGACTCCACTATCATTAGGGTTTATGGATCCCTAGTGGCTCCTCATACTTGACCTAAATCAATCCTTGATAGAATTATATATATAGAAATAATTTACCAACTGAATGAGGCTGATAAGACTCATTTCATAAATTACAAGAAAAATGCAATTCTTCCTTCCACCCTTATTTTCTCAAACTTTATGGTAACATCTAAAGAAGGGTTGGGATTGATTCTTAACTAGTTGGTACCATACAAGATGAAATTTGATAAGGTCAGAAAGCATGATCTTGATCATTTCAGCTATGATATTAAGATATGATATAAATTATCTACATTCCTTCATGAGTTTGATCATATTGAGGATCTGATCAGAAATTTCCCTTCTACTTCAAAGGCCACACAGATTAGGGAGTAGTGGGTTAAAATTCAAATGGCTAAAGAAAGAAGGAAGGTATTGGATCCTTCATATAAAGGAGCATACATACATATCTAGGATCCAATCCTAAGATTAATGACAATCCTAGAAATAATTCTACAAACAAAAGATCCTAGTCCCTCTTCATCTCATGCAATAGAGCAACAACTTCTAGAAAGTGTCACTCCTATTCAACAGGTGGCTCCCCTACCATATCTTTGGTTTGTTATCCAATTTCTCCTCATGAGTTTCTAGAAGACTCAAATTTTCTTTAGGTCATGTATCCTCCTATAATAGTTGTGGTTGAAACGCCATCCATAGATAGGATGTTGATCATCTTTGGCACAGGTGATCAAATGGTGGATTATGTAAGAGCACTTGCATGCTTTGAATAATTTATAGAATATGAAAAATTCATCACCACAAGGGAATATACAGACTTAATTTTGAAGAGAAAGGGTGAAGAATTGCATAAAAATCTAGATAATCAAAGTTTGACTGAGGAAAAGAGAAATGAGGTCATTGTACTCAGTTTTGGGACATGGTGAAAAAAGAAATGGTAGATATGATACTTGAGAAAGGTAGTGAACTGGTCAAGAAGTGTAATTTTTTATTATTATTAGGTTGGGATATATCATCTGCAAGTATATTTGATATAATCAAAAGGAAATAGAGAAACAACCCAGTTTTAGCATTTGAAGAACAAGAATATGCTCTATCCTTTGGCTTAGGCTTCAACCTAAGGCATGAAACCCTAGCTATTTGGTCAATCCTTCCAAAAATAAAAGCCAAAGGTCATTAAGGATACTAATGAATTGATTGGTAATTTAATTGTTAAAGAAATGATTGAAAAAAATTATTTGCAAGCTACCACATTGACTATGAATACAAATCTATTCATAGAGGTCGAAGTAAGGAAGCTAGAGGAAAATCTAGACAAAGTTAATAACTAAAAGTTGAATTTGTAGGAACAATTGAATGTGGTTACTAGATTATTACATCCTATTTAGTCAAAAGTAATTGAAAAGGTGGTTTAGGAAAATATAGCTCTGGGTGTTGAGTTCAAACAAGTGAAAAGAGAGCTAAATGGTAGGAAAGAAACATAAGAGAAGATAAAGAAAGATTAGAGGGAAAAACTTTGAAATGATTGACAATATTTTTGGCCATAGGTTTTCATGTATCCTAAGGCTTTTGGAGGAGACATGGAATGACTATGACAAGGTAAAAATGACCTATATTTCCCATATTTTAGTGAAAAATAGGCTAGATAGGATATTTTTTACACTTGGAGTCCTAAGAATCATACAATTAAAAAGATGGTGTTAATGGCTAATTTTGACATGTATGCTCTAGGAGAAATAGAAATCATATCTAAGGCCTTAGAATATGTTGAAGATTATGTGGTTATACATGAAAGTTTCTAGCTATCTATGGGGAACTTTCTACAATATTTTTTTGACCTTAGATATAGGTTGATGCCTAACATTATGAGTGAAGAAGGGGAACTAAAGGAATACAAAGTGTGGAGAACTAAGTTTAGCAACATTTTACCTTCCATCATAGAATCCATTTTGTTTGATGGAATTTTGAATAAAGATAAAATGAATTATGTGAGCTAGATAAGTTTTTAAGATTGGAAATAGGCTTAGGAAATTTTATTAAAGAAATAAAGAAGTGGACTAAAGGAGGATATTCAAATCATATAATTCACATCAGAGATATTTTGGCAGATCCTTAGCCATCAAAGGAGCTTTTTGTTGCATGGATGAAGAAGTAAAACTAATCAAGTGCATGATCCTCACCCTTTTGTTTCATCATGGGTATTAAAAATATCCTCTCAAACTATCTCCAACTATTTTGTCCACTAGAAATGGGCATTTTTATCTTTTGCTAGTTGGTTGTGTATTTTTTTCTAATCTTAGGATTGGATAGTCAAATGAAAATGTGAAATTTGTCTATGGAATGAATCTTGTTGCTCCCTTGTCTTTATAAAAGGGAATTCAGGGCCATTTTTGTGAGGATCTTGGAATTTTGTAAGCATAGCATTTGTAGTTTAGTTTGTATTAGTTCAGTCTAGGTCTTCATAGGAAGAATTGTTGATGTAATTGCTAATTGTGTATAATAGCAATATCTTTGTATATTAATATTTTTAGGATAATTTCACAATCAATTGTCTCCTCAATTGTATACTTCTTTATCAATTATGAATATAAATTGATCAAGGATCACTTTTATTCATCTTTACAATCTTTTTACAATTGAATACATTTCTTTTATAGCTTCTATTGAAGTAATGGATTAAATTGTTGTATAAGGAATATTGAGAGTTTTGAATGTATATAGGGATTAGTAGGAAGAATTGGTTGTAAATTCTAAGAATATCAGTGCAAGGCATCGATATCAAGCTTTTACAAAACTAGGTTAAAGTGTGTTTTTTAGAGTTTTCATTACATTATCTTAGAGTTCTTTACCTAGGTTTAAGGCACTAGTATGAATGTAAGTTTTGGAAGTTATTTCACAATATTATATGCATGTTATCAAGTCCAGAATGCATAGAACTCCAAGAATCTATCCCATCAAGTATGTTTTTGTGAACCCCAAGTCTATGCACTTGCAAAACAAAGAGATTAAACACCTCAAGTTAGATATTGCAAGCATAAACAAGGATTCCCCATGGAATCCATTTACAATTCAAACTAGGAATGAAAATATGCAAGAACACAATACAAGAGATAAAACAAAGATGAAATCCTAATTTAAATAGCAAACTCTTGATCCCATGGGGGAATTGGTGCCAATTTGATGTGGAAATTTGGCCCTTTCCCAATTCCTATGATTGCAAGCTTCAATATGTAGACTTGATGAAGAGATTTGATCCACTTTGATGATGAATGATGAGGACTCCAAGCCAAATCTGCAAAAGAACCTAGCTAAGAATTCAATGGTGTGAAACTTGATAGATATTTTAGCATGGTAACTTTACTCAAATTGTGGATGATCAAATGAGGAGAGAAGCTGTTCCTTTATAAGATTTCAAGATGGATGAAAGTCCAAATTTGAGCAATGTGGGACTAACTTTCATCCAAGGATATGGTGCCACTTGTGAAGCTATGAATGGATGATGGTTGTGCAAGATTTGGGGTTTGTGCCAATAAATGCCAATATTTGAAATTCAAATTTGTTGAAATGACATGTAAGAGGGAAGGGAAAATGCAATAAATGCCACTTGGCTCAAGGCAAAGGACATGTAAGAGGTTTTAAATGCCTTGTTGGATGTACATGTTGACTTGGAATTTTTGAATTCAAATTGAGAGAATATTCCAAAATATGCCATGTGAGGGAAAATAGGGATTTAATAAATGAATTAAATCTATTTTCATGTGCAACTTGCATTATCTAGAGGATGTGACATGAGATGAGGTTAAATTAATCAGGGTTAATTAATTTAAAAGGAGATTTGATGATGTGACTTATTTGACTTAGATTTATGGATTTATTTAAATAAAATAAGAGAGGAATATGATAAGAGGCTAATTAAATAAAGATTTTGATTTATTTAATTAAAAGGATGGTGTTAGATTAAATCCAATAAGGTTTTAATTTATTTAATTTAATGATAGACTTTAGAGGTTTAATAAAATAAATTGATTATTTAATTAAATAGGGATAATTATATCAAATGGATTGATTTAATTAACAAGAGAAAGTGACTTAATTAGACAAAATGATTTATTTAATTAAGAGATGAATATTGATGAATTTAATCATATAAGGAAATTTGATTAAACGGTTAGACCGAAGGATGATTTAGGAAGAAATGATGTTAGTAAGTCAGGATTAGGTGCACGATGTCAATCAGTACATTTTTGATGTCTACAGTTTTATCTATAATTGTTGGTCATATAAAGATGGCATTTCTATTTAAAGCAATATCCTACATAAATTGTATGGAAATTCTATTGGAGATTGCATAGGACCACCGTCCTAGGTTTTGTAAAGCCTAAAGTGTAGAGGAGAAAATTGTTAAATCCTTTCTCTTATTTATTGGCCAACCCCCTAGAACAATTGAGCCTAGGAATTGGCTACTCCTTTAGATAGTTCTAGGAATCAATTGGAATTACTCAAAAAATAAACTAATAGAGACCATGTTTGTTTTATTCCAAAAAACTAATATTTGTGCATTATTTTCTTTTCCACACTCGTTGGAGAGTGTGATTAGTCTAGGATAAAGATATTATAGAGGGTTAAGGGAGTGGTTCCCAATGTGTCCCCATCCCAAAGTGTTTTGTATGATTGATCAAGAGTGGGGTCTATTTTAATCAAGTCTAAACTAATGAAGCATGGGTAATTAATTAATCAATATATTGGATGCACATTTCATTTCATGAGTGCTCATATAGATTAAGGATGTTTGGGAAGACATTTCATCTCGAGGAGCCTTGGTCTTGTAAGACCAAGTATCATCGCCTGTATGAGAGGAGTACTAGGTTCCACATGATGCCATACTGGTGAGAACCGTGATGACACTCCCTAACTAGCTTTATAGCATCTTATCCTAATGTCTAGTATGCTTGTGTTGCCATTGGTGAGTTTTCCCAATGATTATATTTGTGTTATTCCATTGGTGAGTTTTCCCAATGGTAATCCTTTATGTTATGCCATTGGTGATCATGCCTAATAAGGATATATTATTTTCTCCATTGATGATCATGAACAATGTGTGTTATGTGCTACATGTCATTAGTTTTTGGGCCCAATTTAAGAACTTGTAATTGATCCATCTTATGATGTTGGTTGTGTTATTTTATATGATATGCATAATGAGTGTATACTCCTCATATAGCATGTGTGGAAGTCCTCTCCCAATTTTTTTTTTGTGTGTGTGGGCTTATGGCCCATGTTGGGAGGATTTGTGTTTTTAGGACCATATTTTAGCTCTCCTTTTGCAATAAGAGCTTTCTCAACCTGGACACCCTTTTCGACTAGGTTTGTGAAAGTTGTGCAACAATGTACTTGCAATCCATATTTTAAGGGGCCTAGAAGTGTTTGAACAAACATGTCAACCTTTTCCTTTTCAAGTATGTCGATGTGACAACAAATAGCTAGACTTCTCCTTTTTTGAAAGAATGGAATGGACGTTTCACCAGCGTCCTCTTGTGTGAGATTGCATAAGCTAGTGATAGAGGTGTCCATGTCAATGTTGTATGAGTAATTTTTTATGAATTTTTGCTTAAGTTCATCCCATGTTTGGATATTCTTTTGAGTGGAGAACCATTCAAGCGTAGGACCTGCAAGACTTTTAAAGAAGAGTCTCATCAAGTATGTTGGTTCATAGGCGACATCCATACAGTTGGTTGCAAATTCTTAGACTTGTTTGATAGGGTTTGTCTTTTCTCTGTATTTGGTAAAATTTGGTGACACATATCCTGGAGGAAATGATGGCATCTATAAGTTCATGTAAAAGGGATATACAGATAAATCATATGACACTTTTGATTTCTTGTTGGATATTTGTATGTTTTCTATGGTCTTCTCTAGACCTGTCAGCCTTGCTTGCAAGGCATAGATTATAGGGTCATTTGTGGCCCCAAACATTGGATTGATTGGTACCCCATGGGTCCCCGTTTGTTGTGAGTGGATGTTGGTGTGTTGTTGTGGCATGTATGATGTGTTTTTGTTTGTGTGTTGTTGGTATTGAAAGTTTGGATTGGGGACATGTTGGTGGGTATGAATATGGGATGAATATGTCAGAATGTGTCCCCCAGCCATTTGGGTCGATATTTGGAAAATTTGGCAGCCATGAATATTTTGATGTGTGAATGATGCCATAGGTTGTGTGTTTTGATTGCCTTGTCTAAATTGTTGGGATTGTACAAGGGGAATGCTAGTATTTTGTCCTTGGGAGGTGATGGCATTAAGCTATGTTGATGTGTTAACATTTTGTTGTGGTATTTGAATAAAGATATGTCGTTTACTTCCTCCCAAAATATTATGTGAGGTACCAATGAGAGGATTTGATGAGGATGCACTCATGGTACTAGATGTAGTTGTCAATGGAGGATTTTTATGGCTTGATGATGCCCCCGTGGCATTTACCGAGGTGGTAAATAGAGGATTGGAATAACTTTCCCACATTGCCAAGGACCCAAAGGTGGCTCCAGTCGATTGTGATGATATTGTGGGTCATGTCACAAACCGTGTGTCCTCCAATGGATGTAGCGTTGATTGAACTGGAATTTTTTGGAATGTTGGAGGTAGCACTCATGGTAGTTGTAACATTTTGTGAGGTAGCATCAAAAAAGGTATTGCTTGTGTGGTTTGGAGGTTGACCACTATTGGACATGTTATGTGTATTGTTGACGTTATGGTCAGGAGATGTTGATCTCAAAGTATTAATGTCAAACCCATGAGGTAATTTAGCTCCTTGACTTAAAAGTATGGCCAAATATCTATCTTTGTCTTATAAGACCATTTGTTCTACGAAGTAAGCCGCTTGTGGATCTTGTGCTGCTACTTCTAGGTTTTCCTCAAGTATTTGTCCATATTCATCCTTACGTAAGAATGGTTCAAAGGGGTTGTTTGATGAGGATGGTATGGTGATGAGAGGTTGAGTATTTGTGTCACTAAATGGGTCGTCAAAAGTCCAATTTGGGTCATACGTGTGATTGATGATGTTGGAATTGAAATCTTGTCCAAAGTTTTCCATTTGTCTTTTCTTTCTTTGGAGTCTAGTTTCCACCATCAAAGGAAATTTCCCAAATGAGAGTGATGAAAATGAAAAATAAATGCAAGGATGATGCTAGCCTATCTTTTTGTATTTTTGTGATAAAGGATGAAAATGCAAGACTATATTTTTGGATTTTTGATAATAAGGGATGAAAATGTGACAATGTTGTCTAAAGGAAATGACGAATGTGAAATGAAGACTAGAATGACAAGTTATGACACTAATTTTTTTTTTTTTGGAATAAAGGATGACAATGCAATGTGATGACTAAGGAAATGATTGATGCAAGATGACAAGGTTGTCAAAGCCAGAGTGCTAAATGAGGATTAAGATGGTAATGTTGATTAAGGACTGAAATGATTAATGCAAAAGCTAGGTTCAAAATGAGGACTAGAGATAGACAATGCAAATTCTAATTTTAAAATGAGGACTAAGTTTGGAACATATTTGGAGAAAGAATTTACTTAGCCACTCTATGCTTGACTTATGTTTCAAATTTGGTTATCAAAAGGACTTTCCAAGGGGACTAAGTGATAAGGTCAAAATGACGAGTGAGCCTTCCTAACTAGACTATTGAGTTGGAGCTTCTCACAAAAAGGAAAATGACTAAAAAGAGGAATAATGACTAAGTCCCAAGATAACCTAGATTTGAAAACAATGGTTTTTACAAAGTGGGGAGGTTTGGCCAAATCCAAAGTTTTCCAAAATGAAACCTAAGGACAAATTTATGAGAAATGACAATTATGACGCCTAGGGAATGCAACTAAAATTTGGAAATTTTAAACCTATGGTTAACATGTGAGCTAATGAATGCAAATGATGGATGTTTTGAGCAATTTCAATTCTAGTTTTTGATAAAGACCTTTCAAAAATATGTTTTGATAGTAGGCTAAGATGTGTGGACTTGAATTCTAGTCTGAAACAGGGTTTGGTTTTCTATTAGGTGATTGTGTTGTTATAGGCAGCAAATGTGTTGTAGTGATCAGATGTGGCACTAGAAATGGAAAATAAGGCTCATTGTTTCAGATGTGGCTCTACAGATGGAAAATGCAGTTTAGTATTGTAGATGAAGCTTTATAGAATGCAAATACGTTTAGAGATAGGAGAATGCAGTGTTTTGAGCAGCAAATGCATTTTAGCAGAGCAGATGCATTGTGAAGTCTGGAAAATGTGGTGTGACAGAGCAATTGCAGTTTAATAAATGCGTTGCAGGATGTAAAAAGTCAATTTTCTAATATTTGTGGTCAAAAAACTAAATTCTTTAAAGTTTGACTAGTAATTTCAAGATGTTTGAGTGTTGTTTGTCTCATTTCAGTAACCAGCAAACACTTGGCAAGCACAATATTTTGAAAAGTAATCAAACACATAAGAGGAAAAGTACAATCCTATGGTTAAGCCAGGACAATATTCGCTAGACTCCACATGGGTTTCCCCAGCTGCATATTAGTAGCATGTGAATCTAGAAGCTTGGATGCATGGGCTCCCCCTTATAGTGCACTCTCTTCTTAGGCCAACCAAGCTTCCAACCCCCATGAAACTCCCATGGCAGATTGATCACCTCTACTACAGACTGAGAAGACGTGGAATTCTTCACACCGACCAATGTTGTACTAGAAAATAGAAGGTTTTTGGCTTACTACACAAGAGTTTTTAATTTAGGACCCTCATTCGAGTGGCCATACATGGGGCACAAGATTAATCTTTGTTTAGGAGTTGGCACTCCAGCCTAAAGAGGTTAAACTCAATAGGGTTTTGGGGAGTACTACTTGGTTTGTATGACACATCCGCACTCATAATCTTAAGTTTTCCCTTAAGATTCACATTTATATACTGGTCGGGGGTAGCTTGGCTTTATCTCCATTTCTAGTTTGAGTTGCGTTTGGGTGATGAAATCCCTAGGCCCAATTTCTAGAGGCAATAATTGTTTATCTTACACCCAAGATCGGATGACTGCACAGGGGGAGAGGATACTTCAGTTATTGCATCAGGGTTACACAAAAACAAAGTGGGTCTGGCTTTCTGATCACCTAGTTTGCACAAGGTGAAAGCATATTCACCTACCACTTTCAAACACAATCAAACAGACTTGAAAGCAAGTTCGTTTTAAGTGCACAAAAAAGAAATGTTTCTTATTCTAAAAAAAAAAAGCACAATGTTTTTGGAATGAATCTTGGACACTTGACCTACAAAAGCACAAGTTAGGAGTTTTATCAACTAGTCTTGGACCCACGAAATGTAACCGCCACACACTGCGAACAAAGGTTAGTAATACAAAAATGCCTATGCTAGGCAGAATGTAGAAAAGAAAACTAGAATGCAGAAGAAAACTAGATTGTAAAACAAAAACAAAATTTGACAAAAATTTTACCAGGAAAATGAGTCACAGCAGAGCGAATGCATCGTTTCAATGCTCAGATGCGGCTCAACATGTCAAATGCGGTGTTCCACACTACGATTGCAGTGCAACAGAGCGATTGTGGCATTTTGGATTTTGAATGCGTCACGATGCAGCGAATGCGGCTTGGGAAAACACAAATGTGTCGTTTCGTACCTGTGCCTGCAAAAATAATAGAGAACCAAAAAAAACATATGGAAAATAGAAAAAGAAAGGAGTTGGGTTTACTAATGTATCAATGGGTATTTTCAATTAAAGGTTAGCAGATTAGATCATAATAAATTAAAACCCAATGAAACTATGAAGTACAATGAAAGCTAAAAACAAGAAAGATTATACCAATTACTCCTTGAAGCTTCCATGATTCATCTCCATAGCACCTTCTAGCTTGCAACAAATGTAGTTGTTGCCCTCAAATTTGGGTATGTGAGCAATTGCCTATGACAATGTCCTATGCAAGTTTTGAAGGATTTGAAATGACAAAAGATTATGACAAATGATTGTGCCTATGAGTAAGTAAATTTAATTAAGCAAGCTAAGTGCAAAGTATGTAATTAAAATATCAACATAAACGTGTTGCAATAATGAAGTGGTCCCGAGAATGTGAGCAAATTGGCATTTTATAGAAAATGCAATTTTGGACAGATAGATGAGATTGAAAGCTGACAGAAGCCTAAAATCAGAGGTCAAGATTGCATGTGACAATCCCTAATTAGGGTTAGGGAAAAATTATTAAATGAGTGGTCATGATGTCATTTAATAAAATCAAATTGGAAGTCAAGAATAAATGTGATAATTAGCCAAAAAGATAAAAAATTTCAAAAATCAAGAAGATAAAGACTGCTTCATTTGCAAGATTTGAAAAATCAAGAAGATAAGAGTTGAACTGAAAAATCAGATTTGGAAAATCAAGAATTTGCTCAATTACTTGATTTTTGGAAGAAGATTACCATTTTGAATTAAATTAATTCAAAATATGGATTTTGTGTAACAATAAATAATCTTTTTAGATTATTTACTAAAATGAACTGACAGTTAAGAATGTGATATCATTTTAAATAATTTCATTTATTTAAAATGAGGGAAATATTAAATTTGGCAATTAAATAATTAAAGATAATTATTTAATTTAGAGGATCTGATCAATAATTAAATAAATTAATAAATTCATTTAATTATGAGAATTAGTGACATACTAAATAAATAAATATAATTCATTTATTTAAGAATTAGGAAGAATAAATGAACAAAGGTAATTAAATAAATTAACAAATTTATTTAATTGTGGAAAGATTATAGACCCTTAGTGACATATCGAATAAATAAATGTAATTTATTTATTTAATAATCATGAAGAATATACGAGACATGAATTTAATTAAATAATAATGATTTTTTTAATTAATAGTGGAAAGTGGACCAAGGACATAATTAAATGTCATAATTATGCTAGGACGAAAGTGGTAAAATAGAGCTTGCAGGCCTAGGTCATTTTTATGTGTCTACATTCCTCATATAGCATGTGTGGAAGTCCTCTCCCAATTTTTTTTTTGTGTGTGTGGGCTTATGGCCCATGTGATTATCTCCTAGCATGGTGGGAGTGGATATTTTAATTCCACATGGTTGGGTGGAATGAAAACCACAATTGGGGATCAAAGTATCATGGTTGAAGTCGAAAATGACTTCAAGTTGGTAAATATTATTTTATGCTTTGTTCAATTTTATTTATATGATGTAATTGATCTTGAAGGATATCTAAGTCCTCTTGAGATTGTAATATGTTATTACACCTCCTTATTTGATGGAATGCAATCATGCCACATAAGTGGTACTAGTTTTATATTTTTTTCTACATGCCTCGATATTAGAGTCAATATTACATGCTGTATTGATTTCTCCATAAGAGTTTATGTTGTTTTGGATAAAATGAACATAGAGAATATTTTGATTTGGGATTAAAATGAATATGTTATGTTAGAAAAAAAATATATTTTGTTTCAAATCTTATTTGGTCATCTTCCAAGTTTGGGAGGTGAGTTGGTGAGAACTTCCTCATTGTGGGGCATTTAGGGTTCTCTATGTAATATTGGCAGGGTTGAGAAGTGTGGAACACCTTTCCCTTCACTCCTGTGCTGATTAGCCTTGTGTGGGAATCCCCTATGGTCTCTCTAGACCTTGTAAGTATTTTCCTTTGTGGGAATGTGTGAGGTGAGATTAGATTTTTAGGACATTCATGGTTCCCTCATTGGTTCTATTGTTTTGGAGTTTATCGTATATCAAGGTTTCTTTCTTATAGTTCCTAGGTGTTTGGCATGTCTTTGGGACCAAACCACAGCTTGGGTTTACTCACTATCCATGACCCTAGTGATAGAAAAGGACAACAAAGTGTTGATAGGGACTCCAATTCTAGACTAGGACTTTAACACTTGAGAATTCATGCTAGTTTCCTTTGTGGGCACTAGTGTCCCCTTTCGGTGCTAGTGTCCTATGGTGTTTTTTTTCTATTTCATCATCTAGTCACATCTTCCATTCATTGCTCTAGGAACTTAGTATATAAAAGTTCCCCCCTTTGATCTTGTAAATCTTCCAAAGTTTTTGTTACATTGATGAGTGTCATATACCAATATTTATGGCATCTCTTTTCCTTGGGAAGTGTGTTGTTTCTTAAAAGTGAAATTTTCTCATCATTCCACTTTGTGGAGGGCTTGTGCTTCTTGTTTAAGCAAGCCCCTATGAAGGTTAGCCCTTGTGTTTGGTGTTGTATGTGTATCTAGGTATGTATTATAGATTGATGATTCCCTCATCCTATCCTGGTGTGGTCTTGTGAGATAATGTGCTCATGTATTAGTAATTGATCATCATTTAGGTGGTGTCCCCTCTATCATAGCTTTGTCATGGTTTATTTATCCCACAATTGTTAAGTCCTTTATTGTTTCCACCTTACTTATGCAATGGTGAGGTTGTTCTTATTATCTTCACTAGTGTGTCATTATCTTTCACATGCCATACCTTATAAGCTTCCTCGACAATGGTTTCCTTCATGAAATGATAAGAATGAACAATGATGGGATGTGTGGCATGATTTTAGGAGTTTGAGGAAACAAAGACTCAACTGAATATCACCCTATGAAGGTTTAAGCTAGCATTGAAAGAAAATAACTCTTATAGCTAAAGTTATGTAGGTATAGCTCATCTTAAGATCACATAAAAGACACTTTTTGGGATTTGGGAGGAGAAAAATTTAGGATTAAAAGTTTCCTTGAAGGTTATAGCTATCCCAATTTAATTAAATGCCAACACTTGGTGTTGGATAGGACTAATGTGGGGACCACTTGATGGGCTTGTCTTCGAACAGCGTAAAAGTTTTTTAAAGCACGTGCATCAAACAACTTAAGTTACTAGGAAAATCCTGTATAAGGGCCACTAATGCACAAACACAAGGTACATAATAAAAAACAAGTTTAAGAGGTCACTTAATGATAAAATATAAAAAAGTAATGAAATTTTATAAGATTCTATGGTTTTTTGTTTAAGGCATAGGAAATAGATGAATTATAAAGGGGAAAAACCTTAAATTTTGTAGAAGCTCCACTAAATACCAAGGTAGATATACCCACTACAAGGAATTTTGAAAACCATCAGAGGTTCACACAAAGATAAGAGAATCCTAGCTGCAACCTCATCTAGTGCCCAAGTAACATGTGTCCTTTGTAAATCCAATCTAACATGAGCATGAGAAAGTATTCCTTGACCAATTCCATTGAATGATCACCATGGTTGAGTGCAAAGAAACATAATAAATCACCCAAAAATTAAGCTAAAATGATGTTTTGGAGGTGGGGCATGACAAAAAAGGTCTCTATAAATAATTAATAAGATATGGGTTCTACACATCTTCAATGAATTCTTTCCAACTAGCATTGAAATATTCCATAAGGTAGCATGGATTGGATCAAATAATCATAATAGTGTTTGTTTAGTATTAATGGTGGTAGCTAGGAGTTATTCCTTCCATTTTTACCTATTACAAAAAAATTACCCTCAAATGGATGTGAAACCAACCTATCATGAAACATATATCACATCATCTTCTAGAAAAAAAAATGACATAAAATGTTTCAATGAAAATTCAAGTCCCAAGTGGACATATCTATGTGCCATCATAATCGTTAGAGGGTCTTGATGACCTCTAGATGTTAAAATAATGAAGAAATTCGTCATTAATGATTTTTCATTGATGTCAAAATTGTATGATGGATGTCAACATTGCTTTGGTGATGAAGAATGTGATTGTTGTGGAGATGAACTTGATGCAAATCATTGTGGTGATTCATGAAATGCTTAAGGATGATTACCAAAGAGACATTTGCAAGAGGGTTTGATCCACACATAGAAATAGTTAAGTATTTTTGCTAAGTGTCTAACTGATAGATTTTCAATGCATAAAGCCCTCTAATAATTTGGTTTATATTCGTTTGCCCTTAGATATTTACTTCTATAGTTATAATATGTTGTTTATGGTTGTCAGTAGTATCTTCATTCAAAATTTCACTTGGTTTGGATAAGTGGTTTGTAAGTTACAAGTAACAAAAGATTGACATATAAGGTTTAGATGGTTTTCTATGTAATGGATAAGACTTATCTAATCCACACTCCTTTGTGGATTTGGGTTAGACCTTGTGGTTTTGGGAAAATGTTAACAGGTGTCAGCATTTTGGTTTCTAGATGGCATGACATTTTGAGGTCCACGTGTCCTATTATGATGAACAGTTGCAATATTTTATGTTTTAAGTCCTATGCCTAGCAAACCTAATGTATGTAAAGGGTTGTGGAGATTAAATATGTACTATGGATGTAAAAGGGAGCTATTATAAGTCCATTCCAACCTATATTAGGTGTGAAGGTATTTTGATTTGAATTAGGTGCTGACAAGGCATGTTTTGTATGTTTTAGGGCTACATCTAGTTAGGATAACCTAATTGATGTTTACAAATGATTTTGAATATATATAAGGATTTTTTGAGATTGTAGGTATTGATATTTGAATATGTACATGATTTGAATACAAGAAATAATTTGAAAATATGCAGAGTTGAGCAAATAAGTTGTGAAAGTTGAGAAGAGTTGTGTGAATGTAAAGCAAAGCAAAGATTTGTAATCTGAGTTAGATGAAGTGTATTAAGTTAGTGTTTTGAGCTTCAAAGGAACTGAATCTTGCATATGGTAGATGCATTTTGTATCAATTCAAATCTTGGTTCACTTGGACAGTGAGTCCACCTACAAGGAGCACTTTTGTAAATATGTTATGACTGGTTATAATATATTGTGAGCTAATCCTCACCATGGTTTTTCCCATTTTGGGTTTTCCACATAAAAATCTAGTGTTCATGTGTTATGTGATGTTTTTACTTACTTCTGTATTTTCCTTTACTATTACATGATAAATGAGTTGGATGATTGAATGTTTAATTGGTTTAAAAAATACTAATTCACCCCATCTCAGTATTCCAAGTGTTCAACATTAGATACCTATAGAAACCATTTGCAAAAAAATAGATTATATTAGGCTTTTGTGGGAACTTAAGTATAATTACATCTACACCTTTTGAGACATACATTTGATTCATATGGAATGTCATGCAAGTGATGTTAGCAAGGATGATGTCAACATGAGGTCAACAAAAAGTGGAAATAAATTTGGATAGGGAATTTTGGAAATATTAATAACATGTCACGATGACATAAGCAAGGTGAGATGATGTCAACATGATGCCATCTAAGTACGGATGTAGGAAAATGAATTGGATCAAGTTTGTAGTAGAAATCATCTAAATTGGATGAAGAAACTTGCTAAGGTGAAGTTCAAATGAAAAGGAAAATCTCGTAAAAGGAAAGAAAATGAAGTGAACTGAACAATTTCTCATGAAAAAAGTTCACATGAGAGGTTCCATGAAACATTTACTTAGAGGGTTTGGGAATGTGCTTGTGAGATAATTTCAAGCAAGTGAAAAATGTGGAAAATCCATTGGGATGTAGAACGTGATGGTTCATATAGAAATACTATTAAATTTCTGCTTGGGTAAGATTTTCCCACAAAGGGGAAGATTCTAAGTGAAACAGATGGAAACAACTGAAAGGTGAAGTTCAGATGGAAGAAGGATTCCCACAAATTCAACACTTAAATCATTTTTTTGTATTCTTTACCTTTGCAGGAAACCAAGTGGAACTACACCTTGCTAATATTTCTCACAAAGTGGGAAAAACTAAGTAAACTGGATGAAAGCAGAATAATGGAGGTTCACTTGAGCACATAAATCTTGCAAGACCTCTACTTAGCAATTTTTTCATCATTTGAAATGTATTGTGGATATTTCCAATCTAATAGGACATTTGTGGGAGAAATGAACTCAACTACACCTTGTAGGAAAATGGCTAGATCTAGATGGAAAGGGAAAACCCGCAAGACAATAAATTTTGCCACTTAACATATTTTTGATAAATTTAAAAAACAACTATACTTGATTTTTCATGGTCTATCCATTAGTGCTAATGAATTTTGACATAAAATGGTTCATGATTAATATCTCAAATCGGTATAATTTTGGGATGAATATGATAAAGGCACAAAAATGACACCATATTTTCAAAGTGCCAACATAAAGTATTACATCAACTATCAAATATAATGCTCAAATGATGAGAATTCCTACTAAAGAAAGCATTAATCATATCCACCTTAAAAGGTATTACATCAAGTATCAAACATAATGCTCAAATAATGAGATTACCTACTAAAGAAGACATTAATCTTATCCATCTTAAGAGATATTAAATCAAGTATCAAACATAATATTCAATTGATGAGATTATTTTCTAAAGAGGAATTAACCTTATCTATCTTAAAAAGTATTACATCAAATACCAAACACAATGTTCAAATGATGAGATTACCCACTCAAAATTGGGAATAGGATGCCATTTAATTGCAATCCTAAACATATTCCATGTATCTCCTAAGTCCTTGGAAAGTGTTCCTCAACACTAGGAATACAAAGAGATTAAATTCAAATAAAATGAACATGTAAATTGACATTTGTAATTAATTCTAAATGATGGGAACATGTGGGGATGCCCAAGAAGAGCTCCTACAAAATCGGAGCACATGGGGCACCCACATGGAAGGTGGAACCCACCTTGAGTTTAGTTAACTATTTGGAGGAAAGATAACACTTCAATAATGCATATAAATATCCTAGAAGTTAGGAACTAATATTTACACGAGTTCAATTTAGTTCAGTTCAGTTCAGTTCAGTTATGGTTCAGTTATCTTTAGTTGCATGTAGTTAGTTTTAGTTGAATTCTAGTTGACTTTAGTTGACTTGGAATGCATGACAAATAACAGGTGATACATTCAGTTAAGTGGGGATGATCAATCATGCATCATGTTTGCATGAATTGATGGAGAGATATTTTTTAGTTAACATAGATTGACTTGGACCCACCTTGGGCGCCCAAGTTGGCATCTTGTAGTTAACACCTTTGCATGAGTAGATATTTACAAGGCTTAGTTAAGTGGGGTCCATTCTTGGGTGCCAACTTTGAGGAGAAGCTTACAAGATATCTTTGAAACTAACAATCAATTAAGACTTCAGTTTGGAATGTCCAAATTGATGAAGGACTTGGTTTGACATTGTTTTTAATGGAAGAACTCTACTTGCACAAGAATGGTGTAGATATTTGTGAGGAGCTTTATCCTCTTGTAATTTCTAACTCTTTGGAGTTTACAATGTTCACAATTGTCTATTTATTGCAGCAAGTTGAAGAGAGTTCTAAGAGAGTACTTTTGTGAAGCATGGCGCAGGATGTGTGGATTCATGCTTGGACACCTGAGAGTTTATTGTAGGTTGTGAAGAAGAATTGTTGAAGGAAAAAGAAGCATCTCAAACAAGGATTGATAAAGAATTATTGTAATATTGTTCTAAGGTTAAATAATACAAGCACTATTGATTCTAGTGGTGGAGTTTTTTCTCAAAAGGGTTTCTCCACGATATATGTTGTGTTACGTCTATCTTCGAGTCTTATTCCTCTACAATCTTTTGTCTACTTCTACAATTGGTAATAATGAATCTAAACAAATAATCATATACAAAGAAATTGTAACAGAGAATACTTAATTAGATCTACAGTCTCATAGTTTTGCAAAGTATTAAGCTACATAATTACCTCCATTTTCAACATTTGGTATCAAATCTAACGGTTGGATAGAGTTTGGGACACCTTTCTCTTAAGAGTTTGAAGGTTTTTTGGCTATAGTGGGAGCTTTTACTATTGTGTTATTGCAGATTCGTAAAAGAAGTATGTTACAATGTATTTGGACTAATGGCTGTAAGACCTGGTATGGCTTGCTCAATCCCTGAAAGGAAAGGCCTGGTAAGTGAGGAGTTCTCCTAGGTGGTAAGGGGAGGGTACTTGGGTTAAACTAGTTCTTGGGTTAGAGTTAGTGGATTAACCTTTAGTGGTATTTAACACATGGTTTTGTGCCAGTTGAATTGGTCTATGGTTTTGGAGCTCATGGTTTTGAGCCCATGGTTTTGCATGTATGGATGATCTTCATTCAAGAGATGGTTATCATGATTTCATGGATAGCTTGGTTACATGTTTCAGTGGGAGCTTTTGACAGTGATGGTTTGATGTTTATGTTGTTGCCATGTATAGCTCGGTATCACAGTTCAGTGGGAGCTTTGGTAGGATATGGTTATATTCATGTGATTTGAAGAGGTTTTAACATCTTGCTTCATGGAGGACCCTTAGAGTCTTTGGTAAAGGTGCTATTGTTCTTCCTTTGGAGAGGATGCAATTCTCTTTGGTTTTGAGTTTTAATCATTTTCTTGGAGCTTCATGATTATGCATGTTGCATTTGAAGTTTGAATGGATTGATTGGTGGGTGCTCATGTGGACACTAGAGAGACTTGGGTTAGGCCGAATATTTCTTATGTTAAGAGATATATGTTGGAATGATTACTTGTAAGAAAAGCTTGTTCAACAATAAAGAATGAGAAGCCTACACTTGGAAATGGATATGAGTCCATAATAGACCTAATTAGAAGGTTGTCTATTGTATGCACAAGACAATCTTGTATCCCACTCTTGGTCTACTTGGTAGGTAAAATGATCTAAGAGGTGTTGCCCACCTAATTATTAGATGCATTATTAAGATGTATCTTGACTTCTCTTATGCATTGTTGAGATGTAGATGCATGATTTTATGTATTTCCATTATTCTCCTTGCAATATTGAACTTGAGTTAGTTTTGAGGATTTGGGTAGGAGAGGTACATGAGATAGTTAGTGGCTTTGGGCATATTCCCTTATGTTTGTGGGAATGTTTGGCTAAGTTTGATTTTCTTTCTATGAGAGGTTTAAATCTAAGTTCTGCCATGTTTCATTATAAGTTGAATGGTTAGATGTTGATATCTTTTCAATTTGGGAGTGTTGAAGGAGATCTTACTTTACACATTTTGACACTATGATAGAGGAGTTAGCCACATCATCTATGTGAAGTGCTATAGGAGGACTTGTTAATGTTGTGATTTTTTTTTTCAAATTTGACATTACCTGTGCAGTGGGAGTTCCAAAAGGTATATATGTGTTATGTATGAGAGGGGGACCTCTCTTGGACTGGTTACACTTTACTACAGTGAGTTACTTCATAGGTTTTTTTTATCGCGTCTATGTGTGTTGTTACCTCAAAGTCTTATTTTGTAGGATGGTGGATATACAAGGACTTGTTTGCAGATTGGTATCACAATGTCACAGAGAGCTTGGATAAACAGGGGTAAACCCACAAAAGTGGTTTACAATTCAAGTGAGGAAGGATAAGTTGCAAAAGATGACCCCATGCAAAAAAAATTGGTTTTTGGGGTTCGAATGAACCATTTGGTTCAAGCAAAGGGTATCAGTACAAAGCTGCATCACAGTTTTAGCCAACTTATCAACACAAGTGAATTTTAGTATTTTTAACTAAAAATTAATTTTGGTCAAACATATGATCTTGTAAGATTCATTTTAGCTAAGTTATATAGTCCACAATTTTTCCAACTAAAATTGTTGGCTAAATTCATATTTAGTACCACTTTGAGTCCAACTTATCATTTTTTTTTTGAAAAACTTGATGTTTTGACAACTTCTACTTGTGTAAAAAATATATTTTTTTAAATATAAAAAATACCCTTTTGTAGATCCATAAGTTTAGTTTTCAAAAATGTATATTTTTTAATAGTTTAATTATTATTTATATTTTCCTTTTTATTTTTACTAAATGTAGGTTATCAGCAAAAAACATTAGGTTGATTACAATGTCAAGGAAAAATAGTAAAAATTATTAAAAAAATTGAAATAAATATGATGCCCTAGACACAAGAATCTATATCAAGATGGTATAATTTTTTTTCTATTTTAGATAAATAATTAATATGAAAGTTGACGTCGACTAGAAACAACTATGTTTTAATACATGCACATTTTAATATTTATTTATAAATATATACTTATCAAAATTGGAAAAAAAATATATCTATGCCCTAAAGTTTCAAGTTATAAATACATACAAAAAAATTGAAGGAAAAAAAAAATTACTAGATAAAGATTGGCGTCTCATGTAACTTCATTTTTCAACATTTTATCAACAACTAAATTATAACATTAATTTGTAAAAACCTATATTCAAATAATTTTTTTATTTTTTCAAAAAAATACAAACATAAAATATACTAAAAAATAAATATTTCATTATTTTACGTCATTTCAAAGTTCAAAACATATATATCAATTTTTAGTGATTCAAATTTAAAAAATGGATCAGTGTTGGCCATTTCCTTTATAAAAGTGTGACCCAACTTTGTACTTTTACCCCAAACCAAAAAAGGGTTCGAACGAATCCTAGTTTGAGCGAACCAATTAAATGCTAGGTCCCACCATTCACACTAAAAAACACAAAGAAAACAATTTTTGAAAGGGGGTTCAAATGAACCCTGGTTCAAGTGAACCCTTGGGGGTTCACTTGAACACCCCTTGGTTCGCCCAAACCCCCCTTTTCCCATCTTCCCACCCTTTGGCACCAAAAAAGTCTAGAATTTTGCGCTTCAAAGTTCAAGTTGAGGATGAAAATGGAGGAGACTTCACAGACCCAACTGGATGACGGTAGTCATCGAAACAAGCTATCCAATGCATATAATTTTAATATGTTTTGATTTTATTATGTATTTTTTTTTTTAGTTTTATTAAACATAGGTTTTTCATCTAAAATCAAGCTCTATGTTCTGCACATGTGGAAAAATGGCAGATTATCAAAAAAAATTGAAAAATATGAGTGCACTAGATATTGAAGTCCTTGATCCAACCAAAAAAATAATTGAATTTCAATACATACAAAAAAAGTTATGCGTTATATGGTCTACCTAAGTCTGAATTGTAATTGGTTTGACTTCAAAACTTGATTAAGGAAAAAATATTTAATAAAATACTATCTAACCAATTGGAAGCAATACAAATCTAAATTTGAAAGAATTAGATTTTTATCCTTCATGGAAAAAAAGTTATGTGAACTATATGGTGAGATTCACTCCTTAAAAAAGTTGTTTACTGAAAAAGATATTAGTTTTTGAAGGAGATGGAAAAAGAAGTGCAATATGATTTCCAAAAAAGTTTGAAAAAAATATATTTAGAATCTACAAAAAAAAATGTGACAAATCACTAACTTGCATCATCTTCAAATTCTTCACAATTTAGCTGCTATAGGTGCTCGAAAGTGAAGATTTAGTTAGAAAAAAATATTTTAGTGTATAGTTTGGCCAAAAATTGTAAACCAGTATTGTGGGATCACCCATAGATTTGGTGTGAGCTTATGATAGTGATGTGGTTTTGGTTGTGTACATCATGATACTATGGGTTACTTAGTATCACAATTCAGTGGGAGCATTTGGCAATGATGTGGATCCATTATTGTTTTTGGATGGTTATCTTATAGATAAGTTCTCTTGGTTTTGAGTATTAATCATTTGCTTGGAGCTTCATGATTATATAGGTTGTATAATTTGAAGTTGACATTGATTGATTAGTTGGTGCAAGAAGGCCATTGGTTTTGAGTCCTATACTTGATTTATAATAATGATTCCTTGTTTAGAATAATTGTAATGTATAATGTCAAGTGGGAGAATGTTGGGAATATGATGCCATTTAATTACAATCCTAAACATATTTCATGTATCTCCTAAGTCCTTGGAAAGTGTTCCCCAACACTAGGATTAGAAAGAGATTAAATTCGAATGAAATGAACATGTAAATTGATAAATTTGTAATTAATTTTAAATGATAGGAACATGTGGGGACACCCAAGAAGAGCTCCTAAAAAATAGGAGCACATGGGGTGCCCACATGGAAGGTGGAACCCACCTTAAGTTCAGTTAACTGTTTGGAGGAAAAATAAGACTTCAGTAATGCATGTAAAGATCCTAGAAGTTAGGAATTGATATTTACATGAGTGAAGTTCAGTTCAGTTCAATATCAGTTTAGTTTAGTTCAATTTAGTTTAATTCAGTTCAGTTTTGTTTAGTTATGGTTCAATTATCTTTAGTTGTATGTAGTTAGTTTCAGTTGAATGCTAGTTGACTTTAGTTGACATGGAATGCATGACTATTGAATTGAGTTGTATGAAAGATAATAGGTGTTACATTCAGTTAAGTGGGGATGATCAATCATGCATCATGTTTGCATGAATTGATGGAGAGATATGTTTTAGTTAACAGAGATTGACTTGGACCCATCTTGGACACTGAAGTTGGCATCTTGGAGTTAACACCTCTACATGAGTAGATATTTAAAGGCTCAGTTAAGTGGGGTCCATTCTTGGGTGCCAACTTTGAGGAGAAGCTTACAAGATATCTTTAAAACCAACAATCAGTTAAGACTTCAGTTTGGAACGTCCAAATTGATGAAGGACTTGGTTTGACATTGCTTTTCATGGAAGAACTCTACTTGCACAAGAATGGTGTAGATATTTGTGAGGAGCTTTATCCTCTTGTAATTTCTAACTCTTTGGAGTTTACAATGTTCACAATTGTCTATTTATTGCAGCAAGTTGAAGAGAGTTCTAAGAGAGTACTTTTGTGAAGCATGGCGCAGGATGTGTGGATTCATGCTTGGACACCTGAGAGTTTATTGTAGGTTGTGAAGAAGAATTGTTGAAGGAAAAAGAAGCATCTCAAACAAGGATTGATAAAGAATTATTGTAATATTGTTCTAAGGTTAAATAATACAAGCACTATTGATTCTAGTGGTGGAGTTTTATTCCAAAAGGGTTTCTCTACGGTATATGTTGTGTCTCTTCTATCTCTTGGTCTTATTCCTCTAGAATCTTTTCTCTACTTCTACAATTGGTAATAATGAATCTAAACAGATAATCATATACAAAGAAATTGTAACAAAGAACACTTAATTAGATCTACAATCTCATAGTTTTACAAAGTATTAAGCTATATAATTAACTCCATTTTCAACACTCAAAAAGACATTAATCTTATCCATCTTAAAAGGTATTATATCAAATATCAAACATAATATTCAAATGGTAAGTTTACGTTCTAAAATAGACATTAATCCTATCCAAATTTGAAAGTATTACATTAAATATCAAACACAATAGTCAAACAATAAGATTACCTAAAAAAAATATTAATCTTATCCATCCTAAAAGATATTATGAACTTCTTCAACACTTCTCTTTAATATTAGCCCAAACTGAATATGCCAAGGACTAAGAACAATTATATTGACAACAATTGCCATAAATCTCCATCAATGACAACCATCAGTGTTGACATCAATGACAAAAACTTCCAACAAACTCTATCCCTTTCCATTTCAACCACGACTGAATCAATGCCTCGTGTGCAGACTTGAAGCTATTTTGATTTGTTGGCCCAATTTTACTCTTGTACTATTTTAATATGTAGTTTCTAGTTGCATTCCTATTTGTATTCTGCATTCATTTAATAATTAAAAAAAATATACTAAATAAAATACTCAAAATATTGCCTAGTGAAAAGGATATTTGATCTTATTCATCTTTAAAAAATATATCAAAATCCAATATTAACAAAGAGAAAAATCATATAAGGTCTTAGATGGTTAGGTTTTGCATCATATATCCATTTCTCTTAGTCATGAGCTGATGTCTGGTACCTAGATCAGCGGAGAAACTTGATATCCCTCATTTGTGGGCAGAAAGAGAAATGAGGCCCACGACCACTTCTTTAACCACATCAAATCAAATGAGTGCCAAGTGGGGCCCTCACTAATAACAATTGCAATTGGAATGGGAAGCCATGTGCAACTGTATCATTCTCACCAACCACGACTTTGATGAGATGACGAAAGCACCGTATGTTTGGTGGAATTCTGTCCTCATGTTTACGTAGATCCCGGGAAGCTTCTCCACCTAACCTTATATGCTCTTTGACTCGTTGGTTTGGGTATTCCTAAGACTACTAGTTATTATTAATATTTTTGGTTGTCTTAAACAATAATAAATGAAAATTATTAGATCTAGAAAGAATTTTATTTTTGAGTAAGGTAGCCACTTTCATAATGAAATATAATGAAATATAATAGAATAGACAATTTTTAATATTTATGGAAAATTAGATCTTGTTATTTTTGTTTTGTCACTATATTATTCAATTTGATAATAAAAAAATTCCTTATTTCAACTATATCCTAATTAAAATGGGTCACCTCTCAAATGACCATAAATCATAAGATTGTTCTATATATATCATATGTATATATATAATATATATATATATAATCAAATAAAAATATTTATTTAATATTTAATATTTTATTGTCATTTAAATTTATTTTTAATTCTTTAATTTAAAAGATAAATAGAACAATCTTATGATATATATATAGAGAGATAATCAAATATATATTTAATTTTTTGTTAATTTATCATAATTTAAAAATATACAAAAAATATTTTAAATGCTTCGTACATATATTTCATTTTAATTATTAGAAAATATTAATAATTTACTTTTGTTTGTTTAAATTTATTCTAAATAATTTCATCTATTTTTTAAATATAATTTTAACACAATACAAAAATATATTAACTTTAATAATTAAAAAAATTATAATTACTTATATTTGTTTATTCATTTTAAGTTGGCTCTATTTTTTTCTTTTATAATAAAATTTAATGTTGTTTCTGTTTTAAAAAATTCAAAATGTTTTAAAAAATTTATAAATTGAAAGATATTTTTAAAATATTTTGAAAACATAAGATGTTTTTAAATTTTTTAAGAATAATTAAGGGAAAAAATTAAAGGGGATGAGGAAATTTGATTTTATTGTTAATTATGTATTGGAAGAAGAGTATCATAATATATTAATATATTTTGAAGAAATAGTGTGGCAATGCATTGTTATTTATGCAAAAATTATTTTGTTCAAATTTAAGAATTCTAATTCAAATGTTTTATTAAGTAAGTTTATTTAACATATGTTTAAGATTCAATAATACATAAAGAATCTTGAGAATGATAAGTCAACATTATCAATATGGACTAGTAGAACCTTGAGATACTAGTCTAAAATGAACACAAATCTCACAAATTCAATTAAATAAACATTACAATACACCAAGGAAATGAGAGATAAAATGATTAAAATGTCAAATTAAAGACTACAAAATTCCATAATGCATCAAATGGGTCATAATTGAATTGTGTGAGTTATTTTTATCAATCTAATCTAGAAGGAGTCATGAGTGATTCAAAAGTGTTAAGTGTTTCAACCAATAGTTTAATTCTCCCTAATATTTAGGAGAAATATAACTTCCATACAAAACATACTTCTACCCATCATACATGTATGTATGTATATGTGTATGTGTGTGTATACATCTATATATATGTGTATCTATAAATATGTATATGATCATATATGTATATTTATATATGTATATAATTTATATATGTATGTATATCAATATATGTATATATGTGAAACATAACAAAAGAAGGTGATGGAAAAATGGGTAAATGGAGAATGCATGAACCCATCTTCCTTATTTCATTAAGAAAAAGAGATCCCCAAAGGTAGGATTGACTTTCAACCGTTAAGTGAGTCAACCCTATTGGAGATCTTGGCTATTTTCCATTTATGACAAGACAAAGTAAATATGTTTGAAATCCACTTTTGGGAGAAAAACTAAAAATGCTTAATGAACTCAATTATGCAATGTGAGACTTGAATCACCAATTTAAAGCATAAAATAATAGAAAACAACAAAAATTCAACAAATATGAGAAGGGTAAGTTGATGTGTACCTGTCACCAAAAGTTGTTGTTGAGTGTCCTCCTAGGACAGATTCACCCTAGGGAAAATGGGTCCTACTATAGGGATCCAAAATTTGATTTCATAGTCCTCTGCTCTTGGATCTACACTCATGATTTCTCTATATCTCACTATTAGAAAGTCAAAAATAAATTCTATAGTGATTTTTTGTGTCTTGACAACTTTGATAACTTTACAAAATTGCACTTTTGATCAATCTTCAATCCTTCTTCACCTGCAAATCTGCATTCACAAAGAGAGGGAAAAATTGTTACTTTTTGGTGAATGGAAGTTTGCTTTAATCAAACCTTGTTTCGGTAATTAAACCTTGAAATGAAATAATAATGAAACGAAGGAATGATGAATGAACACTAGCTTGCTGCAACTCACCAAATCCTTTAATAGCTACCCTTCGAGGATTGAAGTCTAACACATCTCTCCAAGGATTGGATCTTGCAAGAAATGGCTTAATTGTATGCTGATATTGATGTTGGAATCAAACAACACTGAGAGGGGGGGTGAATTAGTGTTGTGCAATTTTTAACTTTATTAATCTGATCCTTAAAGCACTTATAACATTCAACCAAAATAAAGATGCACGCACATAAGAAAAATAACCACAACACCATAACACAAGGATTTTTATGTGGAAACCTTGTTAGGGGAAAAACCACAGTGGAGGTCAATCCACAATATGTTCTAAGTATACTCAAAAGAAAATTTTACAAAATGGGAATGCACTTGCATTTAGGCACACTGCTTAGAGCTCACTGCTCAAAAACTGAAAGGCTCACTACCTTACAAAATTTTTGAAATGCTTCCAAAGATTTGAACTAAGAAAGTAGCATCTACAAATGCCTGATTATAGTTTCGGTTAGGTTCAACGATCAAATTCTGGACCTTCTGACTAATTTTTCTCTTATGCTTTGTTCTGCTTCAACTCGCATCAAATAATCCTTAATGCACAAGTGAAACTGTGCATAATCACTCTACTGACCTTCTAAAATTCGCAACATATAGAAAATCACATCGAACATACATCAAAATGATATAATTGATCACTTATATATATCCGCTACTTAGGATTTAATCGCTTCATGTCGGCTTCAACAAAATAAGAAATATTCACAAATTGTTGGCTCAAATCGTGAATAATATTCAATGTGCATCCAAAAGAGTTGGTCACAACATAGTGAGGACCCAAATCAAGATGCTCAAACATAAAAATACTTAAACAATAACTCCTTAAACATATGCAACACATTGCATTCACCAAGTCGGCCTTCATACACTAATGAAAAAAAATTTAGTCAACCGAACCTTCTAACTTACACCCAAATCGATATGAGGCACCAAGATTTACAAATAACATAGATTATGCATCAAAAAAACTTCCCTAAGATCCACAATATGAAATAATAACATAAAATTTGCTTATGAATCAAAGAACACAAATCTACTGGATGCTATATTCTAGCTTAATAGATAATCACTGATCTTCAATCTTTCTGCCAGTATGAGTAAATGACAATGTGTAGATTGACTTACTAAAAAGGGTTACCATCAATGACAACACTAGAAAACATGTGCAGTGTCTCTTTCCAACAATCTCCCCCTTTGGCATTGATGGCAACACTTAGTGAAAAATGACAATGTCAGATCAGTACCAACATAAATACATTGCCAACCAAGACTTCAAAAAGATTTCCATCCATAGCTCAAAACTACAACTCCCCATTAGATGAATATACATTTTTCAGTGTTCTATTCCCCCACTTTGACATCAATAGAAAAGATGGGGAATCCACGTACAAAACTTCTATAAACAAACAAAAGCTTCAAATTGCATATGTACAAACTTGTTTCACAAACTTACACAAACTTGAAGATATCTACAAAATGTGTCCTTAACAGGTTCAAGCTTGTGTCCCAACCCTTCTTGAGACTCTCCAGAATAGTCATGTGATCACAAAATAAATAAGATTTCATCTCTGTAGATTCAAGGTTCACTAGATCATTGACTTCCATAACATCTTGTGCTTCTTTCAAAGCATTCAACATGGTTTCCATCTTTGGAAAAATTAGGCCTCTGAGTTCACAAAATCTTTCCACAATTCTCTCATTATCATGCTTCAAGCTCTTTATCTTGTCAAGTAGGGATATAACTTGACCTTCTTGCTCTCCAACATAAATAGTTAAAGGATCAAAGGCATCTGAAATAGTAGCTAACTATTTCTCATGATCCTTAACCTTCTTCTCATTGTCCTTAGTAAGCTTTGACAAAGATAAAAATGGCTTATAAATCTTTCCACCTTCAAATAGTGCAGTTTTAATATTCTTCACACATGTAGCTAACAAATATATATCATTAGCTATCATCCCTTTCAATCTAATGAACCTTTTGTCATCAAACTCCTTCTGTACCTTGGCCAAAGTTGACTTCTTAAGTGACTCAAAGTGAGTACTTACCGAATTAATAAGTTTCTTCAACTCATCAGAGGAAGAACTAGATGGATCCTTAACATGATTAGGCATGATCTTATCCAAAATACGAGATGCAAGATTCAATAACTCACTATCCTCAATGTGAGACTTCATAATTTCTTCCCTAGCCTTAGCTTGTGCAAATGATGTGACTTTCATTTTTTGAATTGGGGACAAAGTAGACAAATGAATAGGACCTTCTCCCAACTCAAGATCAAATTCTTCGTTTCGTTCTTCCAAAAACTTCTTCACTACCTCTACAGTGTCTCTTGCTTCCACTAGAACTCCCTTAACTTCAACATTCTTTTCCTCAACCACTGTTTCCTTAGACATAGATTTTTTCTTGTCATTTGGAATTTCAACCTCTTCAACTGATATCTCCTTTTCTTTAACCGAAACAACTTTTGGAGCTTCAGTCTCCTTAGGTACTTCTATATCATGCACATTAGGAGGAACCTAAGTGTCCTCAATTGTAACCTCTTCATTTACTAGACCAGATGAAATATCTTCCACATGCTCTTCTTCATAGACAACATCAATTCTGTTCTTTAATAAAACTTCCTTAAGAATTCTTTTAGTTTCTTTTGCAACCTCTTTACTCCTACCCATCATAATCTTGTTTACTCTGGTTTTGCTCTTGAATTCTCTTTTCGCTTCTTTTAGGATTATCTTCATTTCCTCAATAGATATTACCGGAATTAGATTTTCAAGAATCCGTTCTCTCAGCTACTCTTCTTTAGTTCTAGCATTAACTCTCCTCATCTCCAAAATTTCATACAATTCCTTAGGAAACTATATCATTATCTCAACAAGAGTCATATTGAAATTGTTCAAATATTTTATTGTATCCTCCTCAAGAACTCTTTGACCAACAATATCAAAGGTACCATACACTTCACATAGGGGATTAAGATTAAACCATCCTTGATTATACCTTATCTTTCAACTTATTTCAGAGACATACCTAGTTTTTCTGGCTTCATCTTCTTCTTTGCTTTCTCGTCTTCACTAGAGGACTTTTCCTTAGTGACTTATGTTGCTACTTGGGTGCCCATATGCTTTATTTATCTAACTTCTTCATCAAATTTTATCCCATCTTCTGAAATAGTTGTATACACTCTTGTGCTCTTATCCTTCTTCCTCTTACCAAATGTCTTAACTTGAGCTTTTACAAGGGCTGACTTCTTTGCATGACTGGATAGGGGTGCAAAGATCCTTGTTGATCTAGTTCAGACAGAGGATGCTACCGGACTAGTAGATTTAGTTTTAGCAGGATCTTTTTCTTTTTCAGCTTCAACTTGTTCTCTCTTCCTTCTGGCTTCTCTTATAGTTTTTGCAGATATACCCATGCTCTTTGCAAAGACTTCCACTTCTTTCCTTACTCTCCAAACTATCATTGGTTTCTTCAACTACTCATGGACTTGCATATCCTTCTCTACATATGTTCCAAACCTCTCTTCAGATGGATCCAAAGGCTTACTCAACAAATGTTGTGCGTATAGCTCCAAGATTCTCTCCTCAACTTCATAACCCATTGGCATAATCCAAATGGTTCTAGGTTTTGCAACTTCCATCAAGCACTGATCAATGTCCACCATAAAAAAAATTGTATCCTTATACTTCTCCACAATAGAAGTAGGGATTCTTTCCCTTGCTTGCATTACATTCTGAAAGTTCTTGAAATATCCCCAGATAATAGTTTTCCTGGCTTGCATATCACCAATTCCATACAAGATATCTCTAATTTGAACAACAACAAGCTTATCGCTTTTCCAATGCACTTTTCCAACTCCCAGAACTTCATTCATGAAATAAAATAACAAAAACAACAATAGATTACCGTATTTAAAGTAATTCTTCTTGTCTTTCTTTATCTTACCAAGATTCTCGATAAGCTAATTTTGAAGCAACTCACATAGGTCATACTCTACATTCTCCTTTACCATCTAATATGTTGCATATATGGTTGTACCAAATACAAAAAAATTTCAACTGGAGTGATATATCTTGTAACCAATGACCATCAAGGAAAATTTCACACCCTCATCAGTAATGTTATCAATTGTCATCACTCTTCTATCAAATACTAAACCAGTTGCATCAATGACTGTTTGATTCTTCACAGACTTCAAAATCGGCAATCCATTGGAGGAATTTAAGCCTGCAACAATGCTTATGGATTCTTTTGTAATCTTGAAAGGTTGATTCAGTCATATAAATTCAACATGAACTCGACTCAAGATATACTAGACCCATTCACTTTCATCAAACATGGGGAATTTCACAATCTGTGTGAATTTCTTTTCCTCTAGGGTTTTGAATTCAAGCCTAACACAAAAATCTTCTACAACAATGTGATTGGAAAATAAATTCAGCAACTCCGAGCTCCCTAACTCCTATATTAGCATGAATGTATGCCATAATATCTTCAATATGTATGTCATAATATCTTCAACAACATTTGTAGATCATCAATGCAATCACTGCACTCATCCAAATTTTGGTGTCAATTACCGACAGGGGGTTTGAAGGGTTTTCTTGACAACTCCCCCTAGGCCAAAGGCCTTAATCTAATTCTCGGAGGAATTACCAGAAGTTGATTATGGTACTGACTCATTTCCTACAATAGAGGGACTCTTCTTCACCCATGTCTTCTTCATCTGCTTCCTAATTTGATTTGTACTGATTTTTCCTTTTACTTTCTCATCCTTCTAAATGTTTCTTCTTTGATTTACCAGACCTTTTCTATAAAATCTAGCAATATGACTAATTTTGTTGCAACTGTCGCACACCACATTTCTTTGTCTAGACCAGTTGTTCCATTGATTTTATCTTGATCTACACTAGTTAGCAATATGGCCAAATATTTTGCATGTATAACATCTAACATCTCTATAAATGTTCATCACACTTCTGCATTCATTTGACTTATGACCATACTTGTTACAATTAAAGAACTGACCAGAGAATGATGGACCACTTGAATTCATTCTACTTCTACATTGAGCTGCCACATGACCAAATTTATTGTAAGCATAACAGTTACCATTAAATATTTAAGAATTAGGTTGTTTTACCAGATACCTTACAGTGTTGTTCATCTAATTTCCTTTTCTAAATCTCCTTTGTCTAGATCCAGAACTTTCATATTTTTCATATCCAAGACCTTGCTTGTCACCATCAGTCCTCTAACTTTTAATCAGTTCATCAAGCTTGGCTGAGCTAATCTTGAACTTCTCCTTGAATTCATTTGTAGTAGCAAGTTCATCTCTGAGATCAACAATGTGCTTTTCAAGTTCTTCCTCATTGTGTTTGGATTGTGTAGCTCAGAGAGAAAAACATGAGAGAGTTAAGCAATTCAAATCTAATCTATTCAAACTATACTAACGAATCCTCAAATCTTAGATAATCCAGCACAAAAGAAAGCTAAGAACAACATGCATAAAATAAAATATTTTACCAAACATGCAATCAATTCCATTGAATAACCTCCATTACTCTTCTCCATTTCGTTCGTGTAGTTTACTTTCCCTTAGATCTTCAATGTTTGTGCAAGCATGGCCTAAGTGTTGTGATTAAGACAAAACATCAAAGATTCAAGATAATTTCTCTAAAAGTCATACGATTTCGAGAGAGATTGGAATGATGAATGATAGATCAATTTATAGAAAATTGATCATTCGAATGACATGTCAAGATCAAAAGATCAACGAACGGTTAAGATCGAAAGATTAGACATGCATTCTAATAATTGTTAGTAGCGACATGAGTGATACAAACTAGAAATAGAAATAAAGATTACATAAATGATTTAATCTTCGAGTTTGGTATTTAAAAACAAAAGAATAGTCTTTGCATGACAAAGATAAAGATGGATTAAAGCAACTCTCTATTCGAATGCACGCACAAGATTTAATTAATTAAATAAGAATATTTAATTAATATGCATGTACACGCAATTGAATTAGAACTAGATGATTGAATGATATGAAGAAGAAATTACTCAAGAAAGCCACTCAGACATTAAATCCTAAGTTAACTGAGCGATTTAAATAGATGTCGAGTCGAGTCAAAGTGAATACTTAGATAACTCACACAATTATCCAAATATAGAGGAATGTGTTAAAATAGAATTGATGAATTAAATAATTCATTTAATTCAAGATTTGATATTTGAAAAATAATTAAATAAATAAGATTTATTTAATTAAGTGATGAAGGTATTTAAATGAATAATTAAATAAATACAAGAATTTATTTAATTATAGTTGAAATATGATCGAGGTAAATTAAATAAGAATTTATTTAATTTGACAAGAAGGATAAGGTTAATTAGTAACATAATTAAATAAAAAGTGTTTATTTAATTAATCAGATAGAAAAAAGAAAAGTGTGAATTAATTAAATAATTAAGATTATTTAATTAATAGAAGAAATGAAGACTTTAGAAAATAATTAAATAATTGACATTATTTAATCATGACCATGAAGAATACGAATTATGAAGAATATTGAAGTCGTAGGCTTAAACCAGATTTTGGTGTCTACATTTGCCCCTCTTTGATACAATGTCATTTTGGCATTGTGTCAAAGAAAATCGAAAAAAATATGCCCCAGTAATGCCCCAATGTAAAACAAATAAAGGTATGCCCCCTTGGGAAAATTGACAAATTTTCAAAAAAAATCAAAAAAATTTGGAAATAATCCTGATTAGTCCATTGGATAGCCAAAAATGCAGTGGAGTTAACGAAATTGAAGTTGGAAGTGTTAAGGACGAGTATGGGTTGATTGAAATTGGAAGTTGACGTGGCCAATAGAAAGGAATGCCACCAGAAACCCTAGGTATAAATAAAAATGGGGTAAAAACCCATTCATTTGCACCCACATAGCTTTGAGATTTGAGATTTTTCCTCTGCACCCTCAGCAAAGATGTCTCTTGTTCCACACACCCGCCATCGAGCATACAGGATCTGGACCTTCAGGCGACCAGTCGATGTGGACCCCCCGGTATGTACCTAAATCTTGACTTTTGAATTTTCAATTTTCACGTTGTTTTGTGCATTTAATTTCAATTTGAATGATGCATCATTTTGTTGAAAAGATGCATATGAATGCGTAAAAAACACATTTGTATGCGGTTCAACACATTTGCAAATTCACATTAGATGGTTAGCATAGGTTTTAATATTTCGATGCATTTGGTTTTTGTTATGATGCATATGAGAAATAATGACGTATTTGCATCTAGTATAAACGCATTTGCATTTAGTATAAACGCATTTGCATTTAGTATAAACGCATTTGCATTTAGTATAAATGCATTTGCATTTAGTATAAACACATTTGCATTTAGTATAAACACATTTGCATTTTGTTTCACGCATTTGAAATTATTGCATCACATTTGCATTCACTATAATGGTCATTTGCATGGTTCTAATAAGTCGCATTTGATATTGTGATGCATGAGATTTTTCATACGCAATTGTGATTTAGAATGATGCATTTGATTTCCTGTGACGTAATTGCAAAAGAATGACGCATTTGCAAACTAATGATGCATTTGAATAGCATTTGATTTTGTCACTTTGCATTTGGATAGGTGTTTGATTCCGACATGAGGCATGTATAATTCCATTGTAGGTTGTTTTGGACTCTATGTATACACGAGAGTCGAGACCATTGACTTTTCACTTCTGAGATAGTTTGCGGAGTGCAGAGAAACGATTCTTATGGCATTTGGGTCTTCTCCATGTGACAGACATGCCCACCATTTGGGCAAACTAGGGTCTAGTGACAGTGTTATGCGAGCGGTGGCACTCAAACTTCCTCATTTCACCTGCCTACTAGAGAGGAGACAGTTACATTGGAGGATGCCTACAGGATTCTGAGACTTCCTATTAGAGGCACTAGGGTTATATATGATACCCAGAGGGGTTTCATTGAGATGTGTAGATACTACCCTCACGTCGATATTAGATAGTTAGGCTTTGACCACTATGAGATTAGGTGGTGTGTACTAGCTCAGAGATATAGACAACTAGACTGTGTATTGTGTACACTGATAGGTGGTATAGTCCTTCCTAACCGTTAAGGTCATGGTTTTCTTGTGGGATGGGGAGAGATGCTAGTGGGTATGTTAGAGCGATGAGAGGTATATGCTTGGGGTCCTTGTCTTCTTAGCATGTTATACTTTCATTTTCATGATATAGCTTATCGAGAGGCTCAGTCTATGAGTTTTGGTACCACACTCTTGATGGTATGGGCATGGGAACACATTGCCATTTTTCATCCACCAGTTACAGTTGATGTGCAGCATGAAGCCCCCTATGCCTTCCGTTATGCGGGGGCTAATACTCAGCACCATATGGGAGATACCAGATACTTCAGACATGCCATTAACACCATGGTACAGTTCACATGGAGACCATACTTGGGTTGTCCAGAGTGGTTAGATGAGGATGATCATTTCCCTTATTGTCGCCAGATACAGTACCTGATTGGGTAGACTATTTCACATGTGCATATTATAGAGCGACATTTTCCAGATCATGTATTGCGATAGTTCGGAGAGGTACATGATGTGCCTAGAGGACGAGAAGAGTTTGAGAGGTCCTTGCGAGAGATCCCCCTATGGGGTCCAAAGATTCGAGTGGCCACTACCGAGGTAGATATTGATGCATTGCAGATAGTTCAGTGGGGATGGAGAGATGGTGTGGCCGATCTAGGTACCACAGAGACTTATGATTAGTGGTGGGCCATTCACAAGCTGATACCCCTTATAGGCCTAGATCAGGTTGTACCGATAGAGCAGTGAGGGACAGGACCACACGGCAGGTGTGGCAGAGGAAAAGGTCAGAGAGGTGGAGGTGGTCGTGGTGATGATGGAGATGGTGGTGGAGGTGGTCAGCAAGGTGGTGGGAGCGGGAGGCATGGATGGAGGGGACGAAGGCCACCATTATCACCCATTTGTGAGGAGGGATGGGAGGAGGAGGATGTGCACATGCCAGATATTGGCAGAGGTGGGGAGGAGGTGCATGTTGAGATTGGCAGAGAGGAGCATCCCGTAGAGGAGGCCATTCCAGAGGTTCATGCAGAGGAGGAGGCAGGAAAAGAGGAGGTGAAGATTGATGTCCTTGTCTTACTTGGTGCCTATTAGGATGATGATGATGAGCAGGAGATTTGAGATAGGATTTTGGAGGAGTTAGAGGATGAGGATGATGGTGTGGAGAGGGTGAGACAGGTTGACACAGGGGTAGTTGATCCCGACACTGCCACACTTTGTGCCTAGATTGCATCTTTGGAGGAGCAGATGAGGGTCATGATGTCTGAGTGAGATGTGTTATAGATGGAGAGGGACAAAGCCTTCATGGACAAAAATCAGGCCATAGCTCGAAGGCAGGGGACCGAACAAAGATTTACAGAGATTAGAGCTCTATGTACTATGTCGATAGCTACATTTGCTAGAGAGTTAGTCAAAGCCGGGGAGAGGGACACTTATTACTGAGATTTATATGAGGCAGCAGTTCCTCTAGAGAGACATGCCCCAAGCTTTTCAGAGGCACGTAGTGAGAGGTCCCAAACTAGGACCCACTCCAGGATAGTAGCACAAAGGGTGTTGAGCAGCCACGTAGAGCTAGTCCATACGACATGCCACATTCAGGTCACAGGTCATCAGGCTCTCGGCGTCATTCCTCCACACACTCCATTCATGACAGCAGTGGTAGTTCAGGATAGGGACATTTCTTGATATGTACTGAGACATTGTATTATGATCATATAGCATGCGGGCTTCCATATTTATGATACATTATGACATTGTGATGTGACACTTTTGAGGGATATATATATATATATATATGATTTTGGCAGAGATTCTCATGATATGCAGTTCTATTTATTGATAATGCAGTTGTTTATTTATATATGTTATGTTTATATGAGTTTCCTATGTGATGCATGATCATATCTACTTTATGATGGGTTTATGCAGCCTATGATGTGATGTTGATTCTATACCGATTCTATGTGATGTATGCATTTTATAGTTATGAGATGCAATATGATGTTATATGTACAATTCTTTCTACATGTGGTGCTATACAGATATAATGTGGTGCATGTATTTATATTTTTTATATACATGGAATGCTTATGATATGTAATCTATGATGAGAAATTTCTATTATTCCATGATGTCCTAGATATGATAAATGCCTAGATGTTTGTATATTTCAAATGCAAGATGTATGTATGATTGATGATGTATGATTTGGAAATGATATTTTCTAACATGAATGTGTATGCAGGATGATTTATTTTTGTGTGTCACAGGACTCCGTCATAATGCAAGAAAGAAGAACTGCTAGTGTAGAAAGAAAGATTGAGAAATAATAAAAGAAATGAGATGGATGTTAGTATTAGCAATTTTCGATGTTTCATTGTATCACAAAAGGTGTTGCACTTTATCATCATTGGGCAGGACTAATACAAATGGAGAAAAGCACCATGATATGACATAGATCAAGGTGTGCAAGGTCATCCACTTGCTAACAATAGACAGTCGCATACAAGGATTTTCTTTAACTCATACTAAGGACACAAGTTGCCCCAGTATTTTTGTCAAGACAAACCACAGACAAAAAATAAAATAAAAGACGGGTCATGAGACATCATTGCTCTTCTAAATCCTTCATGGGACATCCTTGAGGAAACTAGTAACATGACTCAAAAATCAAATTTAAAAGATAGTTGACAGACAACAGTCAAAGAAAATAGAATTATGATACACCATTGCTTCTCTAAATCCTTCATGGGACATCCTTGAGAAAGCTAGTAACATAATTCCCTTCATAAAGTCAAATGAAATGATAAGCTAAACAAGCCATATAGCCAAAGCCAGTAAAATATTTTCCAAAACTTGATCGGTTTGTTTGATTTGTTTTGATTGATAAAAGGATTGATTGATAAAGTCCAATTTCAGGAGATACACGTACCGGATAATACTTTGAGTCTTGTTTTGATGTTATGACCATCTGTATAAGGCATGACAAAGCTTGGTTTCAAAAATACATGTATCGTATAAGATGTTGAGATGTCGTTGATATGATAACATGTGTAAGGCTATGTTTGATTGTTTGACAATGTCGATATGTAGGAAGGACTCGTCTTGTATAAGATAGATTGTTTTGTTGATATCAATATTTAGGAAGGACTCATCTTGAATAAGACAGAGATTGATTTTTTTGATGATGTCTGTCTCCAGGAAGGACACATCCTGTAGAAGACATTAGTTGATTTGTTATGATTTTTTTCTTTTGGAAATTTGTTTGATTTGACTTAGAGAAATTGCTGACTTGTTCACCAAATTGATGCATGACATGATACAATGTGTGGACAATTGATTGTGTGCAACGACAAACCCTAAAGGAATGACCTAGTGTGGCCTTGGTGGCTCATCAATTGATGGCCTTGCCTACATTAGACATGTATAGACCTCGTAGTTCGACTTGAATTTGACTAAAAAGAATGACTACAAATAGAAGACATGTGTGATAGTGAATGTGATGAACCCTAATGAACTAATCTAGTGCGGCCTCGGGGGCTCATCGATTGATGGCCTTGCCTACGTTATACACGCAGAGACCTCGTAGTTCGACATGACCAATGACCCTATCATATAGACATATGGATTGCATCATGATTTTATACAACAAACCTAAACAAATTGACCTAATGCCTCAAGGGCACATTGGTAGATGGCCTTGCCTATGTCCAGTCACAAAGGCAATGTAGTTCAAAAAATGACAAAGACTGACAAATGCGACTAACTTTGACTCTGTTTTTGGGTTTTCAACATGTTTTAATTTTTTTGTCTTTTTGAAGTTTTCTAATGTTTTTGTGTTTTCTCAGGTCATTTTGTGATTTTTTTGGATTTTTCTATGGTTTTACATCTTCAACACAATCAATATAAGAACCAATATGACACATGTCAAGTGTTTTCCCCCAGTTGAGTATAAGAATAATTGATTATGAATAGGGTAAAATGGGGGATATGAAATGCACTCAATGTCAATCGTTCGAGGTTATGGGAAAGACTACCACTTATTACGAATGGTATGTACAAGCGATGGATAGGAAAGATAAGTGATATGTACAAGGATATGTAGTATGTACAGGGTAGCTAGATTAAAATGATAGTAGACAAAGGAGCAGAGTCAACTACACATGGCGCCTATTTGCTAGGTTTTCACCATGGTACTTAGCCAAAGTGCCACCGAAGTAGTTTTCACTATTGGATGAATTATTTATCTTTACTATTTTCTATATTTTCTAATTTTTTTGATGTTACCAAGATGCCTATTTGCCAAGTTTTCACCTGGGTAATGATTTTTTTGATTTTTTTGTATTTTTTCTAATTAAGACAAGGCCCTCAAAAGATATGCGTAGAAATTATTCATATGAAGACTATTGATTGGTGAGAACAATGGTTCCCCTTCAGGAGTAGAGAGTTGATATGCTCCTAATCCAAAGGCTTATGTAACAATATATGGTCTTAACCAGTTAGGTTCAAACTTTCCTAGTTTCTCTCTATCTACTTGATTCTTTGGGTTCTCCATTAAGACCAGGTCACCAATGTCAAAGTTTTTGTTCAAGACCTTCTTGTTATAGCTACAATGAAGGTGATTCTAATATGCTCGGAGATGGTCTAGTGTATTCTATCTTCGGTCATCTAGGAATTCTAGCTCACGGAGTCTCGATACTCGGTACTCTTCATCATCAATGTACCCTTTCAAGGATACCCGAGGGAAGGAATCTTGACCTCAATAGAAAGAATGGATTCAGAACCAAATACTAGTGAATAGGGAGTGGCGCCAGTGGGAGTACGAATATTTGTGCGATAAGCCCATAAGGCAGGATTAAGCTATAAATGCCAATCATGACCAACATCATTGATAGTCTTCTTGAGGATTCTAATGATAGTTTTTTTAGATGCCTCTGCTTGGCCATTACCTTGTGGGTAGTATGGAGTAGAAAAGTGATGTTGAATATGAAATTCATCACAAAGATGGTAGAATTTTTTATTCTTAAATGGGCAGCCATTATCCATGATTATGGACTGAGGGACACCATACCAACAAGTGATATAGTTCAGGATAAACTTAGAGATCTATGTGCCAGTAATGTATGTCATATGAATAGCCTCAATCCACTTTGTAAAGTACTTTGTGGAAGTGATGATGAATTTGTGACCATTGGATGATGCAGGATGGATCTTACCTATGAGGTCGAGTCCCCATTGGGTGAAAGGCATGGTGACGTTATAGGATGAAGCTCTTGTGCTGGTGAATGTATCAAGTCTCCATGAACTTGGCATTGGCAACATTTCTTTACAAAGACATATGAGTCCTTTTCCATAGTAGGCCAATAATAACCCAGTCTCATAATATTTTTGGCTAAGGTAGGACCGCTAGAATGGGAACCACATATAACCTCATGTACCCCACACAAGGTTTCTTGTGCTTCATTGGAATCAATACATCTCAATAGGTTATTATCTAAGGCACATCTATATAGGGTGTCTTCGACGATGGTGTATTTGGCTGACTTGCCGAGGAATTTCCTATGTTGGTTGTTTGATAGGCTAGTGGGTATGATTTTTACATGAAGGTAGTCATAGATTTCGTTGTACCATGGGGAATCAGGACCAAAAATGTCACATACCATCTCAAAATCTAGGATATTGTAGGCTAGGACCAAAAGTTGTTCTACCAAGAACTCAAACTTAGGCACATTGCTAGGAATTTCTAGAATTGATGCAATTGTAGCCATAGCGTCTGCTGCCCTATTTAAAACATGAGGTATCTAATGAAAGTCAACCTTGTCAAAGTACTCTTTAAAGCTATCAGCCATGCATTTTTATGGAGCAAGCTTTTCATCCTTAGTCTCATAATCATCATTTATCTGTCTGATTACTAGTTGAGAATCGCCATATACTTGTAGGTTATTAATTTTCCACTTGACTGCAATGCATAACCCTGTCACTAGAGCCTCATACTCTGCTATGTTGTTAGTACATGGGAATGCAATCCTGAATGACTTAGGGATGGGGTCACCCTGTGGTGTGATAAATAGTATACCATCCCCTGAGCCATGATTTGTATGTGAGCCATCAAAGTATAATTTCCATGTTGTGTTTGTGTCAATTGTGAATATAAATTTATCAAGAAAGTCTGCAACTAATGGGTGATATGCTTGTATTGGTGCATTGGCTAACTGATCAACAATGACTTGTACTTTAATAGCCTTTCTCTCTACATACTAGATATCATACTCACTAAGTTCATAACCTATTTGGCCAGTCACCCTGTTAATGTTGCTTTGCTTAGAAGATATTTCAAAGGATCTATTTTGGCAATCAACATTGTTTGATGGTTTAGCATATTGTTCCTTAGTTTTTGAGGAAAATACTACCGCAAGAAAAGAATGTTCAATGGTACTATAGTTAAGCTCATAACCTACCAAAGTCTGACTGATATAGTATACTGCCCTTTCATGACCTTCATCATCATTTTGTGCAAGCAATGCTCTGAGTGATGAATGGGTTGCTGTGATATAAAGAATCAATGGTCGTCCTTCAATAGGTGGCATTAAGACTGGTGGTGTGAGTAGATACTCTTTAATCAATTGAAAAGCCTCTCCGCACCTAACTGTCCATGCAAAGGGTACCCCTTTCTTAAGTAGCAACACTATAAATCTTCTGATGGATTGCAGTCTTCCTTGTAATGTCCTTAGTTGACTGAGATTAGTTGGTGGAGACATGTCTATGATTGCTTTTACATTGGCCAGATCCACTTCAATGCCTCGTCTGGAAATGATATAGCCTAAAAGCTTTCCTGACTTTACTCCAAACACACATTTCTTGGGATTGAATCTCACTTTATACTTCTCCAGCCTTTGAAATATCTTGTATAAAACCTATAAGTGTTCTGCCCTTGTCTTGGATTTAACTATAAGGTCATTGACAAAATCCTCCATAAGAGTGTGTACTAGATCATGAAAAATGGTGGTCATGGCAAGTTGATAGGTTGCTCCAACATTTTTAAGTCCAAAGGGCATAACATTCCAGCAATACGTTCCCCAAGGACAAGTGAAAGCTATCTTAGGTTGGTCTTCGGTTGCAATTATGATTTGATTATATCCTAAAAATCCATCCATAAGGGACAACATATCATACCCTGTTGTCATGTCTACTATCATGTTTATGTTAGGCAAAGGGAAGTCATCCTTAGGAAAATCCTTCTTGATATCTTTGAAATCAGTGCAGATGCAGATGCCCCCTGTTGGTTTAGTGATTGTACAAGATTGGAAATCCAATTTGCATAGTCGATTGATCTAATGAAAGCAATGTCTAAAAATTTCTTGAGTTCTACCTTGACTAGTAGAGCAATCTGTGGATGCATTTTCCTCAATTTTTGTTTCACTAGTTTGACACCTGGTTGTAAAGGAAAGTGATGTAAAAAAGTTCAAGATCTAACCTAGGCATGTCTGCATATGACCAGGAAAAATTTATTTGTCTTTGTGTAAATAAGTTGTGGAATTCAGGCTGCTCCTCTATGGTTAATGATGCTGCAAAATAAACCAGTCAAGGATTCTCTTCTATGCCTATGTTGACTTCTACTAATTCTTCAATGAGCATGGGTGACTTTTCCTATGCAATGCGGAGAATGTTCAAACCTCCATCCTTAGGTGCCTCAAAGAGGTTTTCACCTTCGGATGCATCCTTTATTTTTACTTTTTCATTGTCTAGAGGTACCTTTTAGTTTTCACCTAGAGACTCATCCTTTTTATCTTGTTTATTCTTTTTCTCATTTTTACAACTGGAGGGTTGAATAGATTCCTCAAAATATGCTTTGTTGTCTAAGTTAATGGTAAAACCAGCATGGTGATCCCCGCTAGGTATGCCTTCTCGTAATCCAAGGAACTCAACAATTGCTTCGTCATTCTCAAAAATGTCTAAGATGGGTGGGTCTTGTTGATCCCAATCAATGAGTTGGGGATAAACTAAGGGCATGTCATCGTCAAAGTTATCAAATTTTAACAAAGTCAAGGTAAGGACTGAGTTGTTCATATGGTCACAAAATTCTTGTACTAAGTCCTATTGGCTCTTTGGTTTAGATCTAAGTGGATTGAGAGGTGGGCCTAATGCCAAGGTTTGGTTATCTGAAACAGATGTATCAGGTTGCCAAGAGGTAGGATCAAGTGATTCTCAATAGTAATGTTTAAGCCATTCCTCTTTTTTCATATTCTTTGGTGGACAGGAATTCAATGGATTTGGTGAGGATCTCAACATTAAGTCAAGTTCTCCAAATAGCTTGTCAAGGTCCATGGAAGAGGTAGAGGATAAGGAATCCCACTCATATTCGTTTGAGTTGGGGGAGTCAGAGTGGTGTTGGTTAGATGTTTCATGAGATGTCTCAATATCTTCTGAAGCACTTACTTCCTTGATTAAGGGTGATGCGGTACTAGGAACACCAATCTGAATCAGTTGAAACCCAAGCCCTGAGCCCTTTGGCCACTGAGAAAGAAAGATTGGTTCAATCCTTCCATCTTGATTTAAGCCTAAACCACTATGTCCATTAAATTCCTTGTTCTACATGATTGTGAAACCTTTGCCATATAGATCTGTAGGAATGTGAGCAAGTGAGAGAGGTTCTTCATTATCATCCCTATACATCCAAGAGGTGACATCTTCTGTATTTATGGCTTCTTTGCTTAATTCTCCCCATTTAGTGAAAGTTATTGTCAGAGGAATGTGTATAGTGACCATAGATTGTCTCCTATCTAATTTAGGTAAATCGTATGACTTAGGAGGAATTAGATGGCTAAGAAAATAAGATGTCTTCATGTAATATTCTCCACAACCCTTATCTTGGATATCAACCCTAGGAGTGGTAGGAAATGAAGGTGAAATAGATGTTTGAGTGAGTGTGGATGGATCGACATAGTGAGATGAATTGGATGATGAAGCCTCTTGGTTTACTGGCACTTGGCATTGGGGTATCTCTTTTATATTGGTGCAATATTGGAATGGATTTGGGTCACCATCTATAGTTATTTCAGTGCCATTGTAAGGGAATTTGAGACATTGATGATATGTGGAAGGGACTGCCTTCATGGAATGAATCTATGGTCTACCTAGTAGAAGGTTGTATGGAAGGGTGAGATCCAAGACTTAGAATTTTGTCTCCATTACTGTAGGACCAATTCTGATAGGAAGTGTTACCACCCCCTTTGATTTTCATTCCGCATCATCATAAGATTTAATGACAATACTTTTGGTTGTGTCTACGCATGATTCTAAGAAACCTAATGCTTTAATTAGTTTTAAAGTGCACAGATTTAACCCTGCTCCTCCATCTACCAAAACTCATCTAACTTTGGTGTCATCAACAAGGACTTCAAGATGTAAAGGGTCATTATGGTTTGTCTTTTCAATTGCGTAGTCTTGTTCAGAAAACGTGGCATGATGATTATTGGTAAAATAGCCCACCATTTCCTAGAAATGATTTACATCGAGATCATTTGGGACAGTGGCATTTTGTAAAGCTTTATCTAAGATAGATCAATCCTCAGGGGAGATACGCAATAGTTCCAAGATTGAGATTTGGGTTGGGGTCTTCCCCAACTGGTCAAGTAGGTTATATTGTGACTTGAAAGGCTGTGGTGTTTGCTGCAATGGAGGACCTTGGATAGTGATCTTAGTACAACGAGTATTGACAACACACTCGAGATTTGTATTGATAGTAATGGTATTGATATCCTCATTGGCAGCACGAAGGTGGTTAATGGTTTTTCCACTATTATAATCATGCTTGATATTTGCATAGTTGGTAGACATATTGGTCTTGTTACTTGAACTGGGGACATTTCCTTTCCCAAGGTCGTGTAATGGATCAGAAAAGACTTGATGATCAATGTTTGATGACTTTTGTTTCTATCCACTAACTTCAATTATTCTCTTTTAGACAAGATCCTGCATGATATTTTTTAGTTGGCGACAATTTTGTAGGTTATGTCCCTTAGTTCTATGATAATCACAAAAGGCATTGTCATCCGACCAAACTAGTTTAAATTGTCTTGGATCATATTGTATTGGTTCTTGAAGCTGTATAAGATTATGTTGTAACAATTGTTTGAATACTAACTCAATGGGTTCCCCTAAGGGAGTGAACTCACATTTTTGAAACCTCCTTTGTTGTCGATGTTGAGTATTTTGGACCATGTTAGAAGGTTGATTCAAAACATTAAGTGTGTTAGAAAAAGAGTTAGGTCCTTGTAATGTGATAATTGGTCCTGCTTGTATAGTTTTAGCATCAACTACCCCATCATTGGTAACATTTTTGTTCTGAGGCCAAAATTTGTTTCTGTCATTGGGGGCATTTTGCACTATCAGATTTCTATTAGATGTCGATGTCTTAAGTTCTCCTTTTTCAATGAGATCCTTTTCTATGATGACCCCTTTTTCCACTAGTTCTGAAAAGGATGTACAATAATGTACCCTTAAGTTACTCCTTAGTTTTGCATGAAGGTTTTCCTATAACATAGTGACTTTTTGTTTTTCAGGTATCTCGACAAGACACCGGCTAGCTATAGTCCTCCATCTCTAGAAGAAAGCGATGAAAGTTTCACCTTTGTCTTGTGTTGTGTGATACAAGGTTGCTATATTTATCTCATGGTATATGTTGAAGGAGAATTTCTCAGCCAGTTCACCCCAAGATTTGATGCCATAGTCTAGACCTGAAAACCACTCTAGTGCAATTCGTACAAGAATTCTTGGAAATAGTCTCATAAGATATGTGGGGTCATAAGCAACATCTATGCATATGGTAGAAAATTCCCTTATATGTTCTATCAGATTTCATTTGCCATTGTACTTAGGGAGATTCGATATGACATACCCATGAGGGAAAGGTGTCATGTAAAATGATCTATCAAAGGGAAATGGGCATATGTCCTTTGTTGAAAAGGATTTCTTAGTTGACACCGCCATGTTATCCATTTGTGTTTGTAGTGCATGCATTTGTGTTTGCAAGACATCAACCTAGGTTAATGATGTGTTGGATGGATTATGCGGGTCTACATAGGTATTCTGAAATCCAAGGTCTCTTGATGGGTTTCAATTGAATGTTGGTGAATGTGTTCTGGTTCAAAATCTACGTAAATTGGTTTTGACTTGGAATCTATGTGAACGGATTCTAACTACCACTCTGGGAGAATAGATTTTGATTTAGAATCTGTGTGAATTGGTTTTGACTTGGAATTCGTGTGAATGGATTCTGACTACCAATCTATGAGAATGGATTCTAATTCAGAATCTATGTGAATTGGTTTTGACTTGGATTCTGACCACCACTCGGGGAGAATGGATTCTGATTTCCATATTGGAATGAGGGAATTCCTCTTGTTTGTTTAGTCTATGGTATAGTACTAGTGACATGAATACTAGGTATGGGTGTTGACTATGGTATGGTATTGGTGACATGAACACTAGGTATGGCCATTGATTGTGGTATGGTACTCGTGACACTGACATTTGGTGTAGAAGCTGACATTTTAGATCTTTTATTCCCAACAAGAAGACCAAAGGGAGTGGAAAATGATGCCCCTATAGTGAAATTAAATCCCGATGTCATGCCAAATGTACCAAATGGAGACGTATGGACTATCGTACTATGTGTAGGTATCCCAGATGGTATGGTTGTATTTACCTGAGGTATAGTAGTACTGATAGTTGTTGTATTTGTCCCTTGTGTAGGTTGATCTTGTAAGGTGCTAATATTGAATCCTATAGGTAAGGTAGCACCTTCAGCTAGTAGTTTGGCTAAGTATCGTTGATGATCATTTGCTAGGTACTCATCTACAAAAGAGGAAAACTCAGGGTCCTGTGCAGCAACCTCTATGTCTTCTATTGTAATGTGTCCTTGAGTGTTTCTAGTGGTGAATTTGTCTAATAAAGTCTTGTGAGGTCTTGTGGAGAATGGATTGATGAATTCATTTGGGTTCAACATCTTTTCTCTCTCTCTCTTCTCTTAGATATAGTTTCAACCATGTGAGATAAGCTCAATATGCAAGGAAGGAAAAACTACGTCTATGGACAGTATGACTCTAGTCTATGTTTTTAGGATTTTATGAATGCAAAATAAGGAATGTTCTAAGATGACGCTAGTCTAAAATGACAATATCTAAGGATGCAAAGTCTAAACAAGCTTTTAAGGTAATCAATTTTTTAAACTTGAGACAGGGGTACCAACTAGCTAAAGTCTAACCAAGGTTTCAATTTAGTTATGTCAAGGAACCAATGTAGGACTAGGATCAAAGATAAGTTGAGTTTCCTAACTAGAATAATGAGCTAGGAGGACTCTCTGTAGGACAAAAGATATGATGATAGGACTAGGTTCAATGACATATTTCATTGATGCTATGATTTTTCTAGAGTGTAGATGGTGGACCTATCCTAAAGTTTGCAAAAGTGACCTTCCTAAAAGTTTAATCTCAAGGAAATATGTACTCAAAGATGAAAGTAAAACTCTGAATCAGGATGACTATAGTAATGGCTAAATGATACCTAAAGGGTGCATAATTGAGCAAATCATTTTAGGTTTCTGTCCAAGGACTACTGTGAAAAGACAAATGAAAGACTGGTATGATTATTTTGACTGACCTATGACCGTAAACTTTGGTTTTCTAATAATCAAGTAGACGAGTCACATAATTTCACAGATGCGGTCATGTTTCATAGTTGCAGTTTTCTGGTAATCAGTTGCGAGTTTTTGGTAAACTTCAGTTTCAAATAGATGTGACTCATAATAGCAATTGCGACTCAGACTATAACAGATGGGGTTTTCCTAAACTATGTGCACTGGTAAATGTTCTGCGACAGTGGCAAATGCGTTCCAGACTATAGTTGCGGCTCATCTTGTCAGATGCATCACATAATATCACAAGTGCAGTTTCCTAAAACATATGTGGTTTTTGACAAAGAAAATGCGACCTAATCTGACAGATGTGACTCTAAGCTAAACAAATGTGACTGGATAGAACAATTGCTACTCTCTAGTGAATAGTTGTGACTCTATTGTGTTTTCAATGAATAGAGATATAAAACTGACACTCTTTTTCTATGATCAAGTTCTGGAAAACAAAGACAATCATAAGACAAAGTGTTTTCAGTTTGATTTTGGACTCAAAGAACGTTTAATTTGACATCAGACAAGCAAATCCTAGGCTATGAAGGACAATATTTATTGAGTTCTCACTTGGGTTTCCCTAGTTACGCTTATTCAAGGTGGATGATTAGTAACTTGACCCCTCTGGCTCCCCTCCATGACTCATTAACGTCATTCAGGGCAGCCAAGCTACAGTACCCATGAACATCCCATGACATACTTTCATCTCTACACATGAACCGTAAGAATATGAGATGACTCCACAGGTCTGACCTACTGCATCAATAAATAGAAGGATTTTGGACACTACAAACAAAGGTGTTTAATTAGGGCATTCCATTCATAGGGCATGATCCATGTGGTGAGAGTCCCCTTTCGAATCCATCTCATCAGAACCATACACGTGATTCTTGGGCTTTCCCCAAGACTCCACTTTTATATACTAACTCACCAAATGTAGCTAAGAGAAAAACACATGAGAGAGTTAAGCAATTCAAATCTAATCTGTTCAAACTATACTAATGAATCCTCAAAACTTAGATAATTGAGCACAAAAGAAAGCTAAGAACAACATGCATAAAAGAAACTATTTTACGAAACATGCGATCAATTTCTTTGAATAACCTCCATTACTCTTCTCCATTTCGTTCATGTAGTGTACTTGCCCTTAGATTTTCAAAGTTCGTGCAAGCATGGCCTAAGTGTTGTGATTAAGACAAAACATTGAAGATTCAAGATAATTGCTCTAAAAGTCATATGATGTCAAGAGAGATTGGAATGATGAATGACAAATCAATTTATAGAAAATTGATCATTCGAATGATAGGTCAGGATCAAAAGATCAATGAAAGGTTGAGATCAACATATTAGACATGCATTCTAATAACTGTTAGTAGCGACATGAGTGATACAAATTAGAAATAGAAATAAAGATTAAATAAATGATTTAATCCTCGAGTTTGGTATTCAAAAACAAAAGAATAGTCTTTGCATGATAAAAATAAAGATGGATTAAAGCAATTCTCTATTCGAACATACGTACAAGATTTAATTAATTAAATAGGAATATTTAACTAATATGTATGTACACGCAATTGAGTTAGAACTAGATGATTGAATGATATGATAAAGAGATTACTCAAGAAAGCCACTCAGACATTAAATCCTGAGTTAACTGATTAATTTAAATAGATGTCGAGTCGAGTCAAAGTGAATACTTAGATAACTCACACAATTATCCAAATATAGAGGAATGTGTTAAAATAGAATTGATGAATTAAATAATTCATTTAATTGAAGATTTGATATTTGAAGAATAATTAAATAAATAAGATTTATTTAATTAAGTGATGAAGGGATTTAAATGAATAATTAAATAAATAAAAGAATTTATTTAATTATAGTTGCAATATGATAGAGGTAAATTAAATAAGAATTTATTTAATTTGACAAGAAGAATAAGGTTAATTAGTAACATAATTAAATAATTAAGATTATTTAATTAATAGAAGAAATGAAGACTTTAGAGAATAATTAAATAATTGACATTATTTAATCATGACCATGAAGAATACGAATTTTGAAGAATATTGAAGTTGTAGGCTTAAACCAGATTTTGGTGTCTACAGATTGTTCCAACTCAAGTTCCAACTGAATGAATCCATTAGTAATTTAGTTACATTCTTCATATTTCTCTTCCAGGGATTGATAAAGCTTCTCTTAATTCCTCTTCCTATCTTCAATCTCCTTGGTCATCCTCATCATAATAGATTTCGTCTCATGCTTTAGGATTACATTATCTCTGGAAATCTTTTCACATTCTTCTGTCTTTTCCTGAGGAGCTTGACTCAGTTGTTCATCTATAATGTGTTTGTTGTCTTCCTTCTTGATATGATTGTAGAGTTCCCTTCTCTTCTCCCTAGACTTATTGATTTTTTCTTTCAATGACTCAATGAATCTCTCAACATTCATGAGATTTGCTTGTAATTCTTGGAATTTATATTTTTCCCGATCAAGATCATCTAGGGCCACCATAAGTTGTTGTTGAAGACTAGTTGAATCCATTGAAACAGTTTCCAAGATCTTCCCCAAGCTTTTAAACTTCTTTCGACAAACTAAGCTCTGATACTAATTGTTGGAATCAAGCAACACTAAGAGGGGGGTGAATCAGTGTTACAGTGCAATTTTTAACTTTATTAATCTGATCCTTAAAGAACTTATAACATTCAATCAAAATAAAGATACATGCACATAAGGAAAATAACCACAACACCATAACAAAAAGGATTTTTATGTGGAAACCCTGTTAAGGGAAAAACCACGATGGAGGTCAATCCATAATATGTTATTAGTATACTCAAAAGAAAAGTTTACAAAATGGGAATGCACTTGCATTCAGGCACACTACCTAGAGCTCACTGCTCAAAAAATGCAAGGCTCACTACCTTACAAAAGTTCTGGAATGCTTGCAAAGATTTGAACTAAGAAAGTAGCATCTAAAAATTCCCGATTACAATTCCGGTTAGGCTCAACAATTGTATTCTGTACCTTTTGACTGATTCTGCTCTTTTGCTCTATTTTGCTTCAACTTGCATCAAAGAATCCTTAATGCTTAAGTGAAACTGTGCATAATCACTCTACTGACCTTTTGAAATTTGTAACATACAACAACTCACATCAAACATACATCAAAATGATATACTTATATATATCTACTACTTAGGATTTAATTGCTTCATGTCGGCTTCAACAAAATAAGAAATATTCACAAACTATCAGCTCAAATCATGAATAATATTCAATGTGCATCCACAAGAGTCGACCACAACATAGTGAGGACCCAAATCAAAATGCTCAAACACAAAAATACTTAAACAATAACTTCTCAAACATTCACGACACACTACATTCACCAAGTCGGCCTTCATACACTGATGAACATATAATTAGTCAACCGGACCTTCTAACTTACACCCAAATTGATACTAGGCACCATGATTTATAGATAACAAAGATTATGCATCGAAAAAACTTCCCTGAGATCCACAACACGAAATAATAACAAAAAAATTACTTATGAATCAAAGAACACAAATCTACCGGATGCTCTATTCTAGCTTAATAAATAATCATTGATCTTCAATCTGTCTATGAGTATGAGTAAATGACAACATGCAGATCGACTTACTAACAAGGGTTTCCATCAATGACAACATCAAAAAGCATGTGCAGTGTCTCTTGCCAACACTTGATGCTTGAATTTTCACTTGAATGCTTGAAACCTACATCACAATTTTAGCTTTGAAAATATGCATTAATGAAAATAACTTTGATATGATGATCTTGATCATGAATGCTGATGTAGAAGACTAATAAATCTACTCTTGAATTCTCTTTACAATGATATTTTCTCATGTGAAAGTTTCCTTAATGCTAGATAATTTTCCTTAGACTTGAATTGATAAAAAGACCTTGTATTTATAGGTAGTTCTCTAATTTCTTGACAATTAAACATCAAAGGAAAACAATTACAATTTGAATTTGAATCATAAAAATACCACCAAAAATATATTAAAAATTGGGGTCCTAAGTCTAAGGAGGACCCATTTTCCCTTGGTTGAATATGTCCTAGGCCCTAAACCAAGGACACACATTTTCAAGATGTGTTATTTGATGTTTGTAATTGTTTAATACAACTTCCCCTTTCGAAAAACAAGATTAATTAGGCTCTTAAATGCATAATTGGGTCAATTAAAATCTTAATTAAGTCAAATTAATTAGGGAAGTGAAAAAATGTAGAGTGCATTTTCCATCACTACATTTAGTTATACATCAACCATACCAAAAGTTATACCTCTTGATAACTTTGATAAGGAACCACAAAAAAGGTCACAAGGCTAGCAAGTTAAATTATGCTAGACACTCATGAAAAATAAGAAGGCTCCACTAGCAAGCAAGTTGTGTTATGCTTGGTGGCCATGAAAATATTTTAAATACAATAGGATAGTCAAAGGGGTTTTGCTTAATTCATGAAAGGTCTCACCTTAGAGAACATCGTGCTTAATGTTACCATGAGAGGACTAGCTGAGGATTAAATATTCACAACTTAGGGAATGTAATCCATAGCATTACCACTAAGAGGAATGCCATATGAAAATAAAGGTCACAATCTTGAAGGACATCAAACCCAATGTTACCACGAAGAAGACACATCACATGAAGTAAGAAGACCAAACTTTGAAACAAACAGTGAGTGGGGATGCATATGCCCCCACTTTAAAGAAATTACTAAACACCATGCTTTGAGCAATTACTTTAAAGTAAAACACAAGAAATGCCAATACATGAGATCTTTATTTGGAAATCCCTATGTAACACATATTTTTCCAAAATAGAGCTACATCATGGAAAGGAGGTTTCCCCCATATGCAATCCTAAGATAACACATAAGGGATCCATGGATTTGGGCTCATTGTATGTTTTTTCTACAGTGATATAATTGAGCTCAAAATTATCATTATTCCTTAAATGGCTCATGGAACAATGAGCACACAGGAATATTGACACATAGAGAGAGAAAAAAGGAGGAGAATCTTTTGGGTCAACATGGAAGAGACCTAAATGTCTCAATGAATTTTGTTATCCCCAAAAGGAAAACACAAGACAAGAGAAAAAATTAAAGTGTATGACATATAGAATGAAGATACAAATAGAAGAATGCCACGATATGTTTACTTCCTTTGTATCCTTGCACCAATAGAGTGACAAAGGTCATCCAAAGTAGGATCAAAACCATATAAAGACATGCCAAGTAGCACTGTATAGGGGATCACATTACACACATGAAATCACAAAGAACATGAAAATAAAACAAAGAAAAGACTATTATGGAACACGTGTGTCAACCTATAGTAGGTTATCTATATCGCAATATTGTTCATCATATGCAAAAAGTAGATAACTAGCCAAAGGGACAAAAACAAGTGTTGTACTAGGAGCATCACCAGGTTCAACACATGGTGAGTCACTCTTTATAGAAGGACCATCATGGTTGTTGTCATCTAAGCTCATGAAAGACGAAAATAATAAATTCAACTCATTAAGCACTTCTTCATCAATTTTAGCAATCTCATCACCATCCAAATTAATCATAATAGGAGGCCTAATAATGATGTCCATAGAGGTTTCATGTTGTTTTTGTTGCAAAGGTGGAGAATCATCATGATTTTTCTCAATTGGTATTCGATCTTTATTTTTTGTTTTATTATTTTCTTCTAACTAATAAGCAATAGAACACCATCTATGCCTATGCTCTTTAGCATTTCTATTTCTTTTTGCACAGTTTTCAAGTTATGATTGTGTAGGAGTGGGTTTATCAACCATAGGTTTCTTTTCTTCCCACAAGGGAGGAACGAAAGGAAACATGGAAGGTTGTTCAACCACGTTCTCTTTATCTTTATAAACTTGTTTAATCTTAGGAGGTACAATGAGACTTATATGGTTATCTCTCAGTTTTTTAAACGAATTAGGAAAAAGGATTTTTCATGCATTGGTCTTGGTTACTTGGAAGGGCTTTTAGTTCAATCATGGTTTCACCAATGATAAGAGGCTCAATCATGGGTTGAGGCATGATGATAAGGGATAATTTTTCTATGTGCTTTTCCTTGAAATTTTGAAAATATTTTAAAATAAATTCTTCATGAGGCCTAATAGGTTCCATAGGTTTGGGCCAAAAGAAATCCAATGAGAAATTCCCACAAGAAGACATACGATTAAAGCCACTATGATGCACATTAAAGATGGCATTGTCAAATGGAAACTTTAAGAATGTATACACTATTGATGGGACAAAATCTATGGAGTGTAGCCATGGATTACCAAGCTTCACATGGAATTGGCCTGACAATGGGATGATGGAGAATGAGACATTCAATTGTTTCAATCCGACTTTTAATGAGAGATTTATTGAACCTATCAAGTAATGGGGTAAATTATCTGCTCCTTTCCTTGAATTGATATGGATTTTTTATTTTTATTGTAGCTACTTGAGAGTCAACATGTTGAAATTGTTTTGGGTGGATTCATTTGTAAAAATCTCTTATTTTTTTCTTCAATGGTCAGAAATTGCTATGGGGCACAAATTCATATTTTTTAGGACAATTAGCAAGAATTTTTACTTCACAATGACTAGCCGAATTCTGATCATCATGAAGAGTCATGCAAAAATTTGTAAAGGAGGGAAATTTAATCATCCCAAGCTTGTCTTGAATTTTTATTTGCAAATTTTCAATGAACATTATTTGAAGGTCACAATCGAGAATCTTAATGTTGACTTGTGAGTAAAGAAATTGGTATCATGCTATAAAATTAGTGATCTTTTCATCATCATTTTGTTTACACTTCATTAAATAAGATATGGTCATCTTAGGACCAATGTGAACTTGGAAGTGGTTGATAAATGCATCAAAAATATCATTGAATGAACTAATTTAGTTATTTGGTAAAGAAACAAACCATTCCAAGGTGATATCTTTCAAAGACCTAGGGAAAAGTTTACCCAAGAGCTTAATTTTTAAAATGAGGTCACTATATAAGGTTGTGTATGCCAAAAAATGGTTGCTAGGATCTCCTTTAACACCATATTTCTCAAATCTAGGAATATATATGCCTTGTGACATTTGTGCTCTCAATATCTCCAAGGATAATGGATTTTTTTTGACATATTGGGAAGGTTGGTCATTTTGATTTTGGTTCAATGTGGAAATTTGTTGTTGGAGGGATGAAACATTTTGCAAGAGTTAGTTAAGGATGGAATCATTGGTTGTGTTGTGAGATGGAGGTGAATAAGGCAGGTATATGTATTTGGAGGACAAGTTAATTGTAAGTTTGTGAGGGGTGATGAATTAGGAGATATGAGATTTGAATTCACAAATCTAAAGGGATTCCTAGTGAAAATACCTAATGTTTTAATTACATTGCTATTGGCTTGGCTTGTTGTTGTAACAGTTGGATTGGTGTATGTAGGAATAAAGGCCAAAATTGTATGAGGAATTTGACTACCACCTTGAATTTTAGTGTACCCAAAATTTTAAGCACAACTAGCCATTATAGGGACATGAATATCAATGATATGACCTAGCCTATGCACAAGTTCTATTCCTTGTTCATTATAAAACATTTTCCTCATGTTATTTGTGAAAAGAATCATAGTACAAGTAATGTATTTAGCACTCACAAAGTTTTTCAATTTTACTACGGCTTCATCCATTTGTTTTAGCTTTTCTTGAGGGACATTAACAACAATTGCGTCAACATCAATCACATTGGTTGTGGGTAAGGTGGTCATGGGAAATGTGGTATCAAAACTATGGTCCATAATGGGTTGACTAGTATCAACACTATGAGTGAAAGAGTTGGAAAACTCAAGATCCATTATAGATGTAGAAGCATGGGATGACATGAGTCTCAAACTACATCTCACTAAAGTATTGGAAATATGGCACTGGGTTGTGAAGCTCATGCAAGTTTCACAAAACCTAACTACACCCAAAATGGAGAAAGGACATTATGCAAATGCAATTATCATCCAAAAGTATAAATCACAATGCAAGTAAGTAAAAATATTTTACAATTTTTAGATTTGAAACAAGATAATATACTAATTATGCTATGCAAAAACTTGAAAAATGGCGTCTTTTAATGCCAATTTTAATTTCAAACAATGTACTTAATTTGACCAATTGAAGTTAGTGGAAGAAAGTAGAGATTTTTTTTTTTTCTAAAACTTAAACAAAAAGTTAACAATAGAAGAAAATAAAGCAAATAGAAACAAATTTATGCCCAAATTTTGGAAAAGACATCTATACAAGGATTGATTCATCCTAGGGTGAATGAGTCCTAAGTCAGGGATCTAAAAAATAAAAGTTTGAATTTCTTGCTTAATGTTTGAATTTCTAGTTTTAGGTTGTAGACTATGGTTTTAGTGACAAAATTTTCCAAATTTAGGTGTCCTAATGCAAATGAAATTAGTGATAATTGATGAACAAAGTGACATTTTTTGAAATGCAATTTTGACTAAATTTGTTGATGTAAATGATTGAAAATACACTAATATGTAAGTACAAAATACACTAATATGTAAGTACTATGCAAAATCAATGTAACATGCATACATGTTTTTTGGATTTTTAGATTTTAAACAATGCAAAATGTAAATTAAAAACCCTAAATGAGATGGAAACTTATGCAATTTCGGCAACCCTTTAAATGGAATGAAAACTAAAGCAATGCAATGCACACTAATGTAAATCCTAGATCTAGGGTTTCAATGAACTTCCAAATTATAAATTAAGATGTACATTGTTAGGTTCACCAAAATGAAACATAAGAAAAATTAGATGATGGAAAAATTGGTAAATGGAGAATTCATGCACCAATCTTCATTATTTTATTAGGAAAAAGAGATCCCCAAAGGTAGGATTGAATTTCAACCCTTAGGTGAGTCAACCTTATTGGAGATCTTGGATATTTTCCTTTTGTGAATGCAACTTTGTACCTTTTCTAAACATGAAAAAACACACAAGAATTAGTAATATTAGCATATACAAATCACATTCCCTATGAAATACTTGGAATCACAAAGCATGAAAAAAAAACACAATAAAAATATGAAAGAGCATGAAATATGTGAATGAAACTAAACTAAGTAATCCAAAACCTCATCCCACAGGGGGATTGGTACCAATTTGATGTGGAAAATGGCCCTTTCCCAATCCCTCAGTGGACAAGCTCCATGATTTGTGGATGCATGCGGTGATTTTGATGTCAAATGGTGGTAAAAATAAGCCAAAGTATAAAAAATCATGTGATTATGGATGAAAATGTGTAGCATAATCTTGCATGAGTTGATGGATCCATTCTTCAGAAGAGAGCCTTATATTTATAGGACTCAAGGGTTGGAAGAAGAGGTGAAAATAGGTAATGTAGGACTAAAATGAGGGTCAAAAGCCTTGTGATAAGTGCCACAAGGCCAAGAGAAGAAAATAGGGATATGTACCTCACACAAGTGTGTGCACATCTTGGGAAGAGAGATGTAAGAGGGAGTTAAGAAAATCTGGCTTCTATAAGAGGGATGTAAGAGGCCATTTAAGGAATGTGGCTGAGAATGTAAGAGAAAGGTGGCTCTAATAAAAGCATTAAAGACCTTTGTAAGAGGATTTTAATATTTTGGAGGGAAAGTCAAATAGAAGAGTTATTGAGAGAATATTCCAAGAGAATATCATTTTGTGAGGGTAAATAGACCATTTAATTAATTTGAAGAAATTAGTTTCATGTGCAAGTTGGAGAGGGAAGGAATATTCTTTGGAAATATTCCCTTGTGAGGAAAATAGGTACTTAATTAATTTGTAAAAAAATAAATACTTGTGCAAGTGGGGTTAATAATGTTGGAATGTGATGTTGTTGATTGTTGTCATTAATGTTTGTCATTGATGTCAACATATCTTGGTTAATTGATTTTGATGCTTTGGTGATTTGGATTGGCATGCTCTAGATGTTGTGTTGTGATGATCTATCTTTGGTCATGTTTGTCCTTGTCCTATTCATTTTGCAACATAATGAGATACACTCTTATGGGTCTAGACCAATCTGAAATTGGCCTGGAACAATGTTTGCATTGTAACATGTATATCCTATTCTTTGGTGTTGAATATCATGTAGTGTGTTGATTTGAGTGAGGAGGTTCTGATTCATCCACGTTTCATTCCTTTCCACCTTGGGAATGTTTTGTGGTAACCTAATTCAAATTGTGTTTGGCTGACTTAGGAGACTATGAAGACATTTTGTTTGGACGACTTAGGCGATTATGAAGACATTGTGTTTGGCTGACAGAAAGTGTAATTAATGCGAATCTAAAAACTCATACATTGTGAAGTATGCGAAAGTATATGATTGGAGGCAGCAGACAGTGAGATTCTATCCAGTGTCATCATTGGTGATAGTTATTTCAGCGGGGGATCTACTTTCATCATTCTTCTGACAGTGAGTTATTTTCTATTAGTAGTGAGCCTTTCTCTTTTAGAAGTGAGCCCTTTTTTTATCTTTGGCTGTAATAGTCGGGAAATGAGCCCACTAGTAGTGAACCTTACCTGCAGTGAGCAATTTGGTAGTGAGCCCTTGAAAAAATCACCTTAACCAGTGTCACCTTAACTAATGTTTTATAATTGAGAATTAGCATTCTCCATGGTTTTTCTCTTCTTAGGTTTCCACATAAATTCTAGTGTTCATTGTGCATGGTGTTGTTCTGTGCTTTCATGTTCATATCCATTATATTATTATGTCATTGATTTAAGTTTTCTCAAGATTAATTAAAGTCAAGAATTTTTTTTTAAAATAACTGATTCACCCCCTCTCAATTATTTGGACTATTCAACAATTGGTATCAGAGCTTTGGTTCCTCAAAGAAGAGCTTAACCACTTGGGGTATATCTGATGGTGAACAAACTAACAATTCATGTGTTTGATGGATCTGACTACAGTTTCTGGAAAGTGCAGATGAGAGGTTACCTAATCTCTCTAGGCTACAAGACTTGGAAAGCTGTTGAGACAAAATATGTTGAACCGACAAGTGGTCCTTCTTCTATAGATGATATTGCAACCTATGAAGAGAATGAAAAGGTAAGGTATGCAATCTTTAGTGCTTTGTCTAAGACTGAGTTAACAAAAGTTATTTCATTGCGCACCACTTATGATATTTCATAAAATTTGAAAGCAATCTATGAAGGAAATGATAGAGTCAAATTATCAAAGAAGTTGATAGCTAAGTGTAGATATGAAAACTTGAGGATGGAAGAAGGTGAGGATATAGCAAGCTACTTTTAGAGAGTTGATAGTGCAATAAATGAAGTTAAAAATCAAGGGGGCAATCTAACAAATGAAGATGTAATGGAGAATATTTTGATGACCCTACTGGAGAGCTATAGTGACAAGATCTTAGCTATTGAAGAAGTTTATGATTTGAAGAAATTCACCACCTAACAACTATTTGGCACCTTGACCACATTTGAGATGAGGAAATTTGGAAAAGAAAAGGAGAAATCTGAATCAATCTTCAAAACCACAAAGAAAAAAGAAGATCTGGATAGTGAAAGCTTGATGAGTTGGAAGAAAACTTCACAAGGAAACTGAAGAAAGCTACTAGCAAGTACAAAGTTATGTTACCTCTTAAATGCTTCAAATTTGGAAATATTGGTCATTTAGCAACTTAGTGTCTAGAAAAAGGAATAAGGAAAAAGTTTTAAAAAAATCAATAAGAAGGCCTATTATGTCAATGAGAATGCCAGTATTTTAGATGGTGAATCAGATCATGAGGATTGTTTGTTTTTGGTGGAAAAGGATGAACCTAAATTTTATATCTCTAATATTTGTCTAAATGATAACACTAAAGCTACATTATTTGTTAAGAGAAATAGAGATGGATGGCTAATTGATAGTGGATGTTTGAATCATATGACTGCTGATAAAAGTAAGTTTGTGAAGCTTGAGAAATATGATGGAGGTTTTGTTAGATTTGGAGATGATAAAATAACACAATTTTTTTGGAATAGGTTCTATTACCTTTGATGGAAAAAAAACACTGACAATGTTTACTATGTGAAGGGTTTATATCACAATCTTTTGAGTGTTGGAAAAATGTACAAAAATGGCTATAATGTGGTTTTAGTACAATGGTTGTGAGATCCAAAACTATTCTTGCAGCTAGAAAAAGAACAAGTGGGAATGTGTATCAACTAGAAGGAGCTACAAAGAGATGATTATTTTCTCAGTCCAATGACAGTTTGGTCTAGCATTAGAGGATGTGTCACATCAACTTCAACAATTTGGTAAAGATAAGCTCAACAATAGCAGTAAGAAATTTTCCAAGACTGACCAAACCAGACAACGCTATCTGCAAAGGATCTCAAGAAGGAAAGCATACCAGAGAAATGTTCCAAAGAAAAGAAGAATCATCTACTAGTTTGTTGGACCTTGTACACATTGACCTATGTGGTCCTACCAAAACAAGAAGTTTACAAGGTGAGAGATATTTTATGCTTTTAATAGATGATTATTCCAGATTAACCTAGGTTGCATTTTTAAGAGAAAAATTAGAGGCTTTAGAAAAATTCAATATTTTCAAGGAAAAGAGTTGAGAATGAAGTTGAAAAAAGAATAAAGTGTTTAAGATTTGATAGAGGAGGAGAGTTTACTTATGGTGAATTCAAAAAATTCTATGAAAAATATGGCATGAAAAGACATCTACCCCTAGAACACCACAAAAAAATGGTGTAGTGGAAAGAATGAACTGGATGGTTCAAGAAGTAGCTAGAACAATGATCAATGAAGCAGGTTTACCATAGGTCTACTGGAGAAAAGCAATAAACACTACAACAGTTTACACTCTTAACATAGTACTATTTCAGAGGAGGTATGGAAAGACATCATATGAGCTATGGCATGGAAGAGCTCCCACAATAAAGTACTTCAAATTTTTTGGAAGAAATGCTACATTTGGAGAGATGAGGAAAATATTGGAAAATTCGACAATATAGCTAATGAAGGCATATTTTTGGGTTACTCTACAAGAAGAAAAGCATACTATTGTTACAACAAGAGACTGAACAAGATAGTTGAAAGTGTGATTGTGAAAGTAGATGAATATATTTAAAGAAATCCTAATAGGTATATTGAATATGAATCAAATGACTTAGATGAAAAAGAATAAAAGGATAAGAAAGAAGAAGAAGAGACAAAGGAGGATCTAACAACTACAACTAAAACCACAATGTATAGAGAAATAATTAAGAAAACCAAATTATTAAAGACAAGATAAAGGGAATCATCACAAGAAGCAAAGAAACTCAAGAACAAGTATTACTAGGTATACTCTCAGAAACTGAGCCAAAGACTGTGGAAGAAGCATGCAATGATTAGAATTGGGTGAAGGCAATGAAAGAAGAGGTTGATCAGATAGAAAAAAATCAGACTTGGGAACTTGCACCCAAATTGGTCGACAAAATTGTAATTGGAACAAAGTGGGTATTCTAGAACAAGCTGGACACAAATGGAAAGGTAATGAGAAACAAGGCAAGATTGGTTTGCAAAGGTTACACTCAGATTGAAGGAATTGATTTTGAAGAGACATATGCCCCTACTGCCCGGATGGAAGAAATCTAGATATTCTTAGCTTTTGTAGCTTTTAAGGATTTCAAAGTCTATCAAATGGATGTAAAATCTACATTTTTGAATGGAGAACTGAAGGAAGAAGTCTACATTGAGCAACTAGAGGGATTTAAGTTTGGAAGTGACCCGAATGTTGTTTGCAAGTTGAGGAAAAATTTATACAGATTGAAGCATGCACCTAGAGCCTAGTATAGTAGATTAGATAAGTATCTGATTGGAAAAGGATTTTAGAAGGGATCTACTAATAGTAATTTATACTACAAAATTCACTCAAATCAAATGTTGATTCTTGTAGTTTATGCTGATAACATAATTTTTGGAGGAAATGATGATGTGTAGAAATTTTATAGATGAAATGTAGAAGGAATTCAAAATGTCCATGGTTGGTGAGTTAAATTTCTTCCTTGGACTACAAGTAAATCAGAACAACAAAGGAATTTTCATCTCTCAATCCAAGTATACCAAAGAATTATTGAATAATTTTGGGTTGGAGAACTCCAAACTAGTTTGTACACCTATTGTTATCAGATGCAAGTTGACCAAAGAAGATGATTCACCTAAAGCTGATGCAAGTATGTACATGTCAATGATTGGAGAATTGTTATATTTGACTGCTACTAGACCAGACATTATGTATGTTGTTTGTTTAGCAGCCAGATTTCAACAAGAACCAAAGGAATCACATGCTATTGCAGTTAAAAAGATCTTTAGATATTTCAAGGGTACAAAAGATATGGGGTTATGGTATCTAAAGGAATTAGATTTCACTTTGACAACTTATATTGATGCTGATTGGGACATATGTGTTGATAATGTAGGAAAAAAAAAGTGGCAAAGTTTATTTCCTTAGCTCCTGGTTGGTTTCTTGGTCAAGTAAGAAACAAGAATTTGTATCTTTATCTACTATTGAAGATGAATACATTGCAACATCTTCATGTTGCACTCAGGTACTATGGATGAAAAAAATGCTAAAGGACATTGGCATATCATTTGATGAACTAATCTCAATTATGTGTGATAATACTAGTGTAATAAAAATTTACAAGAATCCAATACAACACTCTAGAATGAAACATATATCCATTAAATATCATTTCTTGAGGGGGGAAGGTATTGTACAATGACGTAATACTTGAATATGTACCTACAAAAGAGTAGATTGTAGATATTTTCACAAAACCATTGAGCAAAGATACTTTTGAGTTTCTCTGACAAAAATTAGGGGTTTTTCCCCCTCCTAAACTACAATAATTTGCACCAGGGTGTGCATTGGTCTAGGGTATTATATGCTAACTTTTATCTGGATCAATGCTAGGTGGCTTCCTCATAGGGGGAGCAAAGTAAGTTTTTCAAGGGGAGTTTTTTTCCCTTTGTCCTTGATGTCAAAGGGGGAAAAGAAAATAAGTTATTTGATGTTGATGATGTTGACATTGAGTTGTTTGGTTTGTTTTTGATGGATGTTGACATCAATAAAAAAGGGGGAGATTGTTGGAATGTGATGCTATTGATTTCTGTCATTAATGGTTGTCATTGATGTCAACATATCTTGGTTAATTGATTCTGATGCTTTGGTGATCTAGATTGGCATGTTCTGGATGTTGTGTTGTGATGATCTATCTTTGGTTGTGTTTGTCTTGTTCCCATTCATTTTGCAACATAATGACATACACTCATATGGGTTCAGATTGATCTGAAATTGACCTAGAATATTGTTTGCCTTGTAATGTGTATATTCTATTCTTTGATCTCAGATATCATATAGCTTGTTGATTTGAGTGAGGAGGTTTTGAAATGTCCATGTTTCATTCCTTTCCACCATGGGAATGTTTTGTGGTGACCTAATTCAAATTAAGTTTGGCTGAATTAGGAGATTATGAAGACATTATGTTTGGCCAACTTAGGAGTTTATGGAAGCATGAAATGGTATAAATAAAATTTGATTTTGTTTGATGAAGGCAAGTGTGATGAATGTGAATCTAAAATCTCAAGCATTGTGAATTATGCAAAAGTATATGACCGGAGGCAACAGATAGTGAGATTCTATCCAATGTCATCGTTAGTGACTGTTATTTCAATAGTGGATTCCCTTTCATCATTCTCCTAGAAGTGAACCATTTTTTGATGGTAGTGAGTTTTTCTCTTTTGGTAGTGATCCCATTGACAGTGAGCCTTACCTACAGTGATAAATTTGGTAGTGAGCCCTTGAAAAAATCACCTTAACTGGTGTCACCTTAACTGGTGTTTTATAATTGAGAACTAGCATTCTCCGTGGTTTATCCCTTCTTGGGTTTCCACATAAATTTTGGTGTTCATTGTGCATGGTGTTGTGTGATTTCATGTTCATATCTATTAGATTATTATCTAATTGATTTAAGTTTACTTAGGATTAATTAAAGTCAATAAATTCTTTTGTAATAACTAATTCACCCCCTCTTAGTTATTCGAACTGTTCAATAAATAAACCATGGTTTTATTTAACCATGATGCAGGAGCATCCAGTGGTGTAAGGGCAATCTTGCATCACCCAAAAATAGTTAAATTTCAAGTTTCTCAGTTTTTAGATGTTTTTACATTTTTGGATACCCTTTTTGTCATAATGAAATTCCCAATTTATAGTTTTTATTTTCTATTCTTGGGTTGAAAGATATTGCAGTTTTAGTTTCCCAGATTTGCACTTGAAAATCTTTTAAGTTGGATTTGAGGCACTTAGAGCTCCTAGAATGGCCCAAAAACTTGCCAAAATTGGTGTAGCAAATTTCAAGCACGTTCTTGACTTCAAGACCTTTCCAACGGTTCAAACGGTTGGCGAATCGGAGTCCCAGATCAAAAGTTATGGCCCCGGGAAGTTGGTGCACTTTCTAGAAGATACAATTGCAAATGCTCTTTTGAAATTTGAACTTCATGTTGTAAATTTTTGGCGCCAAACCGCCTAAACTCAAATTTGAATGTTTTTTTGGCTCCAAACTATTGAGGAGCTCTATTTATGGGTGGGTTTGTAATTTTTGGGTAACCTTTTGGGGGACAAGCTCACATATTACGAAAGGATTATTCTGTAGCTTTTTGTAACTTGCATGTGTTGTAGAACTTGGGGATTTGAGATCCTCTGCATGTAATAAGCTCCATTTTCTAAATAATAAAATTATTCTCTTGATTGTGGATTATTTTGTAAGTCTCGGGCTGTGCCTTCATCAAGTGGTATCAGAGCAGGTTTTCTTGAGCGTGTGGACAAATTGCCGATCGTGAGGCAGTTCGCACTAGGACCATGGTTGTAGGTCAAGGTCAAGAAAGATGCCCCCAAGAGTGATGCCTGGTAGGCGTGGTGGTGCCAGAGGTGGTCAAGGTGGCAGAAATGCTGGTGGAAGAGATGCACTGGTAGCCCTCCAGAGACAGATTGATGCGTTACAAGAGCAGTTGAGAAGAGAGTTAAACTCGAGGGAGGAAAGTGAGGATGAAGGAGAGGAAGAAGGTCCAGATGTAGAAGAGGAAGAAGAAGCACTTGATCAAGAACAAATGTAGCTAATAAGGGCCATTTTGAAGATCAAAAAAAGACCCAGAGCAGAAGTCCCCAGTTATTCTGGAAGTCTGAACCCGGAAGAGTTGATCGACTGGATCAACAAGCTAGAAGAATATTTTGAGTATGAGGAAATAGAGGACCTAGATCGGGTTAAGTTTGCAAAAATGAAGCTGAAGGGCCATGCCAGAAAGAGGTCCAATTGGAAAGAAATCGAAGAGGAAAAAGTCAAATCACCGGATGGGATCACATGGAGAAACTGCGCAGTTCATACCGGTGGACTACAAGTTAGATTTGTTGAAGAAATTGCAAGGGTTGAAGCAAAGCAGCTGTGAAAGAATATACTGTTACTTCACAAGATAATCACCTAACAGATCACACAGAGGCTAATAAGGAGAAGGTAGCCCGATATCCACTGGCGCCGTTCCAGCATCTGTGGAGGAGCGCTAAGTCGCACGAATGACCACCATTGAGGATGTGTATCGCTTTGGCGCTAAAGGTGGAAGAGAAGTCAACAAAAAAGATTTGATGGAAAGCAAACACAAAGAGCTGCTGGAAGGCAATGGAAGACTCGTATTTAAATGATACGCAAAGTACATGGTACCAGCTGAAGCCAAAGGAATGACAATAACTTTCATCACTTGATCAAAACAACAGCATCAAAGAGGTAGAGGACGAGGGAGATATGGACAACGATCTGGAAGAGGTGGTTTCGAAGGAACGTGTTTCTAGTGTGGTGAAGAAGGGCATCGAGCCTATGAATGTCCACAACACCAAGGAAGGGTAGAAAAAAGGCCAGAAGGTCATGGAAGGTTGCATATGCAGATGAGGAGGCCTAACTTCAACATTCAGATGATGTTGAAAGGAGAAACCCTAGTGATTAGAGAGCCCTAGTGATCGAGGAAAGGAACCAAACGAGGAAGAATCATTACGCATTGCTGCAAGTGCGAAGGAAACTATTGTGATGTCATTATTGAATGCGGAGCACCGAGCAACTGCGTCGCAGGAGATGGTCACAAAGCTGGTTTAAGAGTGGAAAGGCACCTTACATTCCATCACGTTCGCCAAAAAGACCACAAAGTTTTGGCCATGCTGCCTTAAAGTTCTGACGAGCTACTCATGATGAGGTACCGTGGATATCATCCTATGATGGCTGTCATATGCTATGGGGAGGTCGCGGTATCGGGTAGAAAGCTATATTATGATGGCCATGCAAAACACTTATTCCTTGAAAGGATGCTCGGCCCACGTCAAACTCAAGAAGACCAAAGAAAAGGCATGCGAGTGCTAGAATTTGTTGGCGTAGATGGGAAGAATTTTTGCAAGGTATGAAACATGAGCGTTACATTCCTGGTTATATAAGAAGGATATATGAGAAGGTTCCGTAATAGTTCGATGTTGCATGAGTTTCTTTATATTTTTCCGAGCACGTAATTTTGAGGGTTTGCCAACAATAAGGAAGATCAACTGACTTAATTCTTGGAGCCAATTTGGCTGCACGGCAGAATGACTCAAAGAAAAATGAGATATTGAACAGACAAGCTCAAGAATTGTTGAGAAGGGTTTGATATGGGAGAGTCGGAGTCCGCGTGCACACCGCAAAGATTAGCACCAAATAGCTGATGTATGTGGATGTGTATAGATTCCCGAAAGCCATAAACAAGATAACAATCAAGTCTGATTTCCCCTACCAAGGATGGATGACCTGATGGACTATTTGAGTGGAGTTCAGTACTTCACAAAGATTGATCTGAAGAGTGGATATCACCAGATCCAGATTCAAGAGGGAGATGAATGGAAGACTGCCTTCAAGACCAAAGAGGGCCTGTACGAGTGGTTAGTCATGCCTTTTGGGCTAACCAATGCACCAAGCACATTCATGCGGCTCATGAATGAGGTACTAAAAGAATTTCTGGGAAGTTTTGTTATTGTGTATTTAGATGATATTTTGATTTTAGTAAGATGTTGGATGAGCATTTGATGCATATCTGAGAGCCTTTGAAGTTAAGAGAAGAGAAACTGTTGATTAATCTGAAGTGTAGTTTTGTGAAGAGGGAGTTAGTGTACTTGGGGTTTGTTGTCTCAACAGAAGGTCTCAAGATGGACCCAGAGAAGGTGAAGGCTATTCTAGAGTGGCCTACCCCAAGAATTGCTACTAAAGTGAGATATTTCCATGGTTTGGCTAGTTTTTATAGAAAGTTCATTAGAAACTTCAGTAGTATTTGTGGACCCCTGACTAAAACAATGAGAGAGGATAGAAAAGAATTCAAGTGGAGCACTGGAGTGGAAAAAAGTTTTGAACTATTGAAGCAGAAGGTGACAGAGCAACCTGTTCTAGCCCTCCCAGATTTCAACAAGGTGTTTCAGGTGGATTGTGATGCCAGTGGTTTTGCCATTGGAGCAGTATTGAGCCAAGAAGTTAAGCCCATTGCCTATTTCAGTGAAAAGTTAAATGATACCAAGATAAAGTATAATGTATATGATCAAGAATTTTATGCAATAGTTCAAGCATTAAAGAAATGGAGACATTATTTGTTGCCAAAGTAATTTGTTCTATATACTGATCATCAGGCCTTGCTTTACCTAAATGGTCAGGGAAAATTAAATCAGAGGCATATGAAATGGGTAGAGTTTTTGCAGAGTTATACCTTTGTTTTGAAACATAGGAGTGGGAAGTCAAATAGGGTTGTAGATGCCTTAAGTAGGAGGCATACATTGATGAAAAAAAGATGCAGATTGAAGGGTTCAAAAACAAGAAACATATATACCCGATCTTTGAGGCTTGAAAGCTTGCAACCCCTAAAAGGATAGATGGTAGGATTTCATAATCCAGGATGGCATGTTATTTAAGGGAAGTCAATTGTGTATCCTGAGGAGTTCCATGAGGGAGAACCTGATAAAGGAGAAGCATAGTGGAGGAATGGCAGGACATTTTGGTCGGGATAAGACCATTGCCATTATCAGTGAGCATTATAATTGGCCTTAGTTGTCACAGGATGTGAAGAAGTTTGTACAAAGCTACAGGGTATGTTAGATGGCTAAAGGAGTGAGCCAAAATACAGGCTTATATCAGCCCTTACCTGTACCAGAGAGGTCGTGGGAGGATATAAGTATGGACTTTGTTCTTGGTTTGCCAAGGACACAACGAGGGAATGATTCAGTATTTGTGGTGGTTGATAGGTTTTCGAAGATGGCACATTTCATTCCATGTCAGAAGACCCATGATGCAGTCCACATTGTTGACTTGTTCTTCAAAGAGGTGGTGAGGCTGCATGGTCTACCAAAGAGTATTGTTTCAGATCATGACACCAAATTTGTGGGGTACTTTTGGAGGACGTTGTGGAAGAAACTAAAGACAGAGTTGAAGTTCAGTTCTGCACACCATCCAAAAACAAATGGGCAGACAGAGGTTGTTAATAGGAGTCTGGGTAATCTATTGAGATGTTTGGTAGGAGATAAACCCAAGCGATGGGACTTGATCTTACCCTAGGCATAATTTTCTTACAACAATTCTATCAACAGAAGCACTGGTAGATCACCATTCCAGATTATGTATGGAGGTAGCCCTAGAACAACTCCAGAATTGAGGAAGATGGACCAAGAGAAGAAAATAAGTGATGAAGCTGAAGATTTTGCAGAACACATCAAGGATATACATGAGAAGGTAAGAGAACATATTAACAAGATGAATATGTAGTATAAGGCTAAGGCAGATCAAAAGAGGAGGTATAAGGAGTTTCAGATTGGTGATGAAGTCATGCACCACTTGAGGAAAAAAAGGTTTCCAGTGGGAACATATAACAAATTGAAGATGAAGAAGTTCGGTCCTTCTAAAATTTTGAAGAGGCATGATTCAGGGAATGCATATGAGGTAGAGTTGTCAGATGGATTCAACATTTCCCCTATGTTCAACATTTTAGATTTGACAGAGTATCATGAAGGTGGCGCAAAGGAAGTACAGATGATGGAATAGTGTGGGATTCCAGCACCTACTTTAGAAAAGGAGGAGATTGAGGAAATCTTGGATAGTCATGTGGGAAGGAGTACTAGAAATAGGTAGTATGAAGAATATCTGGTGAAATGGAGAGGAAGGCCTGTAGAAGATTCATCCTGGCTATCTAAGGCAGTGGTTGACTAGTTGGGTTTTCCTTAGCCATCTGAGACGTGACGGGGTCACTTCTCAAATTACCCTGGGTGTTTGATGCAGGAGCATCCAGTGGTGTAAGGGAAATCTTGCATCACCCAAAAATAGTTAAATTTCAAGTTTCTCAGCTTTTAGATGTTTTTGCATCACCCAAAAATAGTTAAATTTCAATTTTCTCATTTTTAGATGTTTTTACATTTTTGGATACCCTTTTCATCATAATGAAATTCCCAATTTACAGTTTTTATTTTCTATTCCTGGGTTGAAAGATATTACAGTTTTAGTTTCCCAGATTTGCACCTAAAAATCTTCTAAGTTGGATTTGAGGCACTTAGAGCTCCCAGAATGGCCCCAAATTTTTTCAAAATTGGCGTAATGAATTTTGAGCGCGTTCTTGACTTCAAGACCTTTCCAACAGTTCAAACAGTCCGCGAATCGGAGTCCCAGATCAAAAGTTATGGCCCCGGGAAGTTGGCGTACTTTCTAGAAGATACAATTGCAAATGCTCTTTTGAAATTTGAACTTCATGTTGTAAATTTTCAGCGCCAAACTGCCTAAACTCAAATTTGAATGTTGTTTTGGCTCCAAACTATTGAGGAGCTCTATTTATGGGCGGGTTTCTAATTTTTGGGTAAACTTTTGGGTGACAAGTTCGCATATTGCAAAAGGGTTATTCTGTAGCTTTCTATAACTTACATGTGTTGTAGAACTTGGGGATTTGAGATCCTCTACATATAAGAAGCTCCATTTTCTAAAAAATAAAATTATTCTCTTATTTGTGGATTATTTTCTAAGTCTCGGGCTGTGCCCTCATCAAACCATGATGGAGTTAAAAAGCTAGAGGATTGGCTAATGAAGATTAGGAGGTGTTTTAAGGTTAATTAATCCAAAATAAATTAATCTTAGGTGAGTTAGTGATTTTAGAATAATATGACATTTAAATTAAATAATTAGATTTATTTAATCAAATGAGAAGACATAGGGGTTTTAATTAAATGATTTACATTATTAAATTAAATGGGTTGAGAATTAGTAAGAAAGGGGGTTGAATTAATCCAATAAACTTAATTATTTGATTAATAGGAGAAAATGATGAATTTAATTAACCAATATCAATTATTTAATTAAATAGTTAGTCAGAGGTGATTTAGGAGGAAATGATGTCAATTAATTAGATTTATATGCTTAATATCAATCAAAATTATTTAAGTGTCTACACCTTTTATGAAAAGACGGGGTAAATATATTTGAAATCCAACACACTTTTGGGAGAAAAACTAAAAATTCTTAGTGAACTCAATTATGCAATGTGAGACTTGAATCGTCAATTTAAAGCATAAAACAACCAGAAAAAACTAACTTATATTAGATTTGTGAAGGGTAATTTGATGTGTACTAATCGCCAAAATTTGTTGAGTGTCCTCCAAGGATAGATTTTCCTAGGGAAAATGGGTTCTACTATAGGGATCAAATATCTAATTTCATAGTCCTCTACTCCTCAATTTGCACTCCTAATTTCTCTAGATCTCACTATTGGAAAGTTGGAAATAAATTTTGTAGATGAGTTTCTGTGTCTTGAAAAATTTGATGAAAATTTTGACAACTTTGCAAAATTTCACTTTTGATCAATCTTCAATCCTTCTTCACCTGCAAATCTACATACAAAAGAGAGGGAAAAATGTTTATTTTTGGTGAATGAAGGTTTTCCTTGGTCAAACCCCATTTTTCGTAATTAAGCCTTGAATGAAATAATAATGAAAGGAAGGAATGATTAATGAATAGTAGCTTTTTGAAACTCACCAAACCCTTTAATGTCTACCCTTGGAGGACTAAAGTTAACACATCTCTCTAAGGATTAGATCTTCCATGAAATGGCTTGATTGGATGTTGATCTTGATGCTTGAATTTTGACTTGAATGCTTGAAACCTACATCACAATGTTAGCTCCAAAAGCATGCATGAATGCAAATAACTTTGACATGATGATCTTGATCTTGAATGATGATGTAGAAGACTGATAAATCTACTCTTGTATGCTCTTGACAATGATATTTTCTCATGTTAAAGTTTCCTTAATGCTAGATAATTTTCCTTAGACTTGAATTGATAAAAATACCTTGTATTTATAGGTAATTCACTAATTTCCCAACAATTAAAAATCAAATTCCAACAATTGCAATTTGAATTTGAATCATAAAAATACCATCAAAAACATATTAAAAAATGGGGTCCTAAGTCTAAGGAGGACCCATTCGCCCTTGGGAGAATGGGTCCTAGGCCCAAAACCTACGACACACATTTTCCAAGATGTATAATTTGATGTTTCCAATTGTTTAATATAGGCTCCCCTTTTGGAAAACAAGATTAATTAGGCCTTTATGCATAATTGGGTCAATTAGAGGCTTAATTAATTCCAATAAATTAGGGGGAGGCAAAAAAAGGGAGAAAATGTAAAAGAGTATATTTTCAATTACTACAATATGTATGTATGCATACATACATACATACATACATATATATTGTGATCATGCATGTATCCATATCATGCATGATTGGTAAAAAATGTCAAACTATCATTTACTTTCAAACAAATGTGAGTCATTATATTTAAAAGCATCATGTCCATACAATGCATTTGGTTGACACATACACTAATAAAAAATGCATGCAAGAAATATAAAATATATGTCAAAAAGATATTTTAAATATGACCATGGATATGATTTATATGGAGCTTAATAAAAATTACAATTAACAAAAATAAATTAAAATTTATATACTATAAAAATAATTATTGATTCCCTCTAAAATTATCCCACTAATTTATAATTTATAAATTAGAAGATAATTTCCTAATACATTAAAAAGCATTACAATACATACCAAATGTATACAACATATTTAAAAGATCTTTCAAAATAAATATTTTTAAAAATAAAAATATAATTACAATAAAGAAAACAACCATAGAAAGACACTATAAGTTAAAATTTAGATGAAGAATAATAAAAATAAAATGTAACTAGGGGAGAGGGCCTAATAGTGGAGTATAGTGGTATTAGGAATTGATAAAAATTAGCCCGTTAGTGGAGTACTTAATTAACCATAACATATTCAACTTATCCCTAAAAATTACACAAAGGAAAACCAATCAATGTTGAAAACATATTTGTTTTACAATTCATTTTATTTGTCCCAAAAATGTGGGAGTCATAAAACTTTTACAAGAATGAAAAAAAATATTTTTTCTTCTTAGACAACTAATACCCATTCCATGCTACTAAGGTATGCAACCTTTTAAATAGTATTTTAAACATATATTTTAAAAATAGAATTTAATAGTCCCATGTACATATGCTATGACCACCCATAATAAAGTTTTGTGGATTCTAAAAAAACTTCTTTGTTAACAAAATACATGCCCAATAGTCCCATCATATAATGAAATATGACCCGTAGTATATTATAATTGTCCAAATATAAAATCCTCTTTAAAAAAAAATCATGGTCATGTGTACCATTGATCATCCTCAAACATCTAGCTACTAGTCATTTCCTCCTATAATACCTACAGGCAACATACTTGAAGGTATAAGGCTCACCAATGAAGTTATCAAAATAACAGGACAAAAAATAAACAATTCAAACCATACAATCATTCAACCAAATCAATCAACTCTCAAATTTATTAGCAAATAAAAAATTTCCAGCAATTGCAAGCAACACAATCAATGGTGTAAGACTCACAAATCAAAAGAAGAGGACATAAATTGAAAACTTAATAAGCATTCAAATAGATCAATCACCTCTCATTAATATTACCAATTTAAATCAGCATAACATCCATTTAATCCATTCATTTATCTCATTTGAATCCATCATCATTTTCATTTTGTATCATGTTGTTTGTTTCCTATCTTGTTCTATATTTACTAGTGGTAGTGGCACAAGAAGATGAGAAAATAATATAATATTAACAAAAGGAAGTTGAGTATTCTTCTAGGTATTATACTGGTTTACCAAATTGTGTTGTATATTATTTATATCTTTTCTATATCATTTTAATGTTGTAGCCAGTGTGTCACTTTTTGTTATTTTGTGTACGTCTTTCTATTGTATACAATATAAATGTTGTAGCCACTATACTACAAATGCATATATATGTTTTTTAGTTATATTGTAAGTTCCAATTTGGGCTTCATAGATATATTATCAATGTCTATTTGGGCTTTGTGGTTATATTGTATATGAATATTTCTTCTATAGCATGTAATTGTTGTTCCAGTGTGTTTTAAGTGCACATATGAGGATTTTATCTCTAGTATTAATGCATATCTATGTTATTCTATTCAATCCCATCTATTCTATAAGATGTGATTTTTTACCCACTTTATTGTAAGTGCATATATGGGGGTTTTAGTTTTTCTTTTTATGCCTATCCATTATATACTATTGATGCATATATGTTCAATATTATTAATTTTAATCTATTCTTTATGATGTAAATTTTGTAGCCACTATACTACAAATTCATATATGGAGTGTTTAGTTATATTGTTAATCCCTATCTATTCTAAACTATTGATTATCACCTCTTCTATATGATGTAAATGGTGTTCTATAAATGCATAGCATATCTTGCTATCTATTCTATACAATTATTGGCTATCTATTATATAAGATGTAAATGTTGTAGCCACTATATTTTAAGTGCATATATGGAATTTTTAGGTATATTATTTATTATTATCTATTCTGAAGTGTTAATGGACATCTCTTTTATATAATGTGAAAGTTATTCTATAAATTTTTATTTGTTGTTAAATCTATTCTAAATTGTTAAAGTATGTATCTATTATATAGGATATAAATATTTTATCGACTATGTTGTAAGTGTATATATGAGGTTTTTAGTTTTACTATTTGTATTATAAAAAATTGTATACCTTTACAATTTCATACTATGTTTGGGTCCCTTAATTTATTGGAATTAATTAAGCTTCCAATTTTTTAAATTATTCATTCTAAAGCTTTATTCTTACTATTTTCATAAAGGGGAACCAACATTAAATCAATACATTTAATAATTAAATTGTCTTGGATCATGTGTGTCCTAAAAGTATAATCCAATGCCCATTCACCCATGGGTGAATGGGTCCCTTTTATGAGCTAGGACCCAAATTAAAATATGTTTTTGGTGGCTTTTTAATGATTAAAATTGAAAATATAAGTATTAGATTTTGGAATCTATTTTTTGAGAAATTGGATAAACACCTATAAATACCTAGTTATTTTATCATTTGAAATCTAAGAAACATGATCTAACAATTCAAGATAAAATATTATTGTCAAAATCATTCAATAGTAGAATTATCAGTCATTTATAGCAACAATCAAGATCCTAACATCATTATGATATTTCTATCATGATTCAATTATTGAATCCTGATAGCAATATCATAATTTGACACAGTGTGGAAAATACGTCCTTATCAATCCTAATATCATGTCAAAGTTTATGTGTGTTCATGTTGTCTTGTGAAAGATAATAAGTGTTGTAGGTCTTCATGCATTTAAGAATTCAAGAAAATATAGCAAGAAAGATCCCATTCCCTTGAAGTGATGTATATATCTTCAATCCTTCAAGGAAGCTATTGAAGGGTGGTGAGTTGCAAAAAAAAATTTCATTCATCAATTCCTCCCTTTCCATTAAATTTTTTATCATTGAAATTACCATTGTGAAAGTGGGAACACTATTCATGTGGTTTGACTGAGGAAAATCCCTATATGGAACAAACATTTTTCCCTCTTTGTGTATGTGAAAATTATAGGTTGAAGAAGGTTTGAAGAGATCTTGAAGAGAAATTTTGTATTGTTGCATTTGTTTTCATCATTCTTGTCAACCTGCAAAAACTAAGTCATAAAATTCATTTATGACATTCTAAAAAATTTGCAGGTGGAAAATAGAAGCCTATATCTAGCACTAGAGGACCCCAAAAGTTGGTCTAGACCCCCCTACAAAGACCCATTCACGATTGAACGAATGAGTCCTTGTAGGCACATCAAAACCAAATTTTCTAAGAATTTTTTTTGCCCTCCACACTTCCCAAATCCACTTGCAAACTATTCTTTCTATTTTTCAGTTGTTAGGATCTTAAATTTTATGTATTAGGTCATATAGGATCATTAGTCTAACCTCTAAAATATTTCTAATCAATTCTAATCCCTCATTAGATTAGATTTAGGTCTAATTGGCTCACCATTAGGCTAGAAAGTTAATCTTTTCACCTTGTGATCTATATCCTAATGAAACTTGGAAAAAGGCCACCTTTGCATCCTAGGTTATTTACACTTAGGACCTAGGATCACTTTTTCTATATTTTATACTTTGACTAAAGTAGGGGCTAAATTTAGGGTAGAAAATTGTATACCTTTACAATTTCATACTATGTTTGGGTCCCTTAATTTATTGGACTTAATTAAGGTTATAATTTTCTAAATAATGCATTCCAAACCCTTATTCTTACTACTTTCAAAAAGGGGAACCAACATTAAATAAATGCATTTAATAATGAAATTGCCTTGATTCATGTATGTCCTAGAAGTTTAGGCTAGGACCTATTCGCCCATGGGCGAATGGGTCTCCTTTATGAGCTAGGACCTAAATTAAAATATGTTTTTGGCATCATTTTAATGATTAAAATTAAAATTGTAAGTATCAACTTTTAGAATCTAATTTTCTAGAAATTGGATAAACACCTATAAATACCTAGTTATTTTACCATTCCAAATCTAAGAAGAAATCTAAGAAACATGATGTAGCAATTCAAGTGAAAATATTATTGTCAAGAGCATTCAAGAGTAGCATTATTAGTCATTTATAGCAGCAATCAAGATCATAACATCATGTCAAAATTTATGTGTACTTATGTTGTCTTGTGAAGGCTAACAATTGTTTTAGAACCATCTTCATGCATTCAAGCATTCAAGAAAATATAGCAAGCAAGATCTAATTCCCTTGAAGTTATGTGTATGCCTTCAGTCCTCCAAGGAAGCTATTTTTTATTATTATTTTTAAAAAGGGGTAAAAATTTTATTGAAAATCAAGAAAGAGCATTACATAAAATCAAAGGGCTAGAGCCCCAGGAACCAACAAGAAACATCCAAAAAAAGAAAGAACCAACATCAACCTAAGCCATAACCAGTTTTATCTTTGGCAAGAATCCTCTCCAAGTCATGATGGAGCTCAGGGAAAATATGCGCCCACTCATCAACCTTCCAACCATCTAAATGCTCAGAATCCCACTTGGCCAAACAATCTGCTGCCCTATTCCACTCCCTTGGAATATGGATGAAAGACACCATCTCAATCAAAGAGCTAATTTGCAGGACTTGCTGCACCATCTTAGCCAGTTGCCAGCTAACATTAGACACTTTCTGTTCATTGATCAAATCAACCAAAATTTGTGAATCAGATTCACAAATAACCTTGCACCACCCCAAAGCATAAGCCCTTTCCAAAGTGTAGAGGATCACCAAACATTCCATAAGGTTGGCAGTCTACATCCCTTCATGAGCTGAAAAGAAGAAAATCATAGATCCCAAAAAATCCTTACCAACACCACCAATCCCAATAGGCCCAGGATTTCCTCTTGAGGAGCCATCGATGTTGATCTTTAGAATGCCAACCAAAGGGGTTTACCATCTTCCCACCCTCTAACCTTTCTTTTTCACCCTCCTTCCTTGCCTGACACAAGCAGACACCAAAGAAAAATCCTGAATCCTTAGTCTATCCGCCATCTTAGTATCCCCTTTCTCCAAAGGGAACACCACTTCACACTTAGCCTCCACCATCTCCCAAATCTGCCATAGAATGAAGGTTGGCCCAACATACCACACATCCTGCAAGAAAGAGGCCAAGGTAGGAGGCCTACCCAAGCTACTCCAAACATCCACCAGGGAGGACGCATGAACACATGGGCTTTTCCAAACACCCCACCAAGAGTGCCAGAGTTGCAAAGCAAAGGGACAACAAAAAAAAATGAGAATAATCCTCCTCCCCAAATTCACACAAAACATAGATAGAAGGGCCCTGGAACCCCCTCTTCCTAATATTATCCCAAGTCAAGCATCTATTTTATGCCAAAGTCCAAATAAAGCAGTTACACTTTGGCCAAGAGAACTTGTTCCACACATTCTTCCACCAGTGAACCTCCACAACATCCAACCTATGGGATAATAACCCCTAGTATCTAGAAGAGACATAATAGACACCCTTTCGATTAGGAGACCAAGCCAAAACATCCCCATCCTGGAGGGAACTGTATCATCTACTAACAAGGATATTATGAAGCTCAACAAAATCCTCCTCCATACCAACAACATGCCACTCCGTAGGGTTCTTCCATCTCACCACCTCCAACTGACCATGAGATGAAAAATATTTAAAGTCACTCACCCTCAACTAACTAGCCTCAAGGAACCTTTGGAAAAGATTCAAAAAATTAGGAAACTGAGAAACAATAGGAGGAAAGCCATCCCAAGAATCAGACCAAAAGTGCACCTCCTCCCTCTTTTGCAAATCCAAAATAAGCCACCCTTGATGAGCTCAACCCCTTTCTTGAGCATACCCTAGATCACTGAACCGTTCCCCACAAGGGGATAACAAGGAATATCCATCCTAGGGATCCTAGGGAAATACTTATGAGATAAAATTATGGCCCAAATATGATCCTATTCCACACACCACCGCCAATATAATTTAGCAGCCAACACCACCCCAGTCACATATAACAACCTTAATCCAAGACCACAAAACTGCTTCGAGCTACAAATAATATCCCATTTGACAAGGCTCCATTTAGAAGATATCAAACTACCAACCCATAACAACTATCTTGATAAAGAATCTAATTCCTTAACAAAACCCATTGGAGCCACCTGAATCATACACTGATAGATGGGGAGAGCCTGCACCATAGACCTGAGAAGCTGAACACGACCAACAAAAGATAGCCATCAGTGGGTTCAATGGTTAACTTTTTACATGAAATTTGTATAGAATATTCTGCCAAGAACCCTTGGGAAACCTTCCCATAGAAATAGGAATACCAAGGTAGGTCAAAGGGAGAGCCCCAGTATGAAATCTCAAAATATGAGCAATCCTTGTCTGAATGGGATTCAGAGTATTGAAGAAGAATATGGAGGAATTATCCTCATTAATCAATTGGCCGAAAGCAACAAGATAAACATCCAACACCCTGCACAAATTTGAAGCATCCCTAATAGTAGCCAAATCCATTAAATTAGTGTCATCCACAAACTATAAATGAGACTACGGAGGAAAACCCCCTCCCCACCTCCATCCCTAAATGAGACCCAACTCAACCTTCCTTCTCAACAAGCGACCAAGACCTTCAACAAGAAGAAGAAATAAGTAAGGGGAGAGGGGGTCTTCCTACCGCAAACCTCAAGAGGCACCAAAAAGGTCAGAATGCTCGCCATTGATAAGAATAGAGAAGGAGACCGAGGTAAAACAACTCATAACCCATTGAATCCAATCTTCCCCAAAACCAAAAGCACCAAGCACCTTCTGAAGGAAGAACCACCAAACTCTGTCATAAGCCTTAGCCATATCCAGCTTAATGAACATCGCCTTATCTTTGGAGATAGCCATAGAGTGAATGGTTTCGGTTGCAATAACAACCCCATCCAAAATTTTCCTACCCACCACAAAACCACTTTATTCCTTAGAGATAAACAATTTAAGCCACTTTTTCAACCTATCAACAACCAATTTAGAGATAATTTTATAAATCAATTGCAAAGTGAAATAGGGAGAAATTGACTTAACCTATCTGCCCCATCACACTTGGGGATGAGAGAAAGGAAGGTAGAATTCAGAGCACGTAACATCTACTTATTCTTCTGTTACTCTTGGACAACTGCCAATAAATTCAACTTGATAATATCCCAAAATTCTTGAAAGAATTCAATCGGGAAGCCATCAGGACCAGGAGCTTTCCCCTTTTTCATTTGGAGCACAATCCCCTCTAGCTCTTCCAATGAAATTCCACACATAAGATGCTTCTTCATCTCCCTAGAGACCAAAGGTGGAATAAAAGAAAGAACTTGAGCTTCCTTAGGTGACCCCCCCTACAAGCCCTCCCTAAATAGGGAAGAAAAAAACCACACAACTTCACTTGAGATTTCCTGAAAAGAGGAAAGGTTCTCCCCCTTGTCAGTCACTAGAACTGGAATAGAATTGCCATGTCACCTAGCTTTCATTAAATTGAAAAAGAAAGCAGTATTCTTATCTCCTTCCTGTAGCCACTCGATTCGAGCCTTTTGTTTCCAAAAAACTTCCTCCCACAACACACACTCCTCCAGCACCTTCAAGGCCCTAACCTCCTCCTAAAGCAAATCCTCAGTCACCCCATCCTCCCTGATCATCCTCGTAATACTATCCAACTCACCCTGAGCAACACTCTTATCATGGAAAATGTTTCCAAAGCACCAACGATTCCAACGTTTAAGCTGATATTTGAAAAATTGCAATAACTTAGCAAAAGTATACATTTCCATACCATAAGGAGGTCTACCATTCCTCCACTAGTTAGCAACATGGATGTGCAAAGATAGGTCACACAACCACATAAGCTTAAACTTGAAAGAAGGGGATTGAGGCTTATGAGCAGAATTAAGGGAAATCTTGATAAGCCAATGATTTGTGCCCCTCCAATCCAAAATTTTAGAGCTAGAGGACCAGAAACCACCAACCCAGTAATAGGAAACCATAAAATGATCTAGATGCTCTGCAATGCAACTCTCCCCAACCCTTCAATTGTTCCAAGTAAATTGGCCATTGGAGGGCTTGATGTCAACAAGGTTTAAAGATGAGATATTATCCTAAAGAAGCAACACAAAAGCCTCCAATCTAGCAATACCAGCCCACTTCTCAGCAAGCTCAAAGATAAAATTAAAATCCCTAGCCATAATCCATGGATAATAAGGAGCCATACTTCGAAAAAACCTGATATGGGACCACAAAAGTTGCTTCCCCTGAATGTCTATAGGAACATAGATATTCGAGAAGAGAATAGAATCCCCTATCTCAGAACAAGAGGAAATCATAGATAAAGAAGACTTAAAGGACATCCACCAAAGAGCGAGAACCTTTCGAGGGTTACATAGACAAGAAACACCCCTAGAAGATCCATGAGCCCCAATACACTGGCACTCGCCACTCCCCCATAGCTTAGGCACCAACCCCAACATATAACTTGGTCTCCTATAGGAAAAGAACATCAAGAGAATGACTTCTAATCAAAGCACGAATAGATTTTTGTCTAGGGCCACTGTTCAAGACCCTTACATTCCAAGGTAAAACAATCATTTCAAGGGGTTTGAAAAAGGAGAATCTAGAGTTTTTACTGACTTTGACTCCACCAAAGTCTCCCCTGTTATCTTAATCTTTTCCAAATCCTTCTTCCTACCAAGCTTGGAGGACTTCTCCTCCACCCCTTTCTTTGGATCCTTTTGATGGGGACCCAAATGAGAAGGATATTTTCTATTCTTAACAATTTCAGAACCTGCTTTCACCACAAGAGGAGATTCATCCCCCACATCCTTCTTCCCTTTAGCAAAAGGAACTGACTCTATCTAAACTTCTAGCTGAAGGTTAGTGTCCATTTGCAAAGTTCCTGCATCCTGCATATCCTGATTAGCTTCAGACAAAAGATCCTCCAGCCCTAAAACCAAAGCACCCTGACTCAGATTCACCAAGCCCGAATTCACTTCTTGCTAGTTGAGATCATCTAGAATCTCAAATCTATTAAAAGTGTCTTCATCCTATCTCTCCATCAAGGTTCTCTTCTGACCCTAGTTCCTGTTATGAGTCTTGATAGGAATGAAACAATCCACACCAACCACATCATTCAGAATTGGATCTTTCCCCTTGTCAACCCTAGGAGGGTTGCGAGGGGGTAGAGACGACTGGGGTTCTCCAGGCCTAGCCCTTGGACATCGATGAAGCAGGTGTCCATATTCATGATAGAGATGACAGCGAAAAGGAAGAGTCTAATAGTCCAATTTTTGTACCCAAGAATAAGGACCCGCACACATGTCCACAAAATCTGGTATTGGCTTTACTTAAATCAATTTCAACACAAATGCGAGCAAAATTCATCACCTTTTTAACCTAAGTCTATTGTGCAGAGCCAACCAAATTTTCAAGCATCGAGGCCAACAGGTGCAGAACATCATCTCGCAAACATTCCACAGGAAAATGAGGGAGTCGAACCCACATAGGAACATGAGTTGGAATTTCCTCAGAAGGATCAAAACCCACAGGCAAAGGTTTAATAAACAACCCAATATGGTTATGAAAATAGGGGCCTCCTTCAAAGACCCTAATATGATTTTCCATTCAATTAAAAGTTACTATGAAATAGTTATTTTCCAACAACATGATCTCCATCTCTCCCTCCGACATCTAAGTCCGTTGAGCCTATGACTCTAGAAACTAGAGTGAGACACGCATCCCTATAAAATTGCACAATAAAGAGTAACCCGAATAATAATCAGTGTCCTCCACAATCATCTCCAATGGGATAACCAACTTCGGTCTCTCTTTACAATGTTCTAGGCACCCATTGATCTTCGTAATGCGGGAACCACCAGAGGGTCCCATTCTACCAACTCCTGTTTCAAGAGAAAACAAATTATTGTAAAAAATCTTCGCATCTTGGGAAGACAATTTAGTACCAACCAGAGATCATTCACCAAGAGCCATTAAAACTGACGATTTCACATCTTCGCATCTTGGGAAAGTCGATTGTGGTCGAAACCCTAGATGATTCACCAAGAGCCATTAAAACTGAAGGGCCCAAGATAGGCATACAAACTAGATCTCCATGGCGAGAAGTTGGGACAATAGCCCCACACTCCAAACACACCCTACACCACCAAAACTAGAGCACCTGACACACACCCCAAATGGTCACACAAAACAAAGAAGAAAGGGAGCAGGAGGCCACCTACATGCCTCAGATTAAAGCCCAAGTAGCAAGTTAAAGGCCAATCCTGTAGCTAGAAACTGCCAACACCGACACAGCCCCACCATAGGGACCCAGGCAAATCAGAAAGTGCAGAAATGGTTTACAGACCCACAAAGAATGAATATCGGCCCCCACATGACACCCTAAAAACCAACAAACTCCCACCCTCCCAATGCAGAACCCATAGACACCTTAGAAAGGGGTAGGGAACGATGCCCTAGCTTGACACGTGAGCACTAGGTTCTCCATCATTTTTCACCATATGATTTTCTGTTTATCTTCCTCCAAGGAAGCTATTGAAGGGTAGTGAGTTCTTGTAGCAATTTTTTCATTCATCATTTCCTTCCTTTCCATTACGGTTTTCATCATTAACATTGCCATTGTGAAAGTGGGAACACTAGTCACGTGATTTGACTAAGGAAGACCCCTATATGGCACATTTTTTCCCCCTCTTTATGTATGTGCAGATTACAGGTTGAAGAAGGATTGAAGATATCTTGAAGAGAAATTTTGTATTGTTGCATTTGTTGTCATCATTCTTGTCAACCTATAGAAACTATGTTGCAAACTTAATTTTTAACATTTTGAAAAGTTTTTAGGTTGAAAATAGAAGATTAGATCCAACAACAAAGTACCCCAAAAACTGATCAAGACCCCTTTCAAATACCCATTCTCCATTGGGATAATGAATCCTTGTAGGAACATCAAAACCAAATTTTCTAAGTAGGTTTGTTGTTGTCTACACTTCCCAAATCCACTTGAAAACTATTGTTTATGTTTGTCAATTGTCGGGATCTTGGATTTTATGTATTAGGGCATATATGATCATTAGTTTAATTATTATTAAATATTTTGAATCCATTCTAATCCCCCTTTAGATGTAGCTTTAGGTCTGATTGACTTACCATTAGGGTTGAAAGTCAATCTTTTCACCTTGTGATCTACATCCTAATGAAACTTGGAAAAATACCACCTTTGCATCCTAGGTTCTTTACACTTAGGACCTAGGATCTCTTTTTCTATATTTCATTGTTAATACCAATTTATTATATATATTATTTAAATGGTGTAGCCACTATATTAGATGTGTATTTATTCTATTGGATGTAAATTCTCTACCCACTGTAAACTCTTCTATGTTTTTTGTTACACTATAAATAGTTATTTTTTTCTATATGATGTAATTTCTCTAGTTACTATACTATAAATTCCTATCTATTTTTGGTTATTTCCTTCTCATTCCAACATCCAACATCCAATATAAAAATATCAAATTGAAATGCTGTAGAAATAAAATTGTATTAAATATTATATAATAGAAACTATCAAACTCACTTACAAGCTCAAGTTATAGTAAAAAACATTATTTGTTTATGAAAATGCTATAAAATTAGTTTTTTTTTGGTCATATATACTAAAAATATGATTATATTTCTCATTATATTGCAACCACAATAACAATTGTCTAGAATTTTAAATTGAATACTTGAGGATTTTTGTTTCATTAACTTTCTACAAAAAAAGACTCAAAAGATTCAAAATTTCAAAATAATTCTTTGATGTTGTATTTTCTTCTTTGTAGATGAGGAATAGACCTCAAATGAGGACATGACATGAAAAAAGAAGATTGATGTAGGAGCACCTAGTGGTGTAAAGAAAATATTGCATCAACCAAAAAATAGTTTTTATTTTATTTGTAGGTTTCTTTTGTTATTTTTGATCCCATGATGGCACTTTAGAGGTAGGAGAGTCAGAACTATGAAAGGCCAAACGTGCTCACCTGCTATTTAGTAATGTGACCTATATGAGCACATATGGACCTAAAAACTTACCCCAAGGAGTAGAATTAAAAAATGAAGAAAATGGTGAAAGAATCATCTCAATATCATGTAACCTTTGGGAGATATTAAAGTTTTTATATCAATAAATTTCTCCTATAAAGTTTTAAACTCAAATTTGAAGCCTTTGTAAGCCTCATAAAATCTTGAAAAGTGATCAAAATGATCTTCAAATTATTTTAGCATTGTAGATCTCTTTGGAATATTTTCAACAATGTATTATAATATTAAATTGAATGCCTAAGTGAAAGTTATCGATCTAGGAAGTTGTTCTACAAAAAAATGAATTTCAAATGAAATATCTTCCTAGATAGGGAAACAAGTAGTTGGACCTCTGGGTTCCCAAAAACAGGGGAGTTACACTTTCCCAAACATTCTAAGGTGTTTATTGGTTAAAATAAAGGGGTGAATGAAGGTTATAGAAGACAAATCAATTAGTGCAGATTATGGTTTAAAATTGTAGATTTTTCTTAGAGAGTTGATTTTCTCTATAGTGAATCAAGCCCATGTGGCTATAACATCACAATTTCTTAATTTTCAATTCTATTTCATGAAAGAAATCAAAAGTAGGTTTTTTTACTTCTTGAATTTTCTATGTTAATACTTTTTTTGTGTTATGTGTGGGTGTTGGGTGAAGTAGCCCCTCATTAAGTGGTATCAAAGGACTTGTAGTTTGAGTTTGTGATAAAAGTGATCATGATATCTACATCAAGAAATTATGGTGGTGGAGGGAATATTTTTGTACCAAAACAAGGTTTTAGAGCCTTACAAAGACAAGTTCAAGCACTGCAAGATGAGATGTATAGAGGGTTTGGGACAAGAAGAGTAGATGAAAATGAAGATGAAGTCAAAGAAGAAGCACAATTTGAAGAAGAATATGATGTAGTAGATCCTAAGCAAGTCAAATTATTTGAGGCCATCTCCAAGATTGGAAAAGGCCAAAGATTGGCATTTTTATATTTTTTAGAAATCTTAACCCAAAAGAGTTGATTGATTAGATCAATGATATGGATGAGTACTTTGAGAATGAGGAGGTGGAATATCTTGAAAGGGTCAACTTTGTGAAGCCCAAGCTAAAAGGTCATGCAAATATTTGGTGGAATGAAGTACAATTAGAAAGAAATAGAAGAGGGAAAGAAAAAATAACAAGATGAGATCAAATGGTGGAAAATATAAAGAGACAGTTCACTCTTATTAATTAGGAGTTATTGTTATTGAAAAGGATGCAAGGTTTGAAGTAGGCTAGTAGGTCTATCAAAGAGTATATAGAAGAGTTTTACATGGTCATGATTAGAATAGGTCATTTTGAGGCCAACAAGGAGAAGGTAACTTTCTATATAAATGGTTATAAACCAAGCATTAAAGAGGACCTAAGTTTGGTCAAGATGCCTACTATTGAAGATTCTTATCAATTTTCCCTAAAATTAGAAGAGAAGCTAAATAGAATTGAATAATAGAAAAATAGGATAGGGGAGTTTCCCAAAATGGAAAAGTGGAACCAAAGAGGGAAAATGTGTTCTACTTCTCTAATTTCATTAGAAAATGAGATCTACATAATGAAAGGATTTTCAACCAAAAGATGAATCAAGTCAAAGTGTGAATCTACAAATTTCCCTTTTTTGCAAGCACGAGGGTATGATTCAAACAACACTTTGTGGAGAAAGATTAAAAATAGAAAATCAACTCCAAATTGTGATCTATAAAGTGCATCTAGAAGATTAAGCTCAAGTCTCATGGAACCAAAAGTTAAATTATAGATATGAGGATGGGAAAGTGATGTGTACCAATCACCAAAAGTTCTTTTTTCAAAGAAAATTGAGGACTCATTCACCCTATGGCGAATGGGTCCTAACTAGGGCTCTATAAAATTTGCTTATGGGCTTTCTTCTATTGTGTCTGCACTATTAGATTCCCAAATCTCATGTTGAGAAAGCCAAAAATAAATTCTATAGGTTAGTTTCTATGAAATTGCAAGAATGGTGACAAATTTGACAACTTTGACAACTTTTCAAATTTTCCCTTTAATAGATCTTCCACCTAAAATCTACAAACACACATCAAGAGGGAAAAATATTTTTTTTTTAGGTGAATGGGGGTTTTCCTTGATAAAACCCCCTTTCTGGTAATTAAACCTTGAAATGAAATAAAAAAACATGAAAGGAATGATGAATGAAAAGCCTATGTCACAACTCAACAAACCCTTGTTTTAACCTTAGAATATGGATCTGCAACTTGGATGAAATGACTTTTGAAAATGAAGGTAATTACGTAGCTTAAAACATGTAAAACTATGAGATTGTAGATCTAATTAAGTGTTCTTTGTCACAATTCTTTGTGTATGATTACCTGTTTAGATCAATTTTACCAGTTGTAGAAAGAGATAGAAGATTGTAGAAGAATGAGACAAGAAGATAGAAGTGACACAACATATATGTAGAGAAACCCTTTCAGGAAAAAAATCCACTAGAATCAATAGTGCTTGTATTACTTATCCTTAGAATAAGATTACAATAATACCATATCAATCCTTTGCTTGATATGCTTCCTTAACTTCAACAATCCTTCTTCACAACCTGCAAATAAACTCTGATAAAACTCTCTTCAACTTGTTGCAATTAATAGACAATTATTAGCATTGTAAACTCCAAATATTTTTCAATTACAAGAGCATAAAGATCCTCTCAAAAACCTACGCCTATTTTGTGCAAGTAGAGTTCCATCATGAAACATGAAGTCAAAACCAAAGTCTCCTCAATTAGGCATCCCAAACTAAACACTTAACTAATCATTGGTCAAGAAAATATCTTCCAAGCTTCTCCTCAAAGTTGGCACCCAAGAATGGGCCCACTTAACTAATCCTTGTAAATATCTTCTCATGCAAAAGGTGTTAACTCAAAGATGCCAACTTGGGTACCCAAGGTGGGTCCAAGTCAATATTAGTTAACTAAAACATATCTCTCCATTAATTCATGCAAATATTTTGCATGATTGATCATCCCCACTTAACTAAATGTAATCACCTATTATCTATCATGCAACTAAAGTCATTAGTCAAGAAACTCAATTCAATTGAAGTCAACTAGCCTTCAACTCAAACTAACTACATGCAACTAAAGATAACTGAACCATAACTAAACTAAACTAAACTGAACTAAACTAAACTAAACTAAACTAAACTAAACTGAACAAATTTGAACTAAACTGAACTAAACTCATGTAAATTATCAATCCCTAATTTTTAGGATCTTTACATGCATTACTGAAGTGTTATCATTCCTACAAACATTTAACTTAAGCAAGGTGTGTTCCACCTTGCATGTGGATGCCCCATGTGCTCCTTTTGTAGGAGCTCTTCTTGGGCATCCCCACATGTTCCTATCATTTAAGAATAATTACATATGTCAATTTACATGTTCATTTCATTCAAATTTAATCTCTTTCTAATCCTAGTGTTGGGGAACACTTTCCAAGGACTTAGGAGATACATGAAATATGTTTAGGATTGTAATTAAATGGCATCCTATTCCCAACATTCTCCCACTTGACATTATACATTGAAATTATTCTAAATAAGGAATCATTATTATAAATCAAGTATAGGAATCAAGGCCAATGTCCTTCTTGCACCAAGAGAACTTATCTATAGGAACTGATTTCGTTAGATAATCTACAACATTGATCAAAGTGTCAACTTTCTCAATCAATACCTTTCCACTCTCAACCATTTCTCACACAAAGTGATATTGAACATCAACATGCTTAGTATGAGCATGATACATAGGATTTTTGGCTAAACAAATAGCACTCTGACTATCACATTCAAAGTTAATTTGCTTGCAATTAAAACCAATACCTTTCCCAAGTCTTTGTAACCAAATTGCCTCTTTAGAGGCATGTGTAGCAGCCATGTACTTTTCTTTTGTGGTGTACAAAGCAACCATGGGATACATGTTACTCATCCAACTAACCACAACTCCAAACAAAGTAAACACATAGCCACTTGTCAACCTCTGACTGTCCAAGTCTCTTTCCCAATCTAAATCAACAAAACCATGTATGTCCAATTATTTATGCATAATATCAATATCATTAGCACCATGATAAGCCAAAGAGTAATCATAAGTACCTCGTAAATATCTAAACAACCTCTTTACATAAGTCCAATGTTATTTACTAGGGTTAGACATAAACCTACTTAGAACTCCCACTGCTTGGGCTATATTTGGTCTTGTACAAACCATTGCATACATTAAATACCAACTGCACTAGCATATGGAATTTTAGACATTTCATCAAGATCAAAATCATATTTAGGACTCATGTCTAAACTTAACTTCGTGCCAACTAGTAAAAGAATATTAATTGGTTTACTATCCTACATGTCAAACCATTTCAAAATAGTATCAACATATTCTTTGACTTAAGAAAAGCTTTCTATTACCTCTATCTTTGTTGATCTCCATACCAAGGATATATTTTGCAACCCCTAGATCTTTCATCTGAAATGTGCTAGAGATTTGTGCTTTCAATTCTTGGATCATTACCTTGCTATTACCAATAAACATTTCTTCAACATACAAGATAATAATTAAAAGCTAACCATCAATAACTTTTATGGAAACACAATGATCTTCCTCACTCCTAACATAACCAATTTTCAATGCAAAAGTATCAAACTTCTAGTACCACATTCTTGGTGACTATTTCAATCCATATAAATATTTCTGTAACCTGCAAACCAATTCTTCTTTTCCTTTTACAACAAAACCATCAGGTTGCCTCATATAAATCTCCTTATCAAGATTCCCATGCAAAAAAATAGTTTTCACATCCATTTGCTCTATCTAAAAATTATAAGCAGTAGCAATTGATAAAAAAAATCTAATAGAAGTTAATTTAACAATAGGAGAGAAGATTTAATTAAAGTCAACTCCCTCTCTCTGGGAGTAGCCCTTGGCTACTAATCTAGCCTTGTACCTTTCGAGATTACAATATGCTCCAATTTTCTTTTTAAAGATCCATTTACAACCAATGGCCTTTCTTCCTTTGGGAAAAATCTCAAGATCTGATGTGTCACAAGTATCCAATGATTCCATTTCCTCATGCATAGCTTGAGACCAAAGCTTGTTCTCATCTAAAGACAAAGCTTCCCTATAATATCTAGGTTCATCATTAGTACTCATCAAAGAAAATATACAATGGAAATTAGGTGGGCTATACCTATCAACAAAATTTCGTTGTCTTGTGGATCGTCTTAAAGGGGGTTCTTTTTGTTCCTCAATATGCTCATCATGAAAAACTATCTCAAAAAAAATATGTGACCTCTCCTCATCCAATCCATCCAATTGTTCTTCAACATGTACATCTTCATGATTCTTAGTATTTATCTCAAAATGCACTGTTTGAGAAGTATCCTTCTCCTTTGGTTGTTCTTCTCCTAAATAAACTCTAAATTCCCTGAAAATCACATCTCTAGATAAAGTAATTTTTTGGGTTAGGGGATTCCAAAAATTGTAACCTTTTTCATTTTCACCATAACCTATGAATATGCATTTATGTGCTTTTGGATCCAACTTAGACTGCTTTTCTTTAGGCACATGAACATAAGCCTCACAACCAAAGATCCTTAAATGTGCAACACTAGATTTCCTACCTAACCACATTTCATAAGGGGTTTTATCTTCAATAGATGAACTAGGCGATCTATTTATTAAATAACAAGAAGTACTTATAGCCTTAGCCCAAAGGCACCAATATAGCTTAGCACTACTTAAAGTACTCCTAGCTCTTTCCATTGAGGTTTGGTTCTGTATAACTGAAAATATGTTATACTTCTGTGAATCCTTGCATGCGAGGATACTCAATAATGAGTCCTTGCAAATCAATTCACAGCTCTCTATCCGAGAAGAGCAGGGATTGATATTGTGGCCCTTAGATTAACCCAGTTACCCCTGCAAATACAGTCTCGAAATGAGAGATTCAAAGAGGAGAAGCAAGAATGCCAATCTCCATGAATCCTGTTCTTGCAATGCAACAATGAAAACTAATCTAAATGACTGTAAAATGCAATAAAAAAAACTAATTTATTGAAATGAAAATTGATCTACATGCAATGCCATAAATGAATTACTTGCAAATTAATCTACTATGAAGATTAAGCTAAAATGTAATATTAAACTATATGCTCTAAAACTAAGATGCTTATAAAATCAAACTAATGTGTAATCTCAAATGATAAACTCAAAAAAATTTGTAGCATAAGTCTGATGTAAAATTCGTGATCTTTTTAAATGAGAATGAGAGGGCTCATTTTATAGGCAAAAGTGGAATTGAAGGCAAATTCAGAAGCAATGTGGGATAAATAGAAAAATAGAAACAAATCTTGATTGGAATTCTTTTTTAGTTTATTTCCCTTTTAACTGATTTGTTTCCCTTTTTTTCATCACAAGATATTCTTGAGAGGATATTTCATTTATTTATTTAATTTAAGATGATAATATCTCTTTTAATAAAATAAAATAAGATTATGTAATTTAGAAATGAATATTAATAAAATAAAATAAAATTATTTAATTAAAAATAGATTTAATTAAATAGCATCATTTTATTTAAGTAATATTAACTTCAATTAAATAACATTATTTTATTTATTAAAAGGGATTTATTTCTTTGATTAAATAAAATTTAATGAAGCATTCAAATCTTAGGGAAAATTGAACATTTGAAATAGTTATGAATTGATTAAGAAATTTGATTTGAAATGCCACAATCATGATTCAAAGTTGATGTTGACAAATTAAATAAATGGGGCCCAAAGTCTAGGTGACCATTTTAGGTTGCATACATTTGCCCCTCTTTGACTAATGTGAGGTCGACTCTGATCACATGCCAAAGAATGAAGGTAATGTGAGATCGATTTGGGATCACAAAACAACTCGGATGTGAGGTCACTCGGATCACATCTGGACAAACATAAACAAAAGGCCTTTGAACATGAGGTCGATTCGGGATCACATCCAAAGTGAGAGATAAGAATCTCAAGCAAGGTTGCCCCAAGAGAAGCAATTGATAAATTGATAAAGTTGAATCAAGGATTGAAGTTTGATAGGTACTGCCCCCTCGTGATCGAAATCGAAATGAGATAGAGGAGAAATAATAAATTGAAAAATTTGATCAAATCAAACAAAAGATAAGGTTCTTGATGTAAGATGAAAAATATAAGAATCAACAGAACCCGTAGATCAACAAGAAAATTATGTCCTAAGGTTGAATTAGAAGAAAAGAAGTGGGGGAAATGAATGGAAGATAGAAGTTTGGAAGAAATGGAAAGAAATGGAGAGAAGGAAGAGAATCTGCCTCAATAAAGAGGATGCATCAAAATCAATCAACTGTTTAAGATAGGGAATTTTGATTGAGATCACGAAAGAAGATAAGGAAATGAAGAATGTGATCATAGTTGATGAAAAATCCACAAGAAAGATGAAGGAAACCCTCTCAAACCCATAATATAGCCTAAAAGTGCAAATTAACATGAAGTCTAAATAATGCAAGCTACATGAAAATGCAAAGGTGTACTTGCAATAGGGTAACATAGGTTTTTGTGTGTTCATCATTCATTAGAGAATGTAAGAGAACTTATTTTCATCATTGGGCCATTATTACCGGACATCGGACAATCACACAATCATCACTAGTCACAAACGCAACTATGAAGATATGAATGTGATTTATATCAGCTTGGAATGTGGAAAGATTCTAACATGATCATCAAAGACATGAAGGTCAAGATGACTACAATGTTAGCTTACCCAATTTAATGTAGCAAAACCATGCTCGCATCAAGACATAAACGCCAGGATTACCATGAGAATGGTTGTGCAAAACATTCAAGGATGATGCCATAAATCTCTTAAGTGTGTCAAGGAGACAACAAGAGACACCAAGAGGTTCAGACAACACCCACAAGCGTAGAAAATAAAACATGCCCCATGCCCAAGTCCTCTAGCTATGCATCACGTAGACTTATTAGACAAGGACACTAATGAAAATCAATATCATATCATGGCATATCTCAAGCATTAAGTGTTGCAAAAAAAATTTAAGTGTGTAAACTGATACTGAGTTCCGAGGATAAGGATCGAATGCTTGCAAGTAGGTAAGATCACATGACCGAACTGGATAAGACCAAACCGATAAGTGTTGAAAAACACACGATGTCAGGGGTTGTGTTGAAAAACACAGTTGGGTTAGTGTTGAAAAACACCGTTTGCGAGGTGTCCTAAAGACAAGCATATCCAAGAGACCAAAGCTAACACAGTGATGCCCCTAGACAAAGACAAGACCAATTCCAAACCAAGGCAATAAGGATAAGGCATGATGGAGAAAGGCTAAGTGTCGAGGATGCATGCTAAGAAATAGGGATGTAAAGGCCTCAAGTAGCGCCTGTTTCCAGGTTTTCACCACGAAGAATTTTTTTTTAGGACTTTTTATATTTTTATTTTTATTTTGTATTTTTGCTACCAAGCCTGTTTCCAGGTTTTCACCAAGGCACTTTTTCGAAATTTTGAATTTTTTGTATTTTTTTGTTTTTTTCAGCATCATATTTGATTTTTTTAGATTTTTTGACAATATATCAATGAACATTTTTATGCTTTTTCTATAATTATTGAATCCTTTTCTTAATTGCACTGTCTTGATCCTAAAACATGTTAAAATCTTGTCCAATACTGTTCAACTCTATTTCAATTTGTTCCAACTTTTCTTTGTACTTGTCGATTGCATGAGGCCATCGAAGACAGTACTTATAGATGTCCTTTTATGTGTTTATATATTTAATTAGTTGATTCATGTTCCTTTTTATCTTGGTGAGTGATAATCTATATTGCTTCTTTAGGTGTAGAATTACTTCTTCTTCTTCCTTGTTCTAAGATTTAGAGTCCATGATTTCCTTGATGCATTCAATAATCTCTTTTGGCAACATATTTTGTAAACTCTCTAATTTAATATGGTTGTACACAAGATGAGAACTTTGTACATTTAAAATCATGTCCTACTCATATGAAGGTCTAATAGACCATATGTTTGCAATTGTTTTCATTCCATCTTCCTCATGAATAAGATACAATAGCTCTTCTTTGGTTAAACCACCTTCTTCTTCACTTTCTTTTGTCATTTCCTTTTCTTGTTCTGGTTCAGCTATTTCTAGTTCTTTTCTTTGGGTGTCTTTAGTTTCCTTATCAAATTCTTCATCTGGTATGTCCATAATCACCTATTCTTTTCCTTTCACTTCAACTCTTGGAGTCTTGCATGTTGGAGGAGTACATACAACAATTTATTTTTCTCTTTTCTTCTTTCTCTCCATCTCACCAAAGGAGGAACAAACTTCAAGTGCCCTTACCGAAATGGGAATACCAATTGAGCCAAATTCCCCAGCAAACCTTTCAGTAGCTGAGACATATAAAATGGAGGTTTTCCTGGAATTGGTTCAATTATATAAATCTAATTTCAAACTGGTTCACTCATTTCCCACATTACATTTAGTTCAGTGGTTCCAATTCAGGAAATACCTCCAAGAAATTAACAGAAGACCAAACCTGAAATCTTAGGTGTATGTTTATAATGCTTAATCTTTGAGGTGCAAACACTAAATGAAATTTAATAAAAGAAACAAAATGGCACTTTTATATGAAATAAACTTCTTCAGAAAGGTTCTGTCTTTCCTCTATCTGAAATGATTCTTCTTAACTTATGGCTCTCAGATTTTGTAATGCATCACTTCTCCAAATGGCATCTTGTAGAATGAGTTCAAAAAGGCATTCATTCCTCAATAGTAAGGAATGAAATGCAACTTTTATGACAGGGGCTGTGGATTATCCCATATTGTAATAAAAATGTCTGATTCTGCTATGATGTACTATGATGTCTATGCTATGAAAATCATGCTTGGAATGCATGAATGTTAAATTTCTAAATTTATGTAGATTCTAATGATTTGGGTTAGACAGTCAATTTATAATCCAGGCACAATCCCGGCTCAAGAATCTACCTGGAGATTGTCTGGTAGGTTTGACTAAAAGAGAAGAAGTGCAGAAGAAGATGGAAGACCTGAGAGGTTGGAGAAATGATGGATTAGATCTTCAACCCTGGGGAACAAGTTGCCTGCAAAAATTAATTTTTGTTTAGTAGGTTGTTTCTTCAGGTGATAAAGATTTAATTAAAAAATAAATTTATTTAATTTATTTTTAATTTTGATTTTTGACTTTAAAACTACTGAAGATCTTAATTAAATATTTTGAGATATTTAATCATGTATGTGCCTTTAGAGTTTTGAAATTTAGAAAATTAATTATTTTTAATTTTTTTGGTTATGAAGACATAGAAATGATTTAGAATTATTAAATTTTTGGAACTTTTCTTTTTATTTGTGACTAAGGAATATTTTAATCTTTATTTTGGAAATAGTTCACTGGAAGATATATGTAATTCATTAAATAAATCTAATGTCATTTAAAATGTAAGAGTTGAATCGTACCGTTGATTAAATCAACTTATTTATTTAACAAATGTAATGATAATTAAATAAATTATTTAAATTTATTTATTGTAGATGGAATATCAAGTTTAATTAAAGTCATAAAATAGAATTATCCTAGACAAGTGAGACCATTTTTATGTATACATTTTGATCTCTTTGACAGTGATGTGTTACATCAGTTGTTGAGAATTATAATTTTGCCCCAAATGTTACTGTCACTTTATCGATAGGTTATGCCCCCGCAAACGATGAAGTCGATATTTTTGAATTTTTTTGATTTTTTGATTGGAATCGATTTTTGGAAATTTTTTGATTTTTATGATTTTGAAGATGTCAATTCATCGTTTGAAACTAATGATATGAAGAAAATTGACCCGAAAAGATATGAAATGAAAAATTGATGAAGAAATTGCCCCTGCTATGTTAAAATATGATAAAATGCCCCAATTTTGTGTATTGAGATGCCCTGATTTGATGATGTTTGTCTGATAAATTTGTTCCCAAGGTTGTTGGAAAATAAATATAGCTGATAAATTTGCTTTTAAAGTTGTTAAAAACAAATAGTTGTTGATAAGTTTGCTTCTAAGGTTGTTAAAAACAAACATGATTTGATAAATTTGTTTTCATGATGATGAAAAACAAAAAGTTGATATTCAGATTTGGTTGATGAATTTGTTTCTAAAGTTGTTAAAAACAAACAAAATTGTGATAAATTTGCTTTCAAAGTTGTTGAAAGACAAATCGGTTGATATGTTGATAAATTTGTTTTCAAAGTTGTTAAAAACAAATAGTCGAATGATGTATTCTGATTGGATTGATTTGATTGATTTGATGATCCATTTTGATTTGAATAATTGTATGATCTTCTGATGTTATTGATGATTTGATCTTCTGATGTAGGAATAGGTGGTGTGAGACCAACAACATCTGGGGGTAGCACCTCATAGTGTTTTCATGTGATCATTTTGGGCTTAAGTTTTTTCGAATTTTATTCAGACATTGTATACTTTGCCAGCTTTTGGGAAAATTTATGAATGCAAAATGCAGATTCTAACATGAATGCAAATCTATACTAACCATGCAAGACATTCATACAATATTGCCATTTGGAGAACTTATTCATGCTTTTTGTATCATCATAGAGCTTTGAAATGTTGAAAGTTAATACAAGCATCAAAGGGTATGTTAGCACCAGTGATGACCTGAGTATTGCTTTCATGATTTTTAATATAGCAAGTTAATACAAGCATCTAGGTATAATTGAACTGAGATGACCTAAGTATTGCTTGCATAAACAGACAAGAGTTAATCCTTTTCTCATGCAAATTCCGAAATGTCATCCATGATACATAGTAGAGCATGTCTTGCGACCAATTTGCATAGTACTAATGATTTCCTCAAAAATAGCAGACAATTAAAAATCATACTCCTTCCTTGCTTTTCTAGTTCAGTACATCATTAAATTGCTCCAGAGATATGATAGAAAATCAAACAACCATTCCATTCTTGCTTAAAGTATTTCAAACATTTATTCTGATTAAGATCATCCAATTTGGTTATCATCATTGATATTCTCATTTCGATAGTTGTTTGGATCATGTTGTTTCGATTTCCATTGGAATTGAATAAACACGTTGTGGTTGATTTGATATGACAATGTTTGTTGTGTTTTGTCAAACTATTTTATGTCTATTTGTGATATTCAAAAAGCTTGTTGTCCTCTCCTATTTGTTCAGTGTATGTTTCTGCATTTTTGCCCCCAGTGTAAACACAACCTAAGGATAAAAGATATGTACAAATTTCATCAAGCCATGATGAAAAGATTCCCACTATATGATATGGATAATGAAAGATATATAAATGGATATGGATGGATGAAAACAAGACATAAACTAATAAATGGAGGAACCCATTTTAATCACAAGTAGCGCTTGTTTGCCAAGTTTTCACCACTTGTTTTTATTGCACTTTTTCAAAACTTTTCTGATTTTTATGGATTTTTTAAGGACTTTTTCTGATTTTTTTGAAATTTTTTTTTTAGGACTTTATATATGATTTTTTTTTATTTTTATTTTTTAAGATGAAATGAGATGATTTGACTAATAGAAGGAACAAGATTCCCCACAATATAAGAGAAGATGCATGACAAAGGATATGGTATTGAAGATTTGGATGAAGTGAATAGGATAAGATGTATGATTTTCAAGAAGATCCTTAACCTTGTCAAGATCAAAGGTGGAAATGTAAGGAATGGGCATAGAAATGACCATGAATGATAAGATGGATGAAACTTGTCCCTAAATGTAGAGTGCGAGAGGAATATGGAAGATATGATATGGATGATAGGGAGATGGAGGAAGGACTTAAGCATCAAGTTTCACAACCAAATATCCCTCTAATAAACCATGGTAATGGGAATTAGAATCCTAAATGTTGGCAGATTAATGATATGATGGAAGAATCTAAGGACTTATGCAAAAGTTTGGATTAAAGAAGAATGATGGGGGGTGAATGTTGGATAATGGATAGGAGTTTGGAAGACCTATTGATGGATAGATGGAAAAGTTGGAAAGATCAACATTGACACACACCTTGAAGGGCGATGGAGTGATGGAGGAAAAATGGATTTGGAAGGTGATAGGTTATTAGATGGAAAATTGGAGGAAACTTTTGGATTAGCAAATTTGGATGCGAATTTAGATTTTATTGCTTCTATGAGACTTTTAGGAATCCACATGAATTTTGACTTTGAGTTTTTCTTTGTGGACCTTTGTGGCCGTTGACATTTTTCTTTTTGATTTATGGACCTTTGTGGTCTTTGAAAATTTCCTTTTTGCTTTGATGGGCTTTTGTGACCTTTGGAAATTGCCTTTGCTTTGATGGGCCTTTGTGGCCTTTGAAAATTGCTTTTGCTTTGATGGGCCTTTGTGGCCTTTGAAAATTGCTTTTTGATTTTTTGGATCAAATTTTCTTTTATTTTTGCATGACTCTTCGAGGAGACATGTTGATCCTTTGATACATGTGGATTTTGATATAGAAGCTTTTCATATTTGGCATCCAAATTGCTTCCAAGAGCAATGGGAGGGGTGGATTGAGGTGAATGATATGGAGGTATGATGGATGAGTTAATGAAGGAAGAATTTTGAAAGTGGATCAAGGATGTGTGTTTTTATTGTTCTTGAAGAATAGGAGATGGAGAAATGTGGGACCCTAATATGGATGAAAGGATTGATGAGCTAAGGTTGGAATGATAAGGACCAAGGATAGATGAATGGTTTGATGAACTAGGATAAGGACCTAGGATAGATGGTGTTTTTATTGGACTAGGATAAGGACCTAGGATGGATGGAGAGTTTGATGGAATAGGATACCTAGGTTGAGTATGAGGTGTATAACCAAGGCCATGAGAATATGGATGTGCTTGGATAGAAAGGGGTTCTAGGATACCTTGCTCATGAAGACCTAAACCTTTTCCTTTGTAATTCATAATTTCACACATTCGTTTACCAATGGGATATGTATTGTTTGTGAAACAAGATGTGAGTCCATTGTGAAGAGGATATGATATGGATGAGAAGATAGGTTTTGGAAGTAAACTAGAATGGATAAAGGAGGAGGATCCCAATTTATAGGTGTGGGGTTCATGGATAACGTGAATAGGTGTAATAGGCTCTTGACATGGGGATGATGGGGTGTTTTGATCTTGACTTGGAAAAGGATTATGAAATGGTATGAAAGGAATATCTTGATCATGAGGAGGATAATCATCTTCATGGGATGAAAGAGTATCCTTGAATGGAAGATTATATTGATCTTGATGAGGAAGGGAATCATGAAATTTTGTAGAAATCATATCTTGATCATCAATTGGTAAGACATAATTAGATAGGATGGAAGAAATATCATGCTCTTGTAATGCAATAGAATCATGGGATGGTATGGATTGATTAGATGATGACGAAGAAGAACTTGGAAGAACGTTTGTCTCTTGAGATGGAAGAGGATTATCATGGGTGAATAATGAAAGGAGGGGATCATCATATGGTCCTTGAGAGATGGGATCTTGATCAAAGATAGGAAGGGTTTGTAAAATGTTTTGATCAAGATGTGTAGAATCATTGGATGTAAAGGATATGATAGAAGAAGGTGATTGAATGGAATCGTTATCTTGAGTGAAAGAATCATGAGGTTCATTTGGAATTTTGGGGGATGAAGATAAATGCATGACATGATAGGATTGGTCAATTTATTTGATGGCTTAGATTTGGGCTTCTTATGTAACCTTTGCAAAAATTCAAAAACATTGAATTTGGATGATGTTGCTTTTGGAGGAGAAGAGGTTACATTCATATTTCCGTCAAAGGACTTCATAGTTGTGCCCCCTTGTATTTCCTTGATTTGCCTTTGGAGTGCTCTTGTTTGTTGGGGAAAACTACTAAGATCATTTAATGGAGTTTGTCTTTTCAGGATCTTCCTTAATTTTCTCCATATTGTAGTTAGAGGGCAATTTGGCACCTTGGTTTGCTAAGAAAAGAAAGTAGCCTTCTTTATCTCGCTCTAACATCTTGTCCAAAATTATGTGAAACTGTGGATCTTGTTCAACTTCTTGAATCATTTCATCGGTTATCTCATTATTTGAACTATTCCTAGTATGAAACCTATGAAAAAGATTTTGTTCCCTATCACCCATGTTGTAAAGTGGACAATAGGCATATACTTTTGAAATGTTCTTCTAGACTTAGATCATAGGTTTATAAGTGCAAAAATGATAATGTCTTGATCTGATAAGATGAAAATCTTATGATATGATCAAATGACATTTCTAACTCTTGATTGTGGCTTCCAAGATGAAAGGATATCAGAATCCTGTTGGGGAAGTTGAATAAATAATCAAAAACTTGTTTGAAAAGATGCACTATTTTGAGATTTGATCCTAGTCTTGAAAAATGATAAGTGTGATCAATGTAATTGTGAGTTTTAGATGATCTTTACTGAATTAATGTATTGAAAACACATCAAGCAAGTTGTAGAATAGTTGTTTTAAGCCCTATGCTAAACAAGAAGTGTATGACCAAAATGTTGTTCAAAAATTATTTTCACAGGTTTTACACATGATAAGCACTTCAAACAGACTCACTCTTAGTTCTCAAGTAGGTCATCATAGTAATCAACAACCCACATCTTAAAACTGCGTCGACTCACACAGCCATGTCACCCCCGAAAGGGCGCCCGTGTTTTTGTCTTTTCCAGGTGCGTACTCAGAGTGACGGAAGTGGATACCGGATCCCCTGAGCAAAAAATCCTTGGCAGTTATATGGTGAGTATCTTAGGGGTAGATTCTTCCCTCCCCTGCACTGTGATTAAAATGATGTTCGAAAACTGACTCGGTAAGATACTACACTAGGTTCTTAGTAAGGGTTTCCGTTCGGTGCGGCAAATGATAGACTCCCTCGAGAGACCTCCCTACCTTTAGAACAAAGGCTTTGGGGATGGTTATCAATGCACACTACCATCGAATGGGATTTTCATCAACCATCTGCATTTGATTATAGTGGGTTGGAAAACTTGGCTTTAGTTGTTCCCACTTAGGTCGTTCCCGTAGGGTGAGTACTTTTTCCCACTATGGAAGGCCTTCTAAAAGGAGCTAATAAAACAAGAAATTGCATGAAGGGAAATAGGTGAGTTTGGCATTTTGATCACCTAGTTAAGGGGAGAGCATAGGCCTATCACCAAAAACAAAGCAAACACTAATGTATTTTAAGCCCCAAATGAAAATTTTCTAAGCTAAGTGAAGATTTTGCTTCACACAAACAGAAAAATTCTTTTTAAGCCAAAAATAAAGTGTGAAATGCCTACCCTAGGATTGCTTCATTTTACCTTTAATGCCTACCCTAGGATTGCTTCATTTGACCTTTAATGCCTACCCTAGGATTGCTTCATTTGAAATTAAGTATCTATCCTAGGATTGGTTCGTTTTATCTTTAAAAATTTACTAACTGTCTGTGGTTGTGTCGGAGTCAGTCAAATTAAATTACAAATTACATTTTGCAGCCTTTTCAAAAGTGCGCTATAACAGACATCATAGGCGTTGTAGGAATCTTCAAAGGTGCTGTAGGAATCTTCAAGGGTGTTGATTGATCCCAATGCTTTTCTAGCTCCGTATGATTCACCAAAAAGTCACCAAGACAAGAAGAAACACATGCATGCAAGCAAAAGTGTATTAAATCCCAAAACATGCAAATTTTTTTAAATATATGCAATTTTAAAAGTTGTAACTTTGTCAAATCTGATAAAAACTCACACCATTAAATAGATTATGAAATTCTACCCCATTTCAAAAAAAAAAAGCTCTGAAAAAGACCAAAAAATGACCAAGATACGGCCATTTTAAGATTTCCTATGAAAATGTTGTTTGTATGCGCTGCAGGATGACTTAAGGGCGCTGCAGAATGAATTATATGCGCTGCAAGATGGATTATATGCACTGCAAGATGGATTATATGCGCTGCAGGATGAATTAAATGCGCTGCAAGATGGATTATATGCGCTGCAAGATGAATTATATGCGCTGCAATATGCTTTAAGGGCGCTGCAAAAAGTATTACGGGCGCTGCAAAACCTATCAGATGCGCTAAACTTGAGATGAAGTTTGGAAGACGTGTTTCCTGCGCTATTCTACTATTTTTGCCTGTAACCTGTCAAAAAAAACTGCAAATAGATATGAGAAATAGGGGCAAAGAGCCCCACGGTGGGCGCCAAAAATGTGTAATGTTTAATTTGTAATCTAATTGAAAACACAAACACAATTAACAAAACTTTAAACTAAAGAAATTGAAATAAAACTTGAATATGAAATAAAACTTCTTCAGAAACGTTCTGTCTTTCTCTATCTCCAGAGATTTGTTTGAAGCTTGTGGCTCTCAGATTATGTAAGCTCAGCTTCTCCAAATGGCAACCTGTAGAACGAGTATGCAAAAAGGAAATTCTATTCTATCATGTATGTTTAATGGAATGAAATTGCTGACGGATATGGACAAGGGCTGTGGATTATGCACAGGGGCTGTGAATGAAAGATGTCATGATTCTATGCTATATTATGCTATGATTCTATGCTATGAAAGTACTGTGAATGCTATGAATGCTATGAATGCTTACAATTTGACTATAATTTACTTGCTTAAAACTTCTATATGATTTGGAGTTCCCGGCAGTCATATTTATAGATTTTTACAGGCACAATCCCGGCTGGCAAGAATCTACGGCTGTGAGATTGTCTGGTAGGTTTGAATGGTGAAAGATGAAGAAGTTGAGAAGAAGATGGAAGAGGTTGAGAGGTTGGAGAGAAGGATGGATTCTTGTCTTCAACCCACGGGAACAAGCCTGCACAGAAATAGAGAAAATTATTTTTTCTGTTTTGGCAGTTTGTTTCACAGGTGTTGAAGATAAATCCCAAAATTAATTAAATAAATAAATTTAATTAATTTGATTTTATGAATTTTGATTTTTTATTTTTAAAAACTATAGAAGATTTTAATTAAATATTTTAGAATATTTAATCATGATGTGACTTTAGAAGAATATGAAATATTAGAAGAATTAATTAAATATTTTGGAATATTTAATTATGAATGGTTATGTCAATTTAGAGGTGTTAAATATTTTTGGAGATATTTAATTATAAATGATATTTAGAAGAAGAATATTTAATCTTTGTTTGAATAAAATATTCAAGCCAAGATTATATAATAATTAATATAAATAAATCATAATTTTTATTTAATTAATTAAGAAATGGATAAGAAAAGTGATTAAATAAACTTATTTATTTAATCGAAATGAAAGAATGAACAATATAACTAAATTATTTAGATTCATTTATATGCAAATTGAATTCAGAGATTTAATTAAGTATTAAAAATATTTAATTAATTACGGAGACAATGTGATGTGACCATTTTAGGTGTATCTGAGGTAATATGTCATCTTTTTCAATTGTACGCTCTCCATCAGTTTATCTTTCAATAATCTGCAAGGGTCAAAATCCTGATCTTCCATTATCATCTTGTGTGAAATGTAAACATCACCTGTTGAAGTTGCACCTTCTTTGTTTTTAAAAAATATTTTTTAAGATACTCCATGTGCAATGTACCTTGTCACTGTATCTTTGATTTTTGAAATTGTTAATGTCCTTTGATCTCCAATTTCTCTATTTAGGGTTTTGACTTCTTTATTTCAGATTGAATGCTTTCTTGGTACATCCCCAACTTTGTATAACCCAGCTATAGTTCCAATCACTTCTTTCAAGATATGGTAGCATTTATCCAAAGTTAGAATATCGTCATTCAATTTTTCTAGAATAAACTTAATGATTTCTACATTTTTGAAATAGGGAAATTCACTCCAAATATCCAAGATTTTGTGTTTTTTTTTCTTTCAGCCATTTCAATTCATTGTGTGATAACATGTTTCTTACAACTCTAATATTCTCACTGCTATACTCAACTAGGTTTATCATTCCTTTGATTTGTTCCATTTTACCTTTCATACTCATGTCTTGATTCTACCAAAGAAGTTCTTCAACTACACACCAAATTAAATGGAAATTTCTCAATACAACTAAAGTACCTGATGGATTAGGGTTCCACTATCGAATTATCTTCATGCTTTCAAAATTCTGATGCAGAGTACTCTCCTTCTCTTCAATATAAAGTGAAAAATAAGGGTTCCAACTTGCTTTTTATAACTTGCACACCTAGCCTTTTTTTGTAATAAATTGTTTTTCCCTACGTGTTTCAGATACCCTATTTTCTCAGTTAGCGAGAGTCAAAAAATTCTTCTGCAGACCTTCAATTGCTTGAATTTATTTACAAGTGTTTTCCAATGCATCTATAAATCATTAATACAACTGTTGACAATCTACCGCATTCCAACACCAACTACTGATAGGAAAAGTTTTCTTGGCTTCCCCTATGCCAATGGCCTAAAATCCAATTCGAGGAGAATTTACCCGTACGGATGCAGTGCAAGGCCATTTCACGCGTCATGTCTCTTTCTTACACCCATGTCTTCTTCATCTGATCTTATTTTTATCCCACTATTCCACTTTCCCTTCTTTGTCATTTCTGCCTTTGTTTTGGACCTCTTCTATCCATATTTTTGTTTATGAAAATCTTGCAATGTGACCATATTTGTTGCAATTGTAACACACAACATTTCCTTGTCGAATTATTAGTCATTCGATTGATTTCTTCTTGATGCCTTTGGTTGCTTGATAATGCCCCAAATCTTCCATGGGTATAACATTTAACGTTTCCTTCCTATTGATGAGTTATTTTGTATATTTTTCATTCGAATTGACTTATGACCAAATTTGGCCACAATGAAACATTATTTGGAGAATGATGGAATTTGAAGCTTGATTTGGTTTTACTTCCATTGGCTTGGGTATATGACCAAATTTATTGCAAGCAAATTAGTATCCATTAAAGTTGCGAGGCATTAGGTTGTCTTACTGGATGCCTTTTTTGCTTTATTCATCTAATTTCCTTTCCTATAATTCCTTTGTTAGGATCTAGAACCTTCTTCATTCTCATATCAAGACCTCATGTCATTTCCATTCTTCTGACCTTGAGTTAGCTCATCAAGCTTAACTAAGCTAATCTTGAACTTCTCCTTGTATTCATTTGCAGTAGCAAGTTCATCTTTGAGAATAAAAATCTATCTTTCAAGCTCTTCTTCATTATTTTTGGATTGTTGCAGTTCAATCTCCAACTAAATGAATCCTTCATTAATTATGTTGCATTCATCATATCTTTCTTTTAAGGATTGAGCAAGATTATCCTCATTCTCCTTTCTCTCTTCAATCTCCTTAGTCAGCTTCATCATCTCATGCTTTAGGGTAGCATTGTCTCTGGAAAGGTTTTCACATTCTTCAGTTATTTCCTTCAAGGTTTGATTCAGAATGATCATCATCCATACTTTTTCTCTCTTTTTTCTTAATCTAGTCACATAGATCCTTTATCTTCTCCCTAGACTTAATAATTTGATCCTTCAAAGTCTAAATGAATTTATCAGCATCCTTAAGATTTGCTTTCAATTCTCAGACTTCTACTTTAGACTAATCAAGATCATCAAGTGCCACCAAAAGTTGTTGAAGACTACCAAAGTCCATTACATTCCAAGATCCACCTTAAGCTATTAAACATCTTCTGAGGAACTAGGCTCTGATACCAATTGATGGAATAAGGGAACACTGATAGGGGGTGAATCAGTGTTTTGCGATATTTAACTTTATTAATTTTATCTTTAAAAAACTTACAACATTGAACCAAAAGAAAGATGCATGAATATATGACAAATAACTACAACACCATAACACAAGGATTTTTTACGTGGAAACCTTATTAGGGGAAAAACCATGGTGGAGGCCAATCCACAATTTGAGTACTCAAATATAAGTGTTTTACAAAATGTTCCTGTAGCCTATCATGTTGACATGTCTACATTTATTATCCTGTTTGACTTCCCAAATGACTAGTGTGACGCATGTAGCTTTTGAATGATGAAATAGATTTAAATATGTGATTAATAAATGGATATTGTGTATGTGTCGTGCGCCTTTTCTTTCATATCTGTTACTTTGTGTTTCACAAGTTGTTGAAGAAAGTTTGATCGAGTCAAGCACAGCCAATCTCGGCCTTGCAATAAAGTCCATTTCCTGCACAACTTCGAGGAAGCTCTGGCGAAGACTCTTGGACCGAAACTATTGGGAGAGATTTTAAATGACATTTAATCTAGAAAGAGTGGAGTGCTATATTCTCTCTGGATCGGGTTGAATGGATAAACTCATTTATGAAATATGTTCCTCGATTTCAAGATGCATTTTAATATCCACATCTTTATCTATTAAGAGTTAGTTAGTCAATTGTTCTCCTGATTTAAAAATAAGTGTTCCTCCTCTGTGGGTGAACAAGAAGGAGATAGATAGATAGATAGAGAAGCAAATTATGTAAGAGTTAGAGATATAATATGAATCAGAGTTTTTGTTAGTTTTCTGAAGCAAAATAGTCAATGTAAATGATTTCACATTATGAATAAAAGTTGATGGAGTTTTGAGCACAATCTTCTGTGTAAATTAGTTGATGATTGCTAAGGGGGCCCACTTAGTAAGTATTTGTAGGAGCATAGTCGTTTATCTTTTTTTAATTCAAATTAGATTTCATTTTAGAAGTTTCAGCACAAACTCAGTCTTATACTATTCCTGCAGTATCGAGAATCCATCCTTGTGTTTGTTCCTGCAGCATTATGCCAGTTTATAGTTTGTCTCTTAATTGTAGCCATTATGATTTCTGCTTTGGTTAGATTATGATTGAGTTAAGAGAACTTTGCATTACCTTCCTGTAGCGTAGGTAGAAGTTCTTTCCAAGTATTTATTTTTCAATAGATTGTGACTGAAACCGGTTCTTAGTGCACATATAGTGCTGCTCCATTTAAAGTTTACGTTCCCTGGTTTGACAAGTAAATGAATGTCCTCGAAGAGGTATTAGTCACCTGCTAGAATGTCCAATTTCTAGGATAGGTTTTTCCATGATTTTCATATCCTTTTGTGGGCACGAACATTTTTGGCGCCATTGCCAGGAATGGTGTCAATCTAAGAACCTGTTGCAATCATTGTTCACAGTATTTTTTCAAGTATTTTCAAAATATTTTAAAATATCATCCATTTTTATTGCATGCATAGAAGGAGAGACACTCAGGGAAGATTTCTCCCCAACCTACCATTCATTGCTAAGAAAACTTAACCAGTTTATAGCCTATTTGAGGATGAAGGAGACTTAGATATTGACCCATTTGTTGAAGGTCTGTGTGTTGACTTGCTATTCGGCCCATTTGACAAAGAACCTGAAGAAAATCCATTTGCTCCTATACTTGGTTAGGTGAACATGGCACATAATCCACCGAATCGACCTCCTGCTTTTGAATTCCCCATTATTCCTCAACAAAACAATGACAACCTTAAGAATATTCCTTCTTCATTACTTCCCAAGTTCTATGGCTTAGTTACAGAGGACCTTGAGACCTTCTTGTTTGAGTTTGATATCCTCTGTCACAGTTATGACTACACTTCAGATGCTCACAAACTGAAATTGTTTCCTGCTACCTTGAAGGAGGGGGCTCTCAGATAGTTCATGAGTTTGGGAAGGGGTGTTGTCGATAGTTGGGAGGCCATGCAAACAAAATTTCTTTAGAAATACAAGGAATATTGTAAGAGTGGCAGTAAAGGTGATGATATATTCCAAATTCAACAGAGGGAAGATGAAAGTCTGGAGGATTATATATCAAGATTCCTATTTTCTCTGAAAAAGAATTCAGACCATACTCTTAATGAGGAATCTCAGAAATTATTTTTTTCTAAAGGGAATCAATGATACTTGTATAGATGCCTTGGACCTAATGGAAGGCAGTGATATCACTCAAGCATCTTGGGATGATATCATGAAGATATGTCTCAATTACTCTCAAGCAAATGTGAAGAAGGGTAGAGGTCATCAAGCAACAGGGGGAAAGACTTCTTCTAGCGGAGTTTCCCAGATGGAGATCACAAATTTACTATCTAATTTCAAGCAAGACATCATAAACAACATGGCTACATAGTTGGATACCATGCAAGCTCATAAGAAACATGAGGAGGCTGAGGCAATCCTGGCTGAGTTCTGCCCATATTGTAGATAGAAAAAATGTGATTGCAGATGCAAGTTGGTGGCCAATATGGAGGCTAAACAGTTACCTACTGATTTTAAGATGATAGAAGGTGATGATGACCAAGTCTTCTTTGTTGCACAAAGGAGACCATGGGCTCCAAGACAAGGTATGCCTCAAGATCCTTTAACTTTTGGTAATCCTTACTCTAATTATAATAACCAATGGAAACCCATGTATGGCCTATCTCCACCTTGGAATGCTCCTCAACCATACTGGCCTAACTATTAGAGCCCTCAATGGCAACCCCCTCAAGGAGGTTGGTAGCACCCATAATGACAACGGACTCCACCTCCAGGCAACTGGCAGCAGAACCCTCAATGGAGAGGTTCTTAGCAATGGTAGAACCAACCCTCTAGATTCCTGTAGTCTCAATAGCCACAACCTCTAGCCCTTATGCCACCTCTTGCAGCTCCTGTAGCAAATACTAGCCCTCCAAAATAAATGCCTATGCCTGCTCAACCATTGCCAAATCCTAATAATAAGTAGCAGCAACAACAACAACCTATGTATTTTGCAAAATCCAACTAGTATCCAGCTTATGCCCTGAATATCAATGATATCCATCATAGGTCTAGAACCACTCTCCTTGCTCCATAGCCACCTGTAATAACAGAGATTCCAGACTTTGCTACTGCACAACCTATTGATCATGCAAAAGATATACCTGTATCAGCTACTACCTCCAAAGAACCTATCATGCAGCCTCAAGCTACACCACCTTTTCCTCAGAGATTGCAGATTACTACACCCAAGACCATTAAAGAGCCCACCTTTGATATTTTGGAATAGCTAAAGAATGTACAAGTCTAAATTCCTCCTTTTCAAGCTATTAAGGTTGTTCTAGTTTATGGAAAAGCCATTAAAGAGGCTTGTATAAAGAAACAAGGAAGAAATAAAAAGGATCTCCAAACTATCCATGTCCTAGGACAGTTAGCCAATATTATGTTGGGGAAGGTTGTCATTCCAAAATATACTGATCCTAGAAGTCCTGTAGTAAAAATAAATATCAATGGTCAAGTAGTAAGAAATGTTTTGGTTGACCTTGGTGCAGCCATTAATGTGATGACCAAGCACACTATGGAATATTTGAATATTCCAAACATTTGGTCTACACCAACTGTCCTGTAGCTTGCTGATAGTTCCATGGTTACACCTAATGGAGTGATAGAAGATGTCATTGTCACCCTTGAATCTTGGGAATACCCTATTGATTTCACCATATTGTCCACTAAGGCAACCTTAGGAGGATATCCTATTATCCTAGGCTGACCTTGGTTAGCTACAACTGATGCCCTTATAGGATGTTGTTCAAGAGACATGACAATTTTTGATGGTTAGTCAAGGAAGAAATTGGTTTTATACCCACCTGCACAACCTCTGCCAGCTTTGTCTCAACCAGTTTGGCTAGATCTAAAAGAGGATTATGAAGAAGTCAATTCACTAGCTTAGTTAATGATGCTACAAATTAATTCATTTTTCCAGCTTTAGAGTGAAGATAACTTGCTTCTACACATTCTGCAGTTTAGTTCTAGTTTGAATAGCCCATCTATTTTGGACAGCCATTCTCAGCAATGTTTCCTACAACAACTGAATCCTGAGAGCCATCATGATTTTCTATTATGTGATATACAAGCACCACCTTTATTAGCAACCTCAATAAATGATCTCACCAAATAGATAGAAGTATCTCCAAGCCATTGTCTTCATATTAATAATAAGTTGCCTCCATCTCAACAAATTGCCCTAGCCACAATGCTGCAAGCCCACAAAAGAGCTTTTGCATGGGACTATGGGTATATGATGGGTTTAGACCCAAAACTTTGTACACATCGCATATATGTTGACAGTGATTTCAAACCTATTAGGCATCCTCAAAGAAGAATTAACCCAGCTTTGAGAGAAATTGTTAAAGAAGAATTACAGAACATGTTAGCAGCTGGCTTTATCTACCTAATCTCTGGTAGTCAGTGGGTTTCCCCATTGGTCATTGTTCCTCAGAAAGAAGGAAAATGGAGGGTATGTGTAGATTATAGAGAGCTCAACTTGGAAAAAAAGAAAAGATTACTTTCCTCTTCCATTCATTGATCAAGTTCTAGATAATTTAGCTGGAAAAAAGTACTTCTCATTCTTAGACGGCTTCAATGGGTACAATCAAATCAAGATTGCTCCTGAGGATCAAGAAAAGACTAATTTTACATGCCCTTGGGGAACATTTGCCTATTCAATTTTTCCTTTTGGTCTCTGTAATGCTCCTGCAACTTTCCAGAGGGCAGTCATAAGTATCTTCTCAGACATCTCATATGATTGCATGGAAATATACATAGATGAATTTACTGTTTATGGTACGACATTTGAGGAAGCTCAAGCCAACTTGGAAAAAGTACTATAGAGATGTGAAGATCACAACCTATCATTGAATAGTCAAAAGTGTTTCATAATAATGTAGGAGGGAATAGTACTTGGTCACTATATTTCTACTACAGGAATTCAGGTTGATCCTGCTAAGATTGAAGTTATCTCTAAGCTACCCTCTCCTACCAAGAAAAAAGAGGTATGAAGCTTTATAGACTATGTCAAATACTACAAAAGATTCATCAAGGACTTCAGCCAAATAGTAGGCCCTTTATACAGTCAGCTGAAGAAAGATGCAGATTTTTCCTAGACAGAAGAATGTGAAAAAGTATTTCTTGACTTAAAAGTTTCCCTTACACAGGCACCTATTCTGAAAGGACTTGATTGGTCACTTCCATTTCATATTCATACTGATGCATTGGATTATGACATTGGCACAGTGTTAGGGTAGAAGGATGGGTCAATAAAACATGCTCTCTATTACATAAGCAAAAATCTACAAGGGGCTGAATTGAACTACACTGTTACAGAAAAAGAAATGTTGGAAACCATTTACGCCCTCAATAAATTTAGGCATTATATCACCAGTTATTAGATATTTGTTCATACTGATCATGCCACAATCCGGTATCTTATGAGCAAAGCTGCAATATCTAGGAGACTGGCAAGATGGTTATTGCTAATGCAAGAATTTGACATTATAGTTGTGGACAATCTAGGTAAAGCCAACGTGGTTGTTGATTTCCTTTCTAGACTTAAAAGGAAAGATGACTCTACAATTATTGAAGACTCCTTTCCTGATGAGCACCTAATTGCAATTAAGGTTATTCACCCATGGTATGCTGATATAGCAAATTATCTAGCCACAAGAAGAACTCCTCCTCAATTCTCCCCTAAAGAAAAGAGATTATTGATAGAGAAAAGCTTTAACTTTTCTTGGATTGCATATTGCATGTTTTATACAGGGCCAGATCAAGTTATGAAGAGATGTGTACTAGAGGAGGACACTCATGATATACTGCATGTCAACCATGATGAGTCGTGTGGTGGACATTTTGCTACCAAAAGGATAGCGATGAAAATTTTAAACACCGGTTACTATTGACCAACTTTGCATAGAGATACAACCAAATATACCAGCAGGTGTGACAGATGCTAGAGGATGGGAAGACCAACTCGATCTGATGAGATGCCTCTATTTCCACAAGTTGTAGTTGCACCTTTCGACAAATGGGGACTGGATTTTGTAGGACCAATTGATCCACTTTCCAATGGTAAGTCCTACATCCTTGTATGCACAGATTATGTCACAAAATGGGTAGAGACTAAGCCTATGAAACATGCTAGGGACAATAAAGTGGCTAAATTCCTTTATGAAGAAATATTTACTATGTTTGGTCTCCCTAGGGAAATAATGATAGATCAAAGAACACAATTTACTTCTACACTTATCATAGCTTTAGTCAATATATAATATACGACACATGAAATCAACTCCTTATCACCCCCAGGCCAATGGCTAGGTTGAAGTCACAAATAGGGATATAGAGGCCATTTTGACTAAAACTGTAGATTTGCATAGGAAGGATTGGTCCACAAGGTTACCAGAAGCTATATGGGCCTACCGTACTACCTGGAATACTGCTATAGGATATACACCTTTTGAAATGGTGTATGGTAAAACAGCTGTGATGCCAATAGAGTTTGAACATAAGACTCTAAGAACAACACTAGAGATGGACATGGATTTAACAAATGCACAAAAGGACAGAATCATGCAGCTCAATGCTCTGGATGAGCCCCGAAAGAATTCCCTGCAACACACTGAGATGATACAAAACCAAAGAATAAGGTGGCATGATAAATACATTAAGGAGAAGAAATTCAAAGTAGGAAATTGGGCTCTACTTTATGACTCACAATATAAGGAAAATCTAGGAAAATTACAAACCAGATGGTTGGGCCCGTATAAAATTGAGAATGTATTTGCTAATGGTTTAGTGCAACTTGTTACAATTGATCCTATTAGATTCAAGCTATTAGTTAATGGACACCACCTCCGATTGTACCATAAACCAGTTTCAGAAGAGGAATTCATGTAGCAGTTCGTTCAGGATCCTGCCACTAATTCTCCTATAGTTGAAGGCTTTAGCCTTTCTCCTGCAACTTCTCCGTGATTTTGTAATGCATGCTCATAATAAAGGTTTCATTTTTAAGGGAACCCCTTTTTCTTTGTTTCCACTTGTCGCCACATTTCACTTCTTTATCTTCCGTACCATCCATCCATTACATTCATTCATCTCGTCTATCCACGTCATCCGTCCACCTCATCCATCCGCACCACCCCTAATTATGATCTCATTTGCAACAGTCATTTCATGCTGAAGCCATCAACTTTCTCAGCAGGCACAAGTATTTAATAAAAGGTATGCAATATCTTTTGATTATGGAATTTTTGATTTATTTCATTTTATTCATTTACTACACTATCTGTATCAGTCATTATTACCTGATTTCTGCCTATTCCTTAGTACATGTGAGGACACATGTCATACTCTAAGTAGGGGGTGGGATAATCCACTTTTTAAACTTGTCTTTTTGCCGCTGTTACAACTACTTAGATAATCTTTCTTTATTATTTTCCTGGTACTTTCCAAATATGATCGCATGTCTTTTTCATTGCTTGTTTTTCATTAAAAATCACATTCAAAAACTGCTTGTTTAAAAAAAATTCATAAAGTTCATTTTTGGAAAAGAAGAGAAAAGTGACAGCAGAACAGAAAAGAACTAGAGTAGAACAGGGGAAATTTTTGATTTTCAGAAAAGAGTTGAGTTCAGCTAAGGCAAAATTGTGAACATGGGTGGTTAGCTAGTTAGGCATGAGCCTATAGCTCATGAGTTGTTAATGCAAAATCCTCAAATGGCTCAAGCATTCAGCCTCTGTGGTTGGCTGAATTACTTTTTGAGTTTAGATGCTTTTGACAAGGAGGTTGCAGGTGAATTTTTGAGAACCCTTTCTAAAGGGGAGGCTACTGTATGGGGTCTAACAGTTGTTGCAACTGAAGAAAGAATTGCAGATGTAACCGAGCTCCTAGCCATTGGAGAAAATTATTCTTCTGATGCTGCCTCTGCAAGGGCAGAATTTTTAGTACCCACTGATGGACTTTTGGAGGTCTCAAAGCAGGGATGCAAGCGAGTGTCATTGCCTCCTTCATACCTAGAATACACTGCTTTCATAATCAGGTATTTAACTTGTGAAGGCCATTTCTCCTACCTGCATTCTTACCACTTCAAATTGCTAAGTCATATGAGGCATGGATTAGCTATTAATGTTTCAAACTTTTTGTTAAATTTTTTGGAACAATGTGCCACAGAACCCAGCAGGAGAAAGATAATTCTATTTCTCACCATGGTCTCATAAAATTGTTGATTGTACGCTCTTTGAGAGATGTATCACCTCTTTCCTGGCAAGAATTTGTTGTCCAGAAGAGCCTACAACATCTAGAACCCCCTAGGGCGCTTACCCCACAGCCTCAGAAAAAGAAAGAGGAAATAGCATCCACCAGTAGGAGAACAGGGCAAGCATCATCTACTCCTATAGCACCTGGTCTTGTAGCTCTCACACTGGAGTCCTCTACCTGGGTGCAAACTAGGGCTACCAGTAGGAGAGAGAGAGGAAAAACAAAGGCCGGAGAGTCATCTGGGGTAGAACAAACCCCATAATCTGACCCTCATTCTCAGAAAAGGAAACGTTCTTCTCCTGCAGCTTCTTCCCCTGTAGCATTGTCTCCTACAACAACACTTGTTGCCATCACCAGTTCACCATCATCTTCTGACAAGGCAGAACCTTCTAGGCAATTCAAAAAGAGGAAGGCTATGTGAGCACCTCCTGTAGCCGCAACATTGCCAAGAAGAGTTTCCACCAGAACACGGTGTAAAATATCCCCTGCTTCACCTCATCCAGGGGTTATTATAATTTCAGAAGAATCTAGAGAGTCTGAATGTGATTTTTCTCAGAATGTGTCTGAAAGTGCTGCACAGAGTTCATTTGTTATTCTTGAAGAAGAACAAGTTGAGATAAGGGAAGTTGAGCATAATGAAAGGGGAGTATCAAGTCTTGATGATTTGGCTATTGTGGCTATGTAGATTTCAGAGGAAGCATAGTCTTCTCCACTATAGCAACAGGAATTTATCCTGTAGCAAGAGGAAGAACAGACTGAACTGTTGGAAGAGGTCAATGAAGCCTCAATTTCCCCTGCAGCTTGTCAAGCCATTATTGTTTATAAGAAAACATCTTTAATTGAATCTTTAGAATATGTCAAAGCTACACGGAGACCGGTTACATTACAAACCCTGAATTTCTGCCAACTGGCCAAGACTGAAATGCAACAAAGTCTTTAGGAGGAGGAAAAGAAGAAACTAAAAAAGAAAATTGAAGAGCAAAAAATAGAAATTCAGGAGTTAAAAGAGAAAATGGATGAAATGCTAAAGGTAACTGGTCAGATTATGGAATGTAGACCACCACCCAGAGTTTATGCTATGTGCCTCAAAGAATAGTTCTTGTGGTTCCAACTGATGAGAATTTCTAGAAATCAGGATCCTATTCTTCACACTGCTAAAGAATTTTATGATGCATATCAGGCAGCCCCTAATTGGCTCAGAAATTCTTTGTGTGAATTTTACTTACATGGATTTTTAATTCCATTTGAAACAGAGTGGAATCCCTTTCTGTATATTGGCAACATCCATTTGAGATCCCTTATGTCTTGGGCGGCAAATGAAGCAAATTATGGTAGGCAATGGGAAACATATGAAGAAACTGAAAGGAATGAACCTATTCCATTGCGTTCTGAGAGTTCAGAGCCCCGCACCATGTTGAAAACTTGGCTTACTCTAGCATATGGTTTTAATAATGATATAGCCAGAATGAAAATATTTGATCTCAGGAAACAGTTATATGATGAATTTTAGGAACAATCATACTCGTTTTGGAGACTGTCATACTCCAGAATTGAAAAGAGGTGGGAAAGATTAATTGCTGGGTTAAGAAAGTCTTAACCTCACAGTCCACTAAATTTTGCAGTAGCTCTTAAACGATCAAGCAAATATATATAGTTGGGACTCCAAAAGAGGTTTGAATTGTGGTTACCATTAACATTTAGACCTCATGTGCTAATGTGGCCCCTTTATTCTTACCAGGCTACAAATCTTAATGAAGACACAAAAGCCCGTAGGTATGAAGGGTGGCAGAGTTACAGAGGATTTTGTTACAAATTTGGAATTCCATTTCAGGGTCATTCCTCAGCCATTGATTTTAGAGAGACCACCAGGAGTTTAATTTTGGAGGACCAACATTGGGTTAAGTAGGGGGCAAAATGATGAGCCCAAAATATGCTCATGATTTGGATATCATGGTGTACTTTTAATACCTTTACTTCTGTTGATTATGGTTGTTTAACTCTCTTGAAACCTTTTATTGGGGGATATCTTGTAGCAATACACTTTCATGTTCCTATAGCCTATCATATTGACATGTCTACATTTATTACCCTATTTGACTTCCCAAATGATTGGTATGACGCATGTAGCTTTTGAATGATGAAATAGATTTAAATATGTGATTAATGAATTGATATTGTGTATGTGCCGTGCACCTTTTCTTTCATATATGTTACCTTGTGTTTCACAGGTTGTTGAAGAAAGTTTGATCAAATCAAGCACATCCAATCTTGGCCTTGCAGTAAAGTCCATTTCCTGCATGACTTTGAGGAAGCTCTGGCGAAGACTCTTTGACCAAAACTATTGGGAAAGATTTTAAATGACATTTAATCTGGAAAGAGTGGAGTGCTAGATTCTCTCTAGATCGGGTTGAATGGATAAACTCATTTATGAAATCTATTCCTCGATTTCAGGATGCATTTTTATATCCACGTCTTTCTTTGTTAAGAGTTAGTTAGTCAGTTGTTCTCCTAATTTTAAAAATAAGTGTTCCTCCTATGCGGGTGAACAAGAAGGAGATAGATAGATAGATAGAGAAGCAAAATATGTAAGAGTTAGAGATATAATATGAATCAGAGTTTTTGTTAGTTTTTTGAAGCGGAACAGTCAATGTAAATGATTTCACATTATGAATAAAAGTTGATGAAGTTTTAAGCACAATCTTCTATGTAAATTAGTTGATTCTTGCTAAGGGGGGCCACTTAGTAAGTAGCTATAGGAGCGTAGTCGTTTATCCTTTGTTAATTCAAATTAGATTTCATTTTAGAAGTTTCAGCACAAACTCAGTCTTATACTATTCCTGCAGTATCGAGAATCCATCCCTGTGTTTGTTCCTGCAGCATAAGACTAGTTTATAGTTTCTCTTAATTGTAGCCATTATGATTTATGCTTTGGTTAGATTATGATTGAGTTAAGAGAACTTTGCATTACCTTCCTGTAGCATAGGTAGAATTTCTTTCCAAGTATTTATTTTTCAATAGATTGTGACTGAAACCGGTTCTTAGTGCACATATAGTGCTGCTCCATTTAAATTTTATGTTCCCTGGTTTAACAAGTAAATGAACATCCCCGAAGAGGTATTAGTCACCTACTAGAATGTACAATTCCCAGGATATGTTTTTCCATGATTTTCATATCCTTTCATGGGCGTGAACAATACATGAACACCTAATGCCTAAATCTCAATATGATCATCTTTTTATTTCGAGTGCTATAGAATAAGGGTCACCTTTTGGTTAGGTAGAAACCAATATATATTTTAATTTGTGGACATATCTAATTTAATTTGAATTTTTAAACATGTGTGAAATGATATATTGTATCTAGGTGCAAGGAGGTCGTGTGATACTAAGTGCCAACCAACCACAATTCATGGTGAGTGCTCCTATGTCATCATGAGCCCAAGTGTGTGCTTTGAAAAGTTTTTTATATTTAAATTAAATACACATCATAGATCTAATTAATTTGAATTTGTACACGTGTGAATGATCTATACATTGTTGTATCTATATGCAGGGATTTCATGTGATACCCATGGTGGGTGTACCCAAAACATCATTAACATTTATGCATGGGAAATCTCAAGTGCATGATCATGAGGTCATATCATTCAAGGTTGTAAAATTTACTAAATCTCTTATACAATTTTTAGGGACCTTTTAAGTATATATATTTGATGTTCTAATGTATATTATTTTCTTTATATGAATATGTAGGAAATAGTAGATAAAGAATTTAAACCTTCTCAATTGATAGTTATGCTACCCATTGAACAATATGTGCTAGTAGGTTCACATGATCATATGGTAATTTATGCATACTAAAAATAATTTTTTCTATATTTGGGTAAGTGCACCAAGATGGTTCCCAAAAAGGGGGCTTACATGGCCACTTTTTTTTTGAAATTAGGAAATGTTGACCTTGGACGTGAAATTGAGGATAGTTACACTCAAAATTTTAAGATGGAACAAAAACAAGGATCAAAGTGCTCTAAGTCTACTTTCTAAAATACTAATTATTTTGAAAATTGTTGAGATTAAGGGGTTCAACAAAGGGATGTACACAAATTGGTTTTGTTTTTGTCAGAAAAAAATAACATAGCAACTCTTGTACGACCTGAGCATGGTGACCTTTTTTTTTAGTATTTTTAAAATCACTATGGTCAGAAGTTAAGTAACAACATCTAGTTAATGTACAATTTTTTTGATAATTTTTTAATGAATATTTGATTTTTTACTAATTTTCTAAGTGGGAACTTCCTAAAAAGTAGAATTTTGGCCATGCTCCCCCTACAAATTTTGGAAAGTAATAGATTTTTTTCAATTTTTATTTTTTAAAATTTGTAGAATGGAGTCTAGTTTCTAAAAATGTAATTTATTTGAAATTTCGATGAATGGTTAATTTATAACGAAAAAAAAAACCAAACATGCTTTTTGAAAAAAAAATAGACATACAAACAAAAGAAATTATGGATGAAAGGTCTCACATTGTCAGAAAGTGAAAAAATTATATCGTTGGAAACCTAAGAGAGAATTTAACATTACCCATGTGTTCGATTCTGTTGATAGTGAACCAAATGTAATCCTGACGGTGAGCACAAACCCAATTATGTGAAAAATTGTAGAATTTGTAGAAAACACGTCTCTGGTCATTGGGAATTCCCTCCAAACCTTTGGGTTGGTATTCCAAGGAAAATACAAAAGCTAAGGCTCAAGGATTCCCAAAGCAATAAATAACGCGAGCATGTTATAACACGTTCGCATTATTTATTAGTTTTCACTTTTCCTTCCCCATGGA